>CM051240.1:2984459-3584459 GCA_027917425.1 Gastrophryne carolinensis | reverse complement strand
CCTGAATATTGTCATTTATCGGCCAACAATGTTAGAATCCACCTTAGACATCGTTGATAGAAAAGGAGGCTGATTCGGTCATTAGGACCAAAAAATGCCCCCAAAGTTAAACCAAATTCGCGAAATTAATGCCCCCTCCCCCAACTCATTCATCCTTTTTATTACATGAAGGCCATTGTGTCGGACATAGGGATGGATTTAGGACCAGGCGCAGCACTGTGTTTTTGGAATAACCACATTCTACTTAGTCCACTTTATACTCCAAGCAGGGCTGGATTAAGTGCGGTGGAGGCCCCTGGGCACAAAATCTGGTGGAGGCCCCAGATACAGTATTTTTTTTCCTTACAATTAATATACAAGCCAAGTAACTGATTGATGGTTGTCTGAAACCCATCTACATACTGGAACGTAAGATCGAGTCCCTTGTGCCACCCTAGTGCAGGTGCAAGCTACTGGGGAGCTTTGCCATTCTGGGTGGGGGGTGTGTAGCTGCCCAGCTGGTCCAGCAGAAAAAAGTTCACCTGCATTGAGCTGCCAGCAGCTGTGCTTGGTGGCTTATATGCAGTGAGCGGCCGCCAATCAACAGCTCTGCACGCACCCATCACTGTAGCATTGCTGATGGCAGCTTTTAGTGACTTTGGCTGCAGGTTTGCAAAACCAAAAAAGGCCCCCATTGATGCCGATAGCTTTGTTGCAGGTCCATCAGACCAAAAACCTCCTGGACCAGACCATAACCCAAAAGTTGGTGGAGGCCCCCTTTGCAGGTTAAGTGGTGGAGGCCCCAGAGCATGTGCCCCGTGCGCCCCCCTCATAATCTGGCCCTGACTCCAAGAGGCCCATTTTATTCCCCATGATGTTGCGGAAAAAAATGTATATAAACATACCACATCAAGACATCAAAAGATCTTGAAAAAATGTCGAAAAAAAGAGGGGAGGGGGAGAACATCTCACAATTTGTAATAACGATAACGACACATTTTAATATACACCGTGATAGAAAATATGATTTGCTTCTCTTCGAGAGAAGTTTGTTTGAATTTGGTCCAAATTATCAAGTGAAGAGAAAGAGGGAAAATGAATCAATGTAAAATTTGGGTAACATTTTCTGCTGAATCCAATTTCCATTTGGGTCTATGGGGGAAATTTTGTTGAACTATTTGACCATTGTTCCTTCTCTTTATTACAAAAAAAGTTTATAGCACAAAAACTGCAAAAATTTGTCAAAAATGTAGTAAAAAACTGGCAAAATTTGGGTCTGAAACGTAACTTTACCCAAATCCAAACGTAACAATTTGCATGTTAGAATTTTGACATTGAATTACAGTATTTACTCTATTCCTCTAATTCCTAAAACTCCTAAAACAAAAATCTACATTTACAGATTCTAAGGGGTCTATGCGTGGCCAATTTTCTGTTTTATATGGCCCACTTTGGACCTCTACAGCAGTGAGAAGTTTACATCTTGTCTTCTAAAGAGGACCAAAACCCACCCTGGAGTCTATGAGAATGTCTATGTGAATGGGCCAGCGCTGACACGCTCCCTAGGGTAAAGGGTTAAAGGGTAGTGAAGGATGCAGTCACCAGCGTGCTCGGATTCACTTGCATTAGGCGAGCTTCTGGATGAAGCGGCTTGAGCGGAATTGAGTGCACAGATTAGATGAGACGGATGTGCAAGTGCCTTAGGACCGGGCAAGGGTAAGGGAGATCGAACGTCCGGGGGGGTTTCACACAGTGGGGCATATCCCCGATCAGGGTGCCCGGGGCGACGAAGACCAAAACCCCGGATAGTCAAAATCCTAGGTTTTGGTCCACTTCAAAACTTCAAAAGAAGAACCAGCATTCCAGGTAGAGATCTAATCGTCTTATAGTGTAAACCATAATACAAGAAAATTGCAAAACTGTCAATGTTTAGGGGCCCTAGAAGACCCCTTTATCAAGACTAGCATGTCAGCATAAAGGGGACTCCCAGGACCCTACAGCATTGTTTATTTAGATTACATTATAAGACAATTGGATCTCTACTTGGAGCACTCATTCTTCTTTCATGGTGGTGCCCCCATTGGACAGGACAGAATTTGGAAAGCTGCGCTTCTGTTATTGGATGTCCATTAAAACCTGTCGTCACTATCCAGCTGCAAGGATACTCACCATTGGAGTTGGCAGTACACATACAGATATTGGATGTCATTTGTTATGACAGAGAAATGGGTAAAATTCCCTGTTGTTCTCCATTTCCCTTTGGCTTCTAGTGAACAAACAACCCTAACAGGGGGGGGGGGGGGGCAGGTCTTGAGAAGCACTATACGGAGTAGGTCTGCTTTAGAATACATTTTATTTTCTTTTATTCTAAAAAATGCAATAGTAGTTAGATAAACCCCATTCAAAATGGGCGTAAGCCGGGCTTGAGAAGAAGCGGACACAAAGGCGTTAAGGGCAGCCATCATACATTTGCAGAATTAATTTTACAAAATATTTCCCTGTCACATGGGTGGCCTGGACAGAAGAGAGGAAGATGTGTCGTGATAAATGGAAGTCATACTAGAGATGAGAAAAATAAAAACCCATAAGCACAGAAATAACTCCATGCCACAGAGCAAAAAGTTCCCTTTCTAATATTCCAAATATAACTTCAGATCTTACCACGTGACTATGAAGTCCAAAAATCAAATGTGTCTCCTTCACCGCTAAAGACTAGACAGCCAAGGCCATTTATTCCAATTTTGCACTCACATGAAACCCCATATTGTTAACAGTTAACATGAACCGCGTACTTTCCCAGTGAGACTACTCTAAGCACTTCCGCTATAGTTACCGCACTGCAGCGTAATCTTCTTTTGGAACTAGGGATCCTTCTCCTCGCACTCCTAAAGCTGAATGAAGACAATACACGTACCGTCCGGTTACATGAGGCTCCTACCACCAAAAATCGACGCCCAACACGTTTCGTCGCGGTTGACTTCAACTGGGGTTTACAGAGATCTGGTGGTTCTAATGAAATAATCTCCATTAATTTATTAGATTAAGTGGAATACATGTGGTTTCCTATGATCTATTGTTTTATATTCTATATGTGGTGGATTGCAAAGTAATACAATGGAAGAAAATGTAAAGTGAAAGGAACGCAGATAAGGACCGAGGTGCACACTATTGTTTCCAAGTGGTGAGTATTAGATTAAGGATAAACTGGAAACACCTTAATTACCTCGGCTGACTGGTAAGTCTTTAGTGGTGAAGGAGACACATTTGATTTTTGGACTTAATAGTCATGTGGTGGAAAGATCTTCGAGAGTTATATTTGGAATATTAGAAAGAGAACTTTTTGCTTTGAGTTATTTCTGTTTTTATGGGTTTTAATTTTTCTTATATATTTGGAAGTCTTTTGGATACAAGATTTTTAACCTACACACGAGAGCATCTTAATTATTAATTCATTATTTTTTAAGAATAGTGTGGATTTTAGTGTATGTAATTTTTGTTTTTTACAACATACTAGAGATGGGGAAGGTGAGGACGCTCATCATATAAGTGAAGATCCCTTTAATCAACCCCAATGTCTTGGCTGAACTAGACTGACTTGATGTTTTTTTTTCTCTGCATTAACTATCATGTAATTATGACTTTGATAAGATCTAATTTACAATGCTGACTGCGATAGAAAATGCTGGAATGAATGAGAATAGGTTACACAGCGACATCACAGATAATGCAGCGCCCTGTGTGCTGGGACTATGGGGGGATCCCGCGGGATTCTATGGATTTATTGAAGGTTTTCTAGAATTCTTTACAGACACAGAAGCAGAAGAACAAATCCTAACCCATGAAACACACTCACCTGGATATTCTGGGAATTTTTGATGAGGAAGCTGCAGAGTGACTTCAGTGGAAAGAGAGACATTAGTTGGGCACTGGTTGGGGGGGTCGCTGGGTCACATGATACACTGGCTCTATTATTGGGCCAGACTGGGGTCAATGTCCTCAGATCGCTCTATACAGGGGGGTCAGACACAATGACAGATTCAGCACCCAGCACCTCGTTTATATAAGAGCTGCACAGTGCCCTGAGATCTCCAGCACGTACCCCCCGGTGTCTCATTACAATGTGGCCTCCTGAGCCATAATGCCACAATGGAGCTGAGATTTTATTTTTCCCTGTAAATAAATATAACTTTTTTCTAATAAATATTCATTAATAATTCGGTTTGGTTTTAGTGATAAGAGTACTACTTACCCTTTAATTAAAAACATTCCCATAGACGAGAAGATTGGAAAAGATTTGGGTATTTTCTAGGCAGAAATGGTAATAGTATGCTTGTGCACACAGGAATTCTTCCTCCACATATTACCCATCTGTGCAGCGAGTGTACACATACCGGAGTGGTGGGATGCCCTAATTATAGCACCCAGGGAGGTGTCTTGCTCAAGAGCACTTTAGTCATGTCCCAGGACTGGGATTTGAACCTACCACCCTCCCGTTACAAGTCCGCTCCCTTACCTGTAGGCCACGGCTGTCCCAGCATCGATTAAAATGGCAACGGAGCTCAGAGAGCCATATATTGGGATAGAAGGTTAAAATATTGGGATGGACTATCTCTCCCTCCTGTTGAGACTGTATCAAACAGGATGAGTCATTCTGAAAAGCCAGTAAGATCCCTGCTAAGAATTACTTTGTGCTGCATTGTTAAAGCCAAGGTGCAACTGATGTACCATAATTGTTTCTATTGTAATCAGCCGTGATACATTGACATTGAGTCCTCACTGTCTAGATCTGGCACCTGGCCACATAACAAACACAGGTTCTAGTGGGAAGGGGAGAGCCTAGTCCCGCGGTGTCCTCGGGTGAGTAGCCGGGACTCGCAGCCGCATCCGCATCCGCACCAGGAGCCGGCTCGAGCGGCATCAGTTCATACGGCGCTGAGTGCGGTCGCCTCCTCCTCTCACTGCCGTCTCCCCTGCCCCTCTGTCTCTCTTATGCCCTCCGGTGGCCCTGCAGTCAGCGCGACCTCTGGAGGTTGACTTAAAGGGCCAATGAGACCAAAGATTTTTCTAGGTGAAACGCCTTAAAACATTTACACCAATCACATACATTGCCCTTTGTCCAATCCCGTTAGGTTCAGCCCTATAAACTTTTTACCTCCCCAGTCTGTCACTGCCCGTGATAGCGTTTAGCTGGGTGTGATTTATCCTGAGATTCCTGTATTGATACCATGTTGCCGACCTTGCTTGCCTGACTGCCGCCTGTACCATCCCTGGTGCCACAAATCTCTCTGATCTCATGGTTTGATCCTTGGTGTGACCTCAACCTTAACCAAGGCCAGCCTTGATAAAGTTGCTACGGCAATGAAATACGGCAGGAATAGTTCAACTCTTCGCGGACACAACTAGGTTCAGCGTCTCCTTCCTCCATTCTCACTATCGGCCGAGGTGACAACGAGGACTGGTGAGAGTCGCTCATTGTACTAATCACTTGTTCATATACTTTTTAAATGTGAGTGTGATAAGTGGCACTTTTTAGAAAGTTTTTATTAAACAGAATTACGCTAAATATCTTTCTTCTTTGGTTTTATTTATATGGCGGAAATGCACCTGACTTGCGCCAACTGCATTTCTCCTTGTGATCTATTGTGATTGAAAGTGGATTACCATTAACTTGGACATCGGTGTGAGACCTGAATAGGGTCCAATCAAGGCTTGCACACAAGTTATCCTCCGGTAAGAGTGTATCGAAAAGGTGAAGGGTACACGGACGGTGCTTGATGTGAAGTGATTTCAACCTCTCTTTGGAGAGTGGATTGGAGTGAATTCACTTTGGATTTATTCAAAAATTATGTTGGAGCTTTAAATAGCCCCGCTCATGTTTGCTCTGTGCTTCATTATCATATGTTATCTTTGAACCTATTGGGATAATTGGGTTATTGCACGTTTATTGAAACCGTTTTTTTACATTTAAAAATCATCTTAATTTCTTTATGAAATCATAGTGCGGAAATTTCACTTATTGTTTGGGTGACCTTAACCTTGTTTGTATTCTCCCCCAGAGTCCCTGAATCATAATCTCTACTTACCTTGGCTACCCAATTACGCCCAGTCTTACCTTCGGTTCATCCTTCTTCACCCCCGTGAGTTTACATCCTTTGAGCTAATGAGTCCTGGGGGCGACCATGTACGGCGAGGATTTTAAAGCGTCCCGGCAAATGGGGGCTTGGCTAAAGGTGATGCGGAGATTGGGGGTTGTAAACTCACATAGTAGGTGGGTGTCCCTGGGGTTTGACAGTGGTATTGAGCTAGTCACCTATGAGCTACTGTATTAAAAAAATCCAGCAGACAACACGAAAATACATTTTTCCAGCATACAAAATAGAGTACAAACTACTTTTAGGAAGAGGGTATTTCTCTCTATGACATGGGCCGTGGGCCGAGTCAAAGGAGATATTGGAGGCTTTATGGCTGAACATTATTGTGGGCCCCTTCTCAGTCAAAGTCCTTAAATTCACAACAACACTACTATGAAAAAACAGAAAAAGCCAGCACTCCGATAATAATTCCAAGAAATATATTGGCCAATAAGCACAAAATTGCTAAAGTGCTTTGTTCATCTAATCCAACGTTTCGGGGGAGCCTATCACCCTTCATCAGGGATATAGCAAGCAAGCAGAAAAGGCCATACCACAAGGGTTAACTACATGTAAGTCTCCAGAAAACCCCGCCTGATGTCATCAATGACATCAGTGTGTCGAAGACCCCTGGACCTACTGATGCAGCTTACTGTAGATGTAGAACGTCCACCACCACGCCCTGATTTTGCTCCTCCTCTGGCAGGCTTTTCTCTGGAGTCTGCAAAAGAAGCATCAGTGTCTCTGTCACCTGCTCCTGAGTGGGCCATACCAGCAGACCTAGCCCTGTGCAGTTTTGCAGATGATCTAGCCCTACCTTGGCTCGGCCCCTTGCAGCGTACCGTAAATAAGATCTAGAATGTCCACCACCACCTGATTTTGCTCCTCCTCTGTCAGGCTTTTTTTAGAGTCTGCAAAAGCAGCATCAGTGTCGCTGTCATCTGCTCCTGAGCGGACCGTACCAGCAGACCCAGTCCTGTGCCATTTTGCAGAGGATCGGGCCCTACCTTGGCTCGACTCTTTGTCACTGCCAGTGCCAGAAGTACCCTCCTGCTCTCCCTTCCTTTTTTGCCTGGTTCCCAGGTCCTGCCCAAAACTACATCATCATACTACTCCTCCTGATCCCCGCCACTTCTCTGTTCTGATGTTTCATCATGCTCTACTTGCCTCCCCACACCACAACCACCTTCATAACTTCCAGTATGTCCATGTCTAACACCACCCCCACTGCCACAGCTATGCTTCTCGGACACTGCTTCCACCTCCACCACCTCCGCAACTCACTCCAAAGGCTGCCTGTCGTCAAACAAATTCTCCTCGTCACCATCCATAGCAACCGGCTCCTGAGAAAAGCTGGTTTCTTTTACTGTAAGGTGAAGCTATAGAGGAGGAAGAATCCAGTGAAACCTGGCTCAAAGTTATTGTGTCAGGGTCTTCCTCCTCCTAAGATGAGCGAGAGTGAGTCAACCAGTCCACAATGGATGCATTGTCCGAAATAACACGCCCACTGGAGGAAATGGAAAACTTTGACTTGCTGATGCTGCTACTACTACCATGTACATTACTGCTACTGCTACTACTAACAGTGATGGGCCTAGGCAAATGGATGCTGCCACTACTATGTCTGGGCCTGGGCAAATGGCTGGTGCTACTTTTAAGGGCCTGGGCACATGGCTGATGACCACAGTGCTGGTACTGACACCAACATCCTTATTCTTAGTAGCAGAGGAATTGCAGGGATTGTGTTTTCCTCTACCCCATCCTTTCCCATTCCTTCCTTTCTCAGACATTTTACTTAGAATTTCCTAAACAGTTCCATAACTGTATTAAACACTGAAATACTTTATACCCCAAGTTCCCCAATGCAGCAGCAGGGGTGCGTTAAACCAGGCGTATATGGGCAAAAAAAAAAACCCTCACTGAAGTTTTCCGACTTTACAGAGTGGACTTCAATGACCAGCAGGCCCCAGCACAGGCAGATGCAACACCCCCCCCCCCCAGTGTCCAACTGTGCCCACTTCCTTTGCTGCCTCTTCTTTCCTCCTATGCTGTGTTTCAAAATGCCCTAAACTGTCCCTGTTCTAGGAGCAATGCTCTCTCTGCAACAGCCAGCTCGATAATGGTGGATAGACGGCGCATCACATGACAATCTCCTGCAATAGCTTCTCCTGATTGGCCCAGCTACCCTTACCTCTTAAGCTGCGACCATGTGACCCTGTCTCCCTGCTTCTCCTTGGCTGGCCATGACCTGTGGGGTGGTGCCGGTGAAATCCCACCAGGTTCGTCGGCCACGTTTCGCTGCGAACCATGTGAAGTTCTTGTTCATGGATGATGAAAAATTGAATTTTTCCTGAAATTCGTGTCTAAACCAGGTTCTACCATTCGGTTCGCTCATCTCTAATTGTGTTTAATTATTAGGTAAAAACACTAAAAATGACTGAGGACCTGAAGTGGAATCTGCGCATTAGATGCGGAGGCTGTACTTTCTACACCAATGAGAAGATTTGGCTTCTCACACAAACCTCTGATAACATTCTATGGAGCAGCACCCGAGCCTGAGAGGTTCTCCTTCTTCTTAGCCTGGTATATACTGTAGGTCCACTAGGAGAGACAAAGCTGCTTAGGATTGGAAAGATGGTAACAGGGATCATAGGGATCCAATCACTGAACTTGGGCAGAAAGCAGACTCAGATCTAGAGATTGTCAAGCCCATGGGACACCCACCTTCTAGGTAAGTCCACAACCCCTAATCTCCACTGCTAGCTTCACCTATAGCCAAGCCCCTGTTTGCTGGGATGCTTTACACGCCTCACCGGACATGGTTGCCTCCCAGGACTTCGTAGCACAAAGGATGTGGACTTACAGGAGGGGTGAAGGCGGATGAACCCAAGGCAAGACTGTGCGATGTCGGGTAAGCTGGGTCATACACGGGTATTCAGTCCTCACTAGCACAGCACCAAAGGGAAAAGATAAGAGAAGAGTTGAGGTCGAGCCAGGGGTCAAGCCGGGAGGTCACGGGTACGCAGCACAAATGATGAGACGGATTCGCGGTCAGGATAGAAGCAGGGGTCGGTCCAGGCGGAAATCACTGGGTGGTCAAGCAAGACAAGGTCGGCAGCAGAATTGAATGAGGATTTCAGACAGTATCACACCCAGCAGCATGCTATCACGGGCAAGGGATAAGTGTGGGGAACAACCTTTAATTGATGGGAGATAACGGGATTGGCTGTAGGGAATGCCGTGATTGGTGCAAACTGAAACCTTGGGCTGATTGCCCAAATTAAACTTTAAAGGCCGTTTTCACCCATAACAGCTCTGGGCTCCTTGGCCCTTTAATACAGCCTCGGGTGGGCGCGCTGTGTACAGCGCTACCGGAGATCATAAGAGAGAGGGTGATCACGTTCAGGGAAGCCGGGGATGTGGCAGTGAAGAGAGGAGGCGGCCGTGCTCGGCGCCGCACGAGCCGACCCTGCCCGAGCCGGGACTCGGTGCGGCTGCTGGCCAGCCTCCAGAGACAACACGGGACCAATCCCGAGGTAAGCTGATCATGACAGCGATATTATTAGGGTGGCTCCCGCCCAGGAAACCCTTTCTATGAACCTCTCCCATCTGGAAGCCTGATTGCTGCACAGGTAGAATAGAAGAGATCTTTATTCAAGTATATACAGACATACATACAACGAATTAATGTTAAGGGGGGTTAAAAATTGTTTTTATTTAGGAATAGACTCAAAGGCCTTATAAAAGAAGGGAAAACCTGGGTGCAAAAATAGAAGGTTAAACCGGATCTTCAGCATCATTTAATGAAAAGCCCGAACCTTTAAAAAAACTATTTCCCAGCATCTAAAATTAATATATGTTAATTTAAGTTAGGTTTAATATAAGTTTTTAGTCACGTTTTATTCTTTCCCCCACTGGGCTGCAACTCTCTAGCACTCTCTAGGACTCTAGGATATGGGCGCCGCCATCTTAGAAACATAGAAACATAGAAACATAGAAGGTTGACGGCAGAAGGAGACCATACGGTCCATCTAGTCTGCCCTTAATCTTGCCTTAGAAGCATTACCTACTGAGGAGAGGAAAGGGGAGAAGTGCAGGGGAGTGGGGTTATAGCTTTGCTTTGTACAGACAGAGCTGGGGTCAGGAAAAGGACAGCAATCCCACAATCTGGAAAAGGAAGGGATGGAAAGGGACGGAGTAGAGGAAAAGACACGCCTGCAATTCCTTTTGCCACTAAGGATAGGGATGTTGGTACCAGTACCAACACTGTGGTCAGCAGACATGTGCCCAGGCCCAGTAAAAGTAGCACCAGCCATTTGCTCAGTCATAGTAGGGGCAGCATCCATTTGCCCAGGCCCGCCACTGCTAGTAGTAGTGGCAGCAGCAATGTACGCAGCAGTAGTAGCAGCAGCAGTAATGTACGCGGTAGTAGTAGCAGCATCAGCAAGCCAGAGTTGTCCATTTCCTCCAGTGGGTGTGTTATTTCGGACAATGCATCCATTGTGGACTGGTTGACTCGCTCTCACTCATCTCAGGAGGAGAAAGACTCTGACGCAATGACTTTGAGCCAGGTTTCAGTGGATTCTTCCTCCACTACAGTTACACATCACAGTAAAAGAAGCCTTTCTCTTCCATCATCTGTCTCTTTACTGTACCCACCTAGTGGGGCGTCAGCCCTTTTCAGCAGCCTGGTTGCTATGGATAGTGATGAGAAGAATATTTTTGATGACAAGCAGCCTTTGGAGTTTGTTGCGGAGGTGGTGGAGGTGGAAGCAGTGTCGGAGATGCATAGCTGTGGCAGTGGGGGTGGTGTTAGACATGGACATACTGGCAGCTATGAAGGTGGTTGTGGTGTGGGGGAGGCAAGTAGACCATGATGAAACATCAGAACAGGGAATGGGCGGGGATCAGAAGTAGGAGTAAAATGATGTAGTTTTGGACAGGCAACAAGGAAGAGACATTGTCAGAGTAAAATTAAAATAGCACAGAGCAATAAAAACATAAACACGACTTAAATGTCCTATGCATGACAGACATCCAGTGCTTTAGGTCAGTTTGGTATCCCACAAGTGCATGCACACTTTCTTAGTGACTCCGTTCCATCAACTGTGCCTGCAGACAGTCCTATTTAGACCTCCAGTGCCCGTCACCTTATAAATTGAAGGCTTACCAGATGGCATTCAGTTAAACGCCTTATTTTATAACTCCAGCAGTCTTCTTATATCTTAGGTTAGGCTTCACCTTCCAGTTACACAAAGACTTGTAGGGCTTATGTCTTAAGCTTAACTCAAATCCAACATGGAAACAGAAGAGAGGGAAGAAGATCTAGTGTAATACGTTCCTTTAATGCTAAAAAGTTTTCATAAAAGGTGCCAAGTGCGCACTTACAATAAAATCCTATAAAACAGGCAGTGTATACACCAGCGGTTCTCACCCAGCCTTTGTTGCACCTCGGCCGATGGTGGGAGGATGGGTGAGCGCTCCAATGACACTGGTACTCCTAGGGGTGATAGCTGCGCCGCCGTCCGCCGTAACGCGTTTCGTTGCCGTTGGCAACTTCTTCTAGACTCTGGCACTGGCACTGACAAAGATCATCTGCAAGACAGCACAGGGCTAGGCCTGCTGGTATGGTCTGCTCAGGAGCAGGTGACAGCGACACTAATGCTGCTTTTGGAGACTCCAGAATAAAGCCTGCCAGAGGAGAAGCAAAAGTCATATGGTGGTAGATCTTCTTATTTACAGTACGCTGCCATGGGGCAATTCTTTCATACCTTCCCTGGAGAACAAAACCTGGCACAGTTCCAGATCTGCAAGCAGAAAGTTAGCCGTAGCCAGGGCACAAATCTAGGACTAGTAACTACGGCTCTACATAGGCATTGGAGCGGCATCACAAAGCTGTGTGGGACAATTGAAATGCCCTTCTTCAATTTCCAGGAAGCAAATCCTGTTGCTACTCCTCTAAAAATTGGATTTTTTGAGAGCTTATCAGCTACTGCCAATGCCAGGCCTACACAAGGCCTACACAACAACCAGAGGTCTCCTGTCCTTTGGCCTAGTCTTTAAAATCTGTGCCTCTGCTAATGCTACCATGCCCAGCACTCCTGCTGCCGTCTACTAGCACCAACCCTACACAACCACCACAGGCCACAACCACCACAGTCCCTCTGCCTAGTATTTCAGTACTGCTGATGCCACTACTACCACCAACAGTACCTCCGCTGCCGTCTACTAACACCAGCCCTACACAACCACCACAGGTCCCCTGTCCCTCTGTCTGTCAGGCCCGACAACAGATTATTTGGCCAGAGCAAAACACAGGGATAAATGCGCTAAAGGAAGTTTTATTAAACAAAAGCAAACAAACCATGAAGCAAAGGAACAGAAAATCCTTGGATTCGGGGGAACAAAGCACTAAACCAAAAACTAACTAAACATAATCGTATACTAAAGGGAACATAAACAAAACAGAGGGACCCCCAGGTGCTGGAGCACTAACCTAGGGCACAGGACAGGGGCCTACAGCCTCCAGGAGCCGGTAGGAAGCCTGTAGTATCACGGACTAGGAGCATGAAGTGGCCAAGCAGCCTCCAGGAAAGCAGAGAGAGGCCTGCTTGCCACAAAATTCAGACAGCAACTGGGATCCAGAAGCACCTGCGGTACAGAGAGTCAATGAGATTCATTCATACGCAAAGAATTCTGCTGCCCCAGGTGAGGGGCGGTTCCCACTTAAATAGTCCTAACCCAATGGGCAGCAGTAGAGGGGGAGATATATCAGCCGGCGGTTCTGCTGATGCCCGGTGGTGGCTGCTCAAACTGCAGGCGGGGTAAGGAATGGCACAAGCCATCAGCTGAACCCCAGGATCTCACACTGCCTAGTCTTTCAGTGTAGCTGTTAATGCTAAACTACACCACCAACAGCACCTCCGCTGCCACCCTCTGCTACTACTAGGCCTACACAACCGCAGGTCAATGCCATGATGCACAAAATGGGAACATTCATCAAGGCCTAAAAAAACCTTATTTGGTCTTCTTGAACTAAATTGTCAAGATGCCAATCCCGCTGCTACCGCCATAAATATGGGATAATTTTTTGAGGGCTTGCCCGCTACTGCCAGACCTACACAACCACCATGGCCTAGTCTTTATTTAACTGCTGCAGCCCCTGCTAGTGCTGCTACTACTACTACCACCAGCAGCACCTCTGCTGCCAGCCTGCCACCCTCTGCTACTGCCAGGCCAATAGAAAGGCTGTTTAACTCTGTGATGCAAATGTTTCAACGCTTGTAAAAAGCCATTGCCTTGCCTTGTTACAAATGAAAAAAAATTTTGTGGGCTTGCTCATTACTACCAGGCCTACACGACCGCAGGTAAATTTTTCAAATCTTGTAACCTATTACTTCTTCCCATTTTTTATGTGCTTTAAACTATCAAAGACAACTGTGGGCTATTGAAATGCTAATCAGGCCGCAGGTTATTTGTATGCTAATTAGCCACGGCCATTAAAATGTCCACTAGAACTTTTTCTGTGCGTTTTAGACGAAAGTTCATCCCGAACTAGTTTTTTTTTACGGAAAAGTTCAGTGAACCGCAGAACCAAACTCATCTCTAGTTTTTTGCTCATCTCTAGTTTTAACTGTTTTACTAAATGTGGTTTTAATGGCATCCCATTGAAAATTAAAACTGCCTGGAGGTTTATTATTTTATATTTTTTGGTCATTTTTGGGGCATTTTTGGTTAGATACAATTTTTATCTAACAATAGACTTTTTACTTTTTAATTGTATTTTTTCCATTTTAGGAGTTTTACTAAATGCAGCTTTTAAATGCATCACATTAATCATTGAAACTGCCTGCAGGTTAATTTTTTCATTTTTTTTAATATTTGTTGTTAATTATTTGGGCATTTTTCATTAGATACAATTTATATCTAACAAAATAATATTTGTCCTAATTTTTTTTTGTCAATTTCCTTTGTTTTATTGACCCATCCCACTGTTCCATCTCCTGTCCCCTGCCGAGCACTCTCTTCCTCCGGTCCAGCAGGTCTTCTTTGTCCTGCTCCATCTCCTCTTCCTTCTTTGGGGCCCCCTTCAGTATGAAGATGTGGTGGCGCGGGCCATCTGAAGCTGACGGACGAACATAGGTCCCCCCTTCTTTTATCCTCACTACCCACAGAGGGACTGAAGTGAGGGCTGGGGGAGCTGAATTTTATACTTGGAGGCAGGGCCGTCCCAGGTTTATGTGGGCCCTTGAGCGGCATGGTCTCAGTGGGCCACTTTGTGGTGAAGAGTCGCGTCACATCACTGAGGGACGTTCCCAATTTGGATGCCCCCTGGATGCACTGCCACCTCGGTCATTGCTGGTGCGCCATGAGGAGATGTGGTGCGGTGCCCCTCCAATCCACCCCGAAGGCCTTCCCTGTCAGTTGGCCCCCCGTGGAGGCCAGGGCCCCCGGCAGCTGCTCCACCTTGCCAGGTGCTGACCCAGGCCCTGCTTGGAGGTGTGGCCTCCATGGCATCTCCCTTATGTCATTGCTGATGACACAGATGGGGAGGGGCCCAGAGGGGATTTTTTCCCCATGCCACCCCTTCTAGGCCCCCCTTTGTAATGTTATAAGTGATGTCTGGTAGATTCCAGAGAGGCCCCGCCTCTTGATATAAAAGCCACTCCCCAGCGGCTCACCATGAAGTCCTCTGGCCAGGATGAATGGAGGGGATCCTTGCTAAATGCCACCAGCGGCATACATTTAAATGAGCCTGCGCAGGAGCCCAGAGGGAGAAGGTAAGTATAAGTTAATTTAAATTAACAACGTTTTTTTTTATCACACTTGTGTGTGTTTTTTCACTTTCTCTATGAACTTGTAAGAGGTTCCATGGACACCTTTACCTGTTCATACCAAATTACCCGCACCACCAACGGGCACCTCCAGCTGGAAACTGGAGTAAAGGGGAAAACAGAAAACACCTGGATTGGGGTGTGCACAACCCGGTAAATAGGTGCTGGCAGAAGGGAAAAAAGTCCAGTACAGAAATTGCTGTTGGGACCCTAGACTTGTCCCATATCCCTTACCAGATCTGCCGCACACACAGAAATTATTGCTCTGATATAAAGGATAAAAATGTATATATTTTATTAAGCCACCCTTAAAAAACTATTCACAAAGACATAACAAAAAAGACTTATTAAAAAACATGAACACACATGACTTGCTGAGGGGGGGGGGAGGGATACTATAACCCTATATAATAACGACTCTCTTATTATTATACATTAATTAATTCATTCTTATTAAATAGATAAATAATTCATAGATACATAAATAATTCATAAATACATAGATAGAAACAAATATACAAGTGCAAAACTTAATGAATATAGTAAAATTGAAGGGAAGAAAAAGCGTTTTAAAGTGCTACAAATATCTACAAAGCAATTGATCTAACAATTACCCTGCTACATATACAGTGAATATTAAAGTGAGAACGTGCATTGTGCAAAACCGCCAAAAAGTTAAAGTGTTTAACCTGAAAAACTACTGATAAAACTACACCCACCAATGTAAACAGTTGTCAAAGACCTTAAATAATGAAAACAATCAAGTATAAGAATGAATATAAAATGACATCACCGAGTATGTAGAGTCAGGGTCCCCCAAACAGCGGCCCGCCACCAACGCAGTGCGTGGCCTATCGCCACTTCGCCAGGGTGAGATGGGCCCCTGTAGGATATCCCCATCTACTTATACCCACCTCAGATAACTGCTGTCCCAATCAACGGCGGCGCCGCAATCCTCCAGCAACGCGCCCCATCCGGCAGATGACTTCCGCCGCAGGGGTCACGTGCCGGAGGTCACGTCACATCCGCCCAGTGGAGCGCATGTAGTCAGGAAGTGTGTCGCGGCGCGGGCGCCCGGACTGCCTCCCCTGCAGTAGGAGGATCCGGGCGGCCGCGCACACGCGCCGCAGCACAACCCCCCGCCCACTCCTCTTCTCCGTCACAGACGGGCCCAAGGTTCGTGGAAGGTGAGTATCAAGCAGGCGGGGAATCCCCACCATATACATTAAAAATTAACCTTATCTTGTCCACACATTACATTAAAACAATGACAGTGAATATAAGGATGGCAATTGCATTAAGCATATATCATATCTAATATATATATTGTTTATTGTTTGTATAATTTAAACAAAATCACTATCCCTTGACACCATGACCAACATTGTCTAATATTTCTTATGTGACACATATATGATAGTATGTTAAAAATTTCTCCCTGGCGAAGTGGCGATAGGCCACGCAACGCGTCGGTGGCGGGCCGCTGTTTGGGGGACCCTGACTCTACATACTCGGTCTATATTCCATACTAGACATATTGTGACTTCTGAAGATTGATCGAGTTCCGTATTCCACGCTGGATACAACATGGCTCTTGAAGATGGATGGAGATCCATATTCCACATTGGATACATTATGGCTTCCAAGGAGGGATGGAGATCTACAGCCCATACTGGATACATCACAACTTCTAATGATGATCTGAGGTGGAAGGATGCCTCTACTGGTCTTATGGACACATGTATTTTTATTCCAGCGACAGTCCTGTGACCACATATCATTAAAATAATGGCGGATCTGATAGGTTTTGGGGTCAACGGGACAGGCTGGATGGTCAATTTGTGGTGTTGGATCCTTTTTTGGCGGGACGGGGACCCCCTTGATTACTACATTTTCTGCACCTCATTTGGAGTGGGATTTTTTTCCCACTATGACAAATACAAATATATGTGAATATAGTTAAAATATGGGCCAACTAGGGGTATCTTTGCTCTCTGTCTTGAGAGAAATATATTCCCCTATTGAACACTATTAAGGTTACATGTGCAACTCCCATATACAGTTGGGATTTCTATTCATTTCAATGAAGTAACCCTCACTGCATCTTTAAATCTGTATCGTTATAACATTTTTAACATACTATCATATATGTGTCACATAAGAAATATTAGACAATGTTGGTCATGGTGTCAAGGGATAGTGATTTTGTTTAAATTATACAAACAATAAACAATATATATATTAGATATGATATATGCTTAATGCAATTGCCATCCTTATATTCCCTGTCATTGTTTTAATGTAATGTGTGGACAAGATAAGGTTAATTTTTAATGTATATGGTGGGGATTCCCCACCTGCTTGATACTCACCTTCCACGAACCTTGGGCCCGTCTGTGACGGAGAAGAGGAGTGGGCGGGGGGTTGTGCTGCGGCGCGTGTGCGCGGGCGCGCGGCCGCCCGGATCCTCCTACTGCAGGGGAGGCAGTCCGGGCGCCCGCGCCGCGACACACTTCCTGACTACATGCGCTCCACTGGGCGGATGTGACGTGACCTCCGGCACGTGACCCCTGCGGCGGAAGTCATCTGCCGGATGGGGCGCGTTGCTGGAGGATTGCGGCGCCGCCGTTGATTGGGACAGCAGTTATCTGAGGTGGGTATAAGTAGATGGGGATATCCTACAGGGGCCCATCTCACCCTGGTGAAGTGGCAATAGGCCACGCAGCGCGTCGGTGGCGGGCCGCTGTTTGGGGGACCCTGACTCTACATACTCGGTGATGTCATTTTATATTCATTCTTATACTTGATTGTTTTCATTATTTAAGGTCTTTGACAACTGTTTACATTGGTGGGTGTAGTTTTATCAGTAGTTTTTCAGGTTAAACACTTTAACTTTTTGGCGGTTTTGCACAATGCACGTTCTCACTTTAATATTCACTGTATATGTAGCAGGGTAATTGTTAGATCAATTGCTTTGTAGATATTTGTAGCACTTTAAAACGCTTTTTCTTCCCTTCAATTTTACTATATTAATTAAGTTTTGCACTTGTATATTTGTTTCTATCTATGTATTTATGAATTATTTATGTATCTATGAATTATTTATCTATTTAATAAGAATTAATTAATTAATGTATAATAATAAGAGAGTCGTTATAGGGTTATAGTATCCCCCCCCCCCCCTCAGCGAGTCATGTGTGTTCATGTTTTTTAATAAGTCTTTTTTGTTATGTCTTTGTGAATAGTTTTTTAAGGGTGGCTTAATAAAATATATACATTTTTATCCTTTATATCAGAGCAATAATTTCTGTGTGTGCGGCAGATCTGGTAAGGGATATGGGACAAGTCTAGGGTCCCAACAGCAATTTCTCTAAAGGGGAAAACAGGTCTCCGCTCCTCCTGCCTCGGCTTCCAACTAAGGTTAATGAATGGTGCCGGGGGAGTGGGCCATTTATAGCACATGGGCAGGAAATCCTCTAAGCACCTCCCCTCCACTTACCTCATCAGTCACAAAGGCTCCTCCTCTGTGGTATAAAAGGTTCCTTTCGAGGCGGTCCGGTTTTAGCCAATGAAGGAAGAGGTGGAAACTCTGTCCCCTCTCAGTTCACATGGCAGCGGGGCAACTGCAACAGCCTCTCCGCACCATAAGAAGACCAGCACCCGTAGGACCAGGAGTAAGCTCCCGGGTCGGATGGCTTGAAGACAGGACACTGTCTGGTGGGGGACAAATGGAGCTAGACAAAGAAAGGTGAGTTTTGTTTATATAAGGGCCCCCTATACCAGTTCACACATAGTGACCGGGCCGGATGAAGTGCGGTGGAGGCCGCTGGGCACAAAATCAGGCCCCAGATACAGTATAAAATAATAGCCCAGCCAAGTAACTGATTGGTGGCACCCACCTACTTACTGTCAGATGGAGTCCCTTGTGCCACCCTTGTGTGGGCTGCTTGGGAACTCCTGCTTTGCCATTCTGGGTGGGGGGTGGTGTAGTCGCCCAGCTGGTCCAGCAGAAACAGTTCCCTGCATTGAGCTGCCAGCGGCTGTGCTTGGTGGCTTACATGCAGTGACAGCTCTGCACCCATCACTGTATCATTGCTGACAGCGGATTTACTGCTCTAGACTCTCCATCCTGCCCTGTGGGGGCTTTGGCTGTCCAGGCGCACGGGGGCCGCCACTGCCGCATATAGCGGGCCCCACGGCCTGTCAGACCAAAGACTAAAAAGCCTCCTGGACCAGACCATAACCCAGAGTTTGGTGGATGCCCCCTTTGCAGGGCAAGTTGTGGAGGCCTCGGGGCACGCCCCCCTCATAATCCGACCCTGACTGTTCTGTAAACCCTAAATGTGTAAATGTTTAGAGGTAGAGCTGAGAAAAAAGTCAGTGAAAATGTCAGTGAGAATCATCCAGGGGCAGAAGATACAAGTTCAGATCTTTTCTCGTTGCTGATTCAGGACATAAAAAGTTTTATTATGTTTGTGCCATAAAAAAAGTAAGAAGCAGATGCAGCAACATCTCCCCAGTCATTGCATCATGTCTTAGGAGGCCACATTGTAACGAGACACCGGGGGGTGCACGTCGGGGAGCTCAGGACACTTTGCAGCTCTTATATAGGCCAGGTGCTGGGTGCTGAATCTGTCATTGTCCTGTATAGAGCTGAGGACACTGACCCCAGTCTGTGCCAATAATAGAACCGTGTGTATCATGTGACCCAGCGTCCCTGCCATTCAGTACCCAGCTGATGTCCATCTTTCTCCCCGGAGTCACCCCGCAGCTTTCTCATCATAAATCCCCGGAATATCCAGGTGAGTGTATTTCACGGGTTAGGATTTGTTTAATTTTCTGATTCTGTATCTGTACAGAATTGTAGAGAAGCTGCAATAAACGGCGAGAATCCCGCGGGGTCCCTCCATAGTCCCGGCACACCGAGCGATGCTTCCTCTGTCAGGTCGCTGTGTAACGTAACGCTGGCATTTCTCATTCATTCCGGCATTTTCTATCCCAGTCACCATTGTAAATGGCATCTTATAAAAGTCATTGTGTCATGTGTAGGATGCGCGCCCCTACCTTCCCCCCCATCTCTAGTGTCATTATCATTTCACATCTCTCCCTCATCTTTCCCGGCAGTCGCCAGAGATTTTACACTTTCCTCCAAACGACCTAAAAAATTGATTCAGACAATTTGCCAAATTCCCAGAGAAAGTTCTGTTTTTCAAAATCACTCTACCAAAAAACTCTCCCTATCCCTGCTATGCTCTAGCGCTGCGGGTGTCCCATGCTGTTCTGCACCTCACCCTGCACTAGGCTCCCGACTGCTGGCATGGAAAACCCAAGCCGAGGATCGAAAGGAAGAAGGTGAGTGTCAGGAGGTGAGTGAGGAGGAGGTGAGGTGATTTGTCAGGAGGTGAGTGTCAGGACTTGAGTTAGGAGGAGGTGAGGTGAATGTCAGGAGGTGAGTGAGGAGGAGGAGAGGTGAGTGTCAGAAGTGAGTGAGGAGGAGGTGAGGTGAATGTCAGGAGGTGAGTGAGGAGGAGGAGAGGTGAGTGTCAGGGGGTGAGTGAGGAGGAAGTGAATGAGGAGGAGGAGATGAGGTGAGTGTCAGGAGGTGAGTGTCAGGAAGTGAGTGAGGAGGAGGTGAGTGAGGAGGAGTTGAGGTAAGTGTCAGAAGGTGAGTGAGGAGTAGGTGAGTGAGGAGGAGGTGAGGTGAGTGTCAGGACTTAAGTTAGGAGGAGGTGAGCAGCCAGGCTCCCCAGGGACAGTTAGAGCCAGGGACACATAGAGCCAGGGAGAGATAGAGCCAGCGAGAGTTAGAGCCAGGGACAGATAGAGCCAGGGACAGATAGAGCCAGGGACAGATAGAGCCAGGGACAGATAGAGCCAGGGAGAGATAGAGCCAGGGACAGATAGAGCCAGGGACAGATAGAGCCAGGGAGAGATAGAGCCAGGGACAGATAGAGCCAGAGACAGATAGAGGCAGAGACAGTTAGAGCCAGGGACAGATAGAGCCAGAGACAGATAGAGCCAGGGACAGATAGAGCCAGGGAGAGATAGAGTCAGGGATAGATAGAGCCAGGGACAGATAAAGCCAGGGAGAGATAGAGCCAGAGAGGGATAGAGCCAGGGACAGATAGAGCCAGGGAGAGATAGAGCCAGGGACAGATAGAGCCAGGGAGAGATAGAGTCAGGGATAGATAGAGCCAGGGACAGATAAAGCCAGGGAGAGATAGAGCCAGAGAGGGATAGAGCCAGGGACAGATAGAGCCAGAGACAGATAGAGCCAGGGAGAGATAGCGTCAGGAATAGATAGAGCCAGGGACAGATAAAGCCAGGGAGAGATAGAGCCAGGGAGAGATAGAGCCAGGGACAGATAGAGCCAGAGACAGATAGAGCCAGGGACAGATAGAGCCAGGGACAGATAGAGCCAGGGACAGATAGAGCCAGAGACAGATAGAGCAAGGGAGAAATAGAGCCAGGGACAAATAGAGCCAGGGACAGATAGAGCCAGGGAGAGATAGAGCCAGAGAGGGATAGAGCCAGGGACAGATAGAGCCAGGGAGAAATAGAGCCAGGGACAAATAGAGCCAGGGACAGATAGAGCCAGGGAGAGATAGAGCCAGAGAGGGATAGAGCCACGGACAGATAGAGCCAGGGAGAGATAGAGCCAGGGACAAATAGAGCCAGGGACAGATAGAGCCAGGGACAGATAGAGCCAGAGACAGATAGAGCCAGAGACAGATAGAGCCAGGGACAGATAGAGCCAGGGACAGATAGAGCCAGGGAGAAATAGAGCCAGGGACAAATAGAGCCAGGGACAGATAGAGCCAGGGAGAGATAGAGCCAGAGAGGGATAGAGCCACGGACAGATAGAGCCAGGGAGAGATAGAGCCAGGGAGAGATAGAGCCAGGGAGAGATAGAGCCAGGGAGAGATAGAGCCAGGGAGAGATAGAGCCAGGGACAGATAGAGCCAGGGACAGATAGAGCCAGGGACAGATAGAGCCAGGGAGAGATGGAGCCAGAGAGGGATAGAGCCAGGGAAAGAAAAAGACAGTAAAAGAAAAAGACAGGGCAAGAAAGAGAGAGAAAGAGAGAGAGAGAGACAATGACAGAGAGAAAGACAGTGACAAAGAGAGAGACAGTTTACAGTGTGTTTGCATTTGCTTTCATGCCCAGATTTATTTAGTGTTACTACAGATCACACCCACCTGCCTATTTTGCTTTTGTTTTTCTACAAAAAACATGTTTTATTACAGTGTATTTGCATTTGTTTTTAGCAAGAGCACCTGTCTATTTTGCTTTTCTACAATAACCACAGTTTAAAGCTTGCTGTAGTGCATTAAACTCACTTTGACCAGGAGCATCCCATTTCAGGGCACCTGGCAGTGTGTTTGCATTTGGTTTTATAATGGGCACCGATATATATTGTTTTTGCTTTTCTACCAAAAACATGTTTTAAAGCTTGCTGTAGTGCATTTAACTCACTTTGACCAGGGGCATACAATTTCAAGCAATCTGACAGGGTGTTTGCATTTGGTTTTATTCCCAGGACTTGCAACAAGCCTAGTTAGTGTTACAGATCACACACACCTGCCTATTTTGCTCCAGCTTATCTACACACCTGCTGCTGTTCCAAAAATACTAACGGCCTTATTTATCAAGGGCTAGCGCCAGGTAGTGTCTGACGAGCGCCAGGTACCGCCAGCTAACGGCGGCTACCGAATCAAGTACGCCCGGCGGCAGTCACAATGACGCATTTATCATGCTAAATGAGGCTAGCGCCGGCGAGAGCGTCAGCTTGCGCGGGATTCATCATGTAGCCGACTGCAACAAACAGCGCCGCTGCTAATCCCATCACAGCGACAGGTATGACCTGGCGCTCCCTGGCGTGGTCCAATGCATTTCAATGGAGCAATCTTTAATTAATCATAATTAATTGCTATTAATGTTTTTTTTTTTTTTTTTTAATGTCAAAAATTCTGTGACCACTTCTGCAATGTTATGATTTTTTTTTAACTAAAAAAAAAAAAAAAAAAAAAAAATTAAAAATGTGCAGAATTGATATTACAGGTCTGATATTCATGTATTCATATTACAAAATGTTTAGAAAAACTTGTATAATTTTTACATATAAAAAAAAAAGGTTGTTTGGGGGTTAAAAACTACTTTACACACATCGCCGCCAGCGCTCTGGGGTTTAAAGTGGACCAACACCCAGGATTTTGACTATCCTGGGTTTTGGTCCACTTCAGGGGGGCACCCCGCTGTGTAAAACCCCCCAGAAACACCCCAATACTCACCTCAAAACCCTCCCACGTGCCCGGGTGACAGCGACGGACAAGCGCTGACAGCGACGGACAAGCCAGCGCGTCCGCCGCCGCCTCCCGCACGTCCCTCTGACAGCGCGCGCGCCCGCGCCGGCCATTCACAAACGGCCGGCGTGGGCGCGCGCACGGCTAGAGGAGGTGAGTTTTTGGGGGGTTTTCGGGGGGTTCCTCACCGCGGGACATCCCGATCTCGGATGTACCGCGGTGAGGGGGGTGATCGGCCCGGGAATCTTATAGATTCCCGGGCCGATCACCCCAGGGTGTTGGTCCACTTTAAACAAGGAATTCACAGCGCGAGAAATTTTTGAGCGTGATTTTTTAATGAATCTGCAGCAAGCCGTTCGCTCTGGCCATTCGCTGTCAGGCGCACCCATACAACGCGGAACCTGTGAAACAGCGACCCCTAACCCCGTATTCAACATTACCGCACACCGACTGAGTCGCTGTCAACAAGCAAACCCCGGCCAAGCACAGCGAATACTAGCTGGCGCTGTAAAAATCACGCTACTGGCGCTCATCTGTCGCTACCTGGCGCTATTAATGAATCGGCCTCCCCGTAAAGTGTAGGTTATTCTTTTCCCCTCCTAAACGCAGTACATATGTCAGGCAGCGAAGTGCCAGGATGTGCCTAGATTCATCAGGCGGAGGTCGCAGCAGACTAGGGGAGGGTGGCAGCAGGAGTCGGGGTGAGAGGCCTGATCTTCCGGTAACAGCTAGCGGTCGTGTCTCGACCAGCAACGCATCTGCCGATTGGTTAACACGGTCATCCACTTCATCACAAGTGACATCTGACACCCCCAGTCAACAGTCGGTAGGTTCCTCGGACACAACCCTGAGTTGACATGGCCCAGGATCAGCCCCTGTCCTTCCATTGCCTCTGTCCTGTGCCCCCCCCCCTCCAGCCGACGTATCTTATGCTTTGGGTTCAGCTCCACTATTTAGTGAGGACGATGTGTTAGAGGACAGTCAGCAGCTACTGCCCAGCCAAGAAATGGAGGAGACATCCGCAGCTTCTTTCGCTAGGCGGTCAAATACTAATGAGGAGAGTGGCATGGGAGGTGGTGTTGCAAGTGTTCCGGCTCCTGCAGCACACACTGTTGAGGAAACCGTGGAGGACATTGGTGACTTGCAGACACAACTCGATGATGATGAAGCCGATTGCACTTGGGAGCCGGGTGCAGAAGTGGCTTCATCATCATCATCAGGAGAAGAGGGTCCCAGGTTGCCCCTGAGTCAGCAGCTGAGGTAGCAAGGTGGTAGTATGGTTGGCAGTCAGAAGAGTGAAAAGTCAGGGGCCAAATATGGCCGGAGCCGTGGTAAACCACCAGCTGCGCAGCAGGCTACTTTCCCTGGAGGTAGTGGAACAGGGATCCCTCGAGTCGACAGCAGTAGCAGTGAATTAGTGCGAACTCTTGGTGCGGGCTCAACATATGCAGCATAACCATAAAGCGGCCTGGGAGAACCGAGGTGGTCCAGCTTGCTGCATCACCCAGTGGCACGCCGCTCCTAATTTCAGCCAGCCAAGGCTCCAGCACCTCAGCCGAAGGTAGTTGTGTGTCATACCCATCCTCTGTCGCTCCAGAAGCTCCTGCTCCTCCTACTACAAGTCAGTCACCCCGCCAGCAATCCATCAGCGAAGCCATGTCAAAGAGACAACAGTATGCGCCCACTCATCCTACGGCGCAGAAGCTAAATGTGCTCCTGTCCAAGTTGCTGGTGCTGCAGTCCCTCCCTCTTCAGGTGGTGGACTCTGCACCTTTCAGAGAACTGATGGCCGAGGTGGAGAGTCCCAAGCCATCATTTCTTTGCAAAGAAAGGAGTACCAGTCCTGCACAATTTTGTTGAACAGAAGGTGGGCCAGTCCTTGAGCCTATCGCTGTGCACCAAAGTGCAGTGCAGCGCCGAAGAGAGGACATGTAACTACAGTCAGGGACAATACATGTCCTTTACGGCCCACTAGGTGAATGTGTTTACTGCACAGCCACAACAGCAACTTGGACAGGTCATGCCGATTTGGCCTCCACTCTCCCAGGCCGTTGTGCCTGTGTCAGTGTGCGACTCCGCCTCCTCATTCTCCCCATCAACTCCAGGGTGCATTTTTCAGGCAATCTATGGGCTCCTTATGCTGCTGCCAACTCCAGGGTGTGTGTTTCTGGCAATATATGGGCTCTTCTTGCTGCTGCAAACTCCAGGATGTGTTTTTAGGTAATGTATGGGTGATTCATGCTGCTACCAACTCCAGGGTGTGTCTTTCAGGCAATATATGGTCTGCTCATGCTGCTGCCAACTCCAGAGTGTGTCTTTCAGGCAATATATGGGCTCCTTATGCTTCTGCTAACTTCAGGGTGTGTCTTTCTGGCAATATATGGGCTCCCCATGCTGCTGCAAACTCCAGGATGTGTTTTTCTGGAAATATATGGGCTGCTTATGCAGCTTCCAACTCCAGAGTGTCTTTCAGGCAATAAATAGGCTCCTCATAATGCAGCCAACTTTAATGTGTCTTTCAGACAATATATGGGCTCCTCATGCTGCTGTCAACTACAGGGTGTGTCTTTCTGGCAATATATGGGCTCTTCATGCTGGTTCCAACTCCAGGGTATCTTTCAGGCACTATATGGGCTCCTCATGCTGCTGCCAACTCCAGGGTGTCTTTCATGCAATAAATGGGCTCCTCATGATGCTGCCAACTCCAGGATGTTTTTTCATGCAATATATGGGCTCCCTATGCTGCTGCCAACTCCAGGTTGTCTTTCAGGCAATAAATAGGCTCCTTGTGATGCTGCCAACTCCAGTGTGTCTTTCAGGCAATATATGGGCTCCTCATGCTGCTGCCAACTCCAGGGTGTGTCTTTCTGGTAGTATACGGGCTATTCATGCTGCCACAAACTCCAGGATGTGTTTTTCAGGCAATATATGGGCTCCTCATGCTGCTGCCAACTCCAGGGTGTCTTTCAGACAATATATGGGATCCTCATGCTGCTGCCAACTCCAGGGTGTGTCTTTCTGGCAATATATGGGCTCTTCATGCTGCTGCCAACTCTAGCGTGTCTTTCAGGCAATATATGGGCTCCCCTTGTTGCTGCCAACTCCAGGGTGTGTCTTTCAGGCAATATATGGGCTCCTCGTGCTGCTGCCACCTCAATGCTCTGTAATTGTGCCACTCTGCGACAGCGAATCTAATAGCGATGCCTCTCATCTGCATGTCATACTTCTTTACAGAATTATTTCACTAACCCAACATGCATCCTACGCATGTTATAGCAAGGCACAATGTTCAACAACCCTATTGAGGCTCTCGGAATGACAGAAATAGCTGCTTTTAATAGCGATTAGCCACGAATAAATTCGTAACGAAACAAATTTTTCTGGAAAATTCAGTGAATAGGCCGAATTAAATTATTTAAAAATTTGCTTATCTCTAATTAGGTATACCAAAAGAATGAGCCTGCCAGCACAAGCCCGAATGGGCACCTTATAAATGAGGCCGCACAAACCAACAATTAAGATAATCAATTAAATTTAATATCAAAAAGTACCAAAACAAAAGGGATATATATACATACATACATAGACAAGACAATTTAAAAACATGAAAGACAGTGCCCTCCGGTCGCCAAAACCTCTTAATGACTCTATATAAATGTATATTAGCTGCCTGCCTAACAATAATAAATATGATAAATGGGAGCCACTTCAGTTAATGATATATGGACAATCCATATTGTGATATATACATGCTAATTACAAATTGATACACAAACAAAATTAATTAAATAAATAAATATACACACAGTTCCAGAAACTGATCAGTAAGTATGTGATTATGTGCAAAAGGAACGTATAAAAGACCCAACCTGGTCATAAAGTGCCATGTGCTGTAAACTAACTGTGCTTAAAAACGACCCAAAAATATCAAAAAAGTGCAAAGTGCTATAAAGTATCTAAAGTTTTATAATATGCTGGTCAGCACTGTGTGCATGTGTGAGGAGTGGGGGGTGTGCTTGCATTGGGAGGGACCTGTATTTCAGTGCGACACAATGTTGTGTTTTTACTTTTTGTATACTGGGATTTGTTGTATTTACATGTGTGTCAATGGCCAAGTGGAACAAGGTTTAATAAATAGAGATGAGCGAGTAGTGAAATATTCGAAATTTCGAATTTCGATTCGAATAGACCGCGTTACTCGACTACTCGACCGAATATCGAATCCCATTATAGTCTATGGGAAAAAAATGCTCGACACTTGGAAATCTCAATTCGACCACTTGGAGGTCACCAAGTCCACCCTGAAACATCAGAAAATGATGCCAACACTGCTGGAATGCAACTGGGACAGCAGGGGAAGCATGTCTGGGTGCATATAACGCGCCCAAGTCGCACTATTATGCCACTATCACAGCCTCTCAACAATACACTCCAAACACAATATTACTTCTACGTAAAGTGAGACAAGACAAGGAAACCTTCTTTCCTCTACATTGCCATGGACCCCAAGCCAAACTGTACAAAAAAGAAGAACAAAATTCTGAACCCCTTAAAATCACGTTGCCTAATGACAACCACAGATGGCATAGGCAAGGGGGAAAATAAATAGACCCCACCCCTAATTGTCATTGTGTGTGTGTGTGTGTGTGTGTGTGATGTCAGACATGTCCTCTTGTGTCATTGTGTCACCCCAGCAGTAAGGGAAGCTTAAAGGAGGAGGTTTGTTACAGTGTGTTACCCCAGCAGTAAGGGAAGCTTACAGGAGGAGGTTTGTTACAGTGTGTCACCCCAGCAGTCAGGGAAGCTTACAGGAGGAGGGTTGTTACAGTGTGTCACCCCAGCAGTCAGGGAAGCTTACAGGAGGAGGTTTGTTACAGTGTGGCACCCCAGCAGTAAGGGAAGCTTACAGGAGGAGGTTTGTTATAGTGTGTCACCCCAGCAGTCAGGGAAGCTTACAGGAGGAGGTTTGTTACAGTGTGTTACCCCAGCAGTAAGGGAAGCTTACAGGAGGAGGTTTGTTACAGTGTGTCACCCCAGCAGTCAGGGAAGCTTACAGGAGGAGGTTTGTTACAGTGTGTCACCCCAGCAGTCAGGGAAGCTTACAGGAGGAGGTTTGTTACAGTGTGTCACCCCAGCAGTAGGGGAGGCCCAAGAGCTGAGACCTCTTAAAAATTGTGTGGAGGCCCAAGAGCTGAGACCTTTTAAAAATTGTGTGGAGGCCCAAGAGCTGAGACCTTTTGAAAATTGTGTGGAGGCCCAAGAGCTGAGACCTCTCACACATTGTGTGGAGTCCCAAGAGCTGAGACCTTTTAAAAATTGTGTGGAGGCCCAAGAGCTGAGACCTTTTAAAAATTGTGTGGAGGCCCAAGAGCTGAGACCTCTCAAACATTGTGTGGAGGCCCAAGAGCTGAGACCTCTCAAACATTGTGTGGAGTCCCACGAGCTGAGACCTCTTAAAAATTGTGTGGAGGCCCAAGAGCTGAGACCTCTTAAAAACTGTGTGGAGGCCCAAGAGCTGAGACCTCTTAAAAATTGTGTGGAGGCCCAAGAGCTGAGACCTCTTAAAAATTGTGTGGAGTCCCACGAGCTGAGACCTCTCAAAAATTGTGTGGGGTCCCGCGAGCTGAGACCTCTTAAAAATTGTGTGGAGTCCCACGAGCTGAGACCTCTTAAAAATTGTGTGGAGGCCCAAGAGCTGAGACCTTTTAAAAATTGTGTGGAGGCCCAAGAGCTGAGACCTTTTAAAAATTGTCTGGAGGCCCAAGAGCTGAGACCTTTTAAAAATTGTGTGGAGGCCCAAGAGCTGAGACCTCTTAAAAATTGATTGTATTAAGCCCAAGAGGTGAGCCATAATTTTTTTTTATTAATACAGCAATTCTACGCCGGTTAAGGAGGAGGAGGAGGAGGAGGAGGAGGAGGAGGAGGAAATGGCACTTCATACAGATGGCACTTCACTCTTGGCTGCTTTCCACTGTTGTACAAGCAAAGTCCGGGTCAATCCACTTGCTGTTCATTTTGATTAGCGTCAGCCTGTCGGCACTGTCGGTTGACAGGCGGCTGCGCTTATCGGTTATAATGCCCCCGGCTGCGCTGAACACCCTTTCTGATAGCACGCTGGCGGCAGGGCAGGCAAGCACCTCCAAGGCGTACAGGGACAGTTCCAGCCACGTGTCCAACTTGGAGACCCAGTAAGTGTAGGTCGCCGAGGGATCGGGGAGGACAGGGGTGTGGTCTGCCAGGTAGTCCCGCAACATCCGCCGATACTTGTCCCTCCTGCTGATAGCGGGCCCCGCAGTGATGGAAGTTGCACGAGGGGGTGACATGAACGTGTCCCACACCTTGGAGAGTGTTCCCCTGGTGGCTGTGGGCCTGATCGATGTTGTCAGACTCTGGGAGACACTCTCCTCTCTGCCGCCAGCGATGCTGGGTGGGAAAATCTGCATCATGTTCTGCAAGAGTTCCCTCTGGTATTCCAGTAATCGATTCGTCCTCTCCTCTACCGGAATAAAAGAGGAGAAGTTATCTTTATACCGGGGGTCCAGGAGTGCGAAGACCCAGTATAGTTTGTTCTCCAATATCCGGACAACACGTATGTCCCGGGAAAAGCAGCCCAGCATGAAGTCAGCCATGTGTGCCAGACTCTGAGTAGGCATGACGTCACTGCCCCCACCAGAAGGATCATTTTCCATTTCCTCCTCTTCCTCCTCCTCTCCGCCCCATCCGCACTGAACCAATGGGACGCACACAGCCTGACTGCTACCCTCGCCGCCAGCATCCTCTTCCACAGCCACCTCCACGTTGTCCTCCTCCTCCTCATCCTCCTCCTCCTGCAACTGCCACCGAGCAGCAGACAAAAGTGTGGTCTGACTGTCTACCTGCGTTGCGTCTCCTCCTACCCCCGTCTCCTCTGTGTGCAATGCGTTCTCCCTTATTGCGATGAGCGATTCTTTAAGGACGCATAGGAGCGGGATGGTTACGCTCACTATAGCGTCCTCGCTGCTGACCTTCTTAGTGGACTCCTCAAAGATACGCAATACATCGCATATGTCTGCCATCCATGGCCACTCGTGGCAAACTGAGGGAGCTGAGTTGGAGGCACGCGTGGATGCATCATCTGGTACTCCATCAATGCTTTCTGCTGCTCACACACCCTGGCCAACATGCAATAGGTGGAATTCCAGCGAGTGGGCAGGTCGCACAACAGCCGATGTTGAGGCAAATGGAGGCGTTGCTGGATTTTTTTTAAGCTAGCAGCAGCTACAGTTGACTTCCGAAAGTGAGCGCACAAGCGCCGCACTTTGACCAGTAGCTCTGCCAGGTTGGGGTAAGTCTTTAGAAACTTTTGTACTACCAAATTAAAAATGTGGGCCAGGCATGGTACGTGATTGAGTTCTGCAAGCTCCAGAGCCGCCACCAGGTTACGGCCATTATCGCACACGACCATGCCTGGTCCTAGCTGCAGCGGCGACAGCCACATCTCTGTCTGCTGCAATATGGCGTGCCTCACCTCTGCGGCGCTGTGCTTCCTGTCGCCCAAGCTGATGAGCTTAAGCACCGCCTGCTGACGTCTCCCCGCGCCAGTGCTGCAACGCTTCCAGCTAGGGGCTGAGGGCGATGTTAAGGCAGAGGAGGAGGAGGAGGAGGAGGAGGAAGAGGAGGGGGGTCTATCAGAACCCGTGCTGGCAATCTTGGGCGGGGGTGGTATGTAGGCCGTCCCTGTTTGCGACCCCGTCCCCGCTTCCACAACATTCACCCAGTGTGCCGTCAAAGAGATGTAGCGTCCTTGGCCGCAAGCGCTTGTCCACGAGTCGGTGGTCAAGTGGACCTTTGCGCTGACTGCGTACCTCAGGGCCCGCCTGATGTTACGCGACACGTGCTGGTGCAGGGCGGGGACGCCACACCGGGAAAAATAGTGGCGGCTAGGGACGGAATAGCGAGGTGCGGCAGCCGCCATCAGGTCGCGGAAGGTGTGCGTCTCCACAAGCCTAAACGGCAACATCTCCAGGGCCAGCAGTTTGGAGATGAGGCAGGTTAAGGCTTGGGCTTGGGGGTGACTGGAGGCGTACTTCCGCCTGCGGTTGAACGCCTGCGAGATGGACAGTTGATGGGACGAGGAGATGGAAGGTGCAGACGAAGATGCGGGGGAAGGGGGGGCTGAAGGAGAAGGCCCCAAAGTAGCCGAGGCAGAGGCAGATGTGGAGGTGTCCTGGCTGGAGGTCTGGACCGCAGTGGCAGCACACAACAAAGGGGAAGAGGCAGTGGCAGCAAGACGGGGCGCAGGTTGTATTGCGTTTGCTCTCTCCCACTCAGCCCAGTGCTTGAATTCCAAGTGACGGCGCATGCCTGAGGTGGTCAGATTGCTCTTCTCAGAGCCCCTACTCAGTTTTGAGTGGCAGATTGCGCAAACCGCGCTCAGTTTGTCATCCGCGCAAACATTAAAAAATCTCCACACCACAGAAGTACGAGACCTCGATGGGGGAGCTTCGCGCGACTGCCTGCTGCCGGGAAGAGCTTTGGCCCTGCTGGCTGTGGCCTGCCTTCTCTGTCTGGACTGTCCTCTGCCTCTGGACTGTCCTCTGCCTCTTGCTGCCTTATTCGGTGATGCGCAGACCGCATCTCCACTGCTTTCCCCGCTGGACATCACCCCTGTCCAAGTGGGGTCGGTCATTTCGTCGTCCACCACCTCCTCTTCTACTTCCTCTCTCTGCTCCTCCTCCTGCCCACTGGACATTCCAACAGCCTCCCTTGATGGCAACTGCGTCTCATCATCATCATCGCTCATGATAGCAGATGCTGGTTCCGGGTCCACATCACTAGCAGATGGCGGATACTCAAGTGTTTGGGCATCACTACAAACAAATTCCTCTGCTAGCTCCTGGGATTCTTGCAGCACATCTGGAAAAGGACCCGAAAAGAGGTCCTGGGAGGGGTCAAGGGTGGGCTGATTCTGTTGGCCAGGTTGGGAGGAAGGAGGGTCAGAGTGAGACTGTGTGGATGACTGGGTGGTGGACAAGTGACTGGAAGCGTTATCGGCCATCCATTGCACCACCTGTTCACGCTGCTCAGGCCTCAACAGAGGTGTACCCCGCCCCCCGCATAACTGTCCCATAAAGGCAGGGAAGCTGGATGAGCGAAATGCTGGCTGCCCCTCACCAGCACGCATTGTATCCCCACTGGCTTCAACGCGGTTTGTGCCCCCACCAGCATTTCCGCGCCCCCGTCCTCGTCCACGTCCCTTTGCGCTAGCCCTCCGCATTTCAGACGTTTTACTTTTTTGGCCACGCGTTATGCCAAATATAAAAATATTTTTAAGAAGAACACCTGGCTATACAGCCGTATACTGCCAGAAGGTGAAATGGTGCCTATACGCACCGTGTATAAAACAGTGTTTTGTTGGCACAGAGGACACAAAACAGTAGTGCCAAATATAAATATATTTTTAAGAACACCTGGCTATACAGCCGTATACTGCCAGAAGGTGAAATGGTGCCTATACGCACCGGGTATATAACAAGGTTTTGTTGGTAAAGAGGACACAAAACAGTAGTGCCAAATATAAAAATATTTTTAAGAAAAACACCTGGCTATACAGCCGTATACTGCCAGAAGGTGAAATGGTGCCTATATACGCACCGGGTATATAACAAGGTTTTGTTGGTAAAGAGGACACAAAACAGTAGTGCCAAATATAAAAATATTTTTAAGAAAAACACCTGGCTATACAGCCGTATACTGCCAGAAGGTGAAATGGTGCCTATACGCACCGGGTATATAACAAGGTTTTGTTGGTAAAGAGGACACAAAACAGTAGTGCCAAATATAAAAATATTTTTAAGAAAAACACCTGGCTATACAGCCGTATACTGCCAGAAGGTGAAATGGTGCCTATACGCACCGGGTATATAACAAGGTTTTGTTGGTAAAGAGGACACAAAACAGTAGTGCCAAATATAAAAATATTTTTAAGAAAAACACCTGGCTATACAGCCGTATACTGCCAGAAGGTGAAATGGTGCCTATACGCACCGGGTATATAACAAGGTTTTGTTGGCACAGAGGACACAAAACAGTAGTGCAAAATATAGTTTTGTATATAGGTGCTAATACACCACTGAAGTCTTTCTGTCCCTATTCCAGCATCAGCAGCTACCCCTCACTAAAGCAGCCGTTTTGAGCAGAGTGTATATAGTTTTGTATATAGGTGGTAATACACCACTGAAGTCTTTCTGTCCCTATTCCAGCAGCAGCAGCTACCCCTCACTAAAGCAGCCGTTGTGTGCAGTGTGTATATAGCTAGAATGAGCTATATACTGTTCAGCATAGTAGCCCTAATAAGGGCTCTTAAGGACTCTCTTGTCTTCTGGTAGCTGGTATATATGGTGGTAAAAGCTATATTCTGAGCTTCTGGGGCCCTGCCTGACTACATAGAATATGAGCTATATACTGTTCAGCGTAGTAGCCCTAATAAGGGCTCTTAAGGACTCTCTTGTCTTCTGGTAGCTGGTATATATGGTGGTAAAAGCTATATTCTGAGCTTCTGGGGCCCTGCCTGACTACATAGAATATGAGCTATATACTGTTCAGCGTAGTAGCCCTAATAAGGGCTCTTAAGGACTCTCTTGTCTTCTGGTAGCTGGTATATATGGTGGTAAAAGCTATATTCTGAGCTTCTGGGGCCCTGCCTGACTACATAGAATATGAGCTATATACTGTTCAGCATAGCAGCACTAATAAGGGATTAAGGACTCTCTTGTCTTCTGGTAGCTGGTATATATGGTGGTAAAAGCTATATTCTGAGCTTCTGGGGCCCTGCCTGACTACATAGAATATGAGCTATATACTGTTCAGCATAGCAGCACTAATAAGGGATTAAGGACTCTCTTGTCTTCTGGTAGCTGGTATATATGGTGGTAAAAGCTATATTCTGAGCTTCTGGGGCCCTGCCTGACTACATAGAATATGAGCTATATACTGTTCAGCGTAGTAGCCCTAATAAGGGCTCTTAAGGACTCTCTTGTCTTCTGGTAGCTGGTATATATGGTGGTAAAAGCTATATTCTGAGCTTCTGGGGCCCTGCCTGACTACATAGAATATGAGCTATATACTGTTCAGCATAGCAGCACTAATAAGGGATTAAGGACTCTCTTGTCTTCTGGTAGCTGGTATATATGGTGGTAAAAGCTATATTCTGAGCTTCTGGGGCCCTGCCTGACTACATAGAATATGAGCTATATACTGTTCAGCGTAGTAGCCCAAATAAGGGCTCTTAAGGACTCTCTTGTCTTCTGGTAGCTGGTATATATGGTGGTAAAAGCTATATTCTGAGCTTCTGGGGCCCTGCCTGACTACATATGAGCTATATACTGTTCAGCATAGTAGCCCTAATAAGGGCTCTTAATGACTCTCTTGTCTTCTGGTAGCTGGTATATATGGTGGTAAAAGCTATATTCTGAGCTTCTGGGGCCCTGCCTGACTACATAGAATATGAGCTATATACTGTTCAGCGTAGTAGCCCTAATAAGGGCTCTTAAGGACTCTCTTGTCTTCTGGTAGCTGGTATATATGGTGGTAAAAGCTATATTCTGAGCTTCTGGGGCCCTGCCTGACTACATAGAATATGAGCTATATACTGTTCAGCGTAGTAGCCCTAATAAGGGCTCTTAAGGACTCTCTTGTCTTCTGGTAGCTGGTATATATGGTGGTAAAAGCTATATTCTGAGCTTCTGGGGCCCTGCCTGACTACATAGAATATGAGCTATATACTGTTCAGCATAGCAGCACTAATAAGGGATTAAGGACTCTCTTGTCTTCTGGTAGCTGGTATATATGGTGGTAAAAGCTATATTCTGAGCTTCTGGGGCCCTGCCTGACTACATAGAATATGAGCTATATACTGTTCAGCGTAGTAGCCCTAATAAGGGCTCTTAAGGACTCTCTTGTCTTCTGGTAGCTGGTATATATCGTGGTAAAAGCTATATTCTGAGCTTCTGGGGCCCTGCCTGACTACATAGAATATGAGCTATATACTGTTCAGCATAGCAGCACTAATAAGGGATTAAGGACTCTCTTGTCTTCTGGTAGCTGGTATATATGGTGGTAAAAGCTATATTCTGAGCTTCTGGGGCCCTGCCTGACTACATAGAATATGAGCTATATACTGTTCAGCGTAGTAGCCCTAATAAGGGCTCTTAAGGACTCTCTTGTCTTCTGGTAGCTGGTATATATGGTGGTAAAAGCTATATTCTGAGCTTCTGGGGCCCTGCCTGACTACATAGAATATGAGCTATATACTGTTCAGCGTAGTAGCCCTAATAAGGGCTCTTAAGGACTCTCTTGTCTTCTGGTAGCTGGTATATATGGTGGTAAAAGCTATATTCTGAGCTTCTGGGGCCCTGCCTGACTACATATGAGCTATATACTGTTCAGCATAGTAGCCCTAATAAGGGCTCTTAATGACTCTCTTGTCTTCTGGTAGCTGGTATATATGGTGGTAAAAGCTATATTCTGAGCTTCTGGGGCCCTGCCTGACTACATAGAATATGAGCTATATACTGTTCAGCGTAGTAGCCCTAATAAGGGCTCTTAAGGACTCTCTTGTCTTCTGGTAGCTGGTATATATGGTGGTAAAAGCTATATTCTGAGCTTCTGGGGCCCTGCCTGACTACATAGAATATGAGCTATATACTGTTCAGCGTAGTAGCCCTAATAAGGGCTCTTAAGGACTCTCTTGTCTTCTGGTAGCTGGTATATATGGTGGTAAAAGCTATATTCTGAGCTTCTGGGGCCCTGCCTGACTACATAGAATATGAGCTATATACTGTTCAGCGTAGTAGCCCTAATAAGGGCTCTTAAGAACTCTCTTGTCTTCTGGTAGCTGGTATATATGGTGGTAAAAGCTATATTCTGAGCTTCTGGGGCCCTGCCTGCCTACATATGAGCCATATACCGTTCAGCGTAGTAGCCCTAATAAGGGCTCTTAATGACTCTCTTGTCTTCTGGTAGCTGGTATAGATGTTGGTAAAAGCGATATTCCGAGCTTCTGGGGCCCTGCCAGCGACAGCCTGTCTTTCCCTGCTGTGAGCGTCTGTCCCTCACTAAGTTCAAGCTGCTAATGCTGACGAAGAGGAAGTGCTGAGTTTTGTATATTCGAGGTCACATGGTTTTTCCAGCCAATGCGTGTAGACGCCGTTTTCGCGATGCCAGCGTCCTCCCAGGACCTGTCCCACCCCCCCTGCATGGTGATTGGTGTAAAAAACGCGCCAGGGAAGGTGGGAGGGGAAACGAATTGTGAGTGCGCCATCGCCGCTGTACTCGATCGAAATCGAGTATGACGAACAGCGTAGTATTCGATCGAATACCGGCTCGGTCGAATACTACTCGCTCATCACTATTAATAAAGTTTTAGACTGTTTTCTGGCAATATTGCTAGTTTCTATCTAACATTTAACCAGTATTTTTCTATGTCTGTAAGTTTGTTTTATTATAACTTGTCCTCACTGATCTCAGTTTTCTTATTTTAGTTATTTTATTATTAGTTTTTTGATGTCGCCTGTTTTGCTGGCGAGTGTGAAAAAAGACAACGACTTGTTCTACAACATGTACTTTTTTATCAATTAAATCAATTAAAATGACTTAAAGGTAAGTCATTTTTTCTTCACCCCAATTAGAAGGAGAGTTGGTCTCATAACTACTTCTCACTTTCTGTTAAGCTGCAAATATCTTAAAGCCTGAACAGATTTACACCATTAAACTTTGTTTCCCCCTTAAATGACGGCCACCTCCGGAAAACTAAACATCGTTCATACTATATCTTCTGTAATGAGTTTCACAGTGAAATGTTTTGTGGTCCTGAACCTCCTGGAAAACAGACCCGTGTAACAGAATCTGGTGTAGGCCATCTTCCACCAACCATCCTGTCCAAGGGAAGATCTAACATAATTCTAACATAAAACAAACAATTCTGGATTTATAGATATTTTATTATATGTTTTTGTTTTCTTTAAACATGTTTAAATGTATTACAGGTGTAGCAACCGCTACACATGAGAGCAGCAACTAGTTGGGTTATCTCAGCCATAAGCCATTGAAAAACATTCAAGATTTCAAGAGAGAACGTAGAACGTACAGAGTGCACTAAGTTGGTTGTTACAGAATGATGCATCTGTAGGTTTTAATGGCCAATCAGACAATTTTATCTGAGTTCTTCCTCTCGGGTCTGTCTGACCTCCCGAGTCTTCAGCTGCCTCTCTTCCTCATCTTCCTTCTCATCTACCTTCTGACCCTCACCTGGAATTTGCTAATCATCTCCCTCATAGTCACCGACTCTCACCTCCACAACCCCATGTATTTCTTTCTGGGGAACTTGGCCTGCTTGGACCTCTGTTACTCCTCGGTCACCATTCCACGAATGCTGTTTGACCTTCACACCAAAAGAAGAGTGATCACTATCCCGGCTTGTATAACACAAGTCTTCTTATTTTTTTTCTTTGCTGGATATGAGGTTTTCCTGTTGGCCATTATGTCCATTGATCGCTACCTCGCCATCTGTCGCCCGTTACATTACATGCAGATTATGCGTTGGAGAGTGTGCGTGCAGTTGGCTTTGGGGGTCTGGTCTCTTGGTTTTATTCATTCTTTATTGCACACACTATATTCCTTAAAGCTGACATTTTGTGGATCGAATACAATAAAAAGCTTCTTCTGTGACCTGCCCAAATTATTTCAGATCTCTTGCAGTGACGTCTTCATCAATGTTCTTCTCATCTTCCTGGTGGGAGGCTTCCTTGCAGTTGGGTCTCTAATGATGACTTTCCTGCCCTACGTCTTTATCATTAAAACTGTTCTGAAAATTCAAGTTGAGGGCAACAGAAAGAAAGTTTTTTCCACCTGCTCCTCCCACCTGACAGTGGTCTTCATATTTTATGCCGCCTGCATGTTTAATTATTTTCGACCAAGTAGCGGTAACCAGTTTACCAGCGACATAGTGATGTCTGTTTTTTATACAGTAATTACTCCTCTCCTCAATCCACTGATTTACAGTCTGAGGAATCAGGACTTAAGAAGTGCGTTTGGCGCTATTTTAATGAGGACTGCATCTGGTGTATTGAAAAAAATTGTTTGACTTGCCCTTAGATTAAGGAAATATTGACTACAAATAAAAAAAACTATCTGATCTAAAGATCTTATCGGGTCGCGCTCTTAACAATAATACACCAAGCTGATCAAAATGATATAAAAATAATTAAAAATTAAGTACCAATCTATCACTCATGCACGAGGATTAATTGTTATATACAAATGGAAGAATCTGAGGTTTTGATCTTATCGATCAAAAATCTCAATCCCACGCAATAATCGATTAAAACTTAACTTAAAAAACTTTGATCAACATTAAACATTAAACACAATACTTTACAACCACATTAATAAAGGAATGATGAGATATAGAGTCTATGGGGGCAAGGAGGGGTTATAACGTGTGCTTGAACTTCTTATCCACATGTGATTTCCTAGCCACCGATTCTCAATAATAAACCAGATAGCAGATGAAGCAATGCTTTTCAATCCTCCTCCACCTTGGCCCCCGTCACCACCTTTCCAGAAACTCCATGGGTGGGTAAATTAAGCCACACTTAGATACATTAGAAATATCTTATAAAATTTGTGTCTCCTGGAAATACTCTCTCATTAATTTCCAGCCAGTGGTTTGTTTAAAATCACTCAATTTTAATGTGGCAGCTCATTAGGTAAAAAGTACAAAAACATCACATAGCGCAACACTGTTAAAGCTTAAAATCTGCACACAGAGATCTAAAAATGCTCACCAGAGTTTCACAGTAAAGCGCATTTATGATATACCCCAAGGGGAAGCAAGATACAAAGGTACTGCCCGCCGCTTTGTTCCCTGGCCGTGGGAAGAGAAGCTCTTACGGCGAGACAGCGAGGAGCATTGAAAAATATTGCTTCATCTGCTATCTGGTACGTTTATTTTTGAGAATTGGTGGCTGGGAAATCACGTGGATAAGAAGTTCAAGCACACGGGGTGGATACAAGAGTTATAACGCCTCCTTGCCCCCATAGACTCTATATATCATCATTACTTTATTAATGTGGTTGTAAAGTATTGTGTTTAATGTTTAATGTTCATCAACATTTTTTAAGTTAAATTTTAATCGATTATTGCGCGGGATTGAGATTTTTGATCGATAAGATCAAAACCTCAGATTCTTCCATAAAGAAATATTAGGGTTGATTCAGAGCCTCTTTCACATGCACTTTTGCATGTGTTTGTGTACGTTTTGTGAGTTTTTCCATGCTTTTTCGTAATTGTCGTTACTGTTTTCATGCGTATATGCATTTACGTTAACGCGAATAAGCACTTTCGATGGTCGTATGTTTATCATCAATTTTCCGTTATGTCGGGCAACTTACGTTATTGGTATGGGCTTGCGCATGATTCAGAGCCTTGATTGTTGATTACAACCCAGCCAATAAAACGGATTTGTTTTCGTTCAACATACGGGGTCGTTTTGTAGGAGAAAGTTAGCTTTGAGATCGGAGATGATGTTTACTGAGTACGTGGAGGAATACGAGCAATTGCAGCTAAACGGCATGCTCTGCATCAGCATGACCGAATCCAGATTGCACCGCGCACGTATGGACATTGATCGAATACATGCCGCTGAGTTGTTCGAGCTGACCCGACTTTACCGTGTTTCCCTCCATAACTTGTATAGTGAGCTGCGGCCATGGTTAGCCCACACCACAAGGAAGGGGCGTGCAATTGCAGGTATGACCAAAATGCTTGGCTGCCTGCAATTTTTGGCGAATGGCTCGTTCCAGAGGCTGGGTGCCTTCTCCGTGGGGATTTCCCAGCCTATGCTGAGCCGCACGCTCAACAAGTTTTTGGATGGCATGGCTACCCTGTGTCCAAAATACATCTATTTCCGAGACAACATGATAGCCTGGAATGCTCTTAAGTTGGGTTTTTTTTATATATAGCCGATATGCTCAACCCCATGGGTGCGATCGATTGTACACATGTTGCATTGGTGCCTCCAGCAGCTGACGAATATCTCTATAGGTATGTGGTTTAGGTGAACATTCTGACTTGTATTAACTCATTGAATCACAGTATGTTTTAATGTATATCTAAATCAATATTTTTCATGTAGATCTTAATTAATCCTTTTCATGTAGCCCTAAATTAATCATTTTCATGTAGACCTTAATTAATCATTTTCATGTAGACGTTAATTAATCCCGAGTGACCAACTATTAATTATTGGTTGTAGTAATAATTTTTATTCTCTTTTAACAGCAACACCGCAGCAAAGATTGCAAATGCTGACGACAACAGTGCATAGGCTGGTGGGCGACATCCAGGAGCTGGTGGCTTCACTGGGGACCAGCGAAGAATAGAATCCTGGGGCCTGCCACATTTTGTAAATATGTTTGTAAAAAATGTTATATTTTATTGTTTTTTTGCAAAAAAAAAAAAAAAAAACTATGTTATACATTTTAAATGTTTAAAAAAAATGAAAAAAAAATATTAAACACAATTTTAATGGACCAAAACCAAAAAAAAAGGTGGTTCACAAAACAAAAAAATAAACATTAACTTAACCATGTTTCGTCTTTTATTTCTCTGAACATCCAAAAATGTAATGCATGAACACATCCACTAAAGAACATAATTCTGAAGACATCAAGAAGGAATAGAAAAATATCTACAGAATGCAGAACATTACGGTAAGCATGAATCGCGGTAGAACAGAAAAAAAGCAACCGCTAGTGAGTTAAGGTAAGCATGGGAGCAGAAGTAAGTGAGAGAATAGTTGAGACGGGGGACATGAATGAGTTAAATAGCTGCGCACATGCGTACATGCATGCAAACATAGCAGCTTGTTGCTACGTTGGAAAACGCTGAAAAAACGGTAGACTCTGGGCAGCTGCCCCAAGCTCTTCCTGTTCGGCGGCCGCACCGAGTGGCCGCACGTGCGTCTCCTTCTCAAGCGGCGCCGAGCACATCGGGGCGCGTCCCCGGCGCTTGTGAATAAACCCGGGAGAACTCCATCAATTCACAAGTCTTGTGCACTGCCAGAAAACAATATAAATACTAGCACCCCACCTACCTGCTAATCAGACGAACTTACAGACGTAGAAAAATACTGGTTAAGTGTGGGGCTGACATTAAGAAACTAGCAATATTGCAAGAAAACACCACCCTGACAAAGCCCTGGTGGACGGAGTGAAACGCGCGCAGGCTGACGGACGACCTTCTTCATGCTCTCTCCCATCATCGCACGCGCTGCTGTTTAGCGGGGGTGACTTGCTGGACCCAGAACTCCACGTTCATACGATCAGCCGTCTTTCACTGGACCTGTGACAACGATTCAGATGGAAGATGGCGGTGGAGTAGTGCTGCCAGGCCTGTCATTGGACCCGGGCAGCACACAGAGATGCCCAGAGGTCTTAGCTCCTGCCCCAGAAGTCATTTTCCCTGTCCCTCAGTGGTGCCTATGTTAGATCAGTGTTTCATTATCTGTGGCTATTCCGCCCCCAATTGACGATTTGAGAATCCTTGGAACCGGGCTTTCGCTTCCGGGCAAGTTTGCCCCACTGCCCTTTAGTATCTTTGTATTCGGACTATTGGACATAATAGGCTGGTCAGCACTGTGTGCATGTGTGAGGAGTGGGGGGTGTGCTTGCATGGGGGGCCCCCGTGTTTTAGTGTGACACAACATTGTGTTGTTACATTTTGTATACTGGGATTTGTTGTATTTACATGTGTGTCAGTGGCCAAGTGGAACAAGGTTTAATAAAGTTTTAGAGTGTTTTCTGACAATATTGCTAGTTTCTGCCTAACATTTAACCAGTATTTTTCTCTGTCTGTAAGTTCATTTTATTATAACTTGTCCTCACTGATCTCAGTTTTCTTATGTGTCCTCAAGGTCTTTTGATGTCGCCTGTTTTGCTTGCGAGTGTGTGAAAAGATAACGACCTGTTCTCCAACATGTACTTTAACATTTTTATCAATTAAATCAATTAAAATGACTCAAAGGTAAGTCCTTATGTCTTCACCCCAATTAGAAGGAGAGTTGGTCCCATAACTACTTCTCACTCTCTGTTAAGCTGCAACTATCTTAAAGCCTGAACAGATTTACACCATTAAACTTTGTTTCCCCCTTAAATGACGGCCACCTCCGGAAAACTAAACATCGTTCATACTATATCTTCTGCAATGAGTTTCATTGTGAAATGTTTTGTGGTCCTGAACTTCTTGGATAACAGGCCCGTGTAACAGAATCTGGTGTAGGCCATCTTCCACATTCCTGTCCAAGGGAAGATCTAACATAATTCTAACATAAAACACACAATTCTGGATTTATAGATATTTTATTATATGTATTTGTTTTCCTAAAAGATTTTTAAATGTATTACAGGTGCAGCAACCACTAAACACAGGAGAACAGCTCAACTAGTTGGGTTATCTCAGCAAAGAAGCCATGGAAAAACACTCAAGATTTCAAGACAGAACATAAAACGAACAGAGTGCATTAAGTTGGTTGTTACAGAATGATGCATCTGTAGATTTTAATGGCCAATCAGTCAGTTTTACCTGAGTTCTTCCTCTCGTGCCTGTCTGACCTCCCGAGTCTTCAGTTGCCTCTCTTCCTCGTCTTTCTTCTCATCTACCTTCTGACCCTCACCTGGAATTTGCTGATTATCTCCCTCATAGTCACCGACTCTCACCTCTACACCCCCATGTATTTCTTCCTGGGGAACTTGGCCAGCTTGGACCTCTGTTACTCCTCGGTCACCATTCCACGAATGCTGTTTGACCTTCACACCAAGAGAAGAATTATTACCAGTGCGGCTTGTATAACACAAGTCTTCCTTTTTTTTTAATTTGCTGGATGTGCGGTTTTCCTGTTGGCCGTCATGTCTAGAGATGAGCGAATCGAACTGGACGAACCCGGATTCATTCCGAATTTCATTAAAAATTTGATTCTGAACGAATCCGAAATTCCCCGCGATTCGATCGATCGAAGTTTTCCTTTAAACTCCATTTACTTCAATTACAGGCATTGTAAAATGGTGGATGGACATGTCCGGACATGTCCCCTGGGGCAAGTTATCATGGGAAGGTCACATGCAGCCTATCAGCAGCCAGGAGCCCCGGTGACATCACAGCACTATATAAAGCGGCGGCCATCTTGCTTGTGCGCATTTGAGACTTGCAGTGCACAGACAACGGAGGACAGGGAGAGAGTAACAGAGAGGCAGGGAGACCCACAGAGACTCACAGAGTGCCAGGGAGAGCCAGGGAGAGCCAGGGAAAGATAGGGAAACATCGGGAACGATCCAGGCAGGGACAGCAGAGAAAGTGACAGGGAAAGAAAGCTTTTTTTATTTTCATTTCATTTCATTTGCCAGATCAGTTTTAAATTGCTGTGTTTTGTGCTGTAAAAATTCCTGGCCACTGTGCATCCCATGTTGGCAGTGGCACATTTAACATTTGTTATAGCGCGATTAGTTTTAATTTTTTTGGTCTGCTGCCCACATGGGCATTCTATTTCAGCACATGACCCTATCTTTTATACAAAATCCCACACCTGCACCTAGCACCCTATCTGTTATACAAAATAAGCATGCTTCAGCCTCAGCTGTACTAAGTTATTTAATTTTGCATTGGTTTCTGTCTGCTGTCATTACACCAGGGAGCAGGGTATCCCAAACTTGCACCTAGCACCCGATCTGTTATAGAAAATAAGCGTGCTTCAGCCTCAGCTGTACTAAGTTATTTAATTTTGCATTGGTTTCTGACTGCTGTCATTACACCAGGGAGCAGGGTATCCCAAACTTGCACCTAGCACCCGATCTGTTATACAAAAGAAGCGTGCTTCAGCCTCAGCTGTACTAAGTTATTTAATTTTGCATTGGTTTCTGTCTGCTGTCATTACACCAGGGCGCAGGGTATCCCAAACTTGCACCTAGCACCCTATCTGTTATACAAAATAAGCGTGCTTCAGCCTCAGCTGTACTAAGTTATTTAATTTTGCATTGGTTTCTGACTGCTGTCATTACACCAGGGCCCAGGGTATCCCACACCTGCACCTAGCACCCTATCTGTTATACAAAAGAAGCGTGCTTCAGCCTCAGCTGTACTAAGTTATTTAATTTTGCATTGGTTTCTGTCTGCTGTCATTACACCAGGGCCCAGGGTATCCCAAACTTGCACCTAGCACCCTATCTGTTATACAAAATAAGCGTGTTTCAGCCTCAGCTGTACTAAGTTATTTAATTTTGCATTGGTTTCTGTCTGCTGTCATTACACCAGGGCGCAGGGTATCCCAAACCACCACGTGGCACCCTATCTGTTATACTAAATAAGCGTGTACAGCCTCAGCTTTATTAAGTTATTGCATTTTGAATTGGTTTTTGGTCTGCCTTTAACAAAAAAAACACCAGCCCACTTTGGTATCCCAAACCTGCACTTAGCAGCCTATCTGTTATACTAAATACGCTTGTTGATCCTTCCTCAGCTTAATCAAAGTATTGCATTTTGAATTGGTTTTTGGTCTGCCTTTAACAAAAAAAACACCAGCCCACTTTGGTATCCCAAACCTGCACTTAGCAGCCTATCTGTTATACTAAATACGCTTGTTGATCCTTCTTCAGCTGAATCAAAGTATTGCATTTTGAATTGGTTTTTGTCCTGCTTTTAGAAAAAACACCAGACCACATGGGCATCCCAAACCAGCACGTTACCCTATCTTTTATATTAAATCAGCTTCTACGGGCCCTTTTTTTTCTATTTATTTTTTTTTATATAGAGTTGTAATAGATTATATAGTGAGGTAAATTCGCCATTTTGCACCATTATATAGAGAAGCCCACTGTGTAAATCTCAGAAGCAATAGTTTATACAGTATTGTGAGGTAAATTCTTTAGAGTGGCCCTCCTGTGTAAATCAGAGCAGCAATAGTTTATATTGGACAATACATTTGCCCTGTTTTGCACTGTTATATGGAGCAGCCCCTGAGTAAACCTGGGGCACAATAGTTTATATTATGAGGTAAATTCATGGTTTTGCACCATTACATAGAGCAGTCCCTATATAAACCTGAGAAATAGGTTATATTGTGTGAGTTAAATCCGCTCTTGGTTTTGTAGCATTATATAGAGCAGGCCCTGTGTAAATCTGAGGGGCAATAGCTTATACTGTGAGGTAAATTTGCCATTTTGCAGCATTATATAGAGCAGGCCCTGTGTAAATCTGAGGGGCAATAGCTTATACTGTGAGGTAAATTTGCCATTTTGCAGCATAATATAGAGCAGCCCAGTTGCCATCTAAATCAACTACTTGCCGGGCAGGACAGCTTTTCCAGGGCAAATTCTGCTAGTTGCGGCCACAAGTCAATTTGGCTGCCCAGAAGTCCAGCGGATCCTCAAGGTGTGTTGGCATGGTCATGTCAAAGTATGACATGACCTGCTGGTTCAGGTCCTGCTCCTGACTTCTGGCTCTCCACCTTATTGGACCCTTGCTTCTGGCACAAAATGGGGGAATTGTTTGCACCCACTGAGAGGGAGGAAAAACTGACCTACTACAGAGGCATCCTACATAGTCAGTTGGGCGATGTCTATCTGCGCCATGGTCCATACTCTCGCAGGTCTGACTCCGGGGGACCTCTGCGCTCACCTTTCACTTCCATGGCTGCTGGGGGGGGGGGTGGCAGGAGCAGCAGCTCCATCAGCAGCAGCCTCAGTCTTCAGTCGCTAATGAGTAGCTTTCTACACCCGCATAGTGAGTCTACTCATGAGCAGCAGGAGCCCAAACATTGCGTGAAAGAGACATTGGAGTTGGCTGCAGGAGCCCAAAAATTGGATGAATCACACCATGGAGTTTCAAGCAGCAGCAGCAGCTGCAGGAGGCCAAACATTGCATGAAAGAGACACTGGAGTTGGCAGCAGGAGCCCAAAAATTGGATGAATCACACCCTGGAGATGCAAGCAGCAGCAGCAGCAGGAGCCCAAACATTGCTTGAAAGAGACACTGGAGTTGGCTGCAGGAGCCCAAAAATTGGATGAATCACACCCTGGAGATGCAAGCAGCAGCAGCAGCAGCAGGAGCCCAAACATTGCTTGAAAGCGACACTGGAGTTGGCTGCAGTAGCCCAAAAATTGGCTGGAAGGCACACCTTGAAGTTGGCATCAGCAGTAGGCCAAAAATTGGCTGGAAGGCACACCATGGAGTTGGCAGCAGCAGTAGGCCAAAAATTGTCTGGAAGCCACACCCCAGAGTTGGCAGCAGCAGCAGGAGGAACCCAGAAATTGGCTGGAAGGCACACCCTGAAGTTGGCATCAGCAGTAGGCCAAAAATTGTCGGGAAGGCACACCCTGAAGTTGGCATCAGCAGGAGCACAAACATTAGCTGGAAGGCACACCCAGAAGTTGGCATCAGCAGTAGGCCAAAAATTGGCTGGAAGGCACACCCTGAAGTTGGCATCAGCAGGAGCCCAAAAATTGACTGGAAGGCACACCCCCGAGTTGGCAGCAGCAGCAGGAGGAACCCAGAAATTGGCTGGAAGGCACACCCTGAAGTTGGCATCAGCAGGAGCACAAACATTAGCTGGAAGGCACACCCAGAAGTTGGCATCAGCAGTAGGCCAAAAATTGGCGGGAAGGCACACCCTGAAGTTGGCAGCAGCAGGAGCACAAACATTAGCTGGAAGGCACACCCAGAAGTTGGCATCAGCAGCAGGAACCCAGAAATTGGCTGAAAGGCACACCCTGAAGTTAGCAGCAGCAGGAACCCAGAAATTGGTCTAAAGACATAAATATGTTTTACACCATTTAGAAAGTGTAAAACGTGGCACCATGCTGAATCTAGTCGCATGCATCAGCCATTGGTGGGTGGAAATCCTGGCTGATCCATCCCTGATTCATTCTGACAAAGGTGAGTCTCTCCACATTTTTAGTTGACAGACGAGTTTTCCTCGTCGTAACTATGGCCCCCGCCGCACTAAACACCCGCTCAGATGGCACGCTACTTGCCGGGCAGGACAGCTTTTCCAGGGCAAACTCTGCTAGTTGCGGCCACAAATCAAGTTTGGCTGCCCAGAAGTCCAGGGGATCCTCAAGGTGTGTTGGCATGGTCATGTCAAGGTATGACATGACCTGCTGGTTCAGGTCCTGCTCCAAGTCTTCCTGCTGCTCATGAGTAGACTCACTATGCGGGTGTAGAAAGCTACTCATTAGCGACTGAAGACTGAGGCTGCTGCTGATGGAGCTGCTGCTGCTCCTGCCAACTCAACCAGCAGGCATGGCAGTTGAAGGTGAGCGCAGAGGTCCCCCCCGAGTCAGGCCTGCGAGAGTATGGACCATGGCGCAGATAGGCATCGGCCAACTGACTACGCAGCATGTCTTTGTAGTAGTTCAGTTTCTCCTCCCTCTCGGCGGGTTTAAAAAATGCCCCCATTTTGTGCCGGAAGTGAGGGTCCAATAAGGTGGACAGCCAGAAGTCATCCCGCTGACAAATGGAAACAATTCTGGCATCACTATGCAAGCACGTGAGCATGCTTCTTGCCATTTGCGCAAGTGACTTGGAGGGACTACCTGTCTCCATCTCCACTGCATACTGCCACGGTGTGTCCGGGTCCTCTTTCTCGCCTTGCTCAAAATCCTCTAGCTCCACTGGCTGCTCCTGCTCCTCCTCTCCTGTCTGCTGACTAGATAAACCAGCCATTTTGCCAAGCCTAAACTGTGCTTCACTGGGCCCCCTCCTCCTCTTCCTCCTCCTCCTCCTCCTCCAGTTCCGCTCCAACGGGGTTCATGTGGCCGTAAGATGTAGACGCCATGTCTCCAGTGCCCTGACCAGCCATGGTTTCCAACATGTGCTGTAGTACATGAAGCAGTGGAATCACGTCGTTCATACCGTAATCCTGCCGACTGACAAATAAAGTGGCTTCCTCAAAGGGCCTGAGCAAACGGCAGGTGTCACGTATGAGCTACCACTGGTTGACATTGAAGTTACACAGGGGAGTCCCCCTATCTGCTTGGATCATCAGGAAATCCGTGATGGCTTTTCTCTGTTCATATAATCGGTCCAACATGTGAAGGTTGAAATTCCAACGGGTGGAAACATCACAAATCAGACTATGTTGCGGGATACTGACGCTGTAGCTCAAGAAGGGTGTGTTTGACGGTGTATGAGTGGCTGAAGTGCATGCAAAGTTTCCTTGAAGTTGTTAGGATGTCTTGCAGATGGGGGGAACACTTCAGAAACCGCTTGACAACCAGATTGAAGACGTGAGCCATGCAGGGGGCATGGGTCAGCCTTCCTTGGCACAGCGCAGACAAAATGTTCTTGCCATTTTCGGTAACCATGATTCCCATTTTAAGTTTTCTTGGAGTAAGCCATGTTTGGATTTCCCGATGAATAAATTTAAGAAATTCCTCCCCTGTGTGACTCCGTTTGCCAAGACAAACCATGTGAAGCACTGCGTGACACCTCTGTGCCCTGCACACATGGTAGACTGGAGGGGCACTGAGACTTGAGCCTACAGTGGAGGGTGAGGAGATGACGGAGGATGAGGAGGCCGAGTCGCACGTTGTCACAGGCCCAACGGGCAGGGAGCGCGGAGGCCTAAGTGGCGTGACCTGTACAAGTTGCTGCTGCTGCTGCAAAGGGACCACATTCACTCAGTGGGCCGTAAAGGACATGTACTGTCCCTGACCGTAGTTACAGCTCCAGACGTCGGCGCTGCCATGCACTTTGCTACACACCGACAGGCTCAAGGAATGGCCCACCTTCTGTTCAACAAAAGTGTGCAGCGCTGGTACTGCCTTCTTGGCAAAGAAATGATGGCTTGGGACTCTCCACCTCGGCTTGGCACAAGCCATCAGCTCTCTGAAAGGTGCAGATTCCACCACCTGAAAAGGGAGCGACTGCAGCACCAGCAACTTGGACAGCAGCACATTCAGCTTCTGCGCCGTGGGATGAGTGGGCGTATACTGCTGTCTCTTGGACATGGCTTCGCTGATGGATTGCTGGCGGGATGCATGACTTGGAGGAGGAGAAGCAGGAGCGACAGAGGGTGGGTATGACGCACAGCTGCCTTCGGCTGAGGTGCTGGAGCCTTGGCTGGCAGAAATTGCGAGCGGCGTGCCACTTGGTGAGGAAGCAGGCTGGACCACCCCTTGGGAGCCTCGGTTCTCCAAGCTCGCTTTATGGTGACACATCATATGTTGATGCAGGGCCGTGGTGCCAACATTTGGGCCCTGGCTACGCTTCACCTTCTGCCTACATATCTTGCATGTGGCCATGTTACCCTCCTGCGGATGCTTCAGGAAAAACTGCCACACTGCCGAGTAGCTACTTTTCCCACCAACAGGCCTCACTGATTCACTGCTACTGTCACCAACTCCAGGAACCCCTGCTCCACTACCTCCCGATAAGGTAGGCTGCCACAAAGCAGGTGCTCTACCCCGGCCTCGGCCCCGTTTGGGTCCAGCCTTTACAATTGTGGCCCCATGCTGCCTGCCAACCATGCTGCTAACACCTTGCTGCCTGAGCTGCTGACTCCGGGGCAACCTGCGCCCCTCTTCTCCTGATGATGACGATGAAACCCCTTCATCACCCGGCTCACAAGTGCGATCGGATTCATCATCATCACCGAGTTGTGTCTGTACCTCACTGTACGACACTGTCCACATCACTATTTGTCTGCCGAGCTAAAGAAGCCACCTCCATTTCTTGGCTGGGCAGTAGCTGCTGACTGTCCTCTATCTGATCGTCCTCCTCACTAAAGAGTGGAGCTGAACCCAAAGCATAGGATACGTCGCTGGGGGAGGGAACGACGTGAGGCAATGGAAAGATAGGGACTGCTCTCGGGGCATGCCAACTCAGGGTTGTGTCAGAGGAACCTACCGACCCTAGACTGGGGGTCTCAGATGTAACTTGTGATGATGTTGATGAGCGTGTTAACCAATCTACCACGGCAGATGCGTTACTGGTGGAGACACGACCGCTAGCAGATACTGGCAGATCAGGTCTCTCACCGTGACTCCTGCTGCTACTCGCCCCTAGTCTGCTGTGACCTCTGCCTGCTGAATCTTGGCCTCTGCCACTCCTCTTTGAACTTCCAGGCACTTGTCTGCCTGACATTCTTATGTATTTGCTTATTTAGTCCAACTGGCGGGGTGGTAGGTGAGATTTTGGGATACCCCAGGCAGCGGTGGGTGTAATGCCAGCAGACAGAATTCAATGCACACCTAAAGCAATTAGTAAAACTCAGTCTGACACAGGCCTGTTTAGTATAACTGGCGGGGTGGGTAGCTGAGATTTTGGGATACCCCAGGCAGCGGTGGGTGTAATTTCAGCAGACAGAATTCAATGCACACCTAAAGCAATTAGCAAAAAACAGGCTGAAACAGGCCTGCTTTGTATAACTTGCAGGGTGGGTAGTTGAGATTTTGGGATACCCCAGTCCCCAGTGTAATTTGAACAGACAGAATTCAATGCACACCTAAAGCAATTAGTAAAACTCAGGCTGACACAGGCCTGCTTAGTATAACTGTGGGGTGGGTAGTTGAGATTTTGGGATACCCCAGTCCCCAGTTTAATTTGAACAGACATAATTCAATGCACACCTAAAGCAATTAATAAAACTCAGGCTGACACAGGCCTGCTTAGTATAACTGGCGGGGTGGGTAGTTGAGATTTTGGGATACCCCAGGCAGCAGTGGGTTTAATTTCAGCAGACAGAATTCAATGCACACCTAAAGCAATTAGTAAAACTCAGGCTGACACAGGCCTGCTTAGTATAACTGGCGGGGTGGGTAGCTGAGATTTTGGGATACCCCAGTCCCCAGTGTAATTTGAACAGACAGAATTCAATGCACACCTAAAGCAATTAGCAAAAAACAGGCTGACACAGGCCTGCTTAGTATAACTGGTGGGGTGGGTAGTTGAGATTTTGGGATACCCCAGTTCCCAGTGTAATTTGAACAGACAGAATTCAATGCACACCTAAAGCAATTAGTGAAACTCAGGCTGGATGAAAAGAAAGAAAAAAAACTTTCCCTGTCACTGCCTCCGACCTTTCCCTGGCTCTCACTGCCTCTCTCTGACTTGCTGTGTCTTTCTGCCTGTCTCCTGCCTGTCTCCTGCCTGTCTAACTCTCTCTCCCTAGCTGCAGCAGCCACCTTTCTCTCACGAATGCAATTTTCAAATGCGCAAAAGGAAGATGGCCGCCGCTTTATATAGCGCTGTGACGTCACCGGGGCTCCTGGCTGCTGATAGGCTGCATGTGACTTACCCATGATACCTTGCCCCAGGGGACATGTCTGGACATTGTGCTTCCACCATCTTAGAATGCCTGTAATTGAAATAAATGGAGTTTAAAGGAAAACTTCGATCGATCGAATCGCGGGGAAATTCGGATTCGTTCAGAATCAAATTTTTAATGAAATTCGGAACGAATCCGGGTTCGTCCGGATCGATTCGCTCCTCCCTAGTTATTATTATAAATATGTTAAAATAAGACAAATATTAACTATTAATATGTAATTGACAATTAGGCACGTTTCTCTGTGACACCATTGCTAAGTGCAAGTGCACTGTCACAGGCACAAAGGCCTAGGAGCGTGGAGGCCACAGCAGAGGGACCTGTCCAAGTTGCTGTTGTGGTTGTGCAGGAACCACAATCACCCAGTGGTCCTAAAAGGATATTTATTGTCCCTGACCATAGTTACAGCTCCAGACTTAGGCACTGCTGTGCACTTTGGTACACACTGACAGGCTAAAGGACTGGCCAACCTTCTGTTCAACAAAAGTGTGCAGCGCTGGTACTGCCTTCTTGGCAAAGAAATGACGGCTTGGGACTCTCCACCTCGGCTCGGCACAAGCCATCAGTTCTCTGAAAGGTCCACCAACTCAAAAGGGAGGGACTGCAGCACCAGCAACTTATACAAGAGCACATTTAGCTTCTGCACGTTGGATGAGTGGGCACATACTGTTGTCTTTTGGACATGGCTTGGCCAATGGATTGCTGGCGGAATGACTGACTCGGATTAAGAGGAGGAGGAGCATCTGGAGCGACAGAGGATGGGTATGACACACAGAAGGTGGTGGAGCCTTGGCTGCCTGGAACAGAGAGCGGTGTGCAACTGGGTAATGCAGCAGGTTGGACCACGACTTTGGAGCCAACTCTCCCAGGCCGCTTGATGGTGACGCTGCAAATGTTGACGCAGGGCTGTGGGTCCAACATTGGGACCCTGGCCACACTTCACCTTCTGCCTACACATCTTTCATATAGCCATGTTAACCTCCTGCGGATGCTTGATGAAAAACTGCCACATGGCCTTGTAGCTGATTTCTCCTACCAACAGTCCACACTAATTCACTGCTGCTGCTGCCGCCACCAACTCCAGGGACCCTCTTCCATTACCTCCTGGGAAGATAGCCTGCCACGCAAGTGGTCTACCCCGAGCACATTTGCCTCCATACTTTCCCCTTCTGCCACCATGCTGGCCGCTAAATATGTCACTCTCCATCACTCCAAGCCTTTAAAAGTGCCCTCAAAACTCACTGATGTCCTCCTCAGGTTCCTCAACAGTGTCTGCTTAAGAAGCCAAAACGCTTGCAACACCACCTCCCACGCCACTCTCCTCATCACTACTTGCCCGCCTAGTGGAAGTGGACTTTAACATGAACAAAATGATGAAACTCTTAGATGTGCGTAAGTGATGCTCTGATGAGAGCAATTCAGTGTGCTCCAGTATGCTTCAAAAATGTATTTTTTTCAGAGACTGGCCTGCGTGGAAATGAATCGGGCATGGATCAGCCAAGATTTCCACCGACCAATGCCTGATGCATTAGAGTAGATTGATCATGGGGCCAGACCAACACTAAAGAAATATGGATCGTGCAAAACAGATTTAAGGCACTGCTCTCCAGTTACAGACATTCCTCCACATCAGACCACAAGTAATTATTGAGAAATTGCTTTACATTACTCTTACTTTTTATTAACATTCTTCGGATAAGATATCTGTGCCGAAAATCTGTATATGTCCTCTTAATGCTGCTGCCAGCTCCAGGGTGTGTCTTTAGGCCAATTTGTGGGCTCCTGCTGCTGCTGCTGCTGCTTGCAACTCCAGGGTGTCATTCAGCCAATTTTTGGGCTCCTGCTGCCAACTCCAGTGTGTCTTTCAATCAATGTTTAGGCTCCTGCTGCTCCTGCTGCCAACTCCAGTGTCTCTTTCAAGCAATGTTTGGGCTCCTGCTGCTGCCAACTCCAGTGTTTCTTTTAAGCAACGTTTGGGCTCCTGCAGCTGCTGCTTGCAACTCCAGGGTGTCATTCAGCCAATTTTTGGCCTCCTGCTGCTCCTGCTGCCAACTCCAGTGTCTCTTTGAGCCAATGTTTGGGCTCCTGCTGCTGCCAGCTCCAGGGTGTGTTTTTCAGGCAATATAGGGGCCCCTCATAGTGATGCCACCTCAACTCTCTGTAATTGTGTTGCTCTGCGATTCTAATAGCGATGCCTCTGATCTGCATGTCCTAATTATTTACAGTATTATTTCACTAACCCAGCACGCATCCTGTGCGTGTTACAGCAAGGCAGAATGGTTTACAACCCTATTGAGGCTCTAGGAAGCTCAGAAATAGCCGTTTTTAATAGCAATTCGTCGCAAATAAATTCGGGTCGAAACGAATTTTGACGGAAAATTCAGCGAATCAGCCGAATCGAATTTTTCAAAAGTTCGCTCATCTCGAATTATAATCACCCCACGAGGGCACAATTCTGCAGCACCCATGCCTCAGTGGCTACCACACCAAATAAGTGAGGTGAACAGTTATCAGGGTCTCAAAGTCACAGAAACAGGAAAGCCAATGCTCTGGACCCTCATTTTAAAGGGTTGGTGCAGTGATAGAAATGGACTGAAAATATTTCCATGAAGACAGTTAAAGTGATGAAGTCCGAGTCACATCTCAGGTAACTGTATTTTTTTTTAACACACTCAGATATATTTATAATGAGGAATTGTCCCTTGAACCTTCCCATTCCCTGATCACACAGAGATACATCATCATTTACAGCTACTCAGTCTTTTAAGTAGTTTGGTCCCAAATGACCATGACTGCAATTACAGCGTGCACGTGATAACTTGGGCTATAGTCCGAGTGATGTGGGCTGAAACTAAAAATCTCCAATGCCTGTAGTTAACCTATTATGGAAGTAAATTATAGAGACAAGTGTGCAAGTACTTCAAGTACTACTAAAGCCACTACTACCACCGACAGCACCTCCGCTGCCACCCTTTGCTACTACTAGGCATACACAACCGCAGTTTAACCCTGTGATGCCCAAAGTGGGCACATTTTTTAAGGCTTGTAAAAAGCCATTGTTTTGTCTTCTTCAACTAATGCCAATCAAGCTGCTACCCCCTTTACAAATGGGATCATTTTTTTGAGGGCTTGCCCTCTACTGCCAAGCCTACACAACCACAGGTCCTACCCCCTGTGATGCCCCTAATGGGTACATTTTGCAGAGCTTGTAAAAAGCCTTTACTTCTTTTCACTTTCCAGGAATGCCAGCCCTGTTGCTTCTCCCCATTTTTTATGTGCTTTACACAATCAAAGAGAGTCACAGGCTATTGAAATGCTAATTAGGTCGTGGTTTTATACAGCCTTGGGTGACTTCAGAGTGCTAAATTAATTTTAGGGACGTCGTGCACTGTTTTCCATGCATTTTAGACGGAAGTTCATCCCAAACTAGTTCGGTCCGAACTGAACTTTTTTTGGGAAATTTCGACAAATCAGCGAACTGAACATTTGAAAAGTTCTCTCATCTCTAGTCATGATCTTACATTATAAAAACCAGACAACACTCAGCAGTGAAAAACAATAGAGTCGATTTATGGTCAGTGCACAAAAACGCTCAGACGAAGCGCAAACAATTCCACATGGGCCTAGGCGCATGATTCATGGCTGCGTGCACACACCAGGCGCACGTGCAAGTTGCACCAAATGGCAAGCACATGGGAAAAGCTTGAATTGCCTCTTCTTGCATCAACTTGGGCATTTCCACAAGGAAAATCTGCTGTCTTGAAGGGCAAATGGCCCCGCCTCATGCACATTTGGCTGGCTAAGTTCTTATCTGCTCCCGTGTTTCTCCTCTTTTCTTTACTGTTTCTCCATAATGATTTAATCTCTCCAGCTTCTGTGTTTTCAGTGTAAAAAGTCAAAGTATATTCTTTGGAGAACCAGCGTTTTCCATTTTTGGGGGAGGTTTTTTTTGGGGGGGGTTCTGATTACATTTAACCCCTAAAGTAGACCAAAACCCAGGATTTTGACTACCCTGGGTTTTGGTCCTTGCCCCGGGGCACGCTTTTCTGCCTTCTAAACAGACCATAAATCAGGCGCCGGAGAGTTTGATGTGACAAAATGATGCTAGTGGAAAATTTCAGGTGCAAATTGGCGCAAAAACAAATGTTCATCCCATTTCGACCACAATGAATTATGCGGATGCCCGAGCGCAACTTGGTGCAACTTGACAAAATGGCATTAGCGAAAAATGTCAGGTGCAAATTGGCGCATTGTCGAATGCTAGTGCACAAATTGGTGCAAAAACAAATGCACATCCTATTTTGACGCCGTGAGTCATGTGGATGCCCAAGCCCGACTTGGCATTCGAAAAAACGTGTGCAAATTTATTTGTGCACCACCATAAATCATACCTTAATTAGCACAGGATATTATAATTTGCCTTCCTGCCGTGGGTCTCGCCTACACAGGGGAATTCTGGAATTGCAATATCTAGGGAATACAGGTACTTACCTGCGTAGAAATCATTGATGTTTATGTTTCCTTTATCATGCATATGTACTTACAATGTACTTTTGCCAAAAAAAAAATATAGACGTGGACCCTTGAATCCAGGGCGCTGAAGAAGCCGCAATAGGTGAAACTAGTCCGCCTTTGGAATTTGGAAACTGAGTCACAAAATCAAATCTATGGCCCACAAGGGGAAAATTGAACTAGTAATGTAATTTGTATGTCATATCTTACATTTTATTTTATATTGTGATGGTTTGTTGGTTCGTTTTTAAACTTATTGAATACATTTGTAATTTTATATTATTAGGAATTGACAACTGAAATATATAAGGGGGGTCAGCAACTCTGAGCTCTCTCCAAACCCCACACTTTTTCTTCCCAAACTATTGTATAGTTGACCAGAGCATGTTGTTCAAATGTAAACAGCTCACAGCTGACTCACAGCTTTTTGTGATGTGTGAGTGGGTTTTCTGTGATTCTGAGTTTACAATATAAATGCTGCATTGTTACTCCCTTCCGGTGATGGGGTTACTACTGCTTTCTAACGTGGGTCATAGAGATGAGGCAGATGCATTTAGCTGCTATTGCAAGTTCTTTATCAGATATGATGTGATACCTGATGCTAGACATGCCTGATGAAGAGATTTAGGTCTTTTTGAAAGCTCAGCTTAAATTATACTCTTTTAGCGTACAAAATGTATCACCTTATTTCTTCACTATTTCTTCACTGAGTACTATTGTCAATGGCAAAACAACATAATATTGATTGCAATCCCTTTAAAAGTTTTGCGTGTGATCATTGCCTTTTGGCTTCCCTTGCCACTGCTGAAATGGCTTCTGCTATTCTTACCTTAAAGTGGACCAAAACCCAGGAAGTTGACTATCCTGTGTTTTGGTTCTTGCCCCCGGGACACCCCAATTGTGGATGCCCTGCTTTGTGAAACCCCCCAGGTTGCCCAATCTGGCTTACCCTTTCCCGTTCCTACAGCGCATGAATGCTTCGTCTAAGAGCTCGTCTAAGGCAATGCTGGTGGCCACTTCCCCAGCTGCCCTCGAACAAACTCACCTCTTCCAGTCCTGTGGCGCATGTACAGTCACTCATCTAAGGCGCTACAGCCCCTTCGTCTAAAGTGAGTGGATCTGAGCGCGCTGGTGATCCTCTAAACCGTACAATGTTTGGGCTGTTCGGGAGGATTACATTGTCAGGGATTTACCAATGGAGAAATCCTCTATTAAAGAGTGACCAGAAATTCGAGAATTGTGAGAAAGTGAGACTATGAATACGCAGCAAACTGTGTTTAATTGTGACAACCAGTGAACAACACGCACATCAAACAGGCTGCTGTACATATATTACAAGTAGAGTCAGAGTTCATACATACAAGATACAGGATAAGATTCAGGTTCAGATTCAGGAGTCCAAAGAGCGAGTCCGGGTAGATAGTTCAGAAGACAGATTTAATGCTGATCCACTAGCTGAATGGGTGGATCAGCTTATATAGAGCAGGGAGTCCCACAGGTGCTGACTGATTAACAACACCTCCGCAGGACAGAGCCACCTGCTGGAGAAGCGGCATATAACAGGGGGAACTCAAGCTGTGGAAGAACTCCAGACCTGACATAAATATTCTCTTTTTCAGCCACTGGTTATGATCTTTTCAGTCAAACTTAAATACACTAAATAACCAGAATGTCCAGTTTATATGAAAAAAACACATCGAAAGATAAAAACCTTTATGGAATAGTGTTTGAATCGTCTTAGGGCCTTATTCATGAAGGGATAGCGACAGGTAGTGCCTTGTAAGCGGCATGCAGCGGCAGGTGAGCGCCGGACACGGCAGCATTACCACATTTATGAAGCCGAATCTGGTGAGTGACTTGAACAACACCATGTAGCATCCGATTCATCATTCCCCCAGGCTCAGCGTACAGCGCCGGCGTTCAGCCTTGCAGAGCGCCACGTCTTACCTGTCGCTACCTGGCGCTCTCCCAGACATTTCTAAGGATGATCCTTAAATCCCTTTCCTGATCCCAATTTTTTCATTTTCTTTTAATAAAAAGCTCAAATCTTTCGGACATGTATACTGGCCTAGAAAATTATATTTTTGAAAACGTTTTTGATGAATAATATTTTTATGCAGAATTGTCCTTACATGTCATTCCATATGTTTTCGCTTTGTTACTAGTGGATACATGTTCAAAAACAGACTTTAATCACAGCCTTCGGCGCTATGGGCTACAAATACCCAATTTTAATCGCATACGCTGTTTGAGGCTGTTTTTTTGATGAATGTGGTGTGAGTCAGTCGTATTGAGCTGGCGCTACCATTTGCTCCCATACAGCGTAGTACTGCGACTTACACATCATATTCATCAATGCCGGCCAGCGACTGAGGCGCTCTGAAACAAAGATCCATGGCCAAGCGACTACTAGGGGTCGCTCTGAAATCCGCGGTGCAGACGCTCATCTGTCGCTACCTGGCGTTAGTAATGAATGAGCCTGCCCAATATATTCAGCTGATGGACTTTAGTTTGCCCGGTTTTTTTCTGGCGAAGCAAACACATTGACATGTGAATTGTGTGTAAGATGCACCACCTTGTGTTTTAAAGATATTTCTTTTTATCACATCACGGAAAGCTGCTCGAAAATCCTGGTTCCTCAAACTGTAAATCAATGGATTGAGGAGAGGGGTGAGTGCCGTGTAAAAGACTGACGCCACCCGATCAATAAGAACATAAATATTATTACCATGAAAATAATTAAAGAAGAGTGTGCCATAAAATATGAAGACCACAGTGACGTGAGAGGAACAAGTGGAGAGGACTTTACTTCTCTTGCCCTTATTTTTCATTTTGAAAACAGTTTTTAAAATATAGACATAGGGCAGAAAGGTCACCATGAAACAAAGGATTCCAAGAGTGAAGGCTGAAAGGAAGGTGAGCAGGATGTTAATGAAGATGTCGCTGCAAGTGATCTGAAATAACTGTGGGAGGTCACAGAAGAAACTCTCTATAATGTTGGATCTACAAAATGTCAAGTTTAACGCAAAAAGTGTGTGCAGTGCAGAAAGGAAGACACTGAGAGACCACACAACAACCACACAATGGACACACACTCTCCAATGCATGATCTGCATGTAGTGCAATGGCCGACAGATAGCGACATATCGATCACAAGACATAATGGCCAACAAAAAAATCTCTGAGGTGAGGAAAAGTATAAAGAAGAAGACTTGGGTTAGACAAGTCATTCTGGTTACCATTCGTTTTTGGGTTTGAAGGTCGAGTAACATTCGGGGAACCGTTACTGAGGAGAAGCAGAGGTCCAGGCTGGCCAGGTTCCCCAGAAAGAAATACATGGGGGTGTGGAGGTGAGAGTCAGTGACTATGAGGGAGATGATCAGCAAATTCCAGGTGAGGGTCAGAAGGTAGATGAGAAAGAAAAAGAGGAAGAGAGGCAGCTGAAGACTTGGGAGGTCAGACAGGCCCGAGAAGAATAAATTGGTTAATGCTGTTTGATTATCCATAATTCTTTTCATCACAAGCAATTATCATACATAGAAAATTCAGGAAACCTGTATATAAATATTATGATGCATAGTTATTTAGGGTAGAAGGACATCTGCACTATATCTCCATACATTGTAGCAGGTGTAATAAATGAAAGGGGGGAAGCAACATATCTGTGGTTGAAGCAAACGAAGTCTGATTTGATTTACTGAGGAAAAATCTCTATTGAACTCCAAATGATGATTTGATTAATCCTCGAGATCTACACGCCCCTGTCTATGAATAATAGCATTGTGGAGATATGCATGTTATGTAACTGTAATGTTCTGGAAAATATTGTTCTGTCTGGCTCCAACCTAGCTTACAGTTTCATGTAGTTTGTAACAGAATTCTGGGCTTTACCGCTGCTCTATTAGATAGACTCCCCTTGTTTTCCAAAACATGGGACCCGTTCCTGGCACATCTGGGTGATGGGTCCTGGGAGGAGTTAGAGAGGTAGATCACGATTACCGGACACAACCTACTGTTTTCTTTTTCTTTTATTCTATTAGCTTTACTTTTTTATTTTTTCTTTCTCTCTCTTTGTTTTTCTTTGTTTGGCAGTTGGGGGAGGGATTGTTACGTTTTTACTTGTCTCCTATATATCTTTTGAATTTGTGATACTAGAGAGGTCTCCTTGTTCCTTTATTATGTAACTCTAAGGCTGATAGAAGTAAAGGCCGAACAATTGGCTATTGGCAATTTTGCTTTATACATTGTTATTATGTATCGAAGGCTTACTCGTTGCCTTGGATGAAAATGACTTGCACTGTTTTGCTTTAATATGTGGATTTGTCTTGAAATAAAAACTATTGAAACAGAAAATGTTGCCCTGTCTCCTTTTGGAGGTGGGGTGGTCTCCATACGTGAGTGATTGCCCCCGCTTATGTGGATGACGCCATAACTTTCTACATCCCCTCCATCCCAAGTGCCTGGCTTTTCCCTACCTCCTCGGATGGATGACGGCAGCATATGGATGACAGCATATGCACAACAGTGTGACTGGCTTCTGGGACCTATTCTGGGATAAGTGATCTATGCAACAGCCAGCGACCAGCATAGGACACCCACGCTGGACAGTGCAGAGAGGCAGAAGGTGAGTTATTGTTATTTTCCTATTTCAGGGAGAAATTTTAATGTCCCGAATTCCAAGAAATTCGGATTCATGCCGAATCAATTTTTTCCTGAAATTTGTAAGGAATTCTGATTTGCATGAATGGATTTGCTCATCTCTACATGTCATGATAAAAAATGAAAGCATTGGAGGAAAGCGTGTCCCCGTGTAATGGCGTCTCCTTGTGGTAACATAAGGACTGTTTGCTAGAGGCACCTTGTAGGAGCTGAGTGGTGCTGATGCTCATTCTGCTGATTCTATACACGAGACGGCTTGTTCTAAGATTAGGAAACACAGCACCTGGCTCCCCACAAGCTCCTTTATATAAGAGCCCAGGAGTGTCCTGAGATTCCCAGCAGCCATCCCCAGGCCTCTCATTATTATAAATCTATTGAGATTTGAAGAGAAGAATTAGAATTTCTCGTACTTTATTGCTTACAACACTGATTTTTTATCCTTCTATTTTTTATCACTGAAGTCAGAACTGAAGCAGACATCCGCTCTGCTGTATAACTTCCCCCATAGCCCCTCCCATCCCTTCTAGTTTTAATAATTAAAATATACAAAAAGAGGTGGGGTCCCCACAAACCTCCACATACCCAAAATAAAGTGGCACCACTCTTAGAAAAATGTAGACTCAAATGTATATTCAGTAATGGTTGACACAGCAGACTGATTAAAAACCTCTAAAATACATATAACTGACATATACAACATACAAACACTAGAGGGCGCTATTGTCAGACCTTCTATTCTTGCTATAATAAACCATATCAATCCCTATTAATAAGTGCTACTAACAGTGCCCTGTGACAATATCGCAAAGTCCCTGTAAGAACCCCGGGTTTGGCTGATGCCCTACTGCTGGCTGGCATTATTTATCATCCCGTCTGCACTTCCATCAGCCACCAGCGGGTGTCAGCAGAGCCCTGGCTGCTCTCTCTCCCCATCTTCTGCTGCACCTGGTGTGAGGGCTATTTAAGTGGATTTGCCCTCCACCTGGTGCAGCAGGATTTTGTTTTACTTGTGTGCTTTGTTTCTGGCTCTCTGAATCTGAAACAATCAATCCAATGTGAGGGCAAGCATACAATGGCCTTCTATGACCCAAAAATGCTCCCCCCCAAAAAATATATTGTGTTCTGTGCTTTAGCCCAATATTTGGCCTAAAACCAGTCACCACCCCCCTCCTCCCTGTTACTATGGAAACTGCACCCCATTAATTATTCACACCCAACCAGTGGGGCTATGGTGGTGGATAGGGATGAGCGAACCGGTTCGGACGAACCAGAATTCGCTCCGAATTTCAGGGAAAATTCGATTCGGCACAAACCCGAATTTTTTTTTTCGAATTTTCCCTGAAATAACAAAAAAAAATGCCGGCATGGTGGGAGCGGGCAGGCCGGCTACGCTGTCAGTGGGCGGCGTTTGTTTAAAAAGCAAACACTTACCTGCATGCTCGGAGCGTGGAGGCCGGCGTCACTCTCAGGCGTCCTCTGATGACAGCTGAGAGCGGCGCCGGAGCGTGGAGGCTGGCGCCGCTCTCAGCTGTCATCAGAGGACGCGTCATCAGAGGGCGCCTGAGAGCGGCGCCGGCCTCCACGCTCCGACCATGCAGGTAAGTGTTTGCTTTTTAAACAAATGCCGGCATGGTGAGAGCGGGCAGGCTGGCTGCACTGTCAGTGTGCCGGCTGCCGCCGCCCACTAACAGGCATAGCCGGCCTGCCCGCTCCCACCATGCCGGCATTTTTTTTTTCAGATGAGCGATTCGTGAAAGTTCGATTCGGGCAAACCCGAATTTCTTGGGGAAATTCGGCTAATCGCCCGAATCGAACTTTCAAGAAGTTCGCTCATCTCTAGTGGTGGAGAAATAGAAAAATGGGGCTATGGTTTTTGATGTTGCTCTGTACTGGTTGTTACAATGTATTACAGAGCAGAGAGCTTGCTCTCTCCGACCACCCAGCTTGTGACCCTTCACTTTTCCATAAGCCTTCTTCAAGTTGAAGGATTTTGACTATCCTGGGTTTCGGTCCTTTCCCCCGGGGCCCTGCTGTGTGAAACCTCCCAGATCGCCGAAACCAACTCACCTCTCCTACAGCGCATCCTACAGCTCATTTGCGGCCGCTCGTCCAGTCAGTGCGCTCGGATACGCTGATGTCACGTTGTCTAAGGCCAGCAGCTCTGAGCACGCTGGAAGATGCATCTCCCGCTTCCCTCTAACAATGAGCGTGCCCGCGTTAGCCATTCGCAAATGCCTGGCGCGGGCATGCGCGTGCGCCCTTGAACCGGGAAACAAGTTAAGTGTATGGGGCGACCTGGGGGGGTTTCACACAGTGGGGCATTCCTGATTTGTATGCACCAGGGGGAGGGAATTGATCGCCCTGGGTATCTTATAGAGTCCCAAGCCGATCAGAGTTGGTTTTGGTCCACTTTCAGTCTGGAGTTCATTTATGGAGCTGATGCCCCTACTTCCCAGCACTGTGCCCTGTGCACTTAAGAGGCATTTGTTTCCTAGAGGTAGCAAAGCAGGGTAACACAGGGATGAATAATTTGGCTTGAATTATAGAGACCAATCTAAATGCAATAATGGGGAGGGGCTTCAACGGACCACACGTATTGCTACATGCTATTTTATGTTTTCTTATTATAACATCTGTGACTGCACTTCCTGGTGCAATGACTATTTAGGAGAGACTATAACCATGGTGCAATGCCTGCGTGGTCAGCCAACATCCCCCAAACCTCACTACAGCTTCACTGATATTCAAGCCCCCATCTGACGGGATGCTGGAGAAATATCACATTTTACGGTGGCCCACAGGACTGACAAAGTAAAGGCAGGTAAAGCCCAGTGTTTTTTTTTACATATATGGCCATAATGAGTGCACACAGCGCCCAGGGAGCAGGGTTAGGTGCCTTACTCCAAAACATCTCAGTCATGTTCCGGGAACAGAACCTGCCATCCTTCGGCCACAACGTCACTTCTTTACCTCTAGGCCACGAATGCCACTTAGGTGCACAGGGCACGGTGCTGGGAAGTAGGGGCAGCAGCTCCATAAATGGGCTCCAGACTGAAGGAGACTCTTGGAAAAGTGGAACTTTATTCAGGAACAAGTGAAAGATCACAAGCTTGGTGGTCAGACAGAGCAAGCTTTCTGCTCTGTAATACATTGTGACAACCAGTCAGTGGATGAAGTTACATTTGTTACAAGATTAATGTGTAATGTAATGTTTGTAATGTTATCTAAGTTATAAGGAATAATTTCTAAATATAGACTTAATAGCCAGTGTGAGAAGTGAAAGGGCACGGTGATTTAAAATAAGGATTTGCTGGGCCGGGCAAGGGTTTTGGAATCAAGACCAAGCTTTTGCGACTGAGTTGGCTGGCCATAAGTACCTGGACACCATACCCAGCAGCAGCCCCCAGCAGTGTGGCGTTTAGGAAAGACTTTGGAGGATGTAAGGAGTGTGTTAGAACCCCGGGTTTGGCTGATGCCCGGCTGGTGGCTGGGGTCTATTACCCCATCTGCGGTATCGGTAGCCACCAGCGGGTGTCAGCAGATCTCTGGCTGCTCACCCAATCTGCAGATCCACCTGCCACCAGCGGGTGTCAGCAGAGCTCTGGCTGCTCACCCAATCTGCAGATCCACCTGCCACCAGCGGGTGTCAGCAGAGCTCTGGCTGCACACCCCATGTGCAGTCCCATCAGCAACCAGCGGGTGTCAGCAGAGCCCTGGATGCTCTCTCCCCATCATCTGCTGCACCTGGTGTGTGGAGCTATTTAAATAAGATTGGCCCTCCACCTGGTGCAGCAGGATTTTGTTTGTTTGGTTGCTTGTTTGCTTTGTGTCTGGAGTTCTAAACCAAAGTCTTTACCCGTTCCTACCGGAGTCTGGAGACTGCCGGCATCTGTCATAGGTCCTTGGGTGAGTGCTCCAGCACCTTAGGGTATCTGTTTTTTGTTATTAGGTATTTTGTTAGTGAGCCTTATTTTTGTATCTGAAATTAAGATAGTTTTTGTTGTTCCTTTTTCCTTTAGTAAAACCTTTAATTACATTTTGGTAGTTGTGTCATTGCTCTGGCCAAACTGTCTGCTCCCTGGCCAAAAGTTCACATTAGAGAACTCCTCTGCCCTGACAGAGTGCATCCGGGGGGGCTAATTTACTAGGGGCCTGTGCTTGACTGGAAAGGAAGAAGAGCCTGTTGACAGACTGGTGGATGATCTACTGTGGAGCAGAGATGGAGCTGAAGAACTGAAGCTGATGGTTTGGGGGAGGGAAGTCCCTTGACTTGCTGGCCAAACACTTGAGAGGCTGCAATGCACAAACTTACTGGTTGGGTGATCTAGGTGAATGACTAGAATCAGACCTGGGTAGAGCAGAGCTGGAGAACTGAAGCTGATGGATGGAGGTTGTTTGGAGGAGAGAAGACCCTTGACTTGCTAGCCAAACCCTTGAGAGGTTGTAATTCACATACTTACTGGTGTGGTCATATGCAGGCTCCATTTCCTTGCCAGAGACAAGGGGAAAGGTCAACAAAAGGGCAAAGCAGTTTTTAGGTGATAGGTGCTTTCATAGGAATCTGTTTTAGGTCAACCATAACACGGATGTCCAAGGAAAGAAATAAATGTTGGGTAGAATAATATTTGGAATGGTGTATATACATTTTCCTGTGAGCTGAAAAGTAAATTGTATCTGTATTTTAAAGTTTTAGAAGTATTGGGTAATGTCCAATCAGACAACTTTACTCCTCTCGGGCCTGTCAGACCTCCCTAGTCTCCAGCTGCCTCTCTTCCTCTCCTTCCTTCTCATCTACCTTCTGACCCTCACCCTCCAGTTTGCTGGAGACAAAGTGGTGTCTGTTTTTTACATGGTGATCAATCCTCTCCTCAATCCCCTGATTTACAGTCTGAGGAACCAGGACTTCAAAAGAGCATTTAGAGATGTCCTAAAAAAGGATTCCTTCTAGTGATATATAACTGCCCTTAGAAAGAACAGATTGTCATAGATCGGCGAGTTAACCAGTAAAATGTTCTTTTGTGTTGTATGACCTATTGTTTAAACATAGAATAACGTCATCTTTTAACGTCATATATTTATGGTCACCAGGGCCGTTATCAGAGCCGGCACCAGGGCCATCACCAGGTCCGTCACCAGGGCCGACACCAGGGCCGACACCAGGGCCGTCACCAGGGCCATCACCAGTAGGAATATGTGTAGGGAGGCCGGGATGAATGCAGAACCCAGTTTAGAGAGATGTTGCCCAATCTATTTGTGTGAAACCCCCCAGGTCATCCGAACTCACCTCTTACCGGTCCTGTGACGCATGCACAGACGTTCGTACAATCAGCGCTCTCCCCAGTTACTGCGCAATCTATCTGGACCACTCTGCCCATCTAGTTACCGCTCAATCTCTCTGGACCCCTCTGCCCTCCCCAGTTACCGCCTGATCTCTCTGGACCCCTCCGCCCTCCCCAGTTACCGCCTGATCTCTCTAGACCCCTCTGCCCTCCCCAGTTACCTCCCGATCTCTCTGGAGCCCTCTGCCCACCAAATTACTGCCCGATCTCTCTGGAGCCCTGTGCCCACCAAGTTACTGCCCGATTTCTCTGGACTCCTCTGCCCTCCCCAGTTACCTCCCGATCTCTCTGGAGCCCTCTGCCCACCAAATTACTGCCCGATCTTTCTGGAGCCCTCTGCCCACCAAGTTACTGCCCGATTTCTCTGGACCCCTCTGCCCATCCAGAACTCAGGTAAGTTACATCAGCGTTTCTGCTGCTGCAACCTTAGTTAAAGGGGGTTGATGGGCGGATCAGCAGCCCATCAACCATCTTTTCCATGTTCGGGCCGGATGCCGAACTCGAACCAGGACTTGTGGCAACTTCAGGATCGCCCATCTCTAAAAACAACCATTTTGCCAAAAATGAGAGTTGCTCAGACTTAATTGATCACATTACTGAGAAGAAGCATTTAGGAACAGCGGTGAAGTTTTGCTGTAACTTTAAGAAGTTTGCTCATTCTTAATAGAAAATAAAAAAAAAAAACTTGTTATGTGTTTGCCAAAACAATGTTGTAAAAAGAAACTTAGAACTTTTAATAAGACACCGGGGGGTGCGTGCCGGAGATCTCAGGACACTGTGCAGCTCTTATATACATGAGGTGCTGAATCTGTCATTGTGTCTGACCCCCCTGTATAAAGCAAGGACACTGACCCCAGTTTGGCCCAATAATAGAGCCGTGTGTATCATGTGACCCAGCGACCCCCCCCCCCCCCCAACCAGCACTCAGCTGATATCTCTCTTTCCACGGGAGTCCCCCCGCAACTTAGTCATCATAAATCCCCGGAATATCCAGGTGAGTGTGTTTCATGGGTTACAATTGATTTCTGTAAAATATTTTCTGCTTCTGTATTTGCAAAATCTCCAATAAATGCATAGAATCCCCCGGGAACCCCCCTTAGTCCCGGCACAGAGAGCGCGCTGCTTTCTCTGTGATTTTGCCGTGTAATGTATTATGTGTGTATTATGTATGAAACGTATTATTGGTATTTCTCATTCACGTTCTTTAGGATTACACATTCCAAGTTAGCGTTGTAAATAGGATTTTCTTTATAAATGCAAGAGAATGTGGAAATTCCCACATAACAAACCGCGTTCCTCTATTAAAAAAGTTTTGTGAACTCTTTCACCACTCTTAACATGCACATTAATTTAATATAATACAATAAAGAAACCCAACGCAAGGAGTTACAAAACAAGTGTCAGTCCAGTTTCAGAAATAAAAAGTCTAAGGCAAAAGCATAGAGGTTAACTCCGCAGAGTATGCCAATATATAATTTTTCTTCTCTATGTTTAATATTCACCCGTAGTGCTCCAATCCAATCAGTGTCAACTGATCACCAATAATATATAAATAATGTACCATATTAATTTTTGGAAATGCGTTTCTAACAAACCAATTTAGGTCCCCTCGAATCCACTTCAGACATATATGCGTGGATATTTATAATATTTTCCTCCTTTTATCACTCAAAGAGTAGCGATTAGCAGCGTAGGTTAAAAGAAATAAACAGGGACATAGCGTAATACTGTTAAAAAGGCTCTAAAAAGAAAGGTCTTTAATGGGCTTAACATAAAACATATCAAAACATTGCGTATCATAGATAAAACCAGGACAGGTCTAAGGCGAGGTCGTATTCAACCTCAATCTTAGTGTAAATGATAAGTGTTGTACTTTGTTCAATCTGCAGCAATGTCGGCAAAATCACACTCTCCATACCCCGGCCGCACGTAATGGAGAGGCTTTGCTTTCTTTTCCCTCTCCTCTCCAATCAGCTCTGAATTATAGGATTTTCTTTATCCCTTGTATATATATTGAGTGCCATGACCATCCCCATCTATAGCGCCCCGATTCCCTCTATCATGGCAGGTCTCCTCTTTCATCCATGTGAGAGAAAAACATGTTCCTATGTTCAGATGATGCCGACCCCTGGGTGCAATATGTGTGGATTGAACATTTTAAAAAGCCTGCAATAAAGATCTGTTCTGATAAGGAAATATAGGTTTAAAACTTGACCAATCCAATTCCAATAGTTCAATCTAATGCAATCTAGGCCAATTTAAGCTTTAAATTGTAAGATTATCTTTGAAGCTAAATATATATATATATATATATATATATAGTCTCAGCTTACACACTAGTAAAACAGCTGTCATGCATCTATCACAAGTGCATATGCTGATGTATAGAAATGTTGTACCTATTATTGTAATATACGGCTTGTTCTCTGTGATTGGTTAAAGCAGTTGTATGTCCAAAAAATGTATGTTAGAATCTCCCCTTTGTTTTACTATAATAAAAAAATAAATAAAATAAAAAATTACTTTCCTTACCCCAACACCCTTGGTTGAACTTGATGGACATATGTCTAATTTCTTTGTATATGTACATTTGTCTATGTATAATAAACTTGAGTAGAGACGGACTGGCAGACGGACCCTCCTTGATAAGTATGGCACCATACGTGGTGTCTGTGTGATGTTTCGTCAGAGGATGTCCCGAATCCAACAGCCAATTATATAATCAAGGAGAAATAGCCAAATTTTCCTAACAGTATTACAGGGTTGTTTGCATGTTGCAAGTGGAGTTAAGTGTTGCCTTTTATGTAAAATGGAATGGAAACTCAGAATCACCGGAAACACACTCACAAACGGCAGAAAGTTTTTAGTCATCTGTGAGCGGTTTACATTTAAATAACAGGTTCACGTCTTCTATACAATGTATCACAACGGGGTGTTGCTTGTGTTACATTTGTGACATCAGCCACATCCTGACAGTTACAATGTGCTATAATGTGTCAGGGAGTCAGCTGGCGGTTTATATATATTGCACATCAAAAGAGAGAGAGATGCTGCAGCATGAAGTAAAAAAAACAGAAATCATGTCATTTAGTAATACTGCCTCTGTACATACATACTAGAAACTTCTCTTGGCAAGGTAGCAGAACAAAGCAGAGGAAACATTATTATTGTATATGTAATAATATATTATTACAATGGTTGCCTCCTGCTGTGATACATTGTATAGTCATCCCAGGCCTGCTGTTAGAGCTGTTTCCCAGCTGACTGCAAAGTGTGAGCAATCTCTCCATCACTCTGGTGCGATGGAAAGATCACTCTAAAAAGTTAAGCATCAGTATTGTCAGAATAGACCATAGGGTTGCTAACACCTGCACCAATCTGGATTTCCTGCTGCATAATAGTTGGAAAAGAGTAGCCTATAGGTAAGGAAGTGATCCTGATGCAAGTTTGACTCTTGGTCACGACATGACTTACGTAGCAGCTAACACCCCAGCTGCTTCTGGGTGCCATAATTTCCGCAGTTAAATGCTCCGAGCATGTGTACGCTCACTGCTTGTGTTTATCTCACTACAAGGATGGGTTCAATGCAGAGCAAACAATCCAATGTGAGGGCAAGCATACAATGGCCTTCTATGACCCAAAAATGCTCCCCCCCAAAAAATATATTGTGTTCTGTGCTTTAGCTCAATATTTGGCCTAAAACCAGTCACCACCCCCTCCTCCCTGGCACTATGGAAACTGCACCCCATTAATTATTCACACCCAACCAGTGGGGCTATGGTGGTGGAGAAATAGAAAAATAGGGCTATGGTTTTTGATGTGGCTCTGTACTGGTTGTTACAATGTTTTACAGAGCAGAGAGCTTGCTCTCTCCGACCACCCAGCTTGTGACCCTTCACTTTTCCATAAGCCTTCTTCAAGTTGAAGGATCTTGACTATCCTGGGTTTTGGTCCTTTCCCCCGGGGCCCTGCTGTGTGAAACCTCCCAGATCGCCGAAACCAACTCACCTCTCCTACAGCGCATCCTACAGCGCATGTGGGGCCGCTCGTCCAGTCAGTGCTCTCGGATACGCTGATGTCACGTTGTCTAAGGCCAGCAGCTCTGAGCACGCTGGCAGATGCATCTCCCGCTTCCCTCTAACAATGAGCGTGCCCGTGTTAGCCATTCGCAAATGCCTGGCGCGGGCATGCGCATGCGCCCTTGGACCGGGAAACAAGTTAAGCGTATGGGGCGACCTGGGGGGTTTCACACAGCGGGACATTCCTGATTTGTATGCACCAGGGGGAGGGAATTGATTGCCCTGGGTATCTTATAGAGTCCCAAGCCGATCAGAGTTGGTTTTGGTCCACTTTCAGTCTGGAACTCATTTATGGAGCTGATGCTCCTACTTCCCAGCACTGTGCCCTGTGCACTTAAGAGGCATTTGTTTCCTAGAGGTAACAAAGCAGGGTAACGCAGGGATGAATAATTTGGCTTGAATCATAGAGACCAATCTAAATGCAATAATGGGGAGGGGCTTCAACGGACCACACGTATTGCTACATGCTATTTTATGTCTTCTTATTATAACATCTGTGACTGCACTTCCTGGTGCAGTGACTATTTAGGAGAGACTATAACCATGGTGCAATGCCTGCGTGGACATGAGCCTTTTTGTCAGCCAACATCCCCCAAACCTCACTACAGCTTCACTGATAGTCAAGCCCCCATCTGCCGGGATGCTGGAGAAATATCACATTTTACGGTGGCCCACAGGACTGACAAAGTGAAGGCAGGTAAAGTCCAGTGTTTTTTTTTACATATATGGCCATAATGAGTGCACACAGTGCCCAGGGAGCAGGGTTAGGTGCCTTACTTCAAAACACCCCAGTCATGTTCCGAGAACAGAACCTGCCATCCTTCGGCCACAACGTCCCTTCTTTACCTTTAGGCCACGAATGCCACTTAGGTGCACAGGGCACGGTGCTGGGGGCCATAAATGGGCTCCAGACTGAAGAAGACTCTTGGAAAAGTGGAACTCAGGCATTATTCAGGAACAAGTGAAAGGTCACAAGCTTGGTGGTCAGACAGAGCAAGCGTTCTGCTCTGTAATACATTGTAACAACCAGTCAGTGGATGAAGTTACATTTGTTACAAGATGTTTAGTGCGTAATGTAATGTTTGTAATGTTATCTAAGTTGTCATGGACTTGGAATGTGCTGAATCTTTACATGTGAACTATATAAGGAATAATATCTAAATATAGACTTAATAGCCAGTGAAATTGCACGGTGATGCGAAATAAGGATTTGCTGGGCCGGGCAAGGATTTTGGAATTAAGACCAAGCTTTTGTGACTGAGTTGGCTGGCCATAAGTACCTGGACACCATACCCAGCAGCAGCCCCCAGCAGTGTGGAGTCTAGGAGAGACTTTGGAGGATGTAAGGAGTGCATCCGGGGGGCTAATTTACTAGGGGCCTGTGTTTGGCTGGAAAGGAAGAAGAGCCTGTTGACAGACTGGTGGATGATCTACTGTGGAGCAGAGATGGAGCTGAAGAACTGAAGCTGATGGATGGAGATGGTTTGGGGGAGGGAAGTCCCTTAAATTGCTGGCAAAACCCTTGAGAGGCTGCAATCAATCAATCAATACCAATCAATCAATACTTTATTGAACCGCCAAGTAAGTACAAGGTACAAACAAGGAATGCTTTTTTGGCAAGGAGATACGCCATGAGAGCTATAACAATTACATACATAACAAAGTAAACAAGAATAGTTATAACAATTACATACATGACAAAGTATGACAGGAATAACTATACAGTTCAGGTAATCTATAGTGACTAATAAAATTGTCAGAGATGTGTAGTGGAATGTGGTTAAGTGTCCCTCACACATTGGGAGTGTTCAGAGCCATAACAGCCAGAGGAAAGAAAGTGTTTCTGTGTCTTGAAGTTTTGGTTGAGTGAGCCCTGAATCTGCGGCCAGATGGTAGGAGCCTGAAGAAGGGATGACCTGGGTGCGTCACGTCTCCAGATATCTTCTTAGCCCTTGAGGAGATTCTGCTCATGTATTGATCATCCAGAGAAGGTAGGGGGGATCCAATTAACCTCTCAGCAATCCTGGTTATTCTCTTCAGCCTCTGCTTATCTTTGGCTGAGGCCCCTCCGTACCAGACTGTACATGAACTGGTCAGGATTGATCCAATGGCACTGTTGTAGAATGCCTTCAAGATCTTTTTGGACAAACCGTATTTCCTCAACTGCCTGAGGAAGAATAACCGCTGCTGGGCCTTCTTTAGGATAGCAGACGCTTGCGTGCTCCACTTCAGGTCCTGTGTGATTTGAGTACCTAGAAATTTAGCGCTGGTTACAATCTTGACAGACTCCTCACCAATCGAGATGGGATGGTGTGATTGGTGAGATCGCCTAAAGTCAATTATAAGTTCAACTGTTTTATTAGTATTCAGAATAAGATTGTTAACTTTGCTCCAAGAGTCAAGGGTTTCCACTTGGGTCCTATAGCTAGACTCATCATTGTTACTGATAAGGCCTACTATGGTGGTGTCGTCAGCGTATTTAATGATCTTGACCGATGGATCTGAGGAGATGAAGTCATTGGAGTAATGCAATGCACAAACCTACTGGTTGAGTGATCTGGGTGAATGGCTAGAATCATATCTGCTGTGGAGCAAAGCTGGAGAACTGAAGCTGATGGATGGCACTGGTTTGGGGGAGGGGAGTCCCTTGACTTGCTGGCCAAACCCTTGAGATGTTGTAATGCACAAACTTACTGGCTGGGCGATCTAGGTGAATGACTAGAATCAGACCTGGGTAGAGCAGAGCTGGAGCTGGAGAACTGAAGCTGATGGATGGAGGTTGTTTGGAGGAGAGAAGACCCTTGACTTGCTAGCCAAACCCTTGAGAGGTTGCAATGCACAAACTTACCGGTGTGGCCATATGCAGGCTCCATTTCCTTGCCGGTCATCTCAAACACACAAACCTTTGTTTTGAGACAAGGGGAAAGGTCAACAAAAGGGCAAAGCAGTTTTTAGGTGATAGGTGCTTTCATAGGAATCTGTTTTAGGTCAACCATAACACGGATGTCCAAGGAAAGAAATAAATGTTGGTTAGAATAATATTTGGGACTTGGAATGGTGTATATACATTTTCCTGTGAGCTGAAAAGTAAATTGTATCTGTATTTTAAAGTTTTAGACGTATTGGGTAATGTCCAATCAGACAACTTTACTCCTCTCGGGCCTGTCAGACCTACCGAGTCTCCAGCTGCCTCTCTTCCTCTTCTTCCTTCTCATCTACCTTCTGACCCTCACTTGGAATTTGCTGATCATCTCCCTCATAGTCACCGACCATCACCTCCACACCCCCATGTATTTCTTTCTGGGGAACCTGGCCAGCCTGGACCTCTGTTCTTCCTCAGTCACCGTTCCGCGAATGTTATTTGACCTTCACACCAAGAGGAAAGCGATTGCCAAAACAGCTTGTCTGACGCAATTCTTCTTATTTTTCTTCTTGGCCAACACTGAGATTTCCTTGTTGGCCGTCATGTCTTACGATCGTTACATCGCCATCTGTCACCCGTTACATTACATGCAGATAATGCGTTGGAGAGTGTGTGTGCAGCTAGTTTCAGGGATTTGGTCTCTGGGGTTCGTTCATTCATTATTACACACACTCTATTCCTTAAAGCTGACATTTTGTGGATCCCACACTATAAAGGGCTTCTTCTGTGACCTGCCCCAGTTGTTCCTCATATCTTGCAATAATATATTTGGAAATGTTTTGCTCATATTTCTGGCGGGAGGGATCCTGGCGGTGGCGACTCTGATAGTGACTTTCCTGCCCTACGTCTATATTATTCAAACCGTTCTAAAAATTAAAGTTGAGGGCAAAAGAAAAAAAGTTTTCTCGACCTGCTCCTCCCACCTGGCGGTGGTCTTCATATTTTATGGATCCTGCATGTTTGCTTATTTTCGACCAATTGGAAGCCAGTTTGCTGGAGACAAAGTGGTGTCAGTTTTTTACACGGTGATCAATCCTCTCCTCAATCCCCTGATTTACAGTCTGAGGAACCAGGACTTCAAAAGAGCGTTTAGAGATCATATAACTAAAACGTCATATAATTAAAGCGTTGCAAAACTGCATCTGGGCATTGGAAGCTATACCCCCTCAGTGTGTAGCTGTGGAAGTTTGAGTCTAATTGCTGATCCTTATATGCCCATTGTCATCATTTATTTGGTAAGAGGCCAGCTTTATTGGTGACTTCACGTGGAGGTGCATGCGCTGTGGGACTGCTGAATCTTGATTTGAGTTATTACCTACTACCAGCTCTGTGTTTTACTACAGTCATATATTTATGGTCACCAGGGCCGTCATCAGAGCCGGCACCAGGGCCATCACCAGGGCCATCACCAGGGCCGTCACCAGTAGGAATATGTGTAGGGTGGCCGGAATGAATATAGAACCCAGTTTAGAGAGATGTTGCCCAATCTACACTGCTGCTTCACACTTAAACTGAACTAAAATCCAGGATTTGTGTGAAACACCCCAGGTAGTCTGAACAAACACACCTCTTCCCGGTCCAATGGCGCATGCACAGACATTCATACAATCAGCGCCCTCCCCAGTTACCGCCTAATCTCTCTGGACGCCTCTGCCCTCCCCAGTTACCTCCCGATCTCTCTGGACCCCTCTGCCCTCCCTAGTTACCACCTGATCTCTCTGGACCCCTCTGCTCTCCCCAGTTACCGCCCAATCTCTCTGGACCCCTCTGCCCGCCTCAGTTACCTCCCGATCCCTCTGGACCCCTCTGCCCACCCAGTTAATGCCCGATCTCTCTGGACCCCTCTGCCCATCCAGTTACCACCCAATCTCTCTGGCCCCCTCTGCCAGGCTCAGTTACCCCCAATCCCTCTGGCTATCTCTGCCCACCTCAGTTACTGCCCAATCTCTCTGGAACCCTCTGCCTGCCCCAGTTACCGCCTGATCTCTCTGAACCCCTCTGCCTGCCTCAGTTACCGCCCAATCTCTCTGGACCCCTCAGCCTGCCCCAGTTACCGCGCAATCTCTCTGGACCCCTCTGTCCTCCCTAGTTACCACCTGATCTCTCTGGACCCCTCAGCCTGCCCCAGTTACTGCCCAATCTCTCTGGACCCCTCTGCTCTCCCCAGTTACCGCCCAATCTCTCTGGCCCCCTCTGCCCGCCTCAGTTACTGCCCGATCTCTCTGGACCCCTCTGCCCATCCAGTTACCGCCCAATCTCTCTGGCCCCCTCTGCCAGGCTCAGTTACCCCCAATCCCTCTGGCTATCTCTGCCCACCTCAGTTACTGCCCAATCTCTCTGGACCCCTCTGCCTTCCTCAGTTACCGCCCAATCTCTCTGGACCCCTCTGCCTGCCTCAGTTACTGCCCAATCTCTCTGGACACCTCTGCCCACTTCAGTTAGCGCCCAATCTCTCTGGACCCCTTTGCCTGCCTCAGTTACCGCCCAATCTCTCTGGACCCCTTTGCCTGCCTCAGTTACCGCCCAATCTCTCTGGACCCCTCTGCCTGCCTCAGTTACCGCCTGATCTCTCTGGACCCCTCTGCCTTCCTCAGTTACCGCCCAATCTCTCTGGACCCCTCTGCCTGCCTCAGTTACCGCCCAATCTCTCTGGCCCCCTCTGCCTGCCTCAGTTACCGCCCGATCTCTCTGGCCCCCTCTGCCTGCCTCAGTTACCGCCCAATCTCTCTGGACCCCTCTGCCCTCCCCATTTACCGCCCAATCTCTCTGGACCCCTCTGTCCTCCCCAGTTACCTTCTGATCTCTCTGCACCCCTCTGCCCTCCCTAGTTATCTCCTGATCTCTATGCACCCCTCTGCCCTCCCTAGTTACCGCCCAATCTCTCTGGACCCCTCTGCCCTCCCCAGTTACCGCCCAATCTCTCTGGACCCCTATGCCCTCCCCAGTTACCACCAAATCTCTCTGGACCCCTCTGCCTGCCTCAGTTACCGCCCAATCTCTCTGGCCCCCTCTGCCTGCCTCAGTTACCGCCCAATCTCTCTGGACCCCTCTGCCTTCCTCAGTTACCGCCCAATCTCTCTGGACCCCTCTGCCTTCCTCAGTTACCGCCCCAATCTCTCTGGACCCCTCTGCCTTCCTCAGTTACCGCCCCAATCTCTCTGGCCCCCTCTGCCTGCCTCAGTTACCGCCCGATCTCTCTGGACCCCTCTGTCCTCCCCAGTTACCGCCCAATCTCTCTGGACCCCTCTGCCCTCCCCAGTTACCGCCCAATCTCTCTGGACCCCTATGCCCTCCCCAGTTACCGCCCAATCTCTCTGGCCCCCTCTGCCTTCCTCAGTTACCGCCCCAATCTCTCTGGACCCCTCTGCCTGCCTCAGTTACCGCCCAATCTCTCTGGACCCCTCTGCCTTCCTCAGTTACCGCCCCAATCTCTCTGGACCCCTCTGCCTTCCTCAGTTACCGCCCAATCTCTCTGGACCCCTCTGCCGTCCTCAGTTACCGCCCCCCAATCTCTCTGGACCCCTCTGCCTGCCTCAGTTACCGCCCAATCTCTCTGGACCCCTCTGCCTTCCTCAGTTACCGGCCAATCTCTCTGGACCCCTCTGCCTTCCTCAGTTACCGGCCAATCTCTCTGGACCCCTCTGCCTTCCTCAGTTACCGCCCCAATCTCTCTGGACCCCTCTGCCTTCCTCAGTTACCGGCCAATCTCTCTGGCCCCCTCTGCCTGCCTCAGTTACCGCCCAATCTCTCTGGACCCCTCTGTCCTCCCCAGTTACCGCCCAATCTCTCTGGACCCCTCTGCCCTCCCCAGTTACCGCCCAATCTCTCTGGACCCCTCTGCCTTCCTCAGTTACCGCCCCAATCTCTCTGGACCCCTCTGCCCTCCCCAGTTACCGCCCCATCTCTCTGGACCCCTCTGCCCTCCCCAGTTACCGCCCCAATCTCTCTGGACCCCTCTGCCTTCCTCAGTTACCGGCCAATCTCTCTGGACCCCTCTGCCTGCCTCAGTTACCGGCCAATCTCTCTGGACCCCTCTGCCTGCCTCAGTTACCGCCCCAATCTCTCTGGACCCCTCTGTCCTCCCCAGTTACCTTCTGATCTCTCTGCACCCCTCTGCCCTCCCTAGTTATCTCCTGATCTCTATGCACCCCTCTGCCCTCCCTAGTTACCGCCCAATCTCTCTGGACCCCTCTGCCCTCCCCAGTTACCGCCCAATCTCTCTGGACCCCTATGCCCTCCCCAGTTACCACCAAATCTCTCTGGACCCCTCTGCCTGCCTCAGTTACCGCCCAATCTCTCTGGCCCCCTCTGCCTGCCTCAGTTACCGCCCAATCTCTCTGGACCCCTCTGCCTTCCTCAGTTACCGCCCAATCTCTCTGGACCCCTCTGCCTTCCTCAGTTACCGCCCCAATCTCTCTGGACCCCTCTGCCTTCCTCAGTTACCGCCCCAATCTCTCTGGCCCCCTCTGCCTGCCTCAGTTACCGCCCGATCTCTCTGGACCCCTCTGTCCTCCCCAGTTACCGCCCAATCTCTCTGGACCCCTCTGCCCTCCCCAGTTACCGCCCAATCTCTCTGGACCCCTATGCCCTCCCCAGTTACCGCCCAATCTCTCTGGCCCCCTCTGCCTTCCTCAGTTACCGCCCCAATCTCTCTGGACCCCTCTGCCTGCCTCAGTTACCGCCCAATCTCTCTGGACCCCTCTGCCTTCCTCAGTTACCGCCCCAATCTCTCTGGACCCCTCTGCCTTCCTCAGTTACCGCCCAATCTCTCTGGACCCCTCTGCCGTCCTCAGTTACCGCCCCCCAATCTCTCTGGACCCCTCTGCCTGCCTCAGTTACCGCCCAATCTCTCTGGACCCCTCTGCCTTCCTCAGTTACCGGCCAATCTCTCTGGACCCCTCTGCCTTCCTCAGTTACCGGCCAATCTCTCTGGACCCCTCTGCCTTCCTCAGTTACCGCCCCAATCTCTCTGGACCCCTCTGCCTTCCTCAGTTACCGGCCAATCTCTCTGGCCCCCTCTGCCTGCCTCAGTTACCGCCCAATCTCTCTGGACCCCTCTGTCCTCCCCAGTTACCGCCCAATCTCTCTGGACCCCTCTGCCCTCCCCAGTTACCGCCCAATCTCTCTGGACCCCTCTGCCTTCCTCAGTTACCGCCCCAATCTCTCTGGACCCCTCTGCCCTCCCCAGTTACCGCCCCATCTCTCTGGACCCCTCTGCCCTCCCCAGTTACCGCCCCAATCTCTCTGGACCCCTCTGCCTTCCTCAGTTACCGGCCAATCTCTCTGGACCCCTCTGCCTGCCTCAGTTACCGGCCAATCTCTCTGGACCCCTCTGCCTGCCTCAGTTACCGCCCCAATCTCTCTGGACCCCTCTGCCTTCCTCAGTTACCGCCCAATCTCTCTGGCCCCCTCTGCCTGCCTCAGTTACCGCCCAATCTCTCTGGACCCCTCTGCCTTCCTCAGTTACCGCCCCAATCTCTCTGGACCCCTCTGCCTTCCTCAGTTACCGCCCAATCTCTCTGGACCCCTCTGCCGTCCTCAGTTACCGCCCCCCAATCTCTCTGGACCCCTCTGCCTGCCTCAGTTACCGCCCAATCTCTCTGGACCCCTCTGCCCACCTCAGTTACCGCCCAATCTCTCTGGCCCCCTCTGCCTGCCTCAGTTACCGCCCAATCTCTCTGGACCCCTCTGTCCTCCCCAGTTACCGCCCAATCTCTCTGGACCCCTCTGCCCTCCCCAGTTACCGCCCAATCTCTCTGGACCCCTCTGCCTTCCTCAGTTACCGCCCCAATCTCTCTGGACCCCTCTGCCCTCCCCAGTTACCGCCCCATCTCTCTGGACCCCTCTGCCCTCCCCAGTTACCGCCCAATCTCTCTGGACCCCTCTGCCTTCCTCAGTTACCGCCCCAATCTCTCTGGACCCCTCTGCCTTCCTCAGTTACCGGCCAATCTCTCTGGACCCCTCTGCCTGCCTCAGTTACCGGCCAATCTCTCTGGACCCCTCTGCCTGCCTCAGTTACCGCCCCAATCTCTCTGGACCCCTCTGCCTTCCTCAGTTACCGCCCAATCTCTCTGGCCCCCTCTGCCTGCCTCAGTTACCGCCCAATCTCTCTGGACCCCTCTGCCTTCCTCAGTTACCGCCCCAATCTCTCTGGACCCCTCTGCCTTCCTCAGTTACCGCCCAATCTCTCTGGACCCCTCTGCCGTCCTCAGTTACCGCCCCCCAATCTCTCTGGACCCCTCTGCCTGCCTCAGTTACCGCCCAATCTCTCTGGACCCCTCTGCCTTCCTCAGTTACCGGCCAATCTCTCTGGACCCCTCTGCCTTCCTCAGTTACCGGCCAATCTCTCTGGACCCCTCTGCCTTCCTCAGTTACCGCCCCAATCTCTCTGGACCCCTCTGCCTTCCTCAGTTACCGGCCAATCTCTCTGGACCCCTCTGCCTGCCTCAGTTACCGCCCAATCTCTCTGGACCCCTCTGCCCACCTCAGTTACCGCCCAATCTCTCTGGCCCCCTCTGCCTGCCTCAGTTACCGCCCAATCTCTCTGGACCCCTCTGTCCTCCCCAGTTACCGCCCAATCTCTCTGGACCCCTCTGCCCTCCCCAGTTACCGCCCAATCTCTCTGGACCCCTCTGCCTTCCTCAGTTACCGCCCCAATCTCTCTGGACCCCTCTGCCCTCCCCAGTTACCGCCCCATCTCTCTGGACCCCTCTGCCCTCCCCAGTTACCGCCCAATCTCTCTGGACCCCTCTGCCTTCCTCAGTTACCGCCCCAATCTCTCTGGACCCCTCTGCCTTCCTCAGTTACCGGCCAATCTCTCTGGACCCCTCTGCCTGCCTCAGTTACCGGCCAATCTCTCTGGACCCCTCTGCCTGCCTCAGTTACCGCCCCAATCTCTCTGGACCCCTCTGCCTTCCTCAGTTACCGCCCAATCTCTCTGGACCCCTCTGCCTGCCTCAGTTACCGCCCAATCTCTCTGGACCCCTCTGCCCACCTCAGTTACCGCCCAATCTCTCTGGACCCCTCTGCCCACCTCAGTTACCTCTCAATCTCTCTGGACCCCTCTGTCCTCCTCAGTTACCGGCCAATCTCTCTGGACCCCTCTGCCCACCTCAGTTACCGCCCAATCTCTCTGGACCCCTCTGCCCACCTCAGTTACCGCCTAATCTCTCTGGCCCCTTCTGCCCACCTCAGTTACCGCCCAATCTCTCTGGCCCCTTCTGCCCGCCTCAGTTACCGCCCAATCTCTCTGGACCCCTCCCCGGTTACCACCCAATCTCTCTGGACCCCTCTGCCCGCTTCATTTACCGCCCAATCTCTCTGGCCCCCTCTGCCCTCCCCAGTTACCACCCAATATCCCTGGCCCCCTACACCCTCCCCAGTTGCTGCTCCCTTTCTTATCCAAACTTCTGGAACAGCATGTCCATTCAAAATCACTATGTGTCTACAAACTCCCTCCTAGTTCCCCTCAAGTCTGGGTTTCCGCTCAAGTCATTCCACTAAAACTACCCTCACCAATGTCACCAATGTCATGATCTACTAACTGCCAATTCCAAAGGCCACGCCTCCCTTCTCATTCCTCTTGACCTATCTTCTTCTTTTGATACAGTCGACCTCCCTCTGTTTCTCTATACTCTTTCTACTCCAAGGTCTCACACTCTCTTGGCTCTCCTATCGCAAATTGAGTGTTTCTTACTCAAACACCATTTCCTCTCCCCGGCCTCTGTCTGTTGGGGTACCACAAGGCTCAGTCCTAGGACCCCTACTTTTTTAAATATACACTTCTTGGACAACTAATAACCTCACTGGGCTTCCAATATCACTTTTATGCAGAAGACACTCAGATCTACCTCTCTGGCCGAATCTCTCTTCCCTCCTCTCTCGCCTTCCTGACTGTCTAACAGCCGTTTCTTCCTTCATGACATCTCGCTCCCTTACACTGAACATGGACAAAACAGAACTGGTCATTTTCCCACCATCACACTCTCCTCCCTTCTCTAACACCACAATCTATGTAAATAATCTTACAACAACTGCAACTCCCCAAGCTCGGTGCCTCTGCGTCATTTTGGCTTCCTCTCCCACATTTACACTTCACATTCACACCCTAGCTACCTCCTGCCACCACTTCCTTTCATGCTAGTGCACGTCCCAGTCATATCCCGATTTTACTACTACAACACCCTTCTTTGTGACCTACCATCAAACAGACTGGCACCCCTCCAATGTATTCTTAACCCTGTAGCTCACCTCATCCATCTTTTGTCTCGCTTCTCCAGTGCTGCTCCCCACTGTCATTTCCTTCACCGGTTACCTGTCTCTTAGAGAGCTCAATTCAAACTTCTAACCCCAACCAACAAAGCTCTCTCCAGTCAGGCCTATCTCTACATTTCATCTCTAATCCAGCTATATCAACCCGGTGCAACCGCCACTCTGCTTCTGACATTCTCGTGTCTTGTTAATTCTCGGTCACCTCCTCGCACTCCCGCCTTCAAGACTTCTTCCGCACTTCTCCACGTCTCTGGAATGCCCGCTCTCGCTCAATACGTCACTCTTAAACACTCCAAGCCTTAAAAATTGCCCTCAAAAGCCACCCTGGTTTGGTGCTTTGCAGCTCGCATGTGAGGAATGTTCTAAGAGGAAAAATGTAGCTCCAGAGAGGGATTTCCTTTCTCTGGTCGCAATGGCTGGCCCTGGCAGCTGCAAAAAGAGGTGGAGATTGCAAGTTTTGCTGGGGCACAGCCAGAGCATAGAACCAAGACTTTCCTCCACCAAGGAGGCAGAGGTAACTAGAGTATTCTTCAAAGGTCCTAGAGGAGATGGTGGGCCACTTGTGTGTTGAACTAATGGACTAGAGATCCAATATGCAATCAATATGGGGAATACCCTTTCGATCTTGGAGAGGTATAGAAATACCCCCCTCAACTCCTGTACCAAGAGGCTAAGAAGTGTGGTGGACAGGGACCTTGGAACAAAGAGTCTAGTGTGAAAGTTCCCTCCCTCTCTTTTAGTATATATGTTCCCTATTGTCAGGGATTGCCGGACACCCTTCTCGCATGAGCCAACAATCCCCAATCTCCACCGCTTCTTGTGCCTATAGTCAAGCCCCCGCTCGCTGGAGACATGGATTATGCCTCTCCAGACTCGGTTTCCCCCAGGACTTACTGGCGCAAAGATTGCTGGCTAATGGTGAAGACGGGTGAACTGCGGGGTATCCCAAATCAGGGGTTAAAGCGAACAGAGTCCAAAACGTTAATCCAAGGGGTTAGGCAGAGAATGGTCAAGACAAGCAGGGGTCAAATCCGGGAGGTCACAGAAGCGCGGTATCCAAGGGGGTAAGCAGAAGCAAGGTCAGACAGGCAAAAGGTTAGTGCGGGCAGTGGACAGGAGTGGTCAAAGACGAAGCCGGATCAAAACACTAAACGCAATTCCAACAGCTCACCCAAGCTAATAATGGCTATAACGGGCACTGGTGGACCAGGCTAGAACATATTTAAGGGGAACTGACCAATAGGAGGGGGAATGAGTGATTGGTGAAGCTGTGAAGCTGATTGGTGTAACTAAGATCTGGCTTCCTATAGGAGCAGCCCCAGGGACTGGACTGCCCTGGCCAGTCAGGCTGTCCAGTTCCTGGGTTCATCCCACCCCAGATCCCAGGACATGACTTGCTGTTTCAAACTTAGCATATAAGGAACATGCTCGCGCAAACACGTGACAACGGGGGGCGGCGGAGGCTGAAGCCCCAGCAGAAGACGTGGAGGTGGCCGGCCTCTGGAAGACCGGAGCCGGCCGTGGCCGTACGGAGGCGCCGCAGGACGGGGCCCCACAGCCAGGTAAGTTCCTTACACCTATTACACGATGGCATCAAGAGGACAGTACCACACCCTGATGAATGAGGAAGAGACTCGGCTGCTGTATAACTAACTGCCTACTGAGCCTGTGTGGAATGTGCTGCCCATATAAGGATGGACTAATCCTGAAGTCTGTTTAGGTTCTTTGCCATTTATAGAAATAGTGTATTGCAATTGTGACCAATCAGATCACTATTGTACATTACTTGTCTTATTACGTAAGTCTATACGTAAGCTGAGAGTGCCACTGTGTCAAATGACACCTAATGAGAGTGGCCAATCAGATAAGAGGACCCACATGCCACATAGGGGAAGCTGATTGGGCCGCCTGGCCGATGCTAAAGCCGTCTCCTGGGCTACCCAACAATCACACTCCCGCAGTCCAGGCGGGGAGGCGGATAAACAGCGGGGTTAAAGATACAACCAACTATCTTCTGCAGCAATGTTAATACTAAATGCATCATAGTAAGATAACAGCGATAGTAACACATTGAGCAGTAGAACATGGAGGCAGTTTATTTCAGCCTAGAGAGAGAAAGGGTGAGTTTGTCTGGAGGTCTGGAGCACAGAGCAGACAGAGTCATGATCTGGAGATCTGGAGCACAGAGCAGGCAGAGTCATGGTCTGGAGGTCTGGAGCACAAGTCAGGCAGAGATCATGGTCCGAGGGTCTGGAGCACAGAGCAGGCAGAGATCATGGTTCGAGGGTCTGGAGCACAGAGCAGGCAGAGGTCACGGTCTGGAGGTTGGGAGCACAGGGCAGGCAGAGGTCACGGTCTGGAGGTTGGGAGCACAGGGCAGGCAGAGGTCAGAGTACGGAGCTCTGGAACACAAGGCAGGCAGAGGTCATGTTCTGGATGTCTGGAGCACAGAGCAGGCAGAAGTCAGGGTCTGGGGGTCTGGAGTACAAGGCAGGCAAAAGGCATGTTCTGGAGGTCTGGAGCACAGGGCAGGCAGAGGACTTGGTCTAGAGGTCAGGAGCACAGAGCAGACAGAGGTCATGGTCCGAGGGTCTGGAGCACAGAGCAGGCAGAGTCATGGTCTGGAGGTCTGGAGCACAAGTCAGGCAGAGATCATGGTCCAAGGGTCTGGAGCACAGATCAGGCAGAGGTCATGGTCTGGAGGTCTGGAGAACAGTGCAGACAGAGGTCATGGTCTGGAGCACAAGGCAGACAGAGGCATTACAGCCCAGGATATCACCTATAAAAGATCAATATCCTGAGACCTCCAGGAACGGGAAGATTAAATCACAAGGGCTATGGCAGAAGTCCAGATTTCAAGATTCAGTGTTCAGGGTTTCAAGGTTCAAGATTCCTGGGTTTCAAGGTTCAAGATTCCAGGATTACAAGATACAAGATTCCAGGGTTTCAAGGTAATAGGTTCAAAAGTCCAGAGTCAGGGTCCAGGTAGATAATTCAATGCTGATCTGCTTGCTCCATGTGTGGAGTAGCTTATATAGAGCAGGAAGACGCACAGGTGCTGGCTGATTACCAACACCTCTGCAGGACAGAGCCATCTGCTGGTGGAATGGCATTATGGCATTTAGCAGGGGAAAGCCAAGCTGTGGAGGAACTCCAGATCTGACATTTCCTCCCCCTCACAAAGTGGACACCGGCGTTAAACAACTGCTCCGCTGGAGACACTTTCATCAGCACACTGGGAAAACCCAAAAGCTGGAATGGGACCAGACAGAAGATCACAATGATCTAAAACTGGCAGAAATCCCATATGAGGTGGACCCATCAGGAACGATGCAGGCAAAAATCCAGGCAGAAGCAATGCAGACAGAAGTCTGCAAAATAGTACATTTACATTTTGTTCTCTGATGGAATCAGTTAAACAAACTAATGTCGATAATATCAGTAGATGGCAAAGAAGAATGGACGGTTGCTCCCCCTGTACACATGTGATGATGTCTCATCCCTCTAGTCACAGGATAAGTTAAAGTAGTCGGTACGCTTCCATAAAACATCCAGCAGCATGACAGATGCACAACAAAGATAAAATATTATAATATCAGTAGATGGGTTTTTTAATTTGTTAAGCGGTATGATCTTAACACAGTGTCTGGTGGACAAGTGTAAAGAGAATGGTAGTTGAAGGTTCTAATGATGGCCCCATGTGGTTGTCTAATCATACCTTGACCTAAATGTCTATAGCAATGGTTCTCAACCATTATGCCAAGTACCCCCTTGCGACAGAAGATTCCAAACCCCCAATGAGGCATCAATTATAAATGTTCTCAAAATACGTAGTACACTGGCCTTGTGGCGCTTTTAAAGCAAGAAGGAATAATGTTTTGCTGTTAAAATAATATACCAGACCCCACCTGTTGGTGCACCCCTGAACATCACTGGGTACCCTTTTCAACCTGTGACATGTACACCCAGGGGTACACATACCACAGGCTCAGAAACAGTGGTCTATATTATTACCATTCTTCCAACATTCACAACTCTTACGTTCAGGAAAGACGCTTTTCTTAGTCACTATTATCAGTAGATTTATTCAGTGTAATCCTTGTACCCTAATAAGGTGTCATCTACATGTCTGAACCAGAGTGCATTGAATTAGGCTAAAACCTATGCACAAGGGGAATGATCTTTTAATAAATACGTCAATTTCATCATGTACGATGCAATTAGTAGCTATGATGGATTTTGTACAGCAATAGAAATCTTTTTTATTACAACCCTTCGCAAAGCTCTTCCAAAATCCTGATTCCTTAGGCTGTAGATCACAGGGTTAATCAGAGGCATTAGCACTGTGTACATTAAAGTGGGAAATTTGTCAAAAAAAGAAAATCAACTTTAGGCTTGGGGCAAAAATAATTGAAAGTGTTTGAGCAATAAAATAATAAGACCACTGTCAGATGGGAGGAGCACGTCGAAAACACATTGCTTTTGTCAACAGGAATTTTGAGGACGCTCTTTAGTATAAAGACGTAAGGAAATAAGGTCATCAACATTGTCCCAAAATTAAAGATGCTTCCCAAGGTTAAAGTGAGTAAAACAATCTCTGAAATGCTGCGGCAAGCAATTATTAACAACTCAGGCAGGTCACAGATGAAGCTCTCGATAATGTTTGAGGCACAAAATGTTAATTTTAATGTAAAAAGTGAGAATGCTAAAGAATAGCAGCAACCGGTAATCCACACAATGGCCACCAGCTGGATGCACAATTTCCAACGCATCATCTGCATGTAATGTAATGGGTGACAGATGGCCACATAGCGATCATATGACATAACGGATAACAAAAACAGGTCAGAGGCGACAAAGGAGATAAAAAAGAGGAATTGAGTTATGCAAGCTCCTATGGAAATCAGCTTCGTTCTGGTGTGAAGGTCAAATAACATTCGTGGAACGATGGTTGAGGAGGCACAAAGATCCAAGCTGGCCAGGTTCCCCAGGAAGAAATACATGGGGGTGTGGAGGTGAGAGTCGGTGACTATGAGGGTGATGATCAGCACATTCCAGGTGAGGGTCAGAAGGTAGATGAAAAGGAAGATGAAGAAGAGAGGCAGCTGAAGACTCGGGAGGTCAGACAGACCGGAGAGATAGAGCTCAGTTATTACAGTATGATTTCCCATTATCACACAACTGATGTGAGGGCACCACCAAAAAATAATAACAATGGGTGCTCCTAGAATTCCACTATTACCATTCATAAAGACAAAACCCAAAAATGGAATTCACAACTGGGCACTCCATCAAAGAATGATCAATGAAAATTTATTATGGCGCAATAATTAAAAAACATATACAACACACATCTGACAACAATTAAAAACAAGCCAACCCTGGATGAAATTCAATTAATGTTTCAATACCAATTAATATAACATATACAAATCTAATACTATCAGCGGTGAAAAGTTCCTAACAAATCTTGCTATTATCACATAAGAATTATATATAGAGAGTGCTCCTGGCCCCAGCTGGTCAAAAATAATAATTACTCCCACAATGGTTCTTCTACAACTAAATGATATATCCCTCTAAACTTATCCAATTACTGTGAAACCTGATATTACTACATACATAAAAATCTACCCTCTAAACATATATACAAAAAGTGTAATGCTCAATACAACTAATAATTGATTAATTAAAGTGCATAGTGCCTATCTTCTCAAAAAATTCATACAAATCTATTGCACCTCCCATCAGAAAGTGCCAGTAACATTATTATATGTCTATATAACTAAGTGCAAAATCATCTTACAGGTATACAAGGGAGCAAGGAACAGCAAATCAAATCATCAGTACATGTTAAGCCATCATCAACAAGCGGAAGCTGCAGGTGGCGGTGAGTTTCCCTCCCCCCGGACTATAAAGGTATGTGTTTTCTGTTGCTATTTTACCCCTTTGAGAAGCCGTGGGCGCTTGGCGGAGCGCGCGGGGTCAGCTGTTACAGACCCCTGGATATGTTACTTTGGCGGTAAAAGATCTGTTCCTTGTTGATGATGGCTTAACATGTACTGATGATTTGATTTGCTGTTCCTTGCTCCCTTGTATACCTGTAAGATGATTTTGCACTTAGTTATATAAACATATAATAATGGTACTGGCACTTGGCACTTTCTGATTTGTATATGTTATATTAATTGGTATTGAAACATTAATTGAATTTCATCCAGGGTTGGCTTGTTTTTAATTGTTGTCAGATGTGTGTTGTATATATGTTTTTAATTATTGCGCCATAATAAATTTTCATTGATCATTCTTTGATGCAGTGCCCAGTTGTGAATTCCATTTTTGGGTTTTGTCTTTATGAATGATTTCCCATTAAGCAATAAATATTATTAAGCTATAAAATTATCCGAAACGCAAATATAATTGAATAAAGTATTACAGGTATGTTGCAAACTAAGCCTATAAATTGTACAGTTGTTTTATTACTGTATGTCTGTATATTACTGTATACATGTTACATACTAACAGGTTTAGGAGAAATTATATAGTTATGTTTTACACCGAAGACTTACTAACCTGGGGGTAACCTCACTCGACAACACTACATTTACAGTAATTTCTTCACACAAGTACAGTATTATATGCAGGATTCAGGAAGGCTCCAGTTGTTCAGGTTAATTATCAGCAAGTGGAAGCTGCTTTTGTATTGACTACTTCACGTTTTCGGGACTCTAGAGCGACAGTTCACAGAGGGGAACAAATATTCTTCTTCTTATTATTATTATTATATTATTGCCCATTGTACCAAATGTTATTCTAAATTGTGGCTCCTCCCCACTATACTGTGAAGGAGTTGCAAAAGACTAGACAAACTGGAGGGGGGGGGGGGGGTCATAACCCTTTCCTATCAAGATCCACTTTGTATCTTCTAAGCATCACCTGGGTGGTAGGTATGAGTTGTACTTCAACTGAAAAGCTCTTAAAAGCACACAACAAAGGCTGAATGTGCTGAACAGTTGTTTGAGCCTGTGAGAATATGAGGGAAGTGAAGTGAGCTTGTTGTAGCAGATGAAAAGACAGTCCTGAGTCACTGAATGGCATGTGTGAGATCCTGGGGTTCGGCAGGTGGCTTGTGCCATTTATCACCATGCTCGCAGTTTGGACAGTCACCACCGGGTGTCAGCAGAGCTCCTGGCTGCCCCATACCACTTGGACCCCTTTCCTTATGGACTCTAGTTCCACAGTGTACCTCGAAGGTGGGACTAAAAACTGGACTTTTTAACTTTTTGACTCATGGACTTGGATGCCTACAATATGGACTTGCCCTCCAGGTGATTTTTTTTTTTCACTTCAGGGGAGCGTCAGGGGCCTGCTCCTGAAACGGGGAGCAGTGTGAGATCCCAGGGTTCATCTGATGCCAGGCCGGTGGCTTGTGCCATTTATTACCCTGCCTGCAGTTTGGAAAGCCACCAGCAGGTGTAAGCAGAGCCCCTGGCGGTTCTATCCCCCCCCCCTACAGCGGCACCTGGTGTGAGGCTTTTTTAAGTGGGACCTGCCCTTCACCTGGTGCAGCAGGATTGTGTTCACTCTGTTCCCTTTGTGTGTGGATGCATTTCATGGACTCTCTGTACTGCTGGTGCTCCTGGATCCCAGTCTCCATCTGATTCCTGTGGCAATCAGCCTCTCTCTGGTTTCCTGTGGCTGCTTGACCAGTTTATGCTCCTAGTCCTCGATACTGCAGGCTTCCTACAAGCTCCTGGAGGCTGCAGGCCCCTGTCCTGGGCCCTCGGTGAGTGCATCAGCACCTGGAGGTCTCTCTGTTTTGTTTATGTTTGTTTTTTGTTTAGTATTTTGTACCCTGAATCCAAGGTTTTTCTGTTTTTTTTGCCTTTTGGTTTGTTTGCCTATCTTTAATAAACTTCCTTTACTGCATTATCCCTGTGTTGTGTCTTGCTCTGGACAAATATTCTGTTTCCCTGGTGGAGAATTCCATTTCTGACATCGAGCATCCTAAATTCGGATCGTGGACAAAACCTAGGATAGTGAGAATCCCAATTTCCCTGCTCTTTAAATCGATAATGGTGAAAACCAAACTAGAATAACATGGAAGTTAAAGTTTCTAATGATGTGTGGTCGTCTAATCATAGATTTAGGTAAACCTCTATAGTATTATCATTCTTCCACTATCCAGGAAAAGGCGCTCTTCCCTAGTCACAGTTAATTTATTCAGTGGAAAGCTTAGACCCACATTAGGTGTCATCTACATATCTGAACCAATTCGAGCATGATGCATTTGAATTATTAGACTAAATAAAAGGAAGAACAATTGTTTACTAAATCTATTGATTTGGAGGACCAAGAAAAGTCCACTAGAAGAAAAAAAAAAAAAAACATACGTTTATGGTGCAATTAGTAGCTATGATGGATTGTGAATTGCAACTGAAATCTTTTTAATTAAAACATCTATAAAGGCTTTTCCAAACTCCTGATTCCTTAGGCTGTAGATCACAGGGTTAAGCAGAGGCATGAGCTTTGTAACCGGGGCATGCAGATGTCATGGGCTGGAGCACAGGGCAGGCAGCAGAATTTACCCATTAACATTTAATATTCTGTACTTACTGCAAAAACTTCTAGAAAAGGTATCCAATCAGCCTTTCTTATCATGAGAGCCACATTCAGCACTAAGAGATGTTTGGGAGCCAAATTCAGAACTGAGAGGTGGTCTTGAGACACATTTAGCACTGAGAGGTGGTCGGGAGCCACATTTTGAACTGAGAGGTGGTCATGAGACACATTCCCCTCGATTCAAAGAGCAAAAGTTAATTGATTTCGTATCGAGAATCGTAAGTTTGGGTGGGTGTTAGTCATTTTTTCCTGTTTTTTTGGCCATTTACGACTCGCACGAGCCTACGTACGAATGCGTATATGCTCTTACGATCAGCGGAAGTTCGTTCCTAAATTTTAGGATCAAAACGTAAAACTTAGGATCAAAACGTAAAAATTACGATCAAAACGTAAAACTTAGGTTAATTGGATGTGTTTAGGTGTGATTCAGAGAAACCTCTAAACGCGTTTTAAAAGAAAGCCACAGCCGACACCTTTTAGCAGCCGGATTGCTGTTCGTGAACAGGTTTTTTGGCTAAGTGGAGGAGTCTGCGCGTCTTGTGCTCCAATGAACTGCATGTATCAGCATGGCCGAGGCCATAAATTGTATGGCAATGCATACCTGATTCATGTATGCCTTATAAAAGCATTTTAATGTGGACCTTAATTAGTCCTTTGCATGTAAACCTTTATTTGGCAATATATTTGCGTTAATTAAAGAAACTTATGTCCTTTGTTATTTAATTTAAAATTGAGGTACTAGAATAATATTTTTAGATTGCATTTATTGGTGTAGTTGTTTACCTTTGCTTTGTTTAATTATTTAAGCACATCTTTGGTCAGATGCATCACACTTACTGAGGAGAGGAGAGCGGGATAAAGTGCAGGATGTGGGTTACTGCTGTATTTTGCACAGACACAGTAGAGCTGGGGGCATGGAAAGGTCAGAAATCAAAGAATCAAGAGCAACACAGTCACAAGGCCCTTTCTGTTTGCAGGCTGCCCGATAATATCTGAGCCGCCATCTTGGCTGTTTCTAGGCTCATAACATGCAGAAGTTTCTGGGTGTTTTTTAATATTTGTGAGCAATCTGTATGTAGAGGGTGTGGGTAACCACACTAAAAATTTAAAGTTGTACCATTTGAAGCATAAATATTAAAAATAAATCCACAAGTAAAAAATGCAAGTTAACTAAAAATTAAACAAAGTAAGATTTACTTATGCAAATGCATTCATTAATGGTTGGTTACTACAAAATGAATGAAATAAAGAAAAATAAGACCAAATATTTAGAATGCACTTTAATGAGGTAAGTTTGTAGTGCGCAGCCGCAAGATCAGAAGGATTTACGTCCAGACAAAAAAGGAAAAAGGGCAAAACCAATGTTGCAACCTGAGAAATGAAACGGAAAATTCAGGATGGAAACTGACATAGGTCTGATTCCCGAACTGCCATACGAACGGACGTATCTTTTAGGATAGAAACGTATTTGCTTATTGAATCACTCGCAAGTTCATACGAACGCACGAGCGGACGTGAAAAATAGGATGATCGTGAGCCAAATCCAAGCTGTTACATGTTTCTTTGAATCAACCCAATTATGTACTGAGAGATTGTCAGGAAATACATTCTGCACTGAGAGATGTTCAGAAGTCACATTTAGCACTGTGAAGTGGTCTGGAGCCACATTCAGCACTGAGAGATGGCTGGGAGCCACATTAAGTACTGAGAGATGGCTGGGAGCCACATTAAGTACTGAGAGATGGCTGGGAGCCACATTAAGTACTGAGAGATGGCTGGGAGCCACATTCAGCACTGAGAGATGGTTGGGAGCCACATTAAGTACTGAGAGATGGTTGGGAGCCACATTAAGTACTGAGAGATTGCTGGGAGCCACATGCAGCACTGGGAGATGATCTGGATCCACATTCAGCACTTAAAGAGCCACATTCAGTACTGAGAGTTAGTCAGGAAACACATTCAGCACTGAGATGGTCGGAAGCCACATCTAGCACCGAGAAGTGGTTTGGAGCCACATTCAGTGCTAAAAGATGGTTGGATGCCACATTCAGCACTGAGAGATGGTTGGGAGCCACATTCAGCACTAAGAGATGGTCAGGAGATACATTCAGCACTAAGAGATGGTCAGGAGACACATTCAGTACTGAAAAGTGGTTGGGAGCCACATTCAAAACTGACAGATGGTCGGGAGCCACATTTAGCACTGAGACGTGACCAGGAGCCACATTCAGTACAAAAAGATGGTTGGGAGCCACATTAAGTAATGGTTGGGAGATCCATTCGGCACTGAGAGTTAGTCAGGGGACACATTCAGCACTGAAAGGTGGTTGGGAGCCACATTCAGAATTGAGAGATGGTCAGGAGCCACATTCAGCACTGAGAGATGGTCGGGAGACACTTTCAGCACTGAGAGATGGTTGGGAGCCACATTCAGCACTGAGAGATGGTCGGGAGACACTTTCAGCACTGAGAGATGGTCGGGAGACACTTTCAGCACTGAGAGATGGTTGGGAGCCACATTCAGCACTGAGAGATGGTCAGGAGACACTTTCAGCACTGAGAGATGGTTGGGAGCCACATTCTGCACTGAGAGATGGTCAGGAGACACTTTCAGCACTGAGAGATGGTCAGGAGCCACATTCAGCACTGAGAGATGGTCAGGAGACACTTTCAGCACTGAGAGATGGTCAGGAGCCACATTCAGCACTGAGAGATGGGCAGGAGACACTTTCAGCACTGAGAGATGGTTGGGAGCCACATTCAGCACTGAGAGATGGTCAGGAGACACTTTCAGCACTGAGAGATGGTCAGGAGCCACATTCAGCACTGAGAGATGGTCAGGAGACACTTTCAGCACTGAGAGATGGTCGGGAGACACATCCTCTTTAAAAGGAGGTCGGGAGCCACATTCTGCATTGAGAGATGGTCGGGAGACACATTCAGTACTAAGAGATGACCGGGAGCCACATTCAGTACTAAGAGATGGTCGTGAGCCACACACAGCACTGAGAGCTGTTTGGAAAGCACATTCAGCACTAAAACAAAAGTTGCTAAATCAGGTATGTTGGCATACTTGTCCCAACGATTAACTTCATATCAACCCCTGGGCATTATACACCTTCCACCAGTATCAACAATGTACTAGACCTCCACAAATGTTCTAGTCTAGCACAGAGTCCAAGAGCCACAGAGTTAGGATCTACAGGCCACATGTGGCTCCCTGTTGCAGGAATTCTGAAAATGAAGTGACTTCCTTACCTGTATGATTTCCAGTTACTATATCTTCATGTATCTTCAGCAAAGATCACGGCACAATAGTACAGTAGAATGATTTTACTGTAGAATGTGATGTCATACAGTAGAATGTGATGTCATACAGTAGGTGCAATATTTCAGACAAAAGGAAGCGCACCAGTAATGACAATAGGAATGCCGACCTCCACTATAGAAGCACCCAGAATCTGAGCGGCGTGTTGCTGGGGAACAGGCTAGACGTGCTTCATAGTAATCAGTATATATAGAGGGCTGAGGAGCGGCATGGGAGAAATACATGAAGCTGTGATTCTTCCGCCCAGGACGTCACCTATAAAAGAGCTCAGCAATATCCAGAGACCTACCGCAACTATCCCTCCATCTCTCATTATCAAGAGAAGATTCCACTGTGGCCTGAGCTATGGAGAGATACAACACTTCTCTCAAAACTTTCTTTGTTGTAATTTACTTTACTTTTACTCTACTTACTTTTACCTCAAAAACACTTTTTAATTTTTTTGACTATCACAGCCCCGCAATGCGGTTAATTCTGCACTGTGAGTATTTTTCTTACTCACGTTTTTTTATGAGTAAACACTTTTTCTCATACAGCACCATTTCTTGCTGTCCAAAAAATTGCAAAGCTAAATATGGCGCTGTATTACACTGATAAAAAATTCAAGAGAAAAGGTGTTTGCTCTCAAAAAATGTGCTAAATCAACCCTCTTATAGAATGAGGATATTTCAGTGTTTTCCAAATCTGTCCTTGAGGTCCCAACAGGCCAAGCGTGATCATCATTTGCATATTCATTGGAAGTAACTGGCACTGCTACAGAACCACTGAGCCTCCTGTCTTGGGATCCACAAAGTGAGGCCTGTTGAATGAAGGCACATTGAGGATCTTGATAATGGAGGTACAAGATCTAACCTTAGGATACCTCAGTTACTGCTGACCTAGAACCACTTCAGATCTTCAGCGTCAGCTTGCTGCATAAGCCCTCACCAGAGTCTCCTGAGGATGTGATAAGAGCCCACGGGATGCTCAAACCAAGTGGTCAGTAAGACTCTCAGTCAAGGGATATAGAGGTGATACTGGCTAAGGTCAGGTCTAAGAATGAAACCTCATTCAGTGGCTACCAGGACCTCTTGGACCTCTCAGCTAAGCTGACCTGTTATCCTGCCACCTGGTTCTTAGTTGCTGTCAGCCTAAGGCGTTTTGAAGATTCTCTAGAGCAGGGGTCTGTAATCTTTTTTCATTGAGTACAAATTTTCATGTTTGGTTTGTATGCACACAAAAAATTAGTGTGCATGATATTCAAATTATTGGTTTAAATTGCCTTTTGGGACAATTTGTGATTTACTGAGCAAATTAGACGTGTTTATTTAAATTTCAATAGCAGCAGATACATTTGAGGTACAGACAGGGCCAACTGAAGCCAAAAATCACCCCAGGATTTACTGCCTCTGGCGGGACCATGAGCAGCTTATGAGCTTTTGAGCTCTACCCATGTGCTTCCCATATGGTTAACAGGTGTCCATTAACTGACACTATATTTTCACAGGGACAGGCCATGGGCAGGAGTGGCTATGACCACTTTTAAACAGATGGTAGTGAAGCAGTCTGATGGCTTGTGTGTGGCCCACCACATCAGTGATGCAGAGGCTATATCATTGCAGGACAGTGAAAGGGTTAATAGGTTTCACATCACCATTTCACATCACCATTGCAATTCTTGTAATGTTTAGTGCTAAACACACACTAGAATTGCCCTCTGCTGGTCTATCTATATCTCCCCGTCCCTTTGACCCACCCCGTATCTCAGCAGTCATGCTGTCATCTCCTTTACAAAAACTGTCTATCAGGCCCTGTGGGACACCCGCTTTCAAGGTAAGCCCACAACCCCCAATCTCCGCTGCTAGATTCACCTTTAGCCAAGCTCCCGTTTGCCAGGATGCTTTACACACCTCCCCGCACACGGTTGCCGCCAGGACTTAGTAGCACAAAGGATGTAAGCTTACAGGGGGTGAAGGTGGGTGAACCAAAGGCCAGACTGGGCAATGTCGGGTAGGCTGGGATCATACATGGGAAGTCTGTCCTTAACTATCCCAGCAAGGGAGAGACAATAGAGCAGTCGAGGTCAAGTCGAAGGTCAATCCGGGAGGTCACGGGTACGCAGAACAGGGGACAAGGCAGTAACGTGGTCAGGGTACAATCACAGAATGGTCAAACAAACAAGGTCGGCAATGGGATCAAACAGGAATTCTCGGGTTCAAGAGCACACCCAGCTAAACTCTATCACGGCCAAGGAATAAGTGTGGGGAAACAACCTTTAAATGATGGGAGCTAACGGGATTGGCTGGAAGGAATGCAGTGATTGGTGCAACTGAAAACCTTGGGCTTGCCCAGTGTAAACTTTAAAGGGCGTTTTCGCCCAGAACAACTCTAGGCTCATTGGCCCTTTAATACAGCCTCCGGAGCCCGCACTGAATGCAGAGAGACATAAGAGAGACGTGCTCACGCAAGCACATTGAGGGACATCGAGGTTACGGAGGTGAAGGGTGGAGGCGGTCGTGTTCGGCACTGCACGAGCCAACACTGCCCAAGCTGGCGCACGTCGTGCCTGCTGGGCAGGACTCAGCACATTCCACACTGACTCAGTAGGCAAGTAACCACATCACGTCCGGACCTCCTCAGGGTGTGTTGCTCACCTATGACGCCACCTTGTCTTGGGAATGTAATTGACAGCATTCACCTCTGAGAAGCGCTACTGCCCCCTCCCTGATGGCAAGCTTTTTTTATACAAACATACAAAACAGGAACCTACGTAATCAAGCTTATCAGCTATTAACATAATACAGTAATGCTATAAAAGGCAATGTCTCTAATCAAGCGTACAGATGGGTCCATCCTTATCTGGTCAGCACATTCCACACCAGTGCAGTAGGTAACTAACCACATCACATCCGAGCCTCCTTAGGGTGTGTTGTTTTTCCTATGACACCATCTTGTCTTTGGAATGTGAACTTAGATTTTATTTCTTATTCTTTGGGAAGTGGGGAGGGGCTTTCACCTCCGAGCTCATCATCCCATTGTACTGATACACCACACCCCTTTGTGAAGCACGATAAACATTTAAATTATTCAGCCTTATTATGTCAACATTGGCAGGGTTAAGAAAAAAACTAGATGGAGAGGTATAAGCAGCAAATGATAGAGAGAGGGTAGAAAGGGGATGAGACATAAATAGAGTAGAGTCACAGATAAAGAGGATTGAAAGTTCAGTTTGGGCTGCTCTCTGAGGCCCCTCCCCCCAGGGTCCCAAACATGGCCTATGCATCCCTCTGATATTATGTAGTGAGGGACTGACCGAGATTTGGGTATATACAGATGCAGCTTTATTTAAAACTCCACTTGGTGCATCGTGCTATCTTGAAATCTTAAATGCTTTTCAATGGCTTCTTTATGATATATCACAATAGGTGGAGCTGTGATGTGTCAGATATCAATTGCTACATCTGTATGAGAGATTCAGGGCACACATTATTTTGTTTTCCTTCAAAAGGACCATTCCAAGGGACCCCTATACCAGTTCACAGGGTAGTGATGGCCGGCATGCCACCTACCAGCATCGGCAGGTAGTACGGAGGATAATTTGACCCTGATCTCATGTGTATCTGGGATGGGGTTGAATCGGTAAGATCTGTGTCTAATCAAGCTTTGGCCCAAATCTGAAGCCAATCACGACCTTTGACTCTTAATGAAAACTTCTCGACTCTCGACCTCTTTATTGTTACTAGTGTTACCATTTGGCAGCGCTACCGATTGTACCGATTGTACTGAATCTCAGGCTTGGAGGTTTTTACCTCGCGATGCAGCCCTTCTCCCTTTTGCTGCACAATGGGGTGGTATTCAGAGCCAGGTGAGAAAACTCAATCCTCTTTTAGGAGAGGAAACTGTCATTCAACTTCATTGTCTTCATCAGTCTTGGGGCTGATTCAATGTCAGGTGAAAATGTACATCTGATTGTTGAATCAGCCCCAAGTTAGACAATAAAAGTGAATGACAGTTTTCTCTCCTAAAAGAGCAGTGTGTTTTCTCACCTGCCAGCAAGCTTCCTGCTGCGCTGTCATAGCGCGTACCTGTGCCCCGTTCCTGCGGTGTTCCTGGGCAATGTGGATGGCTGGCCAGAACTTCTGCCCGGCAGCCGCATCTGCATTAGGCCCCAGCTTGGGCGGCGGCGGTGCAAGCAGGGCCGAGCACATTCTCTTCCCTTTCTTCCTGCCTCCGTGCTCGTGATCGCACATGCGGTGATAACCTCTTCAGTGTGTCAGGGCCCGTGATATCGTTTAGCTGGTATTGTGATTCTCCTGTGATTTCCTGATTATATTGTTATTGACCTTTTTCCTGAATATTGACTATGACTATGTTTCATCCCCTGGAACAGCTCTCTGACCTCCTGGTGCGAACCTTGGCTTGATTTCCGACTTTGCTTGAATTCTCCTCCGAGCACCCAAACTGTTCCAGTACTTACCTATTTCCAAAGCACCCAAACGATTCCAGTACTTACCTATTTCTGAAGCACCCGAACTGTCCCAATACTTACCTACTTCACCCAGTCTGACCTTCGGTTTATCCATCCTCACTCTCCGTGAGCTTACAATCTTTGAGCCAACAAGTCCTGGGGGCAACCATGACCGGCGAGGTGTTTATAGCGGCCCGGCAAACAGGCGGTTGTCTATAGGTGAAGCTGGCTGTGGAGATTGGGGGTTGTAGACTGACAACGACGACGGGCATTCTCAGGGTCTGACATGCGCATTGCATTGTAACAGCCAGTCTGTGACTGATGTTACAAATGTAACATGGTCACCCTGCTCTGATACGTTATATATATATATGAAATGCATATACAGATGCAGCAATCGTTAACTGACACATCACAGATCATCTAACTGGAATTATCTCAGCACAGAAGCCATTGAAAAGCATTGAAGATTTCAGGGTTTGCTGTGTACTATTATCTATATTACAACAGTACGACACAGTTACAAAGGACATGTAAAATCTCAGTGATAGGAACTGAGACGCTGATAATTTTCTTTTTTTTAGATACAGAGTTAATCTTTTCCTCATTAAATTCCTGGAGTGAGTCTTAATGCTCCAGCGGGGAGAGCTCGGAGCCCCCATGATGCCTCGTTACGCTGAAGACAAGAGCGCGGCATTGTACAGGAACAGTGCGCGTGTCTCCAGAGGAATGAGCCGCGTTAGAGATTCTAAATGAAGCTTCACCACAATGATCGTTGTGTCTTATTGTAAAAACATTGACCAGAAACTTTATTCCATTATAACCAGGCTTTATGTTACCTCTGTACACTGCAGCCATACTGGGGGGTTATGGGATGTCTCCTTAGCAGGGTTTATTATACGTCTCTAAACATGTGCTACACATCAAACATTTCTCCAAACACACTGACAAAAACAGTCACAGGCATGGAACACAAACTGACTGACCCCTGTAGTCATGTCATTGACCCCTCTAGTGATGCTGGTGACCCCTCTAGTGATGCTGGTTACCCCTCTAGTGGATGCCGGAGACTGCTCTAGTGATGCCGATAACTCCTCCAGTGATGCCGGTGACCCCTCTAGTGATAATGGTGACCCCTCTAGTGATGGTGGTGACCTCCCTAGTGATGCCAGTGACCTCTCTAGTGATGCTGGTGACCCCTCTAGTGATAGTGGTAACCCTGCTAGTAATGCCAGTGACCCCTCTAGTGATGCTAGTGAACCCTGTAGAGATGTTGGTGACCCCTCTAGTGATGGTGGTGAACCCTGTTGTGATGCTGGTGAACCCTGTAATGATGCTGGCGACTCCTATAGTGATGCCAGTGACACCTCTAGTGATGTCAGTTGCTCCTTTAGTAATGCCGGAGACTGCTCTAGTGATACCAATGATTTCTCTAGTGATGGTGGTGACTCCTCTAGTGATGCCGGTGACCCCTCAATTTTGTCGTGGTGGTGATGATGGTGGTGACCCCTGTAGTGATGCAGGTGACCCCTGTAGTGATGCCAGTGACCCCTCTAGTGATATCAGTGACCCCTTTATTAATGCCGGAGACCCCTCTGTTGATGCCGGTGACCCCTTTAGTAATACCGGTGACCCCTCTAGTGATGCCGGAGACTGCTCTAGAGATGTTAGTAACTCAACTAGTGATGGTGGTTACAACTCTATTGATGCCAGTGACCCATCTAGTGATGTCGTTGACCGCTCTAATGATGCCAGTGACTCCTCTAGTGATGGTGGTGACTCCTCTAGTGATGGTGGTGACCCCTCGAGTGATGGTGATGACTCCTCTAGTGATGGTGGTGACCCCTCTAGTGATGCCGGTGACCCCTCTAGTGATGGCAGAGACTGCTCTAGTGATGCCGGAGACTGCTCTAGAGATGGCAGTGACTCCTCTAGTGATGCTGGTGACCCCTCTAGGGATGGCAGGGACCCCTCTAGTGATGCTGGTGATCCCTCTAGTGATGCCGGTGACTCCTCTAGTGATGCCGGTGACTCATCTAGTGATGCCGGTGACCCCTCTATAGAGATGCCGTTGACCCCTCTAGTGATGTCAGAGACCCCTCTAGTGATGCTGGTGACCCCTGTAGTGATGTAGATGACCCATCTAGTGATGCCTCTGACCCCTCTAGTGATGGTGGTGACCCCTCTAGTGATGTGGATGACCCCTCTAGTTATGGTGGTGACCCCTTTAGTGATGCCGATGACCCCCCTAATGATGCCAGTGACCCAACTAGTGATGCCGGTGACTACTCTATTGATGCCGGTGACTCCTCTAGTGATGCTGGTGATCCCTCTAGTGATGCCGATGACCCCTCTAATGATGCCAGTGACCCAACTAGTGATGCCGGTGACCCCTCTAGTGATGCTTTTGATCCCTCTAGTGATGCCATTGACTTATCTAGTGATGCTGGTGACCCCTCTAGTGATGCCGATGACCCCTCTAGTGATGCCATTGACTCCTCTGGTGATGCTGGTGACCAATGCCATTACCGATAGCAATTCTTTCAGCATCGATGCTGCCATTGCTGGGGATCCCTCTAGTTATGATGACTGCTCTTCTGATGGAAGCGACCTCTTTAGAGCTACACATCACAGTAAAAGAAGCCTTTCTCTTCCGTCATCTGTCTCTTTACTGACCCCTCCTAGTGGGGCGCCAGCTTTTCTCAGCAGCCCAGTTGCTAAGGATAGTGATGAGGAGAATTTGTTTGATGACAGTCAGCCTTTGGAGTGTGTTGCGGAGGTGGTGGAGTTGGAAGTGATATCCTAGATGCATAGCTGTGGCAGTGGGGGTGGTGGTAGACATGGACATAGTGAAAGTTATGAAGGTGGTTGTGGTTTGGGGGGGAGGTAGACCATGATGAAATATCAGAACAGGGAAGTGGCTGGGATCAGGAGGAAGAGTATGATGATGTAGTTTTGGACAGGACTTGGGAACCAGGCAAGGAAGGGACATCGTCAGAGCAGGAGGGTACTTCTGGCACTGGCAGCAACAAAGATCATCTGCAATATGGCACAGGGCTAGGTCTGCTGGTACGGTCCGCTCAGGAGCATGTGACGGTGACACTAATGCTGCTTTTGCAGACTCCAGAAAAAAGCCTGACAGAGGTGGAGCAAAATCAGGTGGTGGTGGACATTCTAGATCTTCTTATTTACTGTACGCTGCCATGTAGCAATGTTCTTTAAAAAGACGTGAGCTATTGAAATGCTGCTTAAAGTGGACCAACACCCAGGATTTTGACTATCCTGAGTTTTGGTCCACTTCGGCGGGGCACCCCGATCGGGGGTGCCCCGCTGTGTGAAACCCCCCAGTAAGCCCCAAAATCTTACCTGTCCCCGCTCCCATGTGACTGGACGGTCCAATCCCCGCCAACGTCCAGGCGGGGATCAGGAACGTCCAAGCGGCTGCCGCCGCCGCCGCCTCCCTCGCGTCACTTTCGGCGCGCGCGCGCCCCCGCCGGCCATTCGCAGACGGCCGGCGCGGGCGCGAGCACGCCTACAGGGGCGCGAGGGAGGCGGCGGCGGCCGGCCGCCGCCAAAGATCAGGTAAGGTGTTTGGGGTTTTTTTGGGGGGTTTCACCCCGCGGGACATCCCGATCTCGGATGTCCCGCGGGGTGGGAGGTGATCGGCCCAGGAATCTTATAGATTTCCGGGCCGATCACCTCTCGGTGTTGGTCCACTTTAAGTCGCAGGTGATTCGGATGCTAATTAGAACACGGCCAGTTCAAATGCTAATTAGGCCACTACAACATGTTTTTATGCACCTGTGGGTGACTTCAGAGTGTTATAAAGGACTTTTAGGGCCGCCAGCCATTGTTTACCTGGTTTTTTAGATTTAAAGTTTGACGAACCACCTAAACTGAACTTTTGAAAAGTTCACTCATCTCTAGTTAATTGTTTTCTAATAAAAAAAACTATTGAAAGATAATTAACTAGTACATTTTGTTTCCTTAAAAAGTCTCCACTCTTGGTGATACAGAAGCTAAGGCCCCTTTGAATGCTTTGATGAAGTCCTGACTCCTGAGACTCTAGATCATAGGATTAAGGAGAGCGGTGAGCACTGTGTAAAACACAGACAGCACCCTGCTGCCGGACATCTTGCTGCTACCACTCGACCAGAGATAAATAATCACAAGGGTGGCATAAAATATGGAGACCACGGTCACATGAGAGGAAACCGTGGAGAAGACTTTCTTGCCCTTGACTTTCATTCTCAGGACAGTATGAAATATATATACGTAGGGAAGAAATGCCAATATTAGAGACCCAGCTCCAAAAATGCCCCCACAATGCTACAAGAGATGTTGAACAACTGGAGTAGGTCAAGGAATAAGCTTCCCAAGATGTTCAATCTACAAAAAGTTCACTTTAAGACAAAAAGTATGTGCACTGTGGCATGGCTGAGGCTGAGAGACCACGTGCCGGACACTAGCTGCACACGCAATTTCCTGTGCATGATTTGCACGCAGTGCAACGGGTGACAGACAGCGATATATCGATCGTAGGACATGACTGACAACAGAAACAACATAAAATTGAAAAGTTGGGTGAAGCAAGCCCTTGTAGTAATAATTCTTCTATGGGTGACAAGGTGGTGCAACATCCGTGGAGCGATGACTGAGGACATGCTAAGGTCCAAGCTGGCCAGGTTTCCCAGGAAAAAAATACATGGGGGTGTGGAGTCAGTGACTATGAGGGAGATGATCAGAAAATTCCAGATGAGGGTCAGAAGGTAGATAAGAAGGAAGAAGAGAGGAAGCTGGAGACTTGAGAGGTGTATATATAAATAAACAAGACACAGAACTAGAATAATTTCGGTTCCCTACGAAACTTCTTATGTACACCTTATGCTAAAAAATATTGCTAAAACTATGTAGGTCTTTATAGGTACTTGTAGCTGATGCTACAATCCAACCCCCTCAAACCTGGAGCTTGGTAGGAAGTGAGATGATAACACTTGAGCCGCATGATCCGCATTCTGCTACCAAAATGTCCAGGACAGGAGGTTCAGAGAAATGGCTGCCCCATGAGTGAGGACACTTGCAGCAGCTTACAATGTAAAGTGTTCTCTCTCTCTCACTCAAAAGCATATTCTCAATGCTGGAAGAGCATCCATCTGATGTGTATGACGCATTATGAGGATTTTATAGACATTTTGTCTATTTCCTGTTATTTTAATTCAATCAACTGACTATTCATTTGTTTTATTTAGTTTTTTATTTGCCACTTAGTCCTTTATGAAACTGGCTATAAATAATTAACGGTAGAGATGCCGCTTTTTGGAGGTTCTTAGCGCTGTCTCGGCCTGTCGCCAGTCACTAGACCAGACCCAAGGATGTGCCGACTTGCAGGTAAATCACTGACAGTGTACAATTTGATCAGCAAGAATCAAGACATCGAGAAATTCCGATTCCGATTGATTGTCGTCTGATGAGTTTACGCTGCTGAAAGAGTGGACTTTACATTGAAAAATGTTCTGGCAAAAAGGTGGAAAATAGAGAAGGACTAACCCGAACCGCAAAGTTGGGGTTTGTACAGAATTTTGTGAGTTTGGGTTCCCAAACCTGATTACGGACTCCAGCCAGAAGTTTGAGTTTGAGTTTGATGTCCGGACCGATCACAGAAAAGATGGTTGATGGGCGGCTGAGCGACACATCAACCCGCTTCAACTAAAGGATGCAGCAGCCGAAGCTGCTGGAATTCACCTGAGCCCCAATCCTCTGCAACTGCAACTGGCCCTAGAAGTGTCCTTACTCATGGGAGCTGGCAAGCAAGTTTTGGTATATAGCCAAAGTCGGTTATATATCGGTCAGTCCGAATAGCTGTGGCTATATACCAAAACTTGCTTGCATCTTCTTGGGACTGCTGTGGCTACAGTTCTGATATTACTCCTAGCGAGTGGACGTTTAATTTCTAGATTCTAAATTGTTATAATGTTAACTAATAGCGTAACCTTGAATATACTACTTTATTTTACCATGGGCGCTGGCAGCCATTTTTTTGTAGCCCAAGCTGGGGCCAAATGAAAATGTCGTTCCACCAATGAGGGCGTCGGCCATTGCACAGTGTCATGGCAAACGGGGAACACAATGGCATAAGGCTGACTGGCAGAGAGGGGCCACTTTAAATGTCCAGCCATCCCCTGAATGGTGGCTGACCCCATCCCCTGCCCCATCTTCCACCAATCATCAGGCCCCAGTCTCTAGCCTGAAGAATGGAAGACAGCCGGCAGCCAATGGGTGAAATGCCCTGCTTGTTTTTGGACTTGTTTGCCATCTGAACCGGAACCACTGCCTGCTCAGTACCTTGACTCCGCGGGAAGGACCTGGGAGCTCGCTTGCAGCAAAACCTATCCTCTCCTGCGGGGGTATTAAAAAGAAACAGGGAGGTCCTTAGACTCCAGGCTGCAGGGGAGTGTAAGGGATGTTGAGGTTCCAGGGCCGCCCCTACTAGGCAGTGAAACCCTGGGCTCTCCGCAGACAGCGCCCCACCAGGTACAGCTAGACATAGTAAGTAAACTGACCTCAGGGGAACCTACCTGAGGCCTCCAGCTAATCATGCTCTGCTCTTTTATTTTGATCTTGGGCAAGATAAATCTGTTGAAATTCGTCCAGCAAAGAGACCACCCCAAAGAACCAGAGGAGTCACCACATTTGGGATGCGACTAATAGTTTTAAACATGGCCTTGCACATACTTCACTTCACATACCTAACTCAAGACAGAGCCTATCCTCATCTGCTACCATCCACTCAGAGTCGCACGCAGCAGGTCCTCCTCCACTTCGAGACTTGTAGTCAGTCTCCGGTGGCACATCTCACCACTTACAGATGCCCCAGGCACTTTCACAGGGCTTTCACTTCCTCCTTCCATCCCTGTGAATTATCATCACGGCATCCTCATGAGGCCCAGATAAATCTCCTACAGTGGGGACATGCCAAGATCAGCTTGCTCCGGCTAATCGCCATTTCTATTAGGACCTGCAAGGGCCCACGAGGGATCGCATGAAGCCCCTTATCCTCCCATGTTGCCTCTTTTGTCCGCGCAATCTCTATAGGCCGCAGCCTTCTTGTTCTGCTCACTCGCAGGTGGACTTTGTAGCCTTTTAAGGCCACGCCCCAGCACACGTGGTTCTACGGTTTTCTCACCTTAGACAGCGGCTCCATCGGGAAGTATCCTCAGGATCTCCTGCCATTCAAATGGGTGTGCCCACGTCTGGGGATGTGGACGCTTTTGCTCCCGATTGACGGGTAGGAACAGGAGAAGGTGAGTTTGGAACTGGGCCGCTGGATTCACAAAGCCAGGAACCCCAAATTGGTATGTCCAACAAGACATGAAATAGTCCAAATCCTGAGTTTTGTTCTGCATAAAGATGTGTCATGGATTTCTAAGAGTTGCCACGCAGCACATTTTCAATGCAATGACTCAATAAAGGGCAGAAACACAAACATACAAAGTTGACAATCGTCACACAAATGTATGAAAAGGAAATGGAAACATACATTGGTGGTTTTAGGTTCCTCTGACCATCAGGGTGTTATCTAGTGGGTGGTGGGAGTCTTGAATTTATGTAGACCTCCATTTCCAACTCTCTATCTATGACTACCAACTTGCTAACTGGTGATTCAGATCCTCACCCCGCCCGTTTTTTTTCCATTAAAATGCCCTTTTTGGCCTTTGTTCGTTGTTGTGCAATTAATCCAAGGCAGTTTTGGTTGACCAACCTTTTCCTTTTTTTTCATTTTCTGTGATTTCTCATTTGGAAACAATTAATTCTATCAAAACGCATGAATTTGTATGATTTAGGGCCTGTTTTTTACAGGAAAACGGAATGAAAATGAATTTTTGGGCCTGGCTGTCTTCCATTCAAGCATCATTTCTTTTATCAGTGCATATGACAATGGGGCATTTTGGGGGTGGTATTTTAAGTTTAACTTAAAAAAACTTGTCCCCCCCCCCGCAAAGGTAGCCAGCCCGGGCACAAGTATAAGGGTTTGTAGGGCTCAGAGGCTGCTCTGTGTGTGGCCCTGAGAGTTACAGGCGCTTATGCCCTTTGGTATGGGTTTGGGGTTCTGTGGCTTGGGCTGCTATACTTGGAGCTCTGGCCTCCATAGAATCTTCCCTATGCCATTGATGATGACGCAGAATGAGTGAGGCCTAGATTTTTCAGGTGCAATCCCCTCTAGACCCCTCCCTTGTGACATCATCAATGACGTAGGGGAGATTCCATGAAGGCTTTTGAGCTCTGGGTTACAAGCCCTAATGCTTGGTGCTCAGGCGCGTTGCCTTTGGGGGGGAGGGTCCCCTATTTTTTTTTAAATACAAACCAAAAAAACACAAAACAAAGCCCAACTGTCACTTTAATGACTAAAGCGTGAAATAACAAAAAAAAGTAGAAAAAAAAAATTCTGCTGTCAGTTTCGTTAAATTGAATGCCGGGGAAAGTGATATTCATTTAAACAACGAATACTAAAAATAAACAAGTTGTTGATAAAAGTTGTATTTAATAAAAAATGACCAAAAAAAAGCTGTCATTTAACCGCAGCAAGAACTGGAAAAACTTGTGGCAAGATGCACTTTCGCAGGCCAAAAAGGTAAAGACTCATCTTGAACAAAAGCTTACTCCAAGCACTTTTGATCTTGTTTCCATGAGCGGACTAATCTCGAGTTTGCTTTCAAACAAAAGGAACCTTTACACTAGAAGCTTTGATTCATTTCGGATTGTAGCGGAAATAATTTTTACGGGGAGGCCGATTCATTAATAGCACCAGGTAGCGACAGATGAGCGCCAGTAGCGTGATTTTCACAGCGCCAGATAGTATTCGCTGTGCTTGGCCGGGGTTTGCTTGTTGACAGCGACTCAGTCGGTGTGCGGTAATGTTGAATACGGGCTTAGGGGTCGCTGTTTCACAGGCTCAGCGTTGTATGGTTGCACCTGACAGCAAATGGCCAGAGCGAACGGCTTGCTGCAGATTCATTAACAAATCACGCTCCGAATTTTTTTGCGCTGTGAATTCCTTGTTTAAACCCCAGAGCGCTGGCGGCGATGGATTTAAAATAGTTTTTAACCCCCAAACAACCATATTTTTTGATTGTAAAATTATACAAGTTTTTCTAATCATTTTGTAATATGAATACATTAATATCAGACCTGTAATATCAATTCTGCACAAAATCATTTTTTTTTTTTTTACCTTCAAAAAAAATCCTAACATTGCAGAAGTGGTCACAGAATTTTTGACATTAAAAAAAAAAAAAAAAACATTAATAGCAATTAATTATGATTGATTAAAGATTGCTCCATTGAAATGCATTGGACATCGCCAGGGAGCGACAGGTCAAAAGATGGAAGTAAGCCTTTTTAAATTCCTGGTTTCTTATGCTGTAGACCACGGGGTTAAAAAGAGGAATGATGATCGTATAAATTAATGAGGACACTTTGTCAAGAGAAAAATGAACATTGGGGTTGGTGCGGAAATAATTGAACAAACCGGAGCTATAAAATAAGAAGACCACGGTCAGGTAAGAGGAGCATGTAGAGAAGACTTTACTCTTATTGACAGGGATTTTGAGAACAGTTTTAAATATAAAAACATAAGGAATGAAGGTCATTACGAGAGTGCTGCCACAGATGACGCTACTAGAGATGAGCGAACTTTTGAAAAATTCGATTAGACTGATACGCCAAATTTTCCAACAAAAATCGTTTCGACCCGAATTTATTCGCGACTAATCGCTATTAAAAACGGCTATTTCTGAGCCTCCTAGAGCCTCAATAGGGTTGTAAACCATTCTGCCTTGCTGTAACACGCATAGGATGTGTGTTGGGTTAGTGAAATAATACTGTAAATAATTATCACATGCAGATCAGAGGCATCGCTAATAGAATCGCAGAGCGGCACAATTGCAGAGAGTTGAAGTGGCATCACTATGAGGGGCCCCTATAGTGCCTGGAAAATACACCCTGGAGCAGCAGCAGGAGACCAAAAATTGGCTGAACCACACCCTGGAGTTGCAAGCAGCAGCAGCAGGAGCCCAAACATTGCATTAAAGAGACACTGGAGTTGGCTGCAGGAGGCCAAAATTTTGATGAATCACACCCTGGAGCTGCAAGCAGCAGCAGGAGCCCAAACATTACTTTAAAGAGACACTGGAGTTGGCTGCAGGAGGCCAACAATTGGATGAATCACACCCTGGAGTTGCAAGCAGCAGCAGCAGGAGCACAAACATAGCTTGAAAGAGACACTGGAGTTGGCAGCAGGAGCCCAAAAATTGGCTGAATGACACCCTGGAGTTGCAAGCAGCAGCAGCAGGACCCCAAACATAGCTTGAAAGAGACACTGGAGTTGGCAGCAGGAGCCCAAAAATTGGCTGAATGACACCCTGGAGTTGCAACCAGCAGCAGAAGCCCAATCATTGCTTTAAAGAGACACTGGAGTTGGCAGCAGGAGCCCAAAAATTGGCTGAATGACACCCTGGAGTTGCAACCAGCAGCAGAAGCCCAATCATTGCTTTAAAGAGACACTGGAGTTGGCTGCAGGAGGCCAAAAATTGGATGAATCACACCCTGGAGTTGCAAGCAGCAGCAGCAGGAGCACAAACATTGCTTGAAAGAGACACTGGAGTTGGCAGCAGGAGCCCAAAAATTGGCTGAATGACACCCTGAAGTTGCAAGCAGCAGCAGGAGCCCAAACATTGCTTTAAAGAGACACTGGAGTTGGCTGCAGGAGGCCGAAAATTGGATGAATCACACCCTGGAGTTGCAAGCTGCAGCAGCAGGAATACAGACATAGCTTGAAAGAGACACTGGAGTTGGCAGCAGGAGCCCAAAAATTGGCTGAATGAAACCCTGGAGTTGCAAGCAGCAGCAGGAGCCCAAACATTGCTTTAAAGAGACACTGGAGTTGGCAGCAGGAGCCCAAAAATTGGATGAATCACACCCTGGAGTTGCAAGCAGAAGCAGCAGGAACCCAGAAATTGGTTGGAAGGCACCCTGAAGTTGGCAGCAGCAGAAGCACAAACATTAGCTGGAAGGCACACCCTGGAGTTGGCAGCAGCATAAGCAGGAGGCCAAAAATTGGCTGAAAGGCACACCCCGAAGTTGGCATCAGCAGGAGCCCAAAAATTGGCCTAAAGACATAAATATGTTTTGCACCATTTGGAAAGTGTAAAACGTGGCACCATGCTGAATCTAGTTGCATGCATCAGCCATTGGTGGGTGGAAATCCTGGCTGATCCATCCCTGATTCATTTTGACAAAGGTGAGTCTCTCCACACTTTTAGTTGATAGACGAGTTCTCCTCGTCGTAACTATGGCCCCCGCCGCACTAAACACCCGCTCAAATGGCACGCTGCTTGCCGGGCAGGACAGATTTTCCAGGGCAAACTCTGCTAGTTGCGGCCACAAGCCAAGTTTGCTGCCCAGAAGTCCAGCGGATCCTCAAGGTGTGTTGGCATGGTCATGTCAAGGTATGACATGACCTGCTGGTTGAGGTCCTGCTCCAGGTCTTCCTGCTGCTCATGAGTAGCCTCACTATGCGGGTGTAGAAAGCTACTCATTAGCGACTGAAGACTGAGGCTGCTGCTGATGGAGCTGCTGCTGCTGCTCCTGCCAACCCCCCCAGCAGCCATGGCGGTGGAAGGTGAGCGCAGAGGTCCCCCCGAGTCAGACCTGCGAGAGAATGGACCATGGCGCAGATAGGCATCGGCCAACTGACTACACAGATTGTCTTTGTAGTAGTTCAGTTTGTCCTCCCTCTCGGCGGGTTTAAAAAATGCCTCCATTTTGTGCCGGAAGCGAGGGTCCAATAAGGTAGACAGCCAGAAGTCATCCCGCCGACAAATGGAAACAATTCTGGGGTCACTACGCAAGCACCTGAGCATGCTTCCTGCCATTTGCGCAAGTGACTCGGATGGACTACCTGTCTCCATCTCCACTGCATACTGCCACGGTGTGTCCGGTTCCTCTGTCTCGCCTTCCTCAAAACCCTCTAGCTCCTCTGGCTGCTCCTGCTCCTCCTCTCCTGTCCGCTGACTAGATAAACCAGCCATTTCGCCAAGCCTAAACTCTGCTTCACTGGGCCACTCCTCCTCCTCATATGGTATAGCAAGACTAAGATACAGGTAAAATGTTACCCATGGGTCTAGTGAGGGGTTAACACACAGGCCCTGAAGAGCAGGCTTCTTTGGTTACTGACCAGGTAATAGTAAGTTAAGGAGAATATACAGCAGTAATAAACATAATGAATAACATAAGTCTATTCCTGGTCAGTTAACGTATACAAGTTAATGCATCATGCCAAGGATAGCAAAATAAACGGTATCCTACAAATACAATAGCAAATTATATTAATCATGACGTCCGTCATATAGGTTAAATGTCATTACCAGATTACAGAGACAATGATAGCGATTCGCTCATCCCTAGTAGACACCCTTTCCTGCCCAGGAGACTCCCCCAAACTGAAACAGCGCTTTAGGAAATTTTCTGATAAAATACAACTATGCTACGTGCTAAGCGCACCTTGCAGATTTTCCAGAAAAACAACCATTTAAATTTGAAATACCCCCCCACAAATGATATACTCTATGGAAGTACACCTCAAGCTTTCTAGGCGTATCAGACTGGTTGACATGGGCGCAGTTTTCTGGAAGTAATCCCTCAATTAATTCTTTGGTTGCACAGAGTTTCCCAAAAAAAGAATAAAAAATAAGAATCAAAGCCACATTTTCCTAAAAAAAAAAACTATATGCAAACAAGAAAAAACAAGTAAAATCTGAAAAAGTAACATCCTACGAACAGAACGATACCCAACATGCATAGCTACTGTCAAGGGAAGAGTTGCCAAACACCCCAAAGTAAAGCATGCGCATAATGGTAATTGTACTTGAAATTTTCAGCTCTGCTGACAAAGTGCTCACCTTGCAATTTTTCAACCAAAACAACCCTTTACATTTGTAATATCCCCATAAACCATATATTCCCTGAAAGTACACATGTTAAGCTTTCTAAGCGTACTGAGCTAGTGGTAGTGACCTCATCTTTCTGGAAGTAATCCATTGAAGAATTCTTAGGTTGCACAGGGTTCCCTAAGATAAATTATAAAAATGCAGAATAAAAACCATGTTTTCCAAAAATATCAATATGCAAACAAGAAGAAACAAGCTAAATCTAAAAGTTCAAGGTCCCCCGAACAGAACAATACCCAACATGCATAGGTACTATTAACCTTTTTAATTGCCAGCCTACTTGAAGTTTTGTCACCCTCTGTTGACAGGTCATTTTCCCCATTTTGCGCCATGTTTAACCATGATTTTTGCTGGAATTTCCCAAAAAATTATATACATATTTTTTTCAGCATTTTTAATTTTTTTTTTTGTTTTACAGTTAGCTGCTGCTGCCGAAGCGGGGGAGGCGCTATTCCAGGGGCTCTCCTGGAGCCATCCGAGCCCCCATGGGGGATCGGATGGCACCAAATTAAAGGGGAGACCCGTCTGGATCCAAATTGGGGTCAGGTGAGTATTTTACTTTTATATTTTTTTTACTGTGGGGGTTTAAAATCAGCTATGTGAGTCTCACATAGCTGGCACTTCAGTGGAGTAGAGGCAGCTACGTGAGACTCACATAGCTGGCACTAGAAGGGTTAAAGAAAAAATGCAATGGTGTCAGAAGAAGGTGGAATACTTTAGTTTTTTGTTGTCAAAAGGTCAGAGAAAATGAACCATAAGAGAATTGCTGCCATTATAGGTCTGCCACGCCTGCTGACCAAGAAAGGCATGTTAACCTTTCCTGGCATGATTGGTTACTGCTGCCAATGAAAATCCTGATTGTTCCTTTTTTGACAACATTCTGAGATCCCATACGCATGTTGATAAACCTAACATCGTCAAATGGTCCGATGAAATGTGTAATGACTTTGTGTATTTAAAAAATGTTTTTGTGTGTATGCCTGGACTTGGCCTACCAGATTATGGAAAATGTTTCATTGTTTGCTAGAGATAATTGTAAAACCATAACTGGTGTCCTAGCTCAGGTAAACTTTGCCCTGTGGCATTTTTCTCTAAGATAATGCCTACACAGGTGCAGGGCGTGCCTGCTTGTCTCAGGGCGCTAGCATCGTGGGTTATGGTGTTAGAGATGGTGAGTTCTCTGACTTTAGGTCACTCAACAACCTTGCACACCTCCCATAAAGTGTCCTACATGTCAGCACAAAGGTTAAGTGGGTATGAGGTGATTTTGTTGTCAGATCCTAAACTGACTTTTAAATATGCGGCTGCTACTGCAGGCCCCGCACCCATACTAAATGCATTGCTGGGTCTTAAAGGGGAACAAGATGAGATAGTGCCTCAACATAATTGTTTAACCCTTTTGTTGCCAAGCCCGTAACACCTACGTGCTGGCTTGGCTGGGCCTTAAGTGCCAAGCCCGTAGGTGTTACGTGCTTGACTTTCCTCACTTCTAGTTTAAAAAATAAAAATAAAAAATACTCACCTGACCCCTTGTTGGATCCGGCCGGGTCTCCTCTTTAATTTGGTGCCATCCGATCCCCCGTGGGGGGTCGGATGGCTCCAGGAGAGCCCCCGGAATAGGCCGCCCCCCCCGCTTCTGCAGCAGCAGCTGCTAACTGACAGCTGCTAAAATGACATTCACTTACCTGTGTGTGCGCTGGCTCCCGCTGTCCCTCCTCTTCACCTGGGGGGCCTCTGATCCCCCCCCAGGACTTACCGATCTTCAGGAGAGAGCCCGGGAGGCTCTCTCCTCTCTCCTTCTCGATGGCGGCCGCCATCTTGCCTCTAAGCCCCGCCCCCTTGGGGGCTTCAGCCTTCTCAGCTTCTCAGATGCCGGTGATCGGTGCTGGGGAAGGAGGTGGCAGGAGATCCTCTGATCTCCTGCCTCCCCCTTCTCTGGATGCCGATCACCGGCATCTGTCAGATGAGCGGCGAGGGACAAGAGCTTGCAATCGAAGGTAAGTACAGTAAATTTTTTTTTTTTTTTTTTTTAATAAAATATTTTTTATTATTGTGTGGTGGTTTTTTTAACAGTTAACCCTTTGTGAGCTGGTAAGGGGTCCATGAGACCCCTTATACCAGTTCACAAGGCTGGGGGGGTGGCAAGTCACCTGCCCTAGCGGGGACTTGCCATTAACCCCCGCACCCCCATTACCTGCCTCCCCAAAGGCCAGGGGGGGGCAGAAGAGCCCGGGCCCACATAGGCTATGTGGGCTCGTAGGCTGCAGGGTGGGGGGGCCACCAAAGTTGGCCCCCCCACTCTGTGCCTACAAGCCCCCATAGCTGGTCCCGGGCTGGTTACTTTGGGTAAGGGGGACCCCACGTCATTTTTTTTTAATTATTTTTAAGGGTTTTTAACCCTTAAAAATCCAAAAAAAATGGGGTCCCCCTCCCCGGGAAGGGGGACCCTATGTCATTTTTTTTTTTTTTAATTAACCCTTTGTGTTCTGTCATCCAGCAGCTATAAAAGGCTTCTGGGCAGGAAAGGGTGTCTACCTATACATATGTGGTATCGCTGTAACCGGGAGAAATTGGGGTTTCTCACGCAATAAGATTTTATTGACAAAACTTACATTTTTTATTACAAAAAAACTCTACAAATTGTAAAAAAATATTTTTTTTTATTTTTTTTTCACACATTTCACCCAAATATATTGAGAATACACCTAAAAAATACAAACAAGACATTTCATGTTAAAGCCCAGACTCTGTTGAAAAAAACAATATATCATTTTCCTGGGAAATCCCTGGAAATCCTTTCAAAAATGACAGTTGAACATGTGTAGCGCAAAATAGTGAAACATCGTCTGGCAACAGGGAGTGGCAAATGCTGCAGGTAGGCTGGCAGCGAAAGGGTTAACTACTATTAACAAAGATGCTTCCCCCACCCTGACAGAGATTGCCATAATACACTGCAGAGCACACAGAGGGATCCAAACAAATATTTCAAAGGGCAATGCCCTGGCAGATAGAGTAGCCAAATCAGTAGCCTTTACTGTCACATATGATATGCAGACTGCACTCATGCCAGCATTCATTCCAACTGTTGGACTAAGCCTTGATCACATTGCAAGGCAATGCCACAAAAACAGATCTAGCAGATTGGGAAAATGTAGGTGCACAAAAAATAGTGTAGGTCTTTTGTGCAATTAGGGGAAACCTTGCATATCAGAGAGTAGTGTCCCCTTGTTCATAGCTCAATGGGAAAGAACTAACCAAGCAATATGTTGTAAGATGCATTACTTGTATAAGAAACAACTACAATAACCCAGGGAAAACAAAACATGACCACCTGATGTACTACCCCATTTACACATCTACAGATTGATTTCACACACATGCCCAAAGTAGGCAGAAGATAGGAGTACCTCCTAGTGATAGTAGACATGTTCACTAAGTGGGTGGGGTGTTTTATAACTACTAAAGAAGATGCTAAGACAATGGTTACATTTCTCACAAAGGAAATTATCCCTAGGTGGAGCTGCCCTCTGCAGGTCAATTCAGATAATGGCCCCGCCTTCGCAGCCAGAGTCTGTCAAGACTTAGTGAAAACCCTCAGGTTAAACTGGAAATTCCATATTCCATATCATCCACAGAGAAATAGTTGAGAGAAGGAACAGTACCATGAAAGATAAAAGTAGGAAAGCAACTGGAGGGACATTTGTAAATTGGAAATAGGCCCTTCCCGCAGTTCCGGCAGACTGTGAGGTGTTGGTGGGAAGACCTTTCCCCACACCTTGGGGTAGGCCTCCTTTGATGATAGAAAGGGATATTTGGAAGTAATACAAGATGCATATGTGAGAAATTTAATTGTAACCTTAGATTTGTTGGAACAAAAAGTGTCTCAGAGCTTTTATTTTTCTTTACAGATACCTTTTCATTAAATTCAAGTAGGAGATAGTGGCCGTTGTGAAGCAGCTAAACCTCAATAAGAAGCAGAAGTTTCCCTTTGGACCAGTGATGAAAGTGGTAGCGGTCACAAGAACAGCATTGCTGGTGAAAGATTGCCAATCCTGGGTTCACGCACTGCTAATCAAGAAGTGTCCCAAGGAAAAAAGCCATGCGGATAGGGAAGAGTTCCAGTACGGGGGACCAAGGGTCTCCGAAGAGTTACAGTTTGGGGGATCTAGGGTCCCCGAAGATTGCCAGCAGCTAGGAGAGCTGAAGGCCAATCACATGGTTGCTGATTTCTGGACAAATGTGTAAAATTTTACTGGGAGCTCCTGTGATGTTTTTGATCCTGTGGGTCCTCCTGCACTGTCATTATGAAAAAGGAATGTTGGGACCTTTTAGAGCAATTTGCGTATCAAAAGCCAGTCAGGAATGATAGATAGATTAGAAGTGTAGACCAACCTGTATATAACCCCAAATGGCTGTTGCTTATATTTAAATATGCCTATGCCCACAAGTCAAGATTTAGCAGTTGTTAGATATGTAGTAAATTGCATCCTGAAATGTTTCCTCTAATAGCGGTACCCCTAAATTTTACACATGTTTTCAACAGCAGTTATAAGAATCAACTGAGAAATGTGAACTAAGAGTGTAATGGTCATGTTTCAGATACAATATAGGATTTATCATCCAGACTGGTGTTTTAGAGTAGGAGATTCTAATAAAAATGAGAAGGTATACCCCCAATTTAACATTTCAAAACCTGCACAGAAAGGTGGGATATATTTTAAAATGTATATTACTCAAAACAATATAACCGGCTGGAATATAATAATCAACCCACTCATGACTTATTTCTACACAAGATTTCTGGTAGAGGAGGAGGTAAAGGAATTTAGAAATAGGAGCATAGCATAAGGTATGAGTTTGGGTAATAATACACATATTTGTTGTGGGAGAGTATGTTACCCCTGGTTCCTGGCTGGTGTTGGTGGTGGTTGGTGTTACATGGCCACCCTTATCCCTGTAATGGGTGTTGTAGAAGATAATAAAAGAAATTGTGCCATTTTGAAGCAAGCCAGTATTCTTAACACCCACTTAGAATAAAACAGAGGAGGAAACTATTTAATTTAAGAATATATGGCTTAGGCCTCATTCCCATCCTGGACGGGATGGGGAAAAGATTTAATGAAAAGGCTAAATAATTATAATAGTCTAATGTCAGAAATGGTTCAGGATAATTCAGAACACATAGGTAGTCTAAACAAAGAAGTTATGGCTATCAGGAAGAAGCTAGAATTACATGAGCAAGCTAAAGAAATAAACTCTTACAGGATTATGTAAGGTGACAGGAGACTATTGGGTTGATTCAAAGAAACATGTAACAGCTTGGATTTGGCTCACGATCATCCTATTTTTCACGTCCGCTCGTGCGTTCGTATGAACTTGCGAGTGATTCAATAAGCAAATACGTTTCTATCCTAAAAGATACGTCCGTTCGTATGATATCTCCCGAACTTGCCTCAGTCAGTTGACAATCGTAAAAATCACGTTCATGTGCTCACCTGTTGCGGCGGCAGCCTGTTTTTTCGGCTGCTTCCATCGTCAAGCTCTTCCAATTACTTGCGTTTGCCTCTGGTTTTCATTGGTTTTTGGCCTCTTAGATTCGTGCGTTCGTATGTTTATAAGATCTTGCGCATGCGCACCCTCAACCAGAAACTTACCTAAACCCCTTAGCGGCTGCATCCAACTTCATTTATCGGTCCCTCAAACTTACCTAAACCCCTTAGCGGCTGCATCCAACTTCATTTATCGGTCCCTCAAACTTACCTAAACCCCTTAGCGGCTGCATCCAACTTCATTTATCGGTCCCTCAGACTTACCTAAACCCCTTAGCGGCTGCATCCAACTTCATTTCTCGGTCCCTCAAACTTACCTAAACCCCTTAGCGGCTGCATCCAACTTCATTTCTCGGTCCCTCAAACTTACCTAAACCCCTTAGCGCTTGCATCCAACTTCATTTCTCGGTCCCTCAAACTTACCTAAACCCCTTAGCGGCTGCATCCAACTTCATTTCTCGGTCCCTCAAACTTACCTAAACCCCTTAGCGGCTGCATCCAACTTCATTTCTCGGTCCCTCAAACTTACCTAAACCCCTTAGCGGCTGCATCCAACTTCATTTATCGGTCCCTCAAACTTACCTAAACCCCTTAGCGGCTGCATCCAACTTCATTTCTCGGTCCCTCAAACTTACCTAAACCCCTTAGCGGCTGCATCCAACTTCATTTATCGGTCCCTCAAACTTACCTAAACCCCTTAGCGGCTGCATCCAACTTCATTTATCGGTCCCTCAAACTTACCTAAACCCCTTAGCGGCTGCATCCAACTTCATTTATCGGTCCCTCAGACTTACCTAAACCCCTTAGCGGCTGCATCCAACTTCATTTCTCGGTCCCTCAAACTTACCTAAACCCCTTAGCGGCTGCATCCAACTTCATTTCTCGGTCCCTCAAACTTACCTAAACCCCTTAGCGCTTGCATCCAACTTCATTTCTCGGTCCCTCAAACTTACCTAAACCCCTTAGCGGCTGCATCCAACTTCATTTCTCGGTCCCTCAAACTTACCTAAACCCCTTAGCGGCTGCATCCAATTTCATTTCTCGGTCCCTCAAACTTACCTAAACCCCTTAGCGGCTGCATCCAACTTCATTTATCGGTCCCTCAAACTTACCTAAACCCCTTAGCGGCTGCATCCAACTTCATTTCTCGGTCCCTCAAACTTACCTAAACCCCTTAGCGCTTGCATCCAACTTCATTTCTCGGTCCCTCAGACTTACCTAAACCCCTTAGCGGCTGCATCCAACTTCATTTCTCGGTCCCTCAAACTTACCTAAACCCCTTAGCGGCTGCATCCAACTTCATTTCTCGGTCCATAAAACGTTAGAATATCACATAATTTACATGTGTCTATATGTTTCTAAGTGTGTTGTTTCTGGTTTGTGTAATTTTTTGGGTGTGTGCATATTAGAAAAGACACATTTCTGAAGGATTAAAATATAATTTATTTAAAATATTTTCTTTGTTTTTTTGGGAATAATAGTAAAAACTTTGTTTTTTTTTTGGTTTTTTTTTGGAAAACCTTTTTTTTTTTTTTTAAAACGAAAAACAAATATAAATATTTAGGATTTTTTTAACAGTAAAACACCTTTTTTTTTTTTTTTTTTTTTGGTAAAAATACATCTTTTTTTGTTTTTAACCAAAAACATAAAACAAGTGTTAAAATGTGTTAAAATTTTAAAACAACTTTAAGAAAGGAGCCAGGACCAAGGGCACTAATCCTCCTCGTCTTCTTCATCTGTTGGCCCCAACGTCGCCTGCAGCCAGCAGCTCGGCCACCAACTCCTTCATTCTTTTTTTTTTTCCCGCCAAGGTTTGGGGGATCATCCCTGGAACCAATAGAGAAAGAAACATAAATAGGAGTCCCAGACCGGTTTGTATGCTGGAAATAGATTTAGGGTTAATCAAATACATGTAAATGCATGACATATGTCCTTCTTCAAAGGGATACAGTTAATGCATTTCCCACAGGTAAGTGTTTAAACTCCTTAAACCGGACCTTCAACATTATTTAATGAAAACCAATAACTATTCACCAATGATTCTGCACCACCTCAAAGTTAGTTAGGGTTTTTTGGGGATTACAGCGCCGCCATCTGGACTCTGAAGCATAACACTTAATGAGGAGTGGAGAGTTGGATAAAGTACAGGGGAGTAGGTTACAGTGGTGCGTTGGGAATCCAGAGCATAGCTGGGTTGAGGGAAAGGTCATCACTCACACAATGCATGGCAGCACCTTCCTTTTTTCAATCTGTATCCCATGCTGCCTGTAAATATTGTGCATTCCATATTCCCCAATATTGGTTTGGTTCAGTCTAATAACATGCATTAGATGGGTGAAGGGTGTTTTTCCATGTTTCAAATCTGTAGGTACAGTGTGATGGCTAAGTCTTTGGTTCTTAATACTAGTTAGGGTCCTCTTTAAGCTAACGAAGTGCCCACATGAAAGTGTGAACTACACATTGGCTACGCCTTTAGTTATGTGTGTGTTATTAGCTAAGCAAACATTAATATGAATAATGGCATGGAGACTTACGGAGTTGGTGGCCGACAGATGGCTGGTTGGGGCCAACAGGCTGCCCTTGGTCCTGGCTCTGCTGTGAAGAAGTCCCTGGAGAAACATGTGACATTTGGTTAGTACTTGTATAGAGTCACTATTCCAAACATATCTGGCTCCCAGTCTGGCTGACATCACTCACCTTCGCCAGGATCGACTTCAAGCATCTCTGCTGCCTCCTCCTCCACTATCTCACCCGCTCCTGAAGCTTCTACAAATACATAATAAAGGATAACTTAGTTTTTGGCCTGCCATGTATATCTTTGTGCCTATACATGAAGAGTGACATACCAGAGCCTTCCCCATGCGTGGCCAGGTATGACTCCACGCCCACGCGCCTTGGCCCCTCCTCTGTGGTAAGGTCCAGGGGCTGGTCTGAGGAGGCCACAGAGGAGGGGTAGGTCCGTCGCCCGGGAGATCCACCACCTTCACTCACAGATGCAGAGTCATGCAGCACTGGTCGGCCTGTACGTCTCCGGGTGCGGCGAATTCTGAAATCCATTTCCAACACTACCAAAGAAAAGTCATTATAAATAAAGGCATAACTTAGACATTTTGAACATATACCATGCAATTGCTTTGTACTTACTTGGGAAATGGATCCCAAAAAACCTCCGCACCCGGGGCATGTGCAGACGCTTCAGGTCCGACCAATGCTGCATTATCTGGGTGTGAGTGAAGGTGGTGCTGGTCACACGGTGGATCTCGGCGATGATCTCCCGGGCGATGTCCCTTTTCTCGCACACATTGGGCGCGAAGTCATACCGGCGCTGAAGCATGATCTGAAAAACATAATGGACACAGAGCTTTTACTTTTACACACAGACCCATATGTGTTGCATCACAAGTTGAGAATTTAATGTCATTAACACACACATTTCGAGTGGCCGCCATTTTTGGGGAGTGCCTTAAAGAGGACGTTGACTGTGATTGACAGTCTGGTCTTATGTTATATGTATCACACACCATGTACATACAGATAATAGCCAACATCAAGAATCAGGCCACCTGCATCTATGGCATGTTAGGATGGTTTAAACATCCAAGATGTAGCCTAATGCTTAGGCTTTTGGACCACGTGTGTGGCTTCCCGTTGTGTTTTTATGGCTTAGGAAAACAGTGTTCCTCAAACATCCGCATCAAGGTCCGAGACAGGCCAGGTTTGCCAGCTCGCCCCGCTACTCCACAGGTTAATTAACTGTTGCTAAGCCGGAGCAATTGGCCGAATTAGGACATCAGCATAGACAGTTGAAAACGTGGCCAGGCTCGGCCCTTGAGGATGAAGTGTGAGGAGCCAGTGATTAAACATTAAGAGACCCCAAACTAGTTCCAAACGCATCATTTACATTTAGGCCATCATTGACTATTCTATTAAAATGCACAGGCAGCCACTTACCAGCATGAGGATCTCTTCCTGTTGACGGGTGAAGATAGTGGGCGCCATCTTTAGGCTTCTTCCAGGCAGCAGATAAGTGAAACCCCAGCGGTTTCCTGGTTCCGCTCGAACGTACGTTCGTACGAGCGCGTAGTCGTGCGCATAGGCGTCACACGCTGGGCTCATTATTTAAAGGTCCCTGCACCCAAAGCTCATTCTCTTTGAGCATTTGTGTACGATGGCACCAAAAAAGGCGATGAGCAAGCGACCCCAGGCAAGCAAGACCGCGGAGGGCCCCACCACAAGGTCCCAGCAAGCTGGCCGAAAACTGAGAGCCAAGACTCCCACCTCGGCCCCACCAAGGGACCCTGGACCCTCAGGTACCAAAAAAAGGGGCCCCAAGCCCCGTGCCCCTCCTGCAGCCAAAAAGCTGGCAACTGCAGCACCCACCACCTCTGCCCCCAGAACAGGCAGCACCAGTGAGCCCACACCGGCCATGCCTTCAAGTAGGGCAGTTCGGAAACCCATGCCCTGCAGCAGGGCCCGAACCCCATCCAGGGCCCGAAGCACAGCCAGAGGGCGAAGAACCCAATCCAGGGCACGAAGCCCAGACAGGGCCCGAACCCCATCCAGGGCCCGAACCCCATCCAGGCCCCGAAGCCCATCCAGAGGCCGCAGATCCCAAACCAGGGCCAGAAGCCCCTACAGGGCCCGCAGATCCAAAACCAGGGCCAGAAGCCCCTACAGGGCCCGCAGATCCCAAACCAGGGCCAGAAGCCCCTACAGGGCCCGCAGATCCCAATCCAGGGCCAGAAGCCCCGACAGGCCCAGAAGAACCCAATCCAGGGCCAGAAGCCCCTACAGGGCCCGCAGATCCCAATCCAGGGCCAGAAGCCCCGACAGGCCCAGAAGAACCCAATCCAGGGCCAGAAGCCCCTACAGGGCCCGCAGATCCCAAACCAGGGCCAGAAGCCCCTACAGGGCCCGCAGATCCCAATCCAGGGCCAGAAGCCCCGACAGGCCCAGAAGAACCCAATCCAGGGCCAGAAGCCCCGACAGGCCCAGAAGAACCCAATCCAGGGCCAGAAGCCCCTACAGGGCCCGCAGATCCCAATCCAGGGCCAGAAGCCCCGACAGGCCCAGAAGAACCCAATCCAGGGCCAGAAGCCCCTACAGGCCCAGAAGAACCCAATCCAGGGCCAGAAGCCCCTACAGGGCCAGAAGAACCCAATCCAGGGCCAGAAGCCCCTACAGGGCCCGACGAACCCAATCCAGGGCCAGAAGCCCCCGACCTGGCACCAGCCGGGAACAGAGCCCCCGACCTGGCACCAGCCGGGAACCTAGCCCCCCAAGAGGGCCCCGAATTGCCCCCATGACCACATCTACACCTGGAAGTTCGGTGGCCAGCCACGCAAGAACACCCAGTCCCTTGGCCAGTCCAGTCCAGTCATTGGGAAGCCACCAATCCGGCCATTCCCCTACCCAGCCCCAGGCCATAATGTCACCACATGTGTCTGCACACATGGAGGAGCAGCCAAGCCAACCATCTGGCCGCACATTGCGCCGCGGCCAGTTGAGTGGGAGATTCTCCCATGACCAAAATATGGCATTGGCTAGTGGCCTTACATTATACTATGACGAGCTATATGGGAGCAAATCCAAACACACCACCAAGCAGCGCAAGATGGAATTGTTTGAAACCATCCTCCGACAAGTAAATGCAGCGGGGGAAGAGAGGAAAGATGTGTCCCAAATTCAGAAGAAAATCTCTGATCTGAAGTATGCTGTACGGCAAAAAGAAATTAAAAGGCATAATTACAGGTAACTAAATGTTTACGCTAAATCTAATGTTTTGGATGTACTGTATGCACCTTTTCTGAGTACCAAACGATTTTCTCTTTTCAGCATGAAAACTGGCGGTGGCTTTCCATCTAAATTGGAGTTTACCCCTGCTGAGGAGATTGTGCTTGGACTTCTCCATCCGGTCGCGGTCGGTGGACATGCTGGTCTAAGGGACACAGACTCACCGACCCGTACCCACGGTGAGTACTCTTAAATCTGCATGTTTGCCTGTTTGCTAAATAATCTACAGTTCACTAGTAACAAGCTAACGGGATGCCCCTATGGTTTGCCTTGCTTGGCCTCGCACTACTGTGGCTGTTTGTGTCCTCTTTTTGTCCCTGGGAATCACACATTTAGGCCCACAGCCATTATGGCAAAGTTCAAATGTCCAATTGTATTGTTAAAGTCATGAAGTTTCGCAAGATAAGTGAGATATTTTGAATCAATCACAAAACACACATCATTATGTATGGGTTGCCTTTTGGTTGTGTGAGTTGTGTTTGAGTTAACAATTTAATTAGCCACCCACAAACATATCTGACCTAGAGCAGCGAGACTCAACTGGCGGCCCGGGGTCCCAATGCGGACCTTGGCACCACATTCAAGGACCCCTGCCCAGACAGCCCTGCACTCAGTTACTTCTGTGTTGATGTGCTCAGAGCTGCCCCCTTGATCGGCCATGTAGTGGTTGGTCTCCTGCCCAATGTCATGGCTCCGTGAAACATAGCATTGCAATATGAAGTACTGCCCAGGAAGTGGCATTGCAAGGTACACAGTAACTTATTTAAATTTTCTCTGGCCACAATCGTGTCCCGCTGCCCCTGCTCTGGCCCATCTGCCACAGTCCCCCCATGCCCCCCCCCCACATAAGCCCCATACATTTGTAACAGATTGGCTCCATCCATCCCATCACCATCAATACGTTAACTCCCCCCTTTAGCCATCCAATCCCTGTCCCCTCAGCTCTGGCCCATCCAGCCCAGCAAGGGCAAGCAGCCTTTATTAGTTGGCACTTTGAAATCTCCAGCCCCTCCACCAGTGTATTTATTTTTAACTAGACACCCCCTGCGTCAGCACCATGGCCAGACATTCACCTCTCACCACATACCTTTAAATGGGCGTTTCAAACAATTGTTTGAGTACCCCGGACCTAGCGAATGGTAGGCTAAATCCAAAAATGTGCCTTGAAAGTTGTATGCTGACTGGGTACACTTCATGACTTAGAACTGAGGTCACTTAGCAGTTTTTCAGAGCCATTGCACCTATGTAAACTTGCGTGTGTTTGAACAAAGGTCACCATTGCTCTAGAGTTGAATAATATTACAAATAGAGCTATATTTGATTACCTATCCTAAAAAAGGTTATGTGTGTGTGTTTACGTGGTTTGTTTTTCTCTTCTTCAGCCCAGCATGATCCCTCAGCAAGGGTAAACTCACCCCCCAGTTTGGTTATGCCTACCAGGTCCGTACAGCATAGGAGCCCAGATCAGAGATTTTCGGTAAGTTAATTTAGTAGCATAAATACTAACAAGTGCTTAAGAATGTGTTAAACTGTTGAAATCCAAAATTTGGACGCAAACTTAGCCTTTTTTTTTTGATATGTCCCTACAGACCCGCACACTCATGGAAGAGATCCAGGACATGGAGGAAGATGATGATGTCTCCGTACAGGGCACGTCGGATGAACTCCCCCTGGGTCCCAATTTGGAACTGCTCCATAATGTTTCTCTGGCCAATCCTCAGCAGCAGAGTGAATCTCCATCCATTGTGCTTGCACATGGGGAGACTGACACTACAGTCCCCAGTGTTCACTCTGCTGCTGAGGATTTGCAAAGCAGGCCGGTTGCTGTTGAGGGTACGACACCACGCGGCAGGGCACGCCCAAGAGCCAGGGTAATTGTGCGGCGGACGCCATTACGCCGCCCCACAATTTCCCAGGGGAGGCAGAGTGCCCTGCTTCAATTATGGACCCAACAAAGGGACTCTTATGACGCCCAGCTCGTTACAGAGCGTGAGCAAAGGCATGCCGACATGGTGAACATCCATACCAGTCTACAGGGCATCCTCGCGGAGTTGCGTACCCTCAACAGCAACGTGGCCAATGCAAGTAATGGCATCCAGTCAGCCATGGCTGAGATGACCAATATGCAGAGAAACATTGTGGAGCAGTTTCAAATTCACAATGCTGCCATGGCCCAGGCTAGGTCCCATTCCCATGGACCTCCACCTGGACCTCCACCTGGGTATTATGGGCAGCCACCCTATTAAGCCATGGGTGTGTGGGACATCTTTTCTCTTAACCCCCACTGTATTTACTTGTCCTTTGAGGTTTCAAACAATCCATTTTGTGTTGCTCTGGCAGGTTGTGTTTTGTATTTGCTCCCATATAGCTCCTTAGAGTAATGCTTAAGGCCACTAGCCAATGCCATAGGTCTATGTGGAGTTTATCTGGCCACTTATGGCTTTACCTATGTATTTGGTTGGTGCTCCTCCTGTTTGCAGACATGTTTGTGTGACATTATGGCCATGCCCAAATATCCCTGGGCACAGGCAATATTAATGACTGGACTAGGCTGGCCTTTGGACTGGGTGTCCTTGTTTGGTTGTGCCACTCACTTCCAGGTGTAGATGTGCTCGATGTTTTTTTTTAATGTTATCCATTTGTTACCACAGATGTATGTGGACTGATTTCTGTTAACCACTATAATTTTTCATTTTCAAAGTAAAACAAAAAATTCACTTACAATACTTGTGGCGTTTTTAGTGGGAAGACATTTTTAACAGCTTGGGCTAAACCAGATAATTTTGGTTTGAAGAGGTGTAACAATGCAAAGCTAAAGCTAAGGAAACTACATGAAATACATTAGGCAACAATTAAGGTCTAAATGTTTTACTTAGAGGTAATGCCACATTACGGCAAAACAACATATGTAACAAAAAGGATAACACAGACATACAGAATGGTGAGACAGGGAAAAAAGTTAACTAAAATGCTGGCTGATCAGGTTGGCTCGAACAGATTGGCCAGACTCACTGGGGGGGCCCCTCAAAATTCTCGACTTCATCCTCGACGGCTGAAGAGGGCAGGCTGTCCACATAACGTGGGACACGTTCCATGATGGCAAAATTGTGCAAAACAGCACATGCCATTATAATGTCGATCACTTTCTTGGGATCATATTGCAGGGCCCCCCCAGTATGGTCAAGGCAACGAAAACGTGTCTTCAGCAGACCAAAGGCCCTCTCCACAACAGCCCGGGTCTTGCGATGCGCACGGTTATACGCTTCCTGAGAGGCATCCTGGGGCCGCAGCACAGGCGTCATGAGCCAGGGTAGAAGTGGGTACCCGGAATCACCTTAAACAGAGAATTAAATGTAATCAAAATTAAAAAGGCAACACAACCAACACCAAAAATTTCACAGATATCATAATGATGTAAGGTAAAGTGTTCCCAAAAAAAAACAGGGCACATTAGGGCCCCCAAAAATTGCACTAAGGTATAACCTAAATAAAAATGGCCCTTCTATATACCAATTAATTAACAAACATCTGCACGGCCAAGGGTATTTGTATTTTACATATATTTGTAGTTTTCAGACATGTTACAATTAGGATGCTGCTGAGGGCCTATCCACATTTCTCTGGAAACTACAATGTATGCAGTTTAAGTCCACTTTGACATTTAACGACCAATAGTACCAAAGGAGCCAAAGGTCAAAGATCCCTATCCACATTTCACAGGAAACTACAATGTATGCAGTTTAAGTCCACTTTGACATTTAACGACCAATAGTACCAAAGGAGCCAAATGTCAAAGATCCCTATCCACATTTCACAGGAAACTACAATGTATGCAGTTTAAGTCCACTTTGACATTTAAAGACCAATAGTACCAAAGGAGCCAAATGTCAAAGATCCCTATCCACATTTCACAGGAAACTACAATGTATGCAGTTTAAGTCCACTTTGACATTTAAAGACCAATAGTACCAAAGGAGCCAAATGTCAAAGATCCCTATCCACATTTCACAGGAAACTACAATGTATGCAGTTTAAGTCCACTTTGACATTTAAAGACCAATAGTACAAAAGGAGCCAAAGGTCCAAGATCCTTGGGTATAAACTCCAAACCAATATATTTAGGCACAAGGAACTTACAGACATCCTAACTAAAGGGAAAACATTCTGAAGGCCACAGCGAGACAAGGATTTTTTGGGTAAGTTCCTAATATATGAGCCAAGAAAAAGGCAGTTGGACGCTTCTGTAAAGTTTTCCAAAACAAACATATCAACAAATACAAGATTAATGCCACATTTAATAACACACAAATAGGACACACTTACCAAGCAGCCATGCCCCCGAAAATTCACCTGCCTCAAATCTCCGAAACAACCCAGATCGCCGGAGGATATAGGAGTCGTGGGACGATCCGGGGTAGCCGGCAAGGACACTCATAAACCGCATATCCGGACCAACCACGGCCTGGACATTAAGTGAGTGTCCCATTTTACGATTCCTTAAGGAAAAAACATACAAAAAGGGTAATTGATATTTGACCCAAACTAATAAATTAACCACAAAACATGTCTGCACTCTATTGGGAAAGACTAATGAAAAGCCGAGATAAAGCAGCTACACAAATGAGGGATAAACAAATATGCTGCCGCAAAGGAAAACAGGTTACATGACACGTTGGGCAACATAATAACCAATCTCAATACCTATATATATACTCGTCGGCTGCCCTAGGTACGAGTGCCACATGTGTGCAGTCAATTGCACCAATAACGTTGGGCATGTCGGCCACATTATAAAACCCAAGCTTAATGGCGTTTCTGGCTGCCATATCATCTGGAAAAAAAATATATTTTTGAGTTATGGCAGCCATGCCTTCCAAAAATTTAGACAGTGCGCGGCTCAGCATAGGCTGTGACATCCCCACAGAGAGGGCACCCAGCCTCTGGAACGAGCCGTTCGCCAAAAATTGCAGGCAGCCAAGCATCTTGGTCATACCTGAAATTGCATGCCCCTTCCTTGTGGTGCGGGCTAACCATGGCCGCAGCTCACTATATAATTTATGGAGGGAAGCGCGATTAAGCCTGGTCAGCTCGAACAGCTCAACATCATTCATGCTATCGATGTTCATGCGACGACGCAGGGGCAATCTGCTCTCAGACATCTCGATCAACTCAATGCCAAAAAGCATAAGCCCTTGATGTGCCACAAACTCGCTCCGCTCCATCCTACTCCCGAGGCCAAATAGCTGCCGGCAAACATTTCGTAAAGCAGCTCTTTAATGGGCTTCAAAACAATTAGCAATCACCTCTCTGAATTGGGCGCAAGCCCATGTGAAGGACGTAAAAAATAGGATCGGACGCAAATAATACGATTTGGACGGGAAAAACACACGAACTAACGCAAATTATACGATTCTCGTACGAAATGCGTATGTTCATATACGTCTATGCGCGAACGATCGTGCGAATACGAAATGGCCAAAAAAACAAGAAAAAATGACAAACACCCACCCAAACTTACGATTCTCGATACGAAATCACTTAACTTTTGCTCTTTGAATCGAGGGGTATGAGTGCTGTACATGGATACATAATACAATTGTGGAAATATCAGACTATGATGATGTAATCAAAGAGCATAGAGCAGAGGTGGCTAGGGGGTATAGGGCTAGGAGGAGTTTTTAAATGGATAAAGGACACTGCAATTACCGCACCTTGATACTGTTTATCCTGCTTATACTGTTTTAAGCTTTAAATTAGTGATGTGCCTATTGTGAGTTGTAGAAAAAAGAGCCCGGTTCCCACCTATATGGCCTACCTAGCTCAAAGAAGCAGAACATAAGATAAGGAGATCATCCAAAGATGATCTAAGAGGGGATTCAAGGGTTAAATGCTTAGCCTAACTGTTGCATTTCAGAAAGAATACTTGCATATTTTATAATTTGATATTAAACTTATAAAGATATATATGTGACATGGTAAGTTCTGGGCATAAAGCCAACAGACTTTTTAGTGTCTAGAATTGTCCTGCGCTCTGTAATTTATCTAGATGTAGGTCACGGGAATTCCTTAAACTCCTTTATCAGTTGACTTATAGGAAACTTGCTCAAGCAGGAACCACAAGATTTATTGCCAGCCCTCTGTGTGAAATTATTAGTTACGACGCAAAGGTAGGGGGGCTAAGTGCTCTTTCTTGTGTGTGTCATGCTGTATAAATACAAGAAATGATTTATAATAAAACCAGATCATGCTTTGAATTTTACTTTTCATAGTCCTATCTAAGTGTGATTTCCAGCAGCCAAAAGAAGCAATAAAGGTTGGGTGAGAGAGGCCTGGTAGACCTAAAGAGGGGTTCGGTACAATAACACATTTCTGCTTATTTTATAATTCCTTCTATTGTCTTTCTTTCTGTCATTCTATCTATACTCTACTATGTCATTCCTTCTTTTTTTTTGTCTTTTTATTCTTAGGCAATATTCACCATACATGCAAATTTATCTCCATGTATGGAGTGTTGGACCACACTGCAGGGGACCCACTGACTCTATTGCCCAGGGTCCTGCATAAACCTGGAGCCAGCCTGCTTCCAGCTGTCTCACATCACTTTTCTTCCCCTTTACCTAATCCCCTAATTATCATTGTTGCTACCGACAGCCTATAAGAACCTATGACTCATACTACTGTTGCTTTCTGTGTATTCTGAAAATGAATAACTTACAGGATGAACGAAGAACACTAGTTGATGATGACAAGACTAAGACTGTACCGCCTGTAGATTAGGCGTGGCTACTAGACAGATGACAGGTTGTAGGAGCTGCACCATCAGCAGCAGCATCAGCAAGAGCAATAACGTTTTGATGGGGCATTTGCAAGGCATTTTGATTTATAGAGCTTTAGTTCCTAGATTTGTGCCCTGGCCATGGCTAACTTTCTGCTTGAAGATCCAGCACTGTGCCAGGTTTTGTTCCTCTGGGAAGGTACAAAAGAATTGACACACGGCAGAATATCGTACAGAGCTAGCCTTTCCAGTACCCCCACCAGACTTTCCTCCTCCTCTGGCATGCTTTATATTTAGAGTCTGCAAAAGCAGCAACAGTGTTGCCATAACCTGCTCCTGAGTGGACCATGCCAGCAGACCTAGCCCTGTGCCATTTTGCAGATGATCGGCTCTTTGTCGCTGTCAGTGCCAGAAGTAGCCTCCTGCTCTGACAATATCCCTTGTTGCCTGGTTCTCAGGTCCTGTTCAAAACGACATCATCATACACTTCCTCCTGATACCCCGCCACTTTTTTGTTCTGATGTTTCATCATTGTCTACTTGCCTCTACACACAACAACCACCTTCATAACTGCCAGTATGTCCATGTCTACCACTACCCCCACTGCCACAGCTATGCATCTTGTACACCGCTTCCACCACCACCACCTCCACCAAACACACTCCAAAGGCTGACTGTCCTCAAACTGTTCAAAATTTTCCTCATCTCTATCCATAGCAACCAGGCTGCTGAGAAAATATGGTGCCCAACTAAGGGGGAGCAGTAAATAGAGAGATGATGGAAGAGAAAGGCTTCTTTAACTGTGATGTATAGCTGTATTGGAGGAAGAATCCCCTGATACCTGGCTGAGATGAGCGAGAGCAAGTCAACCAGTTCACAATGGATACACAGTGTCCAAAATAACACACAATGGGCAACTCTGGCTTGTTGATGCTGCCACTACTACCACGTACATTACTGCTGCTGCTACAACTACTGCATACATTGCTGCTTCTGCTTCTACTAGCAGTGTCAGGCCTGGGCAAATGGATGCTGCCACTACTATGGCTGGGCCTGGGCAAATGGCTGGTGCTACTCTTACTAGGCCTGGGCACATAGCTGCTGACCACAGTATAATACTGACACCAACGTGGCAGAGGGAAATGCAGGGATGTCTTTTCCTCTACCCCATCCTTTCCCAGACATTTTACTTAGTATTTCCTAAAACGGATAGATGTTCTCTAAAATATTCCTTGGCAGGGGAAAGGGATTGCTGAAACTGAAGATTTTTCAAACTGAATCTGAATCAAAATCTGTAATAAAACTCCTGCCTACCAATTAAAAAGATCTTCCTCCTCTTATACCGTCTATTTTTTTTTAAACAAAAAAAAAGTTTGGAGTAGGATTTAAACGCAATATCTCTTTCCTTAGAAGGCAATTTTTAAATATTTTTTCAATACACCAGATGAAATCCTCATTAAAACAGCACAAAACATGTTTCTTAAGTCCTGGTTCCTCAGACTGTAAATCAGGGGATTGAGAAGAGGAGTAATAACTGTATAAAAAACAGACACCACTTTGTTGCCGGCAAATTGGTTACCACCAATTGGTTGAAAATAATTAGATATGCCGGCAGCATAAAATATGAAGACCACTGTTAGGTGAGAGGAGCAGGTAGAAAAAACTTTCTTTCTGTTGCCCTCAACTTGAATTTTCATAACAGTTTTAATGATATAGACATAAGGCAGGAAAGTCATCATCAGAGATCCAACTCCAAAGAAGCCTCCTACCAGCAAGATGAGAAGAACGTTGATGAATATGTCACTGCAAGAGATCTGTAACAACTGGGGCAGTTCACAGAAGAAGCTTTGTATTGTGTTTGATCCACAAAATGTCAGCATTAGGGAATACAGCATGTGCAATAAAGAATAAATAAAACTAAGACACCAAACCCCCAAAGCCAACTGCACGCACACTCTCTGACGAATGATCTTCATGTAATGTAACGGGCGACAGATGGCGAGGTAGCGATCAATGGACATGACGACCAATAGGAAAATCTCACATCGAGCAAAGAAAAAAAATAAGAAGACCTGTGTTAAACAAGCCGGGATAGTGATCACTCTTCTTTTGGTATGAAGTTCAAACAATGTTCGTGGAATGGTGACAGAGGAGAAGCAGAGGTCCAAGCAGGCCAGGTTCCCCAGGAAGAAATACATGGGGGTGTGGAGGTGAGAGTCGGTGATTATAAGGGAGATGATCAGCAAATTACAAGTGAGGGTCAGAATGTAGATGAGAAGAAAGAAGAGGAAGAGAGGCAGCTGAAGACTCGGAAGGTCGGACAGGCCAGAGAGGAGCAATTCAGATAAAACTGTCTGATTGACCATTGAAAGCTATTACTATTAATTAGGTTAAAACATTCTTATGAGAATAAGTCTAAATATAATCAAATATATGTGATTCCATTTTTTAACCAACATGTTAGATCGGACCTTAAAGGAATTAAAGACGACCTACATCAAATTCTGATGCAAGTGTCTATCATCCAAGAAGCTCACAAATACCTTTCAGATGAACCATTATTGCAGAAGATACAGTGTGAACCAGTTTTTGTTTGAGGTGGCCGTCATTGAAGGAGATACCAAAGTTTGAAATCAATCAGTGCCATGAATTTCGATGGTGCTCTATAAATAAACAGAAATAATAATAATGTGTTCAGGCTTTAAGATAGTTGCAGGATAAGAATGACTTGTGGAGGCAGAAACAGCAACTGTCCATTTAATTTAACCCTTTCGCTGCCAACCTTCTTAGAGATTTTGTCAATCATTGTTGTGGGATTATTTTTCACTGTTTTGTGCTACACATGTTAAACTGTGGTTTTTGAAGGAATTTCCCAGGAAAACCATATATTTATTTCACAAGAGTTTGGGATTTAACATGAAATGTCTTGTTTGTCATTATTTATGTGTATGTTTTGTTTTTGGGGGAAGTATGTGCAAAACAATTTAAAAAATTACAATTTGTAGTGTATTTTTGTTATAAAAATAACACTACAAAAAAGTTTGTCAATAAAATTTTATTGCGTGTGAAATCCCCATTTCTCCCATTTACAATGGTAACACATATGTATTGGTAGACACCCTTTCCTGCGCAGGAGACTCCCCCAAACTGAAACATCACTTAAAGAGATTTTCAGATAAAATACAACTATGCTATGCACTATGCACACCTTTCACTTTTTCGTGAAGAACAACCCTTTACATTTGAAATACCCCCAACAAACTATATATTCTCTGTAAGTACACACATCAAGCTTTCTATGTGTACCAGGCTTGTTGACGTGGGCATAGTTCTCTGGAAGTAATCCCTCAGTTCATTCTTTGGTTGCACAGAGTTTCCCTTAAAAAAAAAGAATAAAAAAGCAGAATCAAAGACACATTTTCCCCCCAAAAAAACAATATGCAAACAAGAAAAGACTAATACAATCTGAAAAAGCAAGGTCCCCGGACAGAACAATACTCAACATGCATAAGTAAGTTCAAGTACAGGTTGCCATACACATCATTTTACTTGAAAATGTCAGCTCTGCAGACAAATTGCACACCTTGGAATTTTTCAACCAAATTAATAAAATGGAAAAATGCAGAGTCCGCGTTGCTTGTTAGTGGGATCTAGGCATGTAAGCTTCCCTAGTTATCTGAGTCTATACGGGGCGAGGGGCAGAATGTGAGAAAGAAATATAGCTGTGATTTTACAGCCCAGGATGTCACTTATAAAAGAGCTTAGCAATGTCCTGAGACCTCCAGGAAAAAATCCCTCTGTGTCTCATTATCAGGAAAAGATTCCACTGTGAACCAAGTTGTGAATTGATGCAACTCTAGGCAAAACTTTTCTTTGTGGTTCTTCACTTTACTTTGATTTTAGTTTTTTGCCTCCTAAACCATCTTCAGTGCCTCCAACAGGTCAGGCTTAATAGATCTCCACTAGAGATGAGCAAACTAAAGTATTCAAACTGAAATTGAGGTTCGGCATGAACCTCAGTTTCCCCTAAGTTCATTGAAGTGAAATTGCCATTTTCTGTTTCAATCTTTTATTGTCATTTTTGGTATATAAGTTGTCAGTATGACATATTGTACTTTTACAAATAAAAAAGAACACAGAATACAAGTTGTCATTCTTAATCCGCCGTTTCATACATGTATATCATTTTCAATGAATTGCTAAGGCACATTTAAAGTATTATAAGGCTTCCAAGGCTTAGTTGAGCATCAACATAAGAGGGTTAAAATTTTTCGCCTATTAACAAGTGGTCATAATTTTTCAATCTGACGGACAGGTGGGTGGTCTCCTCCTGTTCCGAACTCTATACACCACCATCCCCATAGTGCTGAAGGGGGGTGAGGGGACCTGAAGGATCCGAGCTCAGGGGAAGACAGGGGAAGGGATAGAGAGAGAAAGGGGGAAAAAAGGGGTTCACAGGCCACTTTTCACTGTAACAAGCTCTCCCTCAGGTCTGGGAATGAGTATTCTATTCAAGGGCTCCAAGTATTTTTGAATTTCTCATGGGAATCTCTCAGAATGCTAGTCAGTTTTTCATTGATAAAGATACCATTCAGCCTCTCTTTAACCATCTGGAATGGAACATTACCTTCTTTCCATGAGCTTGCAATAGCTAGTTTGACTTGGGTCAGCAAAGCATATTGGAATTTAGTGATGCCGTCTGGTCTCACGTGTAGCAAGGAAACCCAGGGGTTTCATCACAAATTGGTATGCAGGAGAGTGTATAGCAGGCCAAAGACCCAAGACCAAAACCTTCTGACCTTCGGGAACTCACACCAAATGTGAAGGACTGTCCCGTCTGTAGAACAGCCTCGGAAGCAGGTTGCCCTGGGACTGCTTTTGGTATGCATGACGGCACCAGGTACCATCTCGTGAGCATCTTATATGCCGCTTCTAGCGTGGTAATATTTATAGAACATTTATTTACCCCTGCCCAGATATCCATCCAGCCCTTCCTATCTAGAACTAGGTTCAGATCCATTTCCCATCTGACTATGTATCCATGCTTCAAACCAGGCGGTAGCGCTGTAAGGTGGGTATAAATCATTGAGACGAGGCCTGACGTCGGTACCCCCGAACCCCGAAGGCACAATTTCTCAAAGATCTTCTTATTTACCCCAGAGGTTTTGTTTTTCAGTAAGGGAGCCAGCCAGTGACGGATCTGAAGATATCTGAAGCATTCAGCAGATGGTGCATTATCTTTTGACATTAGGGTGGGCCAGGAAACTAATTCCTCCCTATCTATCAAATGGTGCACTTTACTAATGCCTGCTCTTCTCCACCATGTAAATGCCTCTGGGCTCTCCATCCCTGGGGGGAACCAGGAATTTCTGAACAATCGCATTGCTGGGAGGTGCGGTGAAACCAGCTTCCCCGAATATTTCACCCCGTCCCACGTACGGAGAGAGTGGGTCAAAATTGGGCATGTGATGCGAGGTCTGTACTGTGGTGGAGTCCAAATTAGTTTGTCTATAGGGATAGGGTTGCATGCCGAGGCTTCTAAGGAGACCCAAAGAGGGTTTCTACTTCAAGATTCAAGCGGTGCAGCTGCGCAATCTGCGCGGCAAAATAATATCTATTCACGCATGGTACCCCCAGCCCACCTTTCTTCCTGTGCCTAAACATAATAGTCTTGGCTACCCTCAGCCTGGTGCTTCCCCAAATAATTCTCATGATACTACTTTGCATGCTTTTGATTTGGTGCATGGGGACGTGCACAGGGAGCGTCCTAAAATGGTAGAGCATTTTGGGCAATAGGGTCATTTTTACCGCATTTATTCTTCTTATCCATGAAATCTCATGTCCTCGCCAAGATTCAAGCATAGTTTTCATTGATCAAAAGAGGGGGGGGGGGGTAATTGACCTGGTATAGAGTGTGGTAGTGGGGAGTGACCTTAACCCCCAGGCATGATAATGTCTCTGATTCCCATTGAAAGGGTAAGCTGGATTGGAGTGACCTCAGGGCCTTTGAAGGGATGTTAAGATTAAGCCCCAAAGATTTCTCCTTATTGTCTTTAAGGCCCAAAATCTGTGAAAAGCCCTCTAGGAGATGGAGGACATTAGGTATCGAGATATGAGGTCGCGAGAGGACTAACACAATGTCACCTGCTAACTCTACTCCTGTTATATCTGGGTGCGTTTGAATTGCAATTGCTAGTGGCTCCAGGGCCAAGACAAATAATACTGGGGAGAGCAGGCTCCCCTGCTGCGTACCTCAACTGATTGGGAATGACTCAGAAAGATAACCTTCATACTGGACTCTTGCTGAAGGAGACGAGTATATGGACCGTATCCATGCTAGAAAGTTATTTCCAAATCCCCACTTCTGAAGGCCAATGACATAAGAGGCTCGATTCAGAGAGACAAAAAAAACCTTCCGTTTTAGTGCCGATGTCGTATTATTTTCAAATGTTCCCGCTCTCGTATGAATGTGCGAGCGATTCTATGCATGTCTTGTAAACCTTCTGTAAAATTTCTGTCCGTTCGTATGCCAGAGTATGAGTACGAGGATGTCATTTTCCATCGTGACTTTTCCGTTTCATTTTCTCATGTTACAACGTAGGCTTTCGTTTTTGCCCTTTTCCCATCGTCTCCTCCCACGAATCCTTTACGTTTCCCGTTCGATTCTGTTTCCCTTTTTCAATAAATAATTGTCCAGACAGAAATCCTTACCATCTTGCGCCTGCGCACTACAAACTTAACTCAGCAAAGTGCTCGCCTACATATTTGCCACCCTCACTTCTACTAAAATGTTTAGCTAAACCACTTAGCACTGTCCTCCATCTTCCCTTTTGGACCCTTAAAGCTCACCCAACCACTTAACACTATCCTCCATCTTCCCTTTTAGACCCTTAAAGCTCACCCCAACCACTTAGCACTATCCTCCATCTTCCCTTTTAGACCCTTAAAGCTCACCCCAACCACTTAGCACTATCCTCCATCTTCCCTTTTGGTCCCTTAAAGCTCACCCCAACCACTAAGCACTATCCTCCATCTTCCCTTTTGAACCCTTAAAGCTCACCCCAACCACTTAGCACTATGCTCCATCTTCCCTTTTGGACCCTTAAAACTTAGCCCAATCACTTAGCACTATCCTCCATCTTCCCTTTTGGACCCTTAAAGCTCACCCAACCACTTAGCACTATCCTCCATCTTCCCTTTTGGACCCTTAAAGCTCACCCAACCACTTAGCACTATGCTCCATCTTCCCTTTTGGACCCTTAAAACTTAGCCCAATCACTTAGCACTATCCTCCATCTCCCCTTTTGGACCCTTAAAGCTCACCCAACCACTTAGCACTATGCTCCATCTTCCCTTTTGGACCCTTAAAGCTCACCCAACCACTTAGCACTATCCTCCATCTTCCCTTTTGGAACCTTAAAGCTCACCCCAATAACTTAGCACTATCCTCCATCTTCCCTTTTGGACCCTTAAAGCTCACCCAACCACTTAGCACTATGCTCCATCTTCCCTTTTGGACCCTTAAAGCTCACCCAACCACTTAGCACTATCCTCCATCTTCCCTTTTGGACCCTTAAAGCTCACCCAACCACTTAGCACTATCCTCCATCTTTCCTTTTGGACCCTTAAAGCTCACCCCAACCACTTAGCACTATCCTCCATCTTACCTTTTGGACCCTTAAAGCTCACCCCAACCACTTAGCACTATCCTCCATCTTCCCTTTTGGAACCTTAAAGCTCACCCCAATCACTTAGCACTATCCTCCATCTTCCCTTTTGGACCCTTAAAGCTCACCCCAACCACTTAGCACTATCCTCCATCTTCCCTTTTGGACCCTTAAAGCTCACCCAACCACTTAGCACTATCCTCCATCTTCCCTTTTGGACCCTTAAAGCTCACCCCAGTTACTTAGCACTATCCTCCATCTTCCCTTTTGGACCCTTAAAGCTCACCCCAACCACTTAGCACTATCCTCCATCTTCCCTTTTGGACCCTTAAAGCTCACCCCAATCACTTAGCACTATCCTCCATCTTCCCTTTTGGACCCTTAAAGCTCACCCCAACCACTTCCGGTTAGGTTCTTCTTCCATTTTAGGCCCCTAAAACTTACCCAAACCACTTCGCGGTCATCTGAATCTTCATCTCTAAATATTTATTTCACCCTTTGTTTGGTGTTAATGTATTTTTGTAAAAAAATGACACTGAAACTTTTATTTTGTTTTTTTTTGTTTTTTTTTTATTAAAACACAATTTTTTGGGCCTTTTTAAAAAAAATCTTTGGGTCTAAATTGTAGAATTTTTTTAAGATTTAAAAAACGTTAAAATGTATAAAAATTAAAAATGTAAAAAACTATTTACAAAAAAACACACAGTGACAGGACCCAGAACACTATTCTTCTTCTGTTGTCCCCAACGAGTCAACCAGCTGCTGCATATCGGCCACCAACTCAAGGATCCTTCTATTCATTTCTTCCACTCTTGCCCGTTTGGTCCCTGTATAAAATTATAAAAAATACATTATTTTGCGCCAAATACATGTTTCTTACCTGTGGATGGAATGTTTGTTAGTTGCCAACCTAAATCATGACGACATATGTCAGTCTGCCAAGTCATTAATCTAAGGAAGTGGGCAGAGGTCATTCTGCCAAGTCATTAATCTAAGGAAGTGGGCAGAGGTCATTCTGCCAAGTCATTAATCTAAGGAAGTGGGCAGAAGCCATTCTGCTAAATCATTAATCTAAGGAAGTGGACAGAGGTCATTCTGCCAAGTCATTAATCTAAGGAAGTGGGCAGAGGTTATTCTGCCAAGTCATTAATCTAAGGAAGTGGGCAGAGGTCATTCTGCCAAGTCATTAATCTAAGGAAGTTGGCAGAAGCCATTCTGCTAAATCATTAATCTAAGGAAGTGGACAGAGGTCATTCTGCTAAGTCATTAATCTAAGGAAGTGGGCAGAGGCCATTCTGCTAAGTCAATAATCTAAGGAAGTGGACAGAGGTCATTCGGCTCAGTCATTAATCTAAGGAAGTGGGCAGAGGTCATTCTGCTCAGTCATTAATCTAAGGAAGTGGACAGAGGTCATTCGGCTCAGTCATTAAGCTAAGGAAGTGGGCAGAGGTCATTCTGCTCAGTCATTAATCTAAGGAAGTGGGCAGAGGTCATTCTGCTCAGTCATTAATCTAAGGAAGTGGACAGAGGTCATTCGGCTCAGTCATTAAGCTAAGGAAGTGGGCAGAGGTCATTCTGCTCAGTCATTAAGCTAAGGAAGTGGGCAGAGGTCATTCTGCTCAGTCATTAATCTAAGGAAGTGGGCAGAGGTCATTCTGCTCAGTCATTAATCTAAGGAAGTGGACAGAGGTCATTCGGCTCAGTCATTAATCTAAGGAAGTGGGCAGAGGTCATTCTGCTCAGTCATTAATCTAAGGAAGTGGGCAGAGGTCATTCTGCTCAGTCAATAATCTAATGAAGTGGGCAGAGGTCTTTCTGCTCAGTCATTCATCTAAGGAAGTGGGCAGAGGTAATTCTGCTCAGTCATTAATCTAAGGAAGTGGACAGAGGTCATTCTGCTCAGTCATTAATCTAAGGAAGTGGACAGAGGTCATTCGGCTCAGTCATTAATCTAAGGAAGTGGGCAGAGGTCATTCTGCTCAGTCATTAATCTAAGGAAGCGGGCAGAGGTCATTCTGCTCAGTCAATAATCTAATGAAGTGGGCAGAGGTCATTCTGCTCAGTCAATAATCTAATGAAGTGGGCAGAGGTCATTCTGCTCAGTCATTAATCTAAGGAAGTGGGCAGAGGTCATTCTGCTCAGTCATTAATCTAAGGAAGTGGACAGAGGTCATTCGGCTCAGTCATTAATCTAAGGAAGTGGGCAGAAATCATTCTGCTCAGTCATTAATCTAAGGAAGTGGGCAGAGGTCATTCTGCTCAGTCATTAATCTAAGGAAGTGGACAGAGGTCATTCGGCTCAGTCATTAAGCTAAGGAAGTGGGCAGAGGTCATTCTGCTCAGTCATTAATCTAAGGAAGTGGGCAGAGGTCATTCTGCTCAGTCATTAATCTAAGGAAGTGGACAGAGGTCATTCGGCTCAGTCATTAAGCTAAGGAAGTGGGCAGAGGTCATTCTGCTCAGTCATTAAGCTAAGGAAGTGGGCAGAGGTCATTCTGCTCAGTCATTAATCTAAGGAAGTGGGCAGAGGTCATTCTGCTCAGTCATTAATCTAAGGAAGTGGACAGAGGTCATTCGGCTCAGTCATTAATCTAAGGAAGTGGGCAGAGGTCATTCTGCTCAGTCATTAATCTAAGGAAGTGGGCAGAGGTCATTCTGCTCAGTCAATAATCTAATGAAGTGGGCAGAGGTCTTTCTGCTCAGTCATTCATCTAAGGAAGTGGGCAGAGGTAATTCTGCTCAGTCATTAATCTAAGGAAGTGGACAGAGGTCATTCTGCTCAGTCATTAATCTAAGGAAGTGGACAGAGGTCATTCGGCTCAGTCATTAATCTAAGGAAGTGGACAGAGGTCATTCTGCTCAGTCATTAATCTAAGGAAGCGGGCAGAGGTCATTCTGCTCAGTCAATAATCTAATGAAGTGGGCAGAGGTCATTCTGCTCAGTCAATAATCTAATGAAGTGGGCAGAGGTCATTCTGCTCAGTCATTAATCTAAGGAAGTGGGCAGAGGTCATTCTGCTCAGTCATTAATCTAAGGAAGTGGACAGAGGTCATTCGGCTCAGTCATTAATCTAAGGAAGTGGGCAGAAATCATTCTGCTCAGTCATTAATCTAAGGAAGTGGGCAGAGGTCATTCTGCTCAGTCATTAATCTAAGGAAGTGGACAGAGGTCATTCGGCTCAGTCATTAAGCTAAGGAAGTGGGCAGAGGTCATTCTGCTCAGTCATTAATCTAAGGAAGTGGACAGAGGTCATTCTGCTCAGTCATTAAGCTAAGGAAGTGGACAGAAGTCATTCGGCTCAGTCATTAAGCTAAGGAAGTGGGCAGAGGTCATTCTGCTCAGTCATTAATCTAAGGAAGTGGACAGAGGTCATTCGGCTCAGTCATTAATCTAAGGAAGTGGACAGAGGTCATTCGGCTCAGTCATTAATCTAAGGAAGTGGGCAGAGGTCATTCTGCTCAGTCATTAATCTAAGGAAGTGGGCAGAGGTCATTCTGCTCAGTCAATAATCTAATGAAGTGGGCAGAGGTCTTTCTGCTCAGTCATTCATCTAAGGAAGTGGGTAGAGGTCATTCTGCTCAGTCATTAATCGAAGGAAGTGGACAGAGGTCATTCTGCTCAGTCATTAATCTAAGGAAGTGGACAGAGGTCATTCGGCTCAGTCATTAATCTAAGGAAGTGGGCAGAGGTCATTCTGCTCAATCATTAATCTAAGGAAGCGGGGAGAGGTCATTCTGCTCAGTCAATAATCTAATGAAGTGGGCAGAGGTCATTCTGCTCAGTCATTAATCTAAGGAAGTGGACAGAGGTCATTCGGCTCAGTCATTAATCTAAGGAAGTGGGCAGAGGTCATTCTGCTCAGTCATTAATCTAAGGATGTGGGCAGAGGTCATTCTGCTCAGTCAATAATCCAAGGAATCGGGCAGAGGTCATTCGGCTCAGTCATTAATCTAAGGAAGTGGACAGAGGTCATTCTGCTCAGTCATTAATCTAAGGAAGTGGACAGAGGTCATTCGGCTCAGTCATTAATCTAAGGAAGTGGGCAGAGGTCATTCTGCTCAGTCATTAATCTAAGGAAGCGGGGAGAGGTCATTCTGCTAAGTCAATAATCTAATGAAGTGGGCACACGTCATTCTGCTCAGTCATTAATCTAAGGAAGTGGGAAGAGGTCATTCTGCTCAGTCATTAATCTAAGGAAGTGGGCAGAGGTCATTCTGGGAAGTCATTACTCTAAGGAAGTGGGCAGAGGTCATTCTGCTCAGCCATTAATCTAAGGAAGTGGGCAGAGGTCATTCTGGGAAGTCATCAATCTAAGGAAGTGGGCAGAGGTCATTCTGCTCAGTCATTAATCTAAGGAAGTGGGCAGAGGTCATTCTGCTAATGCCATTGACTATGTCTTTATGTATCAGGGTGATCATGTCAAATACCACATACTGCAAAGAATGACATTACAACTTACTTGGTTGGTGGCCGACGGATGCCTCGTTGGGGAGGACCCTACGTCCTGGGCCCTGCCACTGCTAGAGACTGTAGAGACATGGCAAATAGGGTCACTTCTAATGTCTTAGTCAACAGTAATCAAATGTCATTTTAATGTGTGTGTCACATCACTCACCTTCTCCCTGTGCCTCCTGGCTGAGATCTGCTGCATCCTCCACATCTTCACCTGCTCCAGAAGCATCTAGAAAAACAGTCACATACCAGAGGCTCCCGCCTGCATCGCTGGGTACGACTCCCTGCCCACGCCGTGCCGCCCCTCCTCTGTGGAAAGGTCCAGGGGCTGGTCGGAGGACCCAACAGAGGAGGGGTAGGCCCGTCGCACTGGAGATCCACCACCTTCACTTCCAGCTGCAGATTCATGCAGCACTGGTCGGCCTGTGCGCCTCCGGGTGCGGCGGATTCGGTAATCCATTTCCAACACTAGAAAAGAAAAGCAATTATAAATAAATGCCTACCTTCTGTATTAGTTACATCTAGCATGCAATCGCTATGTACTTACTAGGGAAATGGAGTCTGAAAAACCGCCGCACCCGGGGCATGTGCAGCCGTTTCGGGTCCGACCAATGCTGCATAATCTGAGTGTGGGTGAAGGTGGTGTCCGCCCGCTGTTGGATTTTCCCAATGATCTCCAGGGCGACGGTCCGCTTCTCAAAAGAGTTGGGCAGGTAGTCGTACCTGCGCTCCAGCGTTATCTACAAAACAAAAAATAAACATAGGGTTTAGATCAAACTGCATACAAATATCTCTCACAAATCGATCATTTGACTAAATGACATTAACAGACACAATTGTAGCCTAATACAATCCTTGTAGCTGCCATAAGTGTTTGTTCGCACTTGTGGGCCCTAACTTCTGTTTGGCAGGGAGTTTTCAACTCTAATAAAACAAACCGTTTCTTCTTGCGTTCCCTTACGGGCTAGGCATGCATTTAGATGGCAAATCAAAGGCAGTAAAAGACACTTACAAGCATGATGATCTCTTCTTGGGTGAAGATTGTGGGCGCCATCTTGCCTCTTGTCTGCAGCAGATAAGTAATGCCCCAGCGGTTTCCGGGTTCCACGCGGCCGAACGAATGGCCGTACGCACACATATGCGAACGCATAAGCGTCAGACCCCGGCATTAGTATTTAAAGGGTCCTGGACCCACAGCTCATTCTCTTTCAGAGTCTCAACATTATGGCACCCAAAAAAGCCGCCGCTAAGGCCAAAGCAGCAAAGGAGGGCAGCAGCAAAAAGGCAGAGAAGTGTGAGGAGGCTTCTGATTTGCCTGCAACCACTGATGAGCCAGAACATCAAGCAACAGGGTGCACATTGCGCCGAGGCAACTTGAGTGGCAGGTTTGGGGAGGCCCAAACTCTGGCATTGGCTAGTGGCCTCACCTTGTATTATGATGATCTATATGGGTGCAGATCCAAAGCTACAAGCAAACAGCGCAAAGCAGAAATTTTGGAGGCGCTCACCAGACAGGTCAATGCAGCGGGGGAAGAGCTAAAGGATGTGGAGTAGATTCAAAGTAACATATCAAACCTCAAGTGTGCAGCACGGAAGAAAGAAAATAAACGGCGTCATTACAGGTACATATATACTTTGTGAATTGGTCTTCTTCTTGTATTGGCACCATTTGGCTAAATGTGTACAACTCTCTTTTTCAGCTTACAAACTGGCGGAGGATTCCCCACTCAACTGCAATTTACCCGAGCTGAGGAGATGGTGCTGGGCCTGCTACATCCTGTGGCCTTAGAGGGACACTCGGCCCGACAGGACACGGACATCCCTACTATTCCTGCCGGTTAGTAATGTTAGTGTTTATGTGAAATTTGAGCTCCGTGTAAAATGAGCCTCCAAGCCATATATTAACACATGCCCCTAGGGTGTGCCTTGTAGTGGAGGTAACAATTTAAACAGGGTGTGTTATGTGTGTGGACTCATCATTTGCTAATTTGCTTGCCCATACATGAGTTTGGAGAGTCTTGAGGAACACTATTGAGATTAGCAAAGGACTGCCTGTTATGTGTTTAGAGTCAATTACATCCAACACTTCCATCTTTATCTGTAGGCCACTTGGGTTGGAGCTGTGCTTTGGTCTGAAAGACTTGATCTGGGGTGCTTGAAAGGTTTTCCTAGAAAGAATGGCAACCAGCATAATCTGAGGCCAAATGCTATTTGCAAGCTGAGTGTGGTCCCATAATGGGCTTTTAGGGATGTGTGAAGCCTCAGAACAGCCAGTACATGCATGTTTAGTTGGCTGAAGGTGACCAATGTGTATGTATTTGTTGACTAATACATCTAACAGATAATGGCATTCATAGTCAACGTCAACTTGGTCCATTAGGGGAGTGGCCATTCATGCTTGACCACGTGTTTTAGTGAAGCATATGTTTTATTACACATCACCAATTACTATTTGTGTGTTAACATGCCTTTTTTTCAACAATGCAGCCCATCATCATCCCTCAGCTAGTGGGGAAGCCTCAGCCAGTTTGAGCATGCCGTCAACTTCCGTGCTTCCTCGGACCCAGGATCCGATATATACGGTAAGTGTCTTTTTCTGATGTTGCTTATGCATGTGACTTGCCATGTTTCTTTTTGCGGAATTACATATGTATTGCCCAAACTGAACCTTTTTTATTTACATGTCCCAACAGAACCACACACTGATGGAGGAAATCCAGGAGCTGGAGGAGGATGGACCCTTCATTGGACCTTCTGAACAGCTCCCCCTGGGACAGAATCTACAACTGTTCCAACATGTTTCTCCAACAAGTCCTCAGCAGCAGAGTGGGCAGCATGCAGAGACTGAGCCGACAGTCCCCAGTGTTAGCTCTGTTGCTGAGGATTTGCCAAGCAGACCTGTGGCTGTTGGTGGACCTAGAGGCCCATCATCTGCACGCCCCACAACCCGGGGAATTGGGAGGCGAAGTCAGCTACGTTGCCCAGTTTCCCAGGGGAGGGGCGCGTCGATGATGGAGTCAGCATGGCACCATGAGAGGCGGCTATTTCGCCGACAAAATCAAATAAACCACGAGCATCTTCATGGCCAATTAGAGACATTAAATAACATCTTAAACTCCATGCTGACTCCAACAACAGCCACATGGCCACCTTATTGAATTATTACAGTGCCATGCTTGAGGAAGTTCAAAATAGCAACAGCCACATGGCCACCGTAACTAACAATCTCAGTGCCATGATGGCTGAATTTTGAACTTCTAATAGAAACATGTTGGAAGTTGCAGATTCGGAATGCCACACAGGCCCAGGTGAGGGCCACCTCCAAGGGCCCCAACCTGGGTTTTATGGGCATCCCCCATTTTAAGGGCTATTTGGCCTGTATCTGCTCCACATCTTTGCTCTACATCCCCACTGTATTGACCTGTCTGGTGCGCCCTACCAATATACCCTTTTGGTATGGCTTTGCTTGTTTGCTTTGGATTTGCGCCCATATAGCTCATTAGAGTGCTGAGGTAGCCCACTAGCCAATGCCGGAGGTCAAGCCTCAATGAACCTGCCACTCAAGCTGTTGCGCTGCAGGCTTGGACCTAATTACATTGGTTCTACTACCTTGACCCCTGGCAGAGATTGTACTGGACTTGGATTGGGACTGGGGGTTCTTGTTTGGGTGGGCCACTGAGTAACAGGTGTAGATGTGGCATAGGTTTGGCTGATTTACACCTGTGCCTGTGGCAAATGTGGCCAAGCAGGAGAGGGTGTGTCTGTGGGCCAATTTGTTTTCCTAAAAATCTGGACATGCCAATGATTGTCACATATGTTATTGTATTGTAAATTTGTATTAAACTTTGGACAGGAGAGCCTTACTTGGTAACTCCTGCCTGTGGCTTATTGCTATGTGGCATGATTCGCCAAAAATGACCATTAACTCCAATGTTTGCTTTTCAAATGAACACCAAAAATTTTTACTTAACCTGTTGTTGACTAAGTTGATGCCTTTAGGTGTTTTGGGAATAAAGATCACTTAAAGTTTGCACTAACAACTTGGGCACAAAAAAGACACAAGTTTCAAATCAGGAGTGAGGTTTATAGTAATTAATTCCTTAGTCTTTTGTACATAAAAAAATAAACAAACCAACACAAAGGGCAACAAACTAAAGTAACAATCAATAAAGTGACAAAACAAACAAAGGGACAACAAATTAGGAAAAATGTGTGGCTATCAAATTAGACCGCACGGCTTGGCCAGATGCACTTGGTGAGCCATGATAGTCCTCCTCTGGATCATCGGTAGGTGGAGAGGGGGGCAAATCCACATACCGGGGGACACGCTGCAATATGGCAAAGTTATGCAATACTGCACACGCCATTATAATATCTATGACCTTTTTGGGGTCATACTGAAGGGCTCCCCCGGTATGGTCCAAGCATCTGAAGCGGATCTTTAATAGGCCAAACGCCCTTTCCACCACGGCCCTGGTCTTCCTGTGCACCCTATTATATGCATCCTGGGCGGCATTCTGGGACTGGAGGACGGGCGTCAGCAGCCACGGAAGGAGTGGATAGCTGGAATCACCTGCAAATATTGTAAGCAAAACACATAAATTACACATTACTCCCTAAATTGAATCCCAAAAACGGGCCATCAACATGACTAAGAGCCTAGGTCACATTTGCTAAACAGCATGAGCATACATATTGCACAGGGAAAAAAAAGCCTAAAAACATCTAATAGATGTGGGAACAATTTAAACATCAAAGATGGTGGATGATGGCCAATCAGACAGACTGCTAACAGGTATTGGTTTAGGACTGTGCTGCTCAGCATTCTTGGATGCCTTAACTTTTCAGGACCCCTTATCTGCTTTGTCTGAGGCAAAAACAGCTCTAACCCGGCCACTGTACTTTATCCCGCTCTCCTCTACTCAGTAAGTGTAATGCATCTAAGCAAAGATGGCGCAGACCCTATCATAAAGTCACGAACATAATTTCAGTGTGGGGAAGACTAATGATTAATTTACTATAAATTCAAATTTAACATTTTGCAAATGCAGGACTAACATTTGTCAAGGCTTTGTTGTTTGAAAAATGTAATGGTCGTGTTTCACATGCCCTATACAAATAACACTAACCAAGTACAAAAGTATTTGGTACACAAAAAAAAGGATATGTATGTTTGAAAAAGTAAAAATTAACTTTGAAGTGTTTATTTCAGGTACACATTAAAATGTTTCCCTTTTGAACACATGTGAAATTTTGGAGAAACTAAATACGGTCCATTGTTTCACAGGGACTCTTTACAAGGAGGGAATAATTAGAAGGAGGGAATATATACAAGGAGGAAATAATTACAAGGATGGATTTTACAAGGAAGGAATAATTACAAGGAGGGACTTTTTACAAGTTGGGTTTTTTAAAAAAAAATAAGGTAAAGTAATTGGAAAAATTACAGATTGTACTTGCCTGTAGATGTACTCGTCGGCTGCCGGAGGCACCAGGGCAACATGGGTGCAGTCAATGTCACCCATGACGTTGGGCATGTCGGCGATGTTATAAAATGCCAGCTTAATCGCTTTTATGGCTACCATGTCCTGAGGAAAACAAATATATTTCCGAGTAATGGTAGCCATGCCTTCCAAAAACTTGGATAGCACGCGGCTCAGCGTAGGCTGAGAGATCCCCACGGAGAGGGGACCCAGCCTCTGGAACGAGCCGTTCGCCAAAAATTGCAGGCAGCCAAGCATCTTGGTCATACCTGAAATTGCTTGCCCCATCCTTGTGGTGCGGGCTAACCATGGCCCCTGCTCACTATACAATTTATGGAGGGAAGCGCGATTAGGTCTGGTGAGCTCGAACAGCTCAACGTCATGCATGCCATCGATGTGCATGCATCGCCGCCGGTGCAATCTGGTCTTGGCCCTCTGGACAATTTCAATGCCCATGAGCTGCAGATCCTCATGCTCCTTAGCCATACCATAGCTGCTAGTCTCGAGGCCAAAATGGTCCCGTAAGGGGATCGTAAAGGAAACGGGTTTATAGGGTGGTGGTCCCTCGGCAATCAGCTCTCTGAATGAGACGCAAGCCCATAGCAATAACGTAAGTTATCTGAACAAACGAAAAATATCAGATTTTGTGGGGAAAAATGATCCGAACTAACACAAATGATCCGATTTGCTTTTGTTCATCAAAAGCGCATATACGCATTTGCCCGAAAAAAACAAAAAAATGACAAACACCCACAAAAACTTTCACAGACAGCTAGGGAAGTCCAGAATAATGTGCCTCTGAATCGAGCCTATTAACTCCTACAACAATTAAGATTCAAGTTCAACAATCCAAATATAATTCACAAAGGACATAAGTCTAAAAAAATATAGCAATTATATGGATGTGTGGGAAAATAAATGTTTACATGCTAAGGACTAATTAAGGTCAGCATTAAAATGCTTCTATAAGGCATACATGGAATGTATTGATTCAGGTATGCATTGCTATACAATTTATGGGCTCGGCCATGCTGATACATGCAATGCCTTGGTGCTAAAGGCGCGCAGACTCCTCCACATAGCCGCAAAACACAATCCGAGCCCTCAAAGGTCCCGTAAGTGGATCGGAAATGAAACGGATTTATAGGGTGGTGATCCGTAGGAAATCAGCTCTCTGAATCAGACGCAAGCCCATCCCAACAACGGAAGTTATCTGAACAAACGAAAAATATCAGATTTTGATGGGAAAATGATCCGAACTAACGCAAATGATCCAATTTAGTTTCGTTCTTGGAAAGCGCATATACGCATTATCCTGAACGTTCGTACGAATGGAAAATGAACGAAAAAAACAAAAAAAATGACAAACACCCACCAAAACTTTCACAGACAGCTACGGAAGTGCAGACGAATGTGCCTCTGAATCGAGCCTATTGTGTAGCAGCATCTCTGTTGCATCTGCTATACAATATAATAAGCAGAGATGAGTCTTTATCTCTCTTTATTTCCCCAAATATACAACATTGTGCTCCCCAACACAGCATCTCAAAAACAATGTACAAAATCAATGAATCTTGGGCTGGGAGGTTTGTACTTCGTGTAGCGGCATCTGCTATACAATATATTAAGCAGAGATGAGTCATGGTTTTACATGGTTGTAGCCAGTAAGTTACCTGAGCTGTAAAAAATTGTAACAGCCAGGCCGTAGCTGATGTTATAAGTGAAACAGCTCGCAGCTGACTTGCACTGTGTCAGTGATCACAGGGACCTGGTGCAGACCTTACAGTGAAGAATACTGCATCAGTATTTTCTGAGGAGCCACACCCAAAAGGCAATTATCCTCCCACAGTTAAAGCGGACCTTCACCCTGAATAAGTCTATCGTATGTGTTTCCCACACCCTGTACATACAGATTGCCCACATTAATCCGGACCTTCACCCTGAATAAGAGCCTATCTTATATGTTTCCCACACCCTGTACATACAGATTACTCACATTAATCCGGACCTTCACCCTGAATAAGAGCCTATCTTATATGTTTCCCACACCCTGTACATACAGATTACTCACATTAATCCGGACCTTCACTCTGAATAAGAGTCTATCTTATATGTTTCCCACACCCTGTACTTACAGATTACTCACATTAATCCGGACCTTCACCCTGAATAAGAGCCTATCTTATATGTTTCCCACACCCTGTACATACAGATTGCTCACATTAAAAATCATCCTACCTTCATCTACTGCATGTTATGAGCCTTTAAACATCCAAGATGGCGTTGCAGCCCCGAGGGGGAAAGAATATTAAGTAAGTGACTAAAAACTTAAAATATATTAATTTTAGATGCTGGGGAATCATTTTTTTAGGGTTTAGGCTTTTCAATAAATCACGGTGAAGGTCTGATTTAAACCGAACATTAAGAATCATTTCATGAAAAGCCTAAACCCCTAAAAAACTATTCCCAGCATCTAAAATTAATAGATTTTAAGTTTTTAGTCACTTACTTATTATTCTTTTCCCCTCTGGACTGCAACTCTGTTTATGACTCTAGGATACAAAGTAATGTGGACAATCTGTATGTACAGAGGATGAAACATACAAGATAGGCTCTTATTCAGGGCGAAGGTCCGGATTAATGTGGACAATCTGTATGTACAGAGGATGAAACATACAAGATAGGCTCTTATTCAGGGTGAAGGTCCGGATTAATGTGCACAATTTGTATGTACGGGGGGGGGGGGGACATACAAGATAGGCTCCTATTAAGGTTGAAGGCCTGGATTAATGTGGCCAATCTGTATTTACAGGGGGGAAAACATACAAGATAGGCTCTTATTCAGGGTGAGGGTCCCGGGTTAATGTGGGCAATCTGTATGTACGGGGGGGCATACAAGATAGGCTCTTATTCAGGGTGAGGGTCCACATTAAAGTTGGCAATCTGTATGTACAGGGGGGAAACATACAAGATAGGCTCTTATTCGGGGTGAAGGTCCGGATTAACGCGGGAAAACTCTATGTAAAGGGGGAAACATTCAAGATAGGCTCTTATTCAGGGTGAGGGTCTGGATTAATGTGGGCAATCTGTATGTACAGGGTGTGGGCATCATATAAGATAGGCTCTTATTCAGGGTGAGGGTCCGGATTAATGTGAGCAATCTGTATGTACAGGGGAAAACATACAAGATAGGCTCTTATTCAGAGCGAAGGTCTGGATCAATCTGAGCAATCGACTATAGACTATAAAGAAAAGAAAAGACTGCATAGAACATTCAGACTTGCCGAGACGATACTCGGGACCCCCCCCCCCCCCCACAGCTATCTAGGAACGACAGTATACAACAACAGGACTAAGGACTCGGTTCAACAAAGTTTATAAAAAGAAAATCATCTTTTTTTTTAGAATAAAATACGACAGTTTTTAGCTTTTTCAAATTCTTGTGATTTAACAGAGAAAAACAACAACGCCTTATTTTCTACAATATTTTTTTTGTTACTTGTCTTCTCTCATAAAGTGAAAAAAATAAAAACTGAAAACTAGAATTGTGAAACATTTGTATGATTCAGCGAAGTTTTAACTCTTCTGAACGAATTATTTACAGCTGCCCCGAGCAGGTGTAACGGAATTAGCAGCACATTCCCTTATGTTCTTTTTTTTTACCTAAAAAAAGGTCAGGTTAGCGATTTCCATTGTTTTTTTTTTTCATCAGTGTAAAAGACAAAGGCAGAATGAAATTAAGAGGCCGATTCAGTAATAGCGCCAGGTAGCGACAGATGAGTGACAGTAGCGTGTGCTTGGCCGTTGTTTGGTTGTTGACAGCGACTCAGTCGGTGTGCGGTAATGTTGAATACGGGGTTAGGAGTCGCTGTTTCACAGGTTCCGCGCTGTATGGGTGCGCCTGACAGCGAATGGTCATAGCGAACGGCTCCCAGCATATTCATTAACAAATCACGCTCAAAAAATTCTCGCGCTGTGAAAAGCTTGTTTAAACCCCAGAGCGCTGGCGGCGATGGCTTAAAAGTAGTTATTTAACCCCCAAACATCCATATTTTTTCATTTAAAAATTAAACAAGTTTTTCTAAACATTTTGTAATATGAATACATTAATATCAGAGCTGTAATATCAATTCTGCACAAATTTTTTTATTTTTTATTTTTTTACCTTTAAAAAAAATATCTAACATGGCAGAAGTGGTCACAGAATTTTTGACATTTAAAAAAAAAAAACATTAATAACAATTAAATATGAAGATTTAAAGATTGCTCCATTGAAATGCATTGGAGAGCACCAGGTAGCGAGAGGTCATACCTGGCGCTGTGATGGGATTAGCAGCGGCGCTGTTCGTCGCAGTCCGCTACATGATGAATCCCGCTCTAGCTGACGCTCTCGCCGGCGCTAGCCTCATTTAGCGTGATAAATGCGCGATTGTGTCCGCCGCCTGGCGTTCCGGAGTCGGTAGCCGCCGATAGCTGGCGATACCTGGCGCTAGTGAGACACTACCTGGCGCTATCCCTTGATAAATAAGGGCCAAAGATTTAAATCTGCCGACATCTCAGGCAGAGCAGCAAACCTGGGCCAAAGGCTAAAGGGGCCAGTGAGTTACCAGGACCAGACGGGTGCACTAGCCAGGTGATCTGGAGGGAGAGGCCATGATTTGTTTTCATTGCAAATGAAACAGTAAAAAAATTAAGAAATAAAAGGTTACCTCCAATAGCTTTGCAGCAATTAATCTATTCAACTGCAATAGCTGTTTTTTTTTTACTTCAACACGTTTCACAAGTCATCCAGCTGCCTTTCCCAATAGGCAATACTGAATTCACACACACATCCAGTGGGATGGAGCAAAAGAAAACAGCCAGTCCGGTTGCCTTGATCTATTACTAAATATCTCTCTTTATTAATTAATTTTATATTTCTTTAATTACTCTTTTAATAAAATATTAAAGCCGACCCCCTACAGGAAAAGCGCTAAACCTTGGCCAAAGGTCATGGGGCTGGAAATTTGCCAGGGGCAGGCTGGGCTTCCTATGTATTTATAAAGGGCGGATGCACTCTGTATATGGCAAATACTGTGGGTGCGATGACCCGGGTTTTTCCTTACCCAAACATCCAATGGAAAGAGAGAAGAAGGGTCCGCACTCCTAAAATATAGCTTTTATTGCTGTCCTTTAAAAATATCCAAGAAGAAAACCAGCGGTAAAAACATCAAAGCAGTCCTAGCAGCCTCTAACGCATTTCGGGCTGAAAACCGCCCTTAATCATAGATATGGGCTTCCTATGCCTGGTGCACCAGTCCGGTCATCTGGAGGAAGGGGCGTGAGTCTTTTTTTTTTCATTTTATTTGAAGCTGTTACAAAATAAATAAATAAATAAATAACATATAATTCCTGCTTTTATGTAAAAATAAATCTGGGCAACTGCAATATCGTATTTTACTTCAAAACGTTTCACAAGTCACCCAGCTGCCGTTCCTAATAGTGGGATAAATAACAAAACATGTGGAGCAAAAGAAAACAGCCAGTCCGGTTGCCTTGATCTATTACTAAATATCTCTCTTTATTAGTTCATTTTATATTTTTTAATTACCGTTTTAATAAAATATTAAAGCCGACCCCCCCACAGGAAAAGCGCCAAACCTTGGCCAAAGGCCATGGGGCTGGAAATTTGCCAGGGGCAGGCTGGGCTTCCTGTGCCTGTTGCACCAGTCTGGTCATCTGGAGGAAGGGCCAGGATTCTACTTTTATTTGAAACCGTTACAAAATAAATAATGTATAACGCCGCCATATATGGAAGAATAAATCTGGGCAACTGCTATAGCGTTTTTTTTTTTTTTACTTCAACACGTTTCACAAGTCATCCAGCTGCCTTTCCTAACAGTGGGATGAATAGCAAAACATGCGAAGCAAAAGAAAACAGCAAGTCCAGTTGCCTGGAACTGTTACTAAATACATATCTAGCATCACATGGATGAATGTGATCCTCCATAAGAAAGTGACTTGTTGCACGAGTGCATTGAAAAACAATTGTCACAAACTCACAATGATATTATACGGAGGAGTCACCTGGTCATTCTGAAGCTGTGTGAAATGCAGGAAACGAATGCACCATTTGGGCCGCAGGCTTCTCAGAGACGCTTTCAGAGATTTACAATTTTCAGCTATAGAATTCGAGACGATTTTCCTGAAATTTCTGCTTACTAAAGCTTTGCATCTTCACATAGAAACGTACATTTTTCCAACCGCATTTTTGACAGGACGGATTTAATTAGCGAGCTTTGTTGAATCACACGGGGAGGCCGATTCATTAATAGCGCCAGGTAGCGACAGATGAGCGACAGTAGCGGTATTTTCACAGCGCCCGCTAGTATTCGCTGTGCTTGGCCGTTGTTCGGCTGTTGACAGCGACTCAGTCGGTGTGCGGTAATGTTGAATACGGGGTTAGGAGTCGCTGTTTGACAGGTTCCGCGCTGTATGGGAGCGCATGACAGCGAATGGCCATAGCGACCGGCTCCCAGCATATTCATTAACAAATCACGCTCCAAAAATTCTCGCGCTGTGAAATGCTTGTTTAAACCCCAGAGCGCTGGCGGCGATGAGTTAAAAGTAGTTTTTCGCTTCACCTTATGGCTGTGTGCGGGGCGTGAGAGACGCACTGGCGCGACCGTGCAGGCGTGGGACATTGGCCAAGTTTGTGCGCCCCTTAGATCTATTGGCGCGCACTGGATGATGCGCACTGTGCCTGTCAGGCCAGTTGATATCGCGCATGCGCGCAAAAACTACTATTTATATATATATTCTTTCCCTCGCCTCTCTTTCCCCCCCCCCCTCCGTGCTGCCATTGGGGTTGGCATGACCCTAACGGGTGATTTAGCTGTCCTTTGTTATTACTCCGGGTTGCTGTGTGGCGCGCTTCCGGCCGGGGGCGTTGCATGGCAACCTTGGAACGCAGGCTTTGCGGCGGCGCGCTTCCAGCCGGAGCGCGTCGCACGGCGATTCAATCTGACACCCTACACAGCTATGCTGGCCTTGATGGCTATTTATTTGGCACCTGTGTGTGGCCGTGCTGATCCCCTGGGAGCACTGGTGTGGAGAGGTGGGGTATGACAGGTGTAGGGTAATTAAACTTGGTGTGATACAGGACGCCCACTTGGTCTGATTGGTGGGATAGGTGTATATAGGGAACATTGTATGACCTCTTGATATAATATCGCCCTGAGGAAGCAGCGTGTGACCGCTGCGACACGCGTTGGCGGATTTACAGTGGGGGTAGGTCCAGTTGGTACACTTATCTATACTATAATGATTGTTCCATGACTTTTTCAACCACTCTGGCTGGCCTCTATTTGGATATGGATTAGTTTGATTTGTAATGATTGTGTTGCACAGCCCATATTGCACAGGCACTTGGTCCTGCTATTGTTATTGTTGTTTGAATTACTTGCACATGTATATATGTATATATCTTTTCACATGATGATTTTGAATTAATTTAGTAGACATTTCACTTGGTTATATATATGTTTCCAGCCCAGTAGAGATAATCATTGGAAGACTGCTACTATGATATTCAATGTGATACCCTGGCGCCCCCTAGTGTGTTTGTTGTAGAATTGTCATATATGTTTTTTAATGTGTCTGTTATAATTGTTTTACATTTCAAATACAATAAATTTATATATTTTTATACTTATTAAGAGGGTAGTGCCCTATTTCTTTATCATCTGTCTTGGTACAAATCCTGGGGTGTGTGGGGACCCTATACAGCAATTATTCTCACAATGATATTATACGGAGGAGTCACCTGGTCATTCTGAAGCTGTGAGAAATGCAGGAAACGAATGCACCATTTGGGCCGCAGGCTTCTCAGAGACGCTTTCAGAGATTTACAATTTTCAGCTATAGAATTCGAGACGATTTTCCTGAAATTTCTGCTTACTAAAGCTTTGCATCTTCACATAGAAACGTAAATTTTTCCAACCGCATTTTTGACTGGACGGATTTAATTAGCGAGCTTTGTTGAATCACACGGGGAGGCCGATTCATTAATAGCACCAGGTAGCGACAGATGAGCGACAGTAGCGGTATTTTCACAGCGCCGGCTAGTATTCGCTGTGCTTGGCCGTTGTTCGGCTGTTGACAGCGACTCAGTCGGTGTGCGGTAATGTTGAATACGGGGTTAGGAGTCGCTGTTTGACAGGTTCCGCGCTGTATGGGAGCGCATGACAGCGAACGGCCATAGCGAACGGCTCCCACCATATTCATTAACAAATCACGCTCCAAAAATTCTTGCGCTGTGAAATGCTTGTTTAAACCCCAGAGCACTGGCGGCGATGGGTTAAAAGTAGTTTTTTAACCCCCAAACAACCATATTTTTAGTAAAAAAAAAAAAACATGTTTTTCAAAACATTTTGTAATATGAATACATTAATATCAGACCTGTAATATCAATTCTGCACAAATTTATTTATTTTTTATTTTACCTTAAAAAAAAAATCTAACATGGCAGAAGTGGTCACTAGGGATGAGCGAATCGATCCGGACGAACCCGGATTCGATCCGAATTTCAGGAAAAATTCGATTCGGATCGAATCCGAATTTCCCCGCGATTCGATCACTCGAAGTTTTCCTTTAACATCCATTCATTTACATTACAGGCATTCTAAGATGGCGGGCGGGACATGTCTGGACATGTATCCCGCGCCAGTGCAAGCTGGGGCAGTCACATGCAGCCTATCAGCAGCCAGCAAGCCCGGTGACGTCACACAGCGGTATTTAACGGCGGCCATCTTGCTTTTCCTCATTTCTCTATTGCATTCGTGAGAGACAGAACGCTGTGTAGCTGAGGGACAGACAGGGACAGGCTGGAGACAGGCAGGGACAGACAGGGACAGGCTGGAGACAGGCAGGAGACAGACAGGAGATAGACAGAAAGTCAGCGAAAAACAGGGAAAGGAAGGGAAAATCGGAGGCTGTCAGTTTTTTTTTTTTTTTTCATCCAGCCTGACAGGCTTTGTTAGCGTTTTCAGGCTGCTTATACTAACTGTGCATATATACTGAACTGATCTTAAGTCTGCTGTGAGGCATCCCATTCTGTGACTAAAGCAGCCTCTATTTAATAGCATAATAAACATTTGCACTTATTCTCATAGAAATCAGGCCTGATAAAGACACTTTTGCTGTGCATGCTCTCTGGTTTTTGTGGCACTGGCATCCCATTCTGTGACTAAAGCAGCCTCTATTTAATAGCATAATAAACATTTGCACTTATTCTCATAGAAATCAGGCCTGATAAAGACACTTTTGCTGTGCATGCCCCCTGGTTTTTGTGGCACTGGCATCCCATTCTGTGACTAAAGCAGCCTCTATTTAATAGCATAATAAACATTTGCACTTATTCTCATAGAAATCAGGCCTGATAAAGACACTTTTGCTGTGCATGCTCTCTGGTTTTTGTGGCACTGGCATCCCATTCTGTGACTAAAGCAGCCTCTATTTAATAGCATAATAAACATTTGCACTTATTCTCATAGAAATCAGGCCTGATAAAGACACTTTTGCTGTGCATGCTCTCTGGTTTTTGTGGCACTGGCATCCCATTCTGTGACTAAAGCAGCCTCTATTTAATAGCACAATAAACATTTGCACTTATTCTCATAGAAATCAGGCCTGATAAAGACACTTTTGCTGTGCATGCTCTCTGGTTTTTGTGGCACTGGCATCCCATTCTGTGACTAAAGCAGCCTCTATTTAATAGCACAATAAACATTTGCACTTATTCTCATAGAAATCAGGCCTGATAAAGACACTTTTGCTGTGCATGCTCTCTGGTTTTTGTGGCACTGGCATCCCATTCTGTGACTAAAGCAGCCTCTATTTAATAGCATAATAAACATTTGCACTTATTCTCATAGAAATCAGGCCTGATAAAGACACTTTTGCTGGCCAAAGCCCTACTGGACCCTGCCAGGTCGATTCCTGCCCGGGGCATCCCATTCTGTGACTACAGCAGCCTCTGTTTAAGACCATATAAGCATTTGCTCTTATCATATTTGAAATTAGCCTGATAAAGACACTTTTGCTGGCCAAAGCCCTACTGGACCCTGCCAGGTCCATTCCTGCCCAGGGCATCCCATTCTGTGACTAAAGCAGCCTCTGTTTAAGACCATATAAGCATTTGCTCTTATTATATTTATATTATAAGACACTTTTGCTGGGCATAGGCTTACTGCTGCCTGCCAGGTGCACTTCTGTTGAGGCATCCCATTCTGTAACATAGCATACCCCTCTTTATTTACACTAAGCAGCTCTCTTATTTACACTAAGCAGGCCTGTTGGAGGCTGAGTGTTACTGCTCACTTTTGGTGTGCATTATATTCTGTTTTATATAGACCCACTGCTGCCTGGGGGTTCTTAAAATATCACCTACTACCACGCCAGTTAGACTATGTCGGGCAGACAAGTGCCTGGAAGTGAAAAGAGGAGTGGCAGAGGCCAAGATTCCGCAGGCAGAGCTCGCATCAGACTGGGGGCCAGTAGCAGCAGGAGTCACGCTGAGAGACCTAATCTGCCAGTATCTGCTAGCGGTCGGGTCTCCACCAGTAACGCATCTGCCGTGGTAGATTGGCTGACGCGCTCATCAACAACATCATCACAACTTACATCTGAGACCCCCAGTCTAGGGTCGGTAGGTTCCTCTGACACAACCCTGAGTTGGCATGCCCCGAGAGCAGTCCCTGTCCTCCCATTGCCTCTGTCCTACGCCGTTCCCTCCCCCAGCGACGTATCCTATGCTTTGGGTTCAGCTCCACTCTTTAGTGAGGAGGACGATCAGATACAGGAGGACAGTCAGCAGCTACTGCCCAGCCAAGAAATGGAGGTGGCTTCTTTAGCTAGGCAGACAAATAGTGATGTGGACAGTGTCGTGGGTGCTGCGAGCGTTCCAGCTCCTGCGCCAGACACTGTTGACGAATCCACGAACATCAGTGACGTACAGCCACAACCCGGTGATGATGATGATGATGACGATGAAGCCGATCGCACTTGGGAGCCGGGTGATGAAGGGGCTTCATCGTCATCATCAGGAGAAGAGGGGCGCAGGTTGCCCCGGAGTCAGCAGCTGAGGCAGCAAGGTGGTAGCAGTCAGCATGGGGGCACAATTCCAAAGGCTGGAGCCGGCCGGGGCCGGGGCCGGGGTAGAGCACCTGCTGTGCGGCAGTCTACCTTATCGGGAGGTAGTGGAGCAGGGGTTCCTGGAGTTGGCAACAGCAGCAGTGAATCAGTGAGGCCAGGGGGTGGGAAAAGTAGCTACTCGGCAGTGTGGCAGTTTTTCCTGAGGCATCCGCAGGAGGGTAACATGGCCACATGCAAGATATGTAGGCAAAAGGTGAAGCGTGGCCAGGGTCCAAATGTTGGCACCACGGCCCTGCGTCAACATATGATGCGTCACCATAAAACGACCTGGGAGAACCGAGGCTCCCAAGGGGTGGTCCAGTCTGCTTCCTCACCAAGTGAGCTCCCAATTTCTGCCAGCCAAGGCTCCAGCACCTCAGCCGAAGGCAGCTGTGCGTCACACCCATCCTCTGTCGCTCCTGCTCCTCCTCCTCCTCCTCCAAGTCATGCATCCCGCCAGCAATCCATCAGCGAAGCCATGTCCAAGAGACAGCAGTATGCGCCCACTCATCCTACGGCGCAGAAGCTGAATGTGCTCCTGTCCAAGTTGCTGGTGCTGCAGTCGCTCCCTTTTCAGGTGGTGGAATCTGCACCTTTCAGAGAACTGATGGCTTGTGCCGAGCCGAGGTGGAGAGTCCCAAGCCGTCATTTCTTTGCCAAGAAGGCAGTACCAGCGCTGCACACTTTTGTTGAACAGAAGGTGGGCCAGTCCTTGAGCCTGTCGGTGTGTAGCAAAATACATGGCAGCGCCGACATCTGGAGCTGTAACTACGGTCAGGGGCAGTACATGTCGTTTACGGCCCACTGGGTGAATGTGGTCCCTTTGCAGCAGCAACTTGGACAGGTCACGCCGCTTCGGCCTCCGCGCTCTCTGCCCATTGGGCCTGTGACACCGTGCGACTCGGCCTCCTCATCCTCCGCCATCTCCTCACCCTCCACTGTAGGCTCAAGTCTCAGTGCCCCTCCAGTCTACCATGTGTGCAGGGCACGGAGGTGTCACGCAGTGCTTCACATGGTTTGTCTTGGCGAACGGAGTCACACAGGGGAGGAACTGCTTAAATGTATTCATCAGGAAATCCAAACATGGCTTACTCCGAGAAAACTTAAAATGGGAATCATGGTTACCGACAATGGGAAGAACATTTTGTCTGCGCTGCGCTAAGGAAGCCTGACCCATGCCCCCTGCATGGCTCACGTCTTCAATCTGGTTGTCAAGCGGTTTCTGAAGTGTTCCCCCCATCTGCAGGACATCCTAACAACTTCACGGAAACTTTGCATGCACTTCAGCCACTCCTACACCGCCAAACACACCCTTCTTGAGCTACAGCGTCAGAATGGTATCCCCCAACATAGTCTGATTTGCGATGTTTCCACCCGTTGGAATTCCACCCTTCACATGTTGGACCGATTATATGAACAGAGAAAAGCCATCACGGATTTCCTGATGATCCAAGCAGATAGGGGGACTCCCCTGTGTAACTTCAATGTCAACCAGTGGCAGCTCATACGTGACACCTGCCGTTTGCTCAGGCCCTTTGAGGAAGCCACTTTATTTGTCAGTCGGCAGGATTACGGGATGAACGACGTGATTCCACTGCTTCATGTACTACAGCACATGTTGGAAACCATGGCTGGTCAGGGCACTGGAGACATGGCGTTTACATCTTACGGCCACATGAACCCCGTTGGAGCTGAACTGGAGGAGGAGGAGGAGGAAGAGGAGGAGGAGGAGTTGCCCAGCGAAACACAGTTTAGGCTTGGCGAAATGGCTGGTTTATCTAGTCAGCGGACAGGAGAGGAGGAGCAGGAGCAGCCAGAGGAGCTAGAGGTTTTTGAGGAAGGAGAGACAGAGGACCCGGGCACACCGTGGCAGTATGCAGTGGAGATGGAGACAGGTAGTCCATCCGAGTCACTTGCGCAAATGGCACGAAGCATGCTCACATGCTTGCGTAGTGACCCCAGAATTGTTTCCATCTGTCGGCGGGATGACTTCTGGCTGTCCACCTTATTGGACCCTCGCTTCCGGCACAAAATGGGGGCATTTTTTAAACCCACCGAGAGGGAGGACAAACTCAACTACTACAAAGACATTCTACGTAGGCAGTTGGCCGATGCCTATCTGCGCCATGGTCCATACTCTCGCAGGTCTGACTCGAGGGGACCTCTGCGCTCACCTTCCACTGCCATGGCCGCTGGGGGGGTTGGCAGCAGCAGCAGCAGAAGCTCCATCAGCAGCAGCAGCCTCAGTCTTCAGTCGCTAATGAGTAGCTTTCTACACCCGCATAGTGAGGCTACTCATGAGCAGCAGGAAGACCTGGAGCAGGACCTGAACCAGCAGGTCATGTCATACTTTGACATGACCATGCCAACACACCTTGAGGATCCGCTGGACTTCTGGGCAGCCAAACTTGATTTGTGGCCGCAACTAGCAGAGTTTGCCCTGGAAAAGCTGTCCTGCCCGGCAAGTAGCGTGCCATCTGAGCGGGTGTTTAGTGCGGCGGGGGCCATAGTTACGGCGAGGAGAACTCGTCTGTCAACTAAAAATGTGGAGAGACTCACCTTTGTCAAAATGAATCAGGGATGGATCAGCCAGGATTTCCACCCACCAATGCCTGATGCATGCGACTAGATTCAGCATGGTGCCACGTTTTACACTTTACAAATGGTGCAAAACATATTTATGTCTTTAGGCCATTTTTTGGGCTCCTGCTGCTGCTACTGCCAACTTCTGCCAACTCCAGGGTGTGATTCATCCAATTTTTGGGCTCCTGAAGCCAACTCCAGTGTATATTTGGGCTCCTGCTGCTACTACTGTCAACTCCTGCCAACTCCAGGGTGTGATTCATCCAATTTTTGGGCTCCTGAGGCCAACTCCAGTGTATATTTGGGCTCCTGCTGCTGCTACTGTCAACTCCTGCCAACTCCAGGGTGTGATTCATCCAATTTTTGGGCTCCTGAAGCCAACTCCAGTGTATATTTGGGCTCCTGCTGCTACTACTGCCAACTTCTGCCAACTCCAGGGTGTGATTCATCCAATTTTTGGGCTCCTGAAGCCAACTCCAGTGTATATTTGGGCTCCTGCTGCTGCTACTGTCAACTCCTGCCAACTCCAGGGTGTGATTCATCCAATTTTTGGGCTCCTGAAGCCAACTCCAGTGTATATTTGGGCTCCTGCTGCTACTACTGCCAACTTCTGCCAACTCCAGGGTGTGATTCATCCAATTTTTGGGCTCCTGAGGCCAACTCCAGTGTATATTTGGGCTCCTGCTGCTGCTGCTGCCAACTTCTGCCAACTCCAGGGTGTGATTCATCCAATTTTTGGGCTCCTGAAGCCAACTCCAGTGTATATTTGGGCTCCTGCTGCTACTACTGTCAACTCCTGCCAACTCCAGGGTGTGATTCATCCAATTTTTGGGCTCCTGAGGCCAACTCCAGTGTATATTTGGGCTCCTGCTGCTGCTGCTGCCAACTTCTGCCAACTCCAGGGTGTGATTCATCCAATTTTTGGGCTCCTGAGGCCAACTCCAGTGTATATTTGGGCTCCTGCTCCTGCTGCTGCCAACTTCTGCCAACTCCAGGGTGTGATTCATCCAATTTTTGGGCTCCTGAAGCCAACTCCAGTGTATATTTGGGCTCCTGCTGCTGCTGCTGCCAACTTCTGCCAACTCCAGGGTGTGATTCATCCAATTTTTGGGCTCCTGAAGCCAACTCCAGTGTATATTTGGGCTCCTGCTGCTGCTACTGTCAACTCCTGCCAACTCCAGGGTGTGATTCATCCAATTTTTGGGCTCCTGAAGCCAACTCCAGTGTATATTTGGGCTCCTGCTGCTGCTACTGCCAACTTCTGCCAACTCCAGGGTGTGATTCATCCAATTTTTGGGCTCCTGAAGCCAACTCCAGTGTATATTTGGGCTCCTGCTGCTACTACTGCCAACTTCTGCCAACTCCAGGGTGTGATTCATCCAATTTTTGGGCTCCTGAGGCCAACTCCAGTGTATATTTGGGCTCCTGCTGCTGCTGCTGCCAACTTCTGCCAACTCCAGGGTGTGATTCATCCAATTTTTGGGCTCCTGAAGCCAACTCCAGTGTATATTTGGGCTCCTGCTGCTACTACTGTCAACTCCTGCCAACTCCAGGGTGTGATTCATCCAATTTTTGGGCTCCTGAGGCCAACTCCAGTGTATATTTGGGCTCCTGCTGCTGCTGCTGCCAACTTCTGCCAACTCCAGGGTGTGATTCATCCAATTTTTGGGCTCCTGAGGCCAACTCCAGTGTATATTTGGGCTCCTGCTCCTGCTGCTGCCAACTTCTGCCAACTCCAGGGTGTGATTCATCCAATTTTTGGGCTCCTGAAGCCAACTCCAGTGTATATTTGGGCTCCTGCTGCTGCTACTGTCAACTCCTGCCAACTCCAGGGTGTGATTCATCCAATTTTTGGGCTCCTGAAGCCAACTCCAGTGTATATTTGGGCTCCTGCTGCTGCTGCTGCTGCCAACTTCTGCCAACTCCAGGGTGTGATTCATCCAATTTTTGGGCTCCTGAAGCCAACTCCAGTGTATATTTGGGCTCCTGCTGCTGCTACTGTCAACTCCTGCCAACTCCAGGGTGTGATTCATCCAATTTTTGGGCTCCTGAGGCCAACTCCAGTGTATATTTGGGCTCCTGCTGCTGCTACTGTCAACTCCTGCCAACTCCAGGGTGTGATTCATCCAATTTTTGGGCTCCTGAAGCCAACTCCAGTGTATATTTGGGCTCCTGCTGCTGCTACTGCCAACTTCTGCCAACTCCAGGGTGTGATTCATCCAATTTTTGGGCTCCTGAAGCCAACTCCAGTGTATATTTGGGCTCCTGCTGCTACTACTGCCAACTTCTGCCAACTCCAGGGTGTGATTCATCCAATTTTTGGGCTCCTGAGGCCAACTCCAGTGTATATTTGGGCTCCTGCTGCTGCTGCTGCCAACTTCTGCCAACTCCAGGGTGTGATTCATCCAATTTTTGGGCTCCTGAAGCCAACTCCAGTGTATATTTGGGCTCCTGCTGCTACTACTGTCAACTCCTGCCAACTCCAGGGTGTGATTCATCCAATTTTTGGGCTCCTGAGGCCAACTCCAGTGTATATTTGGGCTCCTGCTGCTGCTGCTGCCAACTTCTGCCAACTCCAGGGTGTGATTCATCCAATTTTTGGGCTCCTGAGGCCAACTCCAGTGTATATTTGGGCTCCTGCTCCTGCTGCTGCCAACTTCTGCCAACTCCAGGGTGTGATTCATCCAATTTTTGGGCTCCTGAAGCCAACTCCAGTGTATATTTGGGCTCCTGCTGCTGCTGCTGCCAACTTCTGCCAACTCCAGGGTGTGATTCATCCAATTTTTGGGCTCCTGAAGCCAACTCCAGTGTATATTTGGGCTCCTGCTGCTGCTACTGTCAACTCCTGCCAACTCCAGGGTGTGATTCATCCAATTTTTGGGCTCCTGAAGCCAACTCCAGTGTATATTTGGGCTCCTGCTGCTGCTACTGCCAACTTCTGCCAACTCCAGGGTGTGATTCATCCAATTTTTGGGCTCCTGAAGCCAACTCCAGTGTATATTTGGGCTCCTGCTGCTACTACTGCCAACTTCTGCCAACTCCAGGGTGTGATTCATCCAATTTTTGGGCTCCTGAGGCCAACTCCAGTGTATATTTGGGCTCCTGCTGCTGCTGCTGCCAACTTCTGCCAACTCCAGGGTGTGATTCATCCAATTTTTGGGCTCCTGAAGCCAACTCCAGTGTATATTTGGGCTCCTGCTGCTACTACTGTCAACTCCTGCCAACTCCAGGGTGTGATTCATCCAATTTTTGGGCTCCTGAGGCCAACTCCAGTGTATATTTGGGCTCCTGCTGCTGCTGCTGCCAACTTCTGCCAACTCCAGGGTGTGATTCATCCAATTTTTGGGCTCCTGAGGCCAACTCCAGTGTATATTTGGGCTCCTGCTGCTGCTGCTGCCAACTTCTGCCAACTCCAGGGTGTGATTCATCCAATTTTTGGGCTCCTGAGGCCAACTCCAGTGTATATTTGGGCTCCTGCTCCTGCTGCTGCCAACTTCTGCCAACTCCAGGGTGTGATTCATCCAATTTTTGGGCTCCTGAAGCCAACTCCAGTGTATATTTGGGCTCCTGCTGCTGCTGCTGCCAACTTCTGCCAACTCCAGGGTGTGATTCATCCAATTTTTGGGCTCCTGAAGCCAACTCCAGTGTATATTTGGGCTCCTGCTGCTACTACTGTCAACTTCTGCCAACTCCAGGGTGTGATTCATCCAATTTTTGGGCTCCTGAAGCCAACTCCAGTGTATATTTGGGCTCCTGCTGCTGCTGCTGCTGCCAACTTCTGCCAACTCCAGGGTGTGATTCATCCAATTTTTGGGCTCCTGAAGCCAACTCCAGTGTATATTTGGGCTCCTGCTGCTGCTGCTGCTGCCAACTTCTGCCAACTCCAGGGTGTGATTCATCCAATTTTTGGGCTCCTGAAGCCAACTCCAGTGTATATTTGGGCTCCTGCTGCTGCTGCCAACTTCTGCCAACTCCAGGGTGTGATTCATCCAATTTTTGGGCTCCTGAGGCCAACTCCAGTGTATATTTGGGCTCCTTCTGCCCCTCATAGTGATGCCACTTCAACTCTCTGCAATTGTGCCGCTCTGCGATTCTATTAGCGATGCCTCTGATCTGCATGTGATATTTCTTCAAAGTATTATTTAACAAACCCAGCACGCATCCTGTGCGTGTTACAGCAAGGCTGAATGGTTTACAACCCTATTGAGGCTGTAGGAGGCTCAGAAATAGCCGTTTTTAATAGCGATTCGTCGCGAATTTATTCGGGTCGAAACGATTTTTGTCGGAAAATTCGGCGAATCAGTCGAATCGAATTTTTCAAAAGTTCGCTCATCTCTAGTGGTCACAGAATTTTTGACATTTAAAAAAAGCAATTAATTATGAATATTTAAAGATTGCTCCATTGAAATGCATTGGAGAGCGCCAGGTAGCGAGAGGTCATACCTGTCGCTGTTCAAGGTCGCTCGCTGGCGCTGTGGGGTGAGGCTGGAATAATGATGAATGATTCGCTATCTGGCGCTCTGTCAGTCGCTAAGCAGGATCGGCTTGATAAATGTGTGATTGCGGAGGGGAGCCGGCATTCTCGTGGCGGTGACCGTCATTACCGTTCGCTCACCATTCGCTACCTGGCGCTATCCCTTGTTAAATAAGGGCCTAAGTTACTTACGTTTTTCTGCAAGCGATCCGATTCTCCAACCAAAACAATTTGTTTTCTATGTTTGTTGAATCAAGCCCTAAATCTCAATCCGAAAATTTCCCTACTCACCCCGGTCACACTTTTAAAATCTGGCCATTGACTTATTTTGCTGTAAAACATTTCGTTGAAAAAAGAGCTTTTCCCCAGAAGCTATACATAAACCAGGCAGCTTAGGATTAGGGCTGCATGTCATATTCTTTTCTCTAATACATTAGATATAGAGGAAAATAGACAAAAACATTCGGAGGCCTCACCTGTATAATTCCAGCTATAAATTCAAGGTCAGCAGGAGACAAGAAAGTAACTGAGTCTAGGGAAGAATCCTCAGAATAGACGACATAAAAGCTGCACAATAGTGGAATGATTCTCTTAGAACATTTTTGATGTCATACGGTACGTACAAGATTCCAGATAGGCTAACTGAGCTTCCATAGTTATCTGAGTCTATACGGGGCGAGGGGCAGAATGTGAGAAAGAAATAAAGCCGTGATTTTACAGCCCAGGATGTCACCTATAAAAGAGCTCAGCAATATCCTGAGACCTCCAGAAAAAAAGCCCTTTGTGTCTCATTATGTGAACAGGATATTTCCCAAACCCATCCTCGTGGCCTCCAACAGGTCATGTTTTATGGAACTCCATCCAAATGTCCCAAACCCATCCTTGGGGACTCCAACAAGTCATACTTTGTGGATTTCCACTCATATGTCCCGAACCCATCTTCTTGGTTTCCAGATGGTCATGCTTTGTGGATCTCCACCCAGATGTCCCTAACCCATTCTTGGGCCCTTTAACAGGTCATGCTTTATGGAACTCCACCCAGATATCGCAAACCCATTCTTGGGGTCTCCAACAGGTCATGCTATGTCGATCTCCACTCAGATGTCCCAAACCCATCCTCAGGGCCTCCAACAGGTCATGCTTTGTGGATCTCCACTCAGATGTCCCAAACCCATCCTTGGGGCATCCAACAGGTCATGCTTTGTGGATCTCCACTCATATATCCCAAACCCATCCTCAGGCCATCCAACAGGTCATGCTTTGCGGATCTCCACTCATATGTCCCAAACCCATCCTTGGGGTTTCCAGCCAACCAGTCATGCTTTGTGGATCTCCACTCATATGTCCCAAACCCATCCTCGGGGCCTCCCACAGGTCATGCTTTGTGGATCTCCACTCAGATGTCCCAAACCCATCCTTGGGGTTTCCAACCAACCGGTCAAGCTTTGTGGAAATCCACTCAGATGTCCCAAAACCCAGCCTTGGGGCCTCCAACAGGACATGCTTTGTGCATCTCCTCTCATATGTACCAAACCCATCCTCGGGGCCTTGAACAGGTTATGCTTTGTGGAAATCCACTCATATGTCCCAAACCAAACTTTGGGGCCTCCAACAGGTCATGCTTTGTGGAACTCCACCCAGATGTCCCAAATTCATCCTCAGGACCTCCAACAGGTCATGCTTTGTGGATCTCCACTCATATGTCCCAAACCCATCCTCGGGGCCTCCCACAGGTCATGCTTTGTGGATCTCCACTCAGATGTCCCAAACCCATCCTCAGGGCATACAACAGGTCATGCTTTGCGGATCTCCACTCATATGTCCCAAACCCATCCTTGGGGTTTCCAACCAACCAGTCAAGCTTTGTGGAAATCCACTCAGATGTCCCAAACCCAGCCTTGGGGCCTCCAACAGGACATGTTTTGTGCATCTCCTCTCATATGTACCAAACCCATCCTCGGGGCCTTGAACAGGTTATGCTTTGTGGACCTCCACTCATATGTTCCAAACCCATCTTTGGGGCCTTCAACAGGTCATGCTTTGTGGATCTCCACTTATATGTCCCAAACCCATCTTTGGGGCCTCCAACAGGTCATGCTTTGTGGAACTCCACCCAGATGTCCCAAATTCATCCTCAGGACCTCCAACAGGTCATGCTTTGTGGATCTCCACTCATATGTCCCAAACCCATCCTGGGGGCCTCCAACAGGTTATGCTTCGTGGAAATTCACTCAGATGTCCTAAACCTATCCTTGGGGCCTCCAACAGGTCATGCTTTGTGGATCTCCACTCAGATGTCCCAAACCCATCCTCAGGGCATACAACAGGTCATGCTTTGTGGATCTCCCCTCAGATGTCCCAAAACCATCCTCGGGGCTTTCAACAGGTCATTTTTTGTGGAAATCCACTCAGATGTCCCAAACCCAGCCTTGGGGCCTCCAACAGGACATGCTTTGTGGATCTCCTCTCATATGTACCAAATTCATCCTCAGGACCTCCAACAGGTCATGCTTTGTGGATCTCCACTCATATGTCCCAAACCCATCCTGGGGGCCTTGAACATGTCATGCTTTGTGGATCTCCACTCAGATGTCTCAAACCCATCCTCGGGGCCTTCAACAGGTCATGCTTTGTGGATCCCCACTCATATGTCCCAAACCCATCCTCGGGACCTTCAACAGGTTATGCTTCGTGGGAAATCACTCAGATGTCCTAAACCTATCCTTGAAACCCCAACAGGTCATGCTTTGTGGAACCCCACCCAGATGTCCCAATTCATCCTCGGGACCTCCAACAGGTCGTGTTTTGTGGATCTCCACTCATATATGCTAAACTCATTCTTGGGGCCTCCAAAAGGCCATGCTTTGTGGCTCTCCATTTAGAGGTCCTAAACCCATTCTCAGGGCCTCCAACAGGTCATGCTTTGTGGATCTCCACTCAGATGTCCCAAACCCATCCCCGGGGCTTCCAATCAGTCATGCTTTGTGAATCTCCACTCAGATGTCCCAAACCCATCCTCAGGGCCTCCAATCGGTTATGCTTTGTGGATCTCCACTCAGATGTACCAAACCCATCCTCGGGGTCTCTAACCGGTCAAACTTTGTGGCTCTCCACTTGGATGTCCCAAACCCATCCTTGGGTGCTCCAACAGTTCATGCTTTGTGGATCTCCATTCAGATGTCCCAAACCCATCCTCAGGGCCTCCAACAGGTCATGCAGCCTCAGCAGAGCTATAGCAGCCTGTGTGGAAAACATAATGTGCCTGGAGAAGTCTTCCCACCCCAGGAACTGTTCCGCATTTAAAATGTTACAGCCACAAAATTACTAAGTATGTTCTCTTGAAACTTTATATGATAGAGCAGCGTTTACCAACCCCAGTGTTCTCCCTGTGAGCCACAAACAAGTCATATTTTGTGGATCGCCAGGGGCTAATTACTTCCCCGTATGTCTGGGTGGCGATTTGAAAAACATGACCTGTTGGTGGCTCTCAAAGCAAGATTTGGGGAACACTTTGATAGAGCAAAGTCACAAGTCACCATTGGGAGGGACTTGAGTTAGGCTTAGTAAGGAGACCAAAAAGAAACTCTACTCAATGGTAAAGTAAAGGAGGTGCCTTCGTACTATGGAAAGTATTTACACAGCACCTGACATGCAAATCATCTTTTTTACGCATTGTGCCAGCTATTGCACTCAGAAAGTCACTGGGTATGTAATGCCAAGAAAATCACTGAGTATGCAATGCCAAGAAAGTCACTGGGTATTCAATGCCAAGAACGTCACTGGGTATGCAATGCCAAGAAAGTCACTGGGTATGCAATGCCAAGAAAGTCACTGGGTATTCAATGCCAATAAAGTCACTGGGTATGCAATGCCAAGAAAGTCACTGGGTATGCAATGCCAAGAAAGTCATTGGGTATCCAATATTTACCAATTCTGATTCCAGGACTAGGTCCAGTCCAGGCAATGATATACAGGACCCAGCTCACCCACCACACCTTTGCTTATTAAAAATTCTCACTTTTATTAATTACAAAAGTTAAAAGAAGTTACATGTACAACAATGCATATTAAAATATTAATTCCTGTGTGTCATTCCTGACCATATATCTCCATTGCATGAGCAGTTTTTACTGACTCCCATATAATTAATTAGTCTTACTGGTCTGGGCAAGGGCAAACATGTTTCGCCACCTCGGCTTCTTCAGTGCCCTGTACTTTTTAAGTTTTCTGCCACCGTATCAGACCCTGGAGGAGATGAGGAGCCACCTATTCAATGCCCACCGCCTGTTAATCCATTTATATTGGTCTGGACCATAATAATATATCCAGATGTTCTTAAAAACACACTGGATACAAGAGCCATTTGAGAACATCCTTCAGTTTCTGATGCTGGTCATAAGGGACAGTATGTCTCACTCCATACAGGGCAGGCTGTGTTCACAGATGATGTTCTGCAGTGGAGTCAGCGCGCTCTACACCCTGTGCGTATATCCCCGAGTATCAGCGGGAATACTACCCGCTCCCTTAAGATGGGGTTCGTAAGCCCGGTGTGTTGTGGGGGGCATTCACCCCTCCAAGCACGCTGTCTCACGGCGCGTGTCTCTCAGCACCATTGAGTATCCAATGCCAAGAACGTCACTGGGTATGCAATGCCAAGAAAGTCACTGGGTATTCAATGCCAAGAACGTCACTGGTATGCAATGCCAAGAAAGTCACTGGGTATGCAATGCCAAGAAAGTCACTGGGTATTCAATGCCAAGAAAGTCACTGGGTATGCAATGCCAAGAAAGTCACTGGGTATGCAATGCCAAGAAAGTCACTGGGTATTCAATGCCAAGAACGTCACTGGGTATGCAATGACAAGAAAGTCACTGGGTATTCAATGCCAAGAACGTCACTGGGTATGCAATGCCAAGAAAGTCACTGGGTATTCAATGCCAAGAAAGTCACTGGGTATGCAATGCCAAGAAAGTCACTGGGCATTCAATGCCAAGAACATCACTGGGTATGCAATGCCAAGAAAGTCACTGGGTATGCAATGTCAAGGAAGTCATTGGGTATGCAATGTCAAGGAAGTCACTGGGTATGCAATGCCAAGAAAGTCACTGGGTATGCAATGCCAAGAACGTCACTGGGTATGCAATGCCAAGAACGTCACTGGGTATGCAATGCCAAGAAAGTCATTGGGTATGCAATGCCAAGAAAGTCACTGGTTATGCAATGCCAAGAAAGTCACTGGTTATGCAATGCCAATAAAGTCACTGGGTATGCAATGCCAAGAAAGTCACTGGTTATGCAATGCCAAGAAAGTCACTGGGTATGCAATGCCAAGAAAGTCACTGGGTATGCAATGCCAAGAAAGTCACTGGGTATGCAATGCCAAGGATTAGCTTGCAATTTACACATCTAAATACCTTTCACTTGTGGCCACGTGTTTGGAGTGTGGGGCACTCATCGGCACAAGGCTGGAAATATTCGGCTGTTGGGGGGTGTGAGACTTGGTGAGTAGCAAAACCCATCGCAATCCCTTATGTGTCTCTAAGCCTAAGCTGGGTCATCTCTCCACATGGTGGCTTTCAACTGTGTTTTAGTACTCACCAAGTCTCACCCCCCGTACAGCCAAATACTTCCATCCTTGTGTAATCCCTGGCATTACACACTTACAAGCCTACAATTTTGTGCATGGCTCCGCCCACTGCCTGGAATGATGGGTAAATCTATTATTCCTTGTATTCGGCGCTGTGTAAATACTTTCCATTTCAGGAAAGCACCTCCTTTCCTATGTGACAGAGCAATAGGCTGAATGAAGCCCGCGGGCCCCTATGCTGTGCCTCGCCAGCAGATAGCACACTGTTGAGGCTGGGGGGCTTATACGGCATCCAGGGCTGGCCACTGTTTGCACCATGCATTAAGCTCATGCAGAGTCAGTTCGCTGTAGAAATGTCCTGGCTTACCTGTCTCAGCAGCTTCAAGTGCCACACTGGGCAAATTATTTTATGGGGCAGGAAGATGAACACTGATGCCTCTGTGTACTTTATGGGGTATATGTTTGGAACAGTTCCCAGTTGTTTCCCGTTTCTATGGTCTATCTACGCAGAACGTAGCTCCCGACCATCTCCCAGGGCTGTATGGTAATTTTGGTATGCTTATCCATTCTGAATAAAATCCTGTGCTACCAACCGCTTTCCAAGGTTGAATCCTGTACCTGGAGGTCATGTCTTCTCAGTATAACTCCAGCTGTTGTGTAAAGGCCTCAGAGGGTTGTTAAAGGACATTAGTGACCAAACATCATGGATATCCAGGAGCACAGCAGACAGCTCAGGGATAAAGTTATGGTGAGGTGTATTGTAGGGTTAGGGTATAAGACTTGATCATGTCACAGAGTGCTGGGCTCCGTCATCTGTAACTGGAAGGAGTATGGCCCAACTGCAAACCTACCAAGACATGGCCGCCCACCGCCCACTGACAGCCCAGGCAAGGAGAGCACTGATTAGACAAGAAGCCCAGGGTCACTGTGGAGGAGATGCAGAGATCCACAGCTAGGGGGAAAAAACCTGGACAGGACAGCTATTACTTGTGTTTTTAAAGGGGACCAAAACCCTGGCCGGTTGATTCCCCCCCGGCATCCAAAGTTGGGATGCCCCGCTGTGTGAAACCCAGGTCTCCCCACACACTTACTTTGTTTTCCCGGTTCAACGCCGTATCCCCGCCATCCCTCTACCAGAGCGTGTGCCCACGGCAGGCATTTGTGAATGGCCTAGAATGGCCTAACATGCGCCTTAGACGAAGACTTAGATGGCGTGATGTCAGTGGCTCCAACCTCGCTGATTGGATGAGTGGCCGCACATGTGCCGTAGGACCAGGAAGAGGTGAGTTGGCACTGGGGGGTTTCACACAGCGGGGCACCCCCGACCGGAGGAAAGGACCAAAACCCAGGATAGTCAAAATCCTGGGTTTTGGTCCACTTTAATGAATCTGCCCTTTATACCAGGCCCCCTAAACCAGTTCAAAGGGCCAGTGACTGACATGCAGGCGGTTGGCTTGCCTATACACCTCCATTACCCGCAACCCCACCGATCAAGGGGGTTGCAGGAGAGCCCGGTGCCCCTCGGCATGGGGCTGGTGTTCATCCAGAGGTACCACTGGAATAGCACCGGACCTGTGCTGAAGTGTATAGGGGCTGGTTAGCACCAAGGCCATGGGCCAGCAGTTAGTGCCTTGAGTCCTGGCTTACCTGCCCCTATGGTTTATACATCAGATTAGTAAGCTTTAGGGGAGGAGGGTCACACTGTTTTTGGAGGAGGGGCATTCCAATAAAAGAATTAAAGAGGAGGGTTGTAGGGTATCGGAATGACCCCCAGAAAAGTCAAGATCACCAGACTGGCACACCATGCATAGTAATCCAGGGCCCCATGCTGAGGGGCACAGGGCTCTGGCCATTGGGGCAATGAGGTTCAGCAAGCCACCCATTGGTTGTGTCGGGCAGGTTGCCCCAAGAACTGCCCTATGAGCTAGTTTAAGGCTCTTATGAAGCCCTTACCAGTTCAAAAGTGCCCACCCACCAAAAAAAATGTGACTATACATGCCTCATCTCACCCTCTGTCCCATGCTGGGTATCTTTATGGGGTGCCAGAGGGGCATCTATCTCAGGCACATGGCTGACATCTGGAGTGAAGGGGGACACAGGTCCCCCCTCCTTCCCTAACATCACTCCAAGGGCAGGGCAGGAATGGCTACAGGGAGATTCAGAAGAGTTCCTAGTGGGCGCACTGAATTCTAGGGCCAGTTGGGCTGCATCTTCTTACACCCCTCAATTAATTCCTTCAACATCAGTCTCAACCCCGCCCCCCTGTACCTGGCCCCACTTTACACTCCAAGCCAGGAAATCCCTCATTATTGAAGGACATTTGGATTCGGCATTAGTGGGGATGTGGCGGGCTGGTCATGGGCTGACCCAGGCTGATTTTAGGCCCAGTCCGTCACTGCCCAAGGGTAATGACAGGGGTCCAGGGAGCATAGCTTTTTTACCCCAGAGACAGAACCTCTGTGGAATCTCCCCCATGTGACTCTTACGTCACTGAAGGAAAGAAGCATGGGGATCAGGGCCGGCGTCAGCACCCGGCAAGCCCGGTCAGCCGCCGAGGGCCCCCATCCCCAGGGGGGCCCACTGACAGCTGGCACAATGTGGTTAAAGAACTTAAACTTTTTTTGCCACTAACATTGCATTGGATCCCTTGCTCCGCCTCCCCCTAGCGAGCTGGGTTGTCACAAACCTTATACCGAGGCTTAGCTGCACACTCCTTCATTGGTAGTTGAGTCCCTCTTCTCATCCCTCTTCCTCCCAGCTATCTCTCCATCCATCTATTCCTGCCCTTCCTGTTATATCCATCCTTCATTGGTAGTTGAGTCCCTCTTCTTATCCCTCTTCCTCCCAGCTATCTCTCCATCCATCTATTCCTGCCCTTCCTGTTATATCCATCCTTCATTGGTAGTTGAGTCCCTCTTCTTATCCCTCTTCCTCCCAGCTATCTCTCTATCCATCTATTCCTGCCCTTCCTGTTATATCCATCCTTCATTGGTAGTTGAGTCCCTCTTCTCATCCCTCTTCCTCCCAGCTATCTCTCCATCCATCTATTCCTGCCCTTCCTGTTATATCCATCCTTCATTGGTAGTTGAGTCCCTCTTCTCATCCCTCTTCCTCCCAGCTATCTCTCTATCCATCTATTCCTGCCCTTCCTGTTATGTTCATCCTTCATTGGTAGTTGAGTTCCTCTTCTCATCCCTCTTCCTCCCAGCTATCTCTCCATCCATCTATTCCTGCCCTTCCTGTTATGTCCATCCCTCTTTCTCAATACTCATGTGGGGCCAAACTAAAAACTGTTCCAATAGGGGGTTGACAGGGTAAGCAGCCCTTTTTGGTAGTGCAGTCCCTACTGTTGGTAGTGCAGTCCCTCTTCTCATCCCTCTTCCTCCCAGCTATCTCTCCATCCATCTATTCCTGCCCTTCCTGTTATGTCCATCCCTCTTCCTCAATACTCATGTGGGGCTAAACTAAAAAAACAGCTCCAATGGGGGTTGGAGGACAAGCAGTCCTTCTTAGTTCTGGCCATGAATTTATAGATCCCTGACCTGCGACTCTCCACCACAAAGGGGCCCATTGGGAGCATGCTGTCCAAGGGCCCACATAAACCTGGAGCCGGCCCTGATGGGGATACCCCTGTAATCCCCCTCTTCTCCAGTGACATATTTAGTCACAGGATGGGGAATCCACAGAGGATTACAAATAAAAGCTCTCCTCCCCGGCTCCCGGCCATTACCCCCGGCTAGGAGCCAGGAAGTAAGGAGGCTTGTGCCCCTCCGTTCAAGACTTACCATTCTGTGTCTAACTTCTGCCCCCCGTTGTGCGGAGTCCTCTTCTCCTCCCACCAGGGTTATCTTTATTCATGGTGGGGCCCACCGATGGTGGGAGCAGTGTCTAAAGGAGACACCATCGATGGGCCCCACCATGAACAAAGATAACCCTGGTGGATGGAGAAGAGGACTCCGCACAACGGAGGACAGAAGGTAGACGCAGAATGGTAAGTAGTTTGATTTAGAATATTAAATATCTTTTTTGTTGCTTCCTCTAATTTACAAGTAGACCAAAACCCATTGAACTTTTGAAATACATTTGGCCAAAGCCCCTGCCGATACTTTTTTCTTAGGGTGTAGAATTAGAAATAGATCGTTTTTCTCTTCGAAAAGTTCTGGAACGTTTTTTTTTGCTGTTCCACTCTGTATGATGGCAGGCGATCAGTCATTGCATAGGTGTAGCAATGACATCATCGCCACACACAACAGTGGCAATGAATGGAGGAGGCGGAGCTTTACAGCTGCAACAGGCACTATTATCTGGGATTAGAGTGAAGCAGGAGCAGGGAAAATTGGCAAAAGTTTCTCTTCATGGGGGAAGCAATTCAGGGGATGCTAGTTAAAAATGTGGGTTTTGGTCCGCTTTAAGGTGATCTGTTAAAGTGGACTGATTCCCAGGCTAATTCATTCCCTCCCCACGGGGCAATCGGGATGCCCCGCTGTGTAAAACCCCCCAGGACGCCCGCTACACTGACCTTAATCCCTGTCCAACGGCGCATGCGTGGGCCGTGCTCGGATCCCTCTAGCAGGGCGTGCTCCCTGTTAGAGGGAAGCGTGAGATGCGGCCACCAGCACGCTCGGAGCCACTGAGCTAAGGCGCCACTAAGACGTGCATGGCTCAGCGGCTCTGAGTGCGCTGATTGGACGAGCGGCGGCACATGCGCCGTAGGACTGCGGTGAGGTGAGTTGATCCGTGTGATCTGGGGGCTTGCACATAGCGGGGGTACCCCCGATCGGGGTGCCCCAGGGGAGTGGACCAAAAGCCAGGATAGTCAAAATCCTGGGTTTTGTTCCACATTAAAGGGTCCAAATCACAGGGTAGGGGGACGGTACTCCCTCAGTACCCATCAGCATTGTTTTTGGCAGAAGTAAAAAGTACTCTCAAAAAAGTTAAAACACCCCTTTAATCACTTTGGCTTTATGTGAGTTTTTCAGGAGAAACGATAAAATGTAAATAAAATACTAAAAAAAATAAAAAATAAAATCTGCTGAATTAAGAGAGAAAATGCTGAACTGTATTCTTCAGTGGTTCTAAATTGAGCCTAATGTCCCAGTTAGTGCTGGAAGGAGGGAACTCCCCTCCTGTGACGGTCCTTACAAAAACATCCCCAAATACTCTTCCGGGGTCCTGGCCAGCAGCACTAAATGCGCTGGGAGTATTTTTTTACCTCCCCCTGTTGTAATTGTAACAGAGATGAATCATTCTCTTACATTGTATGACAACTGCCTTCATTACACTCGGATAGTTGCCTGCTGTAACAGCCAGGCTACAGCTGATTGTTACAATTGTAACAAGAGCTACAGCCGCTGTTATACATTTTTATATTATCCATGACCCTGTTATTAGAATGTAAACAGCTCACGACTAACTAACAGCTTTCTGCTATGTCTTAGTGTGTTTTTACAGTGAAATATGCCGCAGGTCTTTGTCTTTGTGGGCCTTCTGATGGAATTGAAAAGACACAGTGGGCTCATTTTGTTAGCTAAATAATTTCTTGTCCTCCTGCTGCCTTAATCTCCGGTGCTGAAAGTGTTCGAGCCCCTTGTTTCCAGTGGTAGGACCAGGCTTCCTCGTTTAATGGATGCAGATGCGTGCATGAACAGGAAAACACAGCTCAGTGTGCTCTTTGTGATGCCCAGCGGGCATTGCCGGGACGCTAGAAAAACGTCTTACCGGACACGGTTGCCCCCAGGTCTTAATAGGCGCAAAGGATGTCTGCTCACGGTGAAGGCCGATGAGGGTATCCCGAAGCCGAGGTCTTACACGGGAAGACAGTCCAGATGGTGCGTCAGAGTACAGGGATGAGACAGGTGCGTAGTCAGGGGTAGCTGAAGGGTCAAGCCAGGAGGTCAGAGATCGCGGGGTATCCAAAGGGGCAGGCAGGTTCGAGGTCAGACAAAGCAGAGGTCAGTTCAGGCAGCGGACGGGGATGGTCGATCAAGCCGGGTTGGAAACAGATAATCACTAGTCAAATCACACCCTAATCACCAGAGACTATCACGGGCACTGAGTACTGGGCTGACTCCATATTTATTGGGGAATTGACCAATGACAACCCAGGGGGGAGTGTATGTGCTGATTGGTGCAACTTACAACACTGTGAGTGATTGGAGACACTATCCAGAGGCTGGCAGTCTTGGCAGCAAGGCTAATCAGCCCCTGATTCCCATCAGGTGTGGAGAACTCTGCGCTGCCCGCCACTCACAGCGCAGCGCCTCCTAGTGGCGAAATGTACAGACTGGGGGGCACGCGCCCGCACAGATGGAGAGGGACGGGGGAGGCTGCCAGGGTGACGCGCTCTCCATCATCCAGGAGCGGCGGTCGTGCTCAGCAGCAGGAGCGCCGTGTCAAGCACCGCGTCGCCGGGCAGACGCTCGCCGCGGGCCCCCTGGCAAAGGTAAGTCCCTTACACTCTTGTTTCCAGTTTACCACAGCCAGCTTTAAAGATTGCTACAGGCAGATTGCCCTAAAATTAAAGAATGTATTATTATTATTATTATTATTATTATTATTAAATTATATTATTATTATTATTATTATTATTATTATTATTAATAATAATCATTTTTATTTAGCTAAAGAATCTACTTCTTTATTTGGGTAGATCCCAACTTGGTAGAAAAGCTTTGCACATCTGTTGTAAGCTTAGTCCTGAGGGTACCACCCCCTGCCTTGGTGGGCAGAAGCAGGCCACTCACAGAAATCCATGGGGGTTCCTAATGATCTGGCCAGAGCCGAGGAGACAGGGCAATGCTGTTGCACGTCCCCAGAGAAATGAGGCAGAAAGGGGGCTCCAAGAAGTAGAGCTGAGGCCCTAGTGAGAAAAGCTTAATGCATTGCCACTGGGCACCGAAGCAAAGCATCATGAGAGTTTTGGGGATGGTCTGGCGTTCCAATATCAAGGAGTCCCACGGCATGCTAGCAGTTGGCAATTGTGGGCATGGTGGCCCAGGGCAATTGCCTAACTGTCCCTCCTCTCATGCTGCCCCTCCTCTCATCTTCACTAAAACTCCCCAGGATGCTGCTCTCAGATCTTGGTTCCTCAGACTGTAGATCAGGGGATTGAGGAGAGGAGTCATCACTGAGTAACACACAGACAACATTTTGTCACCTGTTGAGGTACTTTTAGCAGTTGGTCGGTAGTAATTAGACATGATGGTGCCATAAAATATGAAGACCACGGTCAGGTGGGAGGAGCACGTGGAGAAGACTTTACTTCTGCTGCCTTTCGTTTGCATTTTCATCACGGCTCTAAATACGGAGATATATGGTAAAAATGTGGTCACCAGAGATGCAACGCCAAGACAGACCCCCAAGAGTAACACGAGCAGGATGTTAATGCTGATGTCACTGCAGGAGACCTGTAACAGCTGTGGCAGGTCACAGAAGAAGCTGTTGATGATGCCTGATCCACAGAATAATAGTTTTACAGTGCCAATTGCATTTATAAAGGAATTCATGAAACCGAGAGCCCAGGCCCCCGATGCCATCTGAAGACAGACCTTCCAGCGCATGATCAGCATGTAATGTAATGGGCGGCAGATGGCGATGTACCGGTCATAGGACATGACGGCCAACAGGAAGACCTCAGAGCTGGCAAAGAAGATAAAAAAGAAGACTTGGACTATGCAAACTCCTTTTGTAATAGTTCTTCTCTTGGTGAGAAGGTCAAATAACATTCGTGGAATGGTGACTGAGGAGGAAAAGAGGTCCAAGCTGGCCAGGTTCCCCAGGAAGAAATACATGGGGGTGTGAAGATGAGAGTCGGTGACTATGAGGGAGATGATCAGCAAATTCCAGGTGAAGGTTAGAAGGTAGATGAGAAGGAAGAAGAGGAAGAGAGGCAGCTGAAGACTCGGGAGGTCAGACAGGCCCGAGAGGAACAACTCTGATAAGAACGTATGATTCAGCATTACAATACTTTTCATTTGCGAGTTACATTGCAGAAGCAAAGAAACTGTGCACACTTGAAATGTAAGTTTTACTGTTAAATTCGAGGAATGGTTTCGTGCAAGATACTAAGATTAGAGAACGTAGCTGACTTAAAGGAGAGAAAACTGTTTCCTACATCATTGATTCCTATTCATTTGTAGATTCCTAGGCCCAGCCTCTTGATGGAGATAAATATCTGATGATTGTGCAATAGCTTGGTTCATTACTAATTCACAAATTTGTTGGTTTTAGACTCGAATTTCATAAAAATTTATGTCAGTACAAGAGTGCGAGAGGTTTCCCATTCAAGAGTTTCACTACGTGGGCCCAGCCTCCGGATTAAGATTAAGCTGATTGTGGAATAGTTCAGTGCGTTACTAGACTCAGTGTGGAACCAATTCATAAATTTGTTGGTTTTAGACTCGAATTTCATGGTAACTGGTGTCAGTAAGAGAATGTGAGAGGTTTCCCATTCAAGAGGTTTATTAGGTGGGCTCAAGGTTAAGATCAAGGTAAAGATTAGCTGTTTAATATCTTGGTGTGTTACTAGATGCAATGTGCAATCAAATCACAAATGTGTAGGTTTAAAGCTCGAATATCATAGTAATTGGTGCTAATACGAGAGGTTTCTCATTAAGATGAAGGTTAATATTAGCTGATTGTGGATAAGCTTGGTGTGCTATTGGTTGCAGTAAGGAATCAATTCATAAACTTGCTGATTCTAGGCTGTAATATCATGAAAATCGGTGTCAGTACAAAAGGTTTCTCGTTTGCGAGGTTTATTAGGTGGACTCAGGCTCTTGAACAAGATTAAGATTAGCTGATTGTGGAGCAACTTGGTGCGTTACTAGACGTGATGTGGAATCAATTCACAAATGTTTCATTTTTTTGGCCGGTATATTATTGTAATTGGTGCCAGTACAAGAGGTTCCTCATTTAAGAGGTTCAAAAAATGAACCCAGCCTCTGGATCAAAGATCTAAGATCTAAGATCAGCTGATTATAATATAGCTTGGTGCCTTATTAGATGCAGTGTGGAATCGATTCACACATTTGTTTGCTTTAGGCTCCAATATCATAGTAGTAGATGTCAGCACAAGAGGTTCTTCATTTAAGATGTTCTTAATGTAGGCCCAGCCTCTGGATTGAAATTAAGATTAGCTGATTGCGACCTTGGTGACTGTGTAAGTTTTCTTATACTTTACTATTGCTTCATCTTTTGAGTTTTCCACGGGGACTAAAACTGGCAAACACAGTAAACTTTCAAAGAAATGTGGGACTTAATCAACTGAATAAAGATTGTAAGGACTGACATTGGGAGGGTTGTAGCAACTATTGGTAGTAGACTTGGGCCTTGGAGGTTCATATTAGATAAGAATGTGGGGTTGTAGTCTAAAGATTGGTGTATATAAATATACATAAGGAGGAAAATGTTGGGGGAGAGAGGTGGCAGCTTCCCCTTCCTGCTTCCCCTTCCCTGTGCCTGGATAGTGCACCTTTGTCTTGAGAATAGTTAAATTAAACCTAAGCTTAGGCTTAAATGCCCCCTTCCCTAGCTTGCAACAATCCTAATTCACAACTCTCTTTATTCCCTCATATCCACAATATCCCACTGCCTCAACATAGCATGTCACTGAATGCACTGAATCTTGGACTGGGAGGTTTTTACAGAGCTCACATCGCCATATATTGGGATCAGAGTTTACAATATTGGGAGGGCTATCTCCTCCTCCTGCTGTAACTATAACAAACAAGATGAGTCATTCTGAAAAGCCTGGCAGCTCCCTGTTACATTGTTACAGGAAAGGACAGTTGATTTATCTTAATTGTATCTATTGTAATGTGACTCCCAACTCTCTTTATTTTCTCATATTCACAGTATCCTGCTACCTTAACATAGCATCTCACTGAATGCACTGAATCTTGGGCTGGGAGGTTTTTACCTTGTGCTGCAGCATCTCTCCCACCTGCTGTGCAATGTAATAAGCAGAGATCAGTCAGGGTCTTACAATAGCCAGCCAGTTACAGAGGCTACAGAGCTCACAGAACCATATACTGGGGCTAGATTTTAAAATATTGGGATGGGCTATCTCTTCCTCCCGCTGTAACTATAACAAGCAAGATGAGTCATTCTGAAAAGCCTGCCCGCTCTCTGTTGAGAGTTACAGTGTGTTACATTGGTACAGCCAAAGAACAGTTGATTTATCTTAATTGTATCTATTGTAATGTGACTCGCAACTCTATTTACTTCCTCATATTCCCAATATCCCGTTGCCTCAACATAGCATCTCACTGAATGCACTGAATCTTGGGCTGGGAGGTCTTTGCACCTTGCGCTGCAGCATGGTCTTACATTTGCCAGCCAGTTACAGAGGAGACAGAGCTAACACAGCCATATATTGGGATTAGAGTTCACAATATTCCGCTGTCTCAACATAGTATCCCCCCAAAAATAGCAGCATCACTAAATGCACTGAATCTCAGGTTGGGAGGTTTTTATCTTGTGCTGCAGCATCTCTCCATCCTGCTGTGCAATGTAATAAGCAGAGATGAGTCGTGGTCTTACATTAGCCTGCCAGTTACAGAGGCTACAGAGCTCAAAGGACCATATAATGGGATTAGAGTTTAAAATATTGGGAGGGCTATCTCTTCCTCCCACTGTAACTATAACAAGATGAGTCATTCTGAAAAGCCTGTCAGCTCCCTGCTGAGTTACAGTGTGTTACATTGTTACAGTCAAAGACCAGTTAATTTATCTTAATTGTATCTATTGTAATGTGACTCCTAACTCTCTTTATTTCCTCATATTCCCAATATCCCGCTGCCACAACATAGCATCCTACTGAATGCACTGAATATTGGGCTGGGAGGTTTTTACCTTGCGCCCGCAGCGTCTCTCCCTTCTGCTGTGCAATGTAATAAGTAGAGATGAGCGAACTTTTGAAAAGTTCGATTCGGCCGATTCGCCGAATTTCACAAAGAAATTCGGGTTTGGCCGAATCGAACTTTTACGAAGTTCCCCGCGGCCGGCCCGCTCCCACCATGCCGGCATTTTTTTTTTTTTTAATTTCAGGAAAAATTCGATCGGCACGAACCACAAAATATTCGGGTTCGTGCCGAATCGAATATTTCCTGAAATTCGGAGCGAATTCCGGTTCGTCCGAACCGGTTCGCTCATCTCTAGTAATAAGCAGAGATGAGTCGTGGTCTTAGCCAGCCAGTTACAGAGGCGCCAGAGCTCACAGAGCCATATATTGGGATTATAGTTTACAATATTGGGATGGGCTATCTCTTCATCCTGCTGTAACTATAACAAACAAGATGAGTCATTCTAAAAAGCCATTGTTACAGCCAAAGGTCAGTTAATTTATCTTAATTGTATCTATTGTAATGTGATACATTGTGAGGTGATAATGAGCCTACCATTGTAATGTAAATAGTTTACATATAGCAGTTAATGTGACGTGTGCATCATTCTGTGTGATGAAAAGGACTCTGTGAAGATGGTCTCCTCTGTACCTGCTGTACATTGTAACAGCCAGGCCGTGGTTGATGTTACAATTGTAACAAGATATATACCCGTTGTGATACATTGTATAGCAGCAATGTGTCTGCTATTACAATGTAAACAGCTTACAGCTGACTCACCACTTTCTGCAATGTGTGAGTGATCACAGAGCTGCAATGAAAAATACTGCATCCGTATTTTCTGAGGAGCCTCACCCACAAGGCAACAATCCTCCAGCAGTTAAGTAAATAAATATGTGTCACCCTTTAAAATAAAATCAAGTGGAGGTGTTTTGTGGTTGTACAGGTAATTTCTCCTTTGGTGCTGTCCCTCTTTGAACTTTATTGAGTAACAATATGGAAAATGGTAAGATTCCCCTTTTTTATATGGAGTCAGACAAGCTACTGAGTGACAGATACGCCATGTTCCATATTGTTGCTCAATAAGTGTTTTCAAGGGGGACAGTGAGAAAGGAGAAAAGAGGGACAAGACTCTGGGGTCCATCCAATAGTAAAGTTGAAAGGAAGGCAGATTATATTTGGTCTGGGCTTCTTGGGATCTATAAGAGCCCTGGTGGTGAGGTTGCATCTACACAATGGCACCAGGAAACATTAATAGAAACAAGAAACTCTTCTCTCAAGCTCAAGAACAATAACCATAAGTGCACCTCTACGGTGCGTCTTTTCTCCTTTACTGCTTTCCCTGCTCACAAACGATTGTTCCTGCTATGGTGATTGGTCTGATCAGGAACAACCATGAGAGAGCCTACAGGGAGGAAGTAGAAAAGGTGGTGCACAGCGATCAGCCTAGGACTGAACTCATCTAAGACTCATGAGAAGTGGGCAGATCAGTAAAGCTGTTATTAGCTCAGCACCTTGAGGACATTATGTGATACACAATAATGGATAATTGCTATTGAAAGTTGAATTACCCTTTCAGAATACTCTACCACTGCCCTGTAGCTTGTTGTTAGACACTCTCTCTAGTTTACAATAACCTAGAAGAAACTCTTTTAATAAATGGAGGCCGGCAAGGTAAGGTCTGGAGGCTGGGAGCAGAGAGCTGTTGATGTTTCTTAGATTTCGGGTCACTTGTTAAATTCTGTTCTTAAACACTAATACAGTAGTTCTATAGAAACAGAAATGAACAGAAACATTAGATTCCCTTACCTGTATAAATCCAAGTATAAACCCAAGGTCATGAGAAAACAAGAACGCAGCAGAGTCTACTAAAGAATTCTCAGCAAAGACAACATCATCACTGCACAATAATAGAATGACTCTCTCAGAACATTTGTGATGTCATACAGTAGGTACACGTTAGGATTACTCGCACCAGTTAATACAATGGAGAAGTTGACATCCGCTATAGGGAAAATGCAGAGTCCATGTTGCTTGTTAGCGGGATCTAGGCATGTAAGCTTCCATAGTTATCTGAGTCTATACGGAGGCGAGGGGCAGAATGTGAGGAAGAAATAAAGCTGTGATGTTACAGCCCAGGATGTCACCTATAAAAGAGCTCAGCAATGTCCTGAGACCTCCAGGAAAAAATCCCTCTGTGTCTCATTATCAGGAAAAGATTCCACTGTGAACCAAGTTGTGAAGTGACGCAACTCTAGGAAAAACTTTTCTTTGTGGTTCTTAACTTTACTTTGATTCTACTTTATTTTGCCTCTAAAACTAGTTTTCATTTATTTGAGTATCACATTCACAGCCCCATGTTATAGGATGTGAACAGGATGTTTACATGCCTCCTAATCTCATCCTCAGGGCCTCCAACAGGTCAGGCTTAATAGATCTCCACTAGAGATGAGCAAACTAAAGTATTCAACTGGAATTCAGAACTTTTGGAAAAGTTTGGATTGGCCTGAACCTCGGTTTCCTGCAAGTTCGTTGAAGTGAACTCGCCATTTTAATTGGCTACTACATGTGGATTTGGGCACAAGAAGTAACAAGGACAAAGCCAATTAAAGGGCGCAGGGATTACAGATGATGCAGTGATGATGGACAATCTGCTGTTGGCCCCGCTATCCACCCCCTAGCCACCCCTCTATAATGTCACGCATGGTCTGACAGTATAAAGTGTCCAGCGTGCGCGCGTGGCCAGAATTGCTGCTTCATGACCAGGTTCTCATCACAGGCTTAGCTAGAGATAGGGGAAGCTGTGCTTTGAGGAGGACCCTGTGCGCTCAATCCCAGGGGCAGCAGCAGCAGTTGTAGATCTAGCTATATAAGTCTGGAGTCTCTAATAAGTAGCGGCCAGCACCATAACAGTACTGTCTGCAGTATCTTTCCGATTCCCATTTTCTCTTTTTTACAGCTTTGTGTGTTTCAAGCAGAACAAAACCATTCACTAGCCCCAGTCTTTTTCTTGCCCCAGGGGCACCCCAACTAAGTGACCCCCCACCAGTTCAGCTGTCAAAATATACCTTTCCCTGTCCCATTGGGCGTGCACAGGCTGTCATCTAATCGCACACAGAATTTGGCAACGAGAACCTGGAGCGGCAGCATCCCTGGGCACCCAGCCTCTCTGAATGGCTATCCATGGGAGCGTGCCTCATCCCGGAGATGCTGAGGATGCGGCTGCAGCTATTTATATCACCATGGGAGCCAGGGAAAAGGTGAGCATTGCAGCGACCCGGGCAGCGTTTCACACACTGGGGCATCCCGTATTCCGATGCGCCAAGGGAATTCTTTTAGGTTTTAGACTCCAGGGTTGGCCACTCAGGGTTTTGTTCCACTTTAAAGTGGACCAAAACCCAGGATTTTGCCTGTCCTGGGTTTTGTTCCTTACCCCCCGGGCGCCCTGATAGGAATGCCCCACTGTGTTGCCCGATCTCACCCTTTCACAGTCCTACAGCACATGCGCAGCTGTCAGCGCACTCGGATTCACTGCCGCCCCTTCGTCTAAGGCGAGCGGATCCGAGCACGCTGTCTGCCGCATCCCCTGCTACCCTTTAACATGGTTGCCTGTGCTGAACATTCACAATTGCCTGGCGCGGGCACGCGCCCTGCTAAGAGTATAGCGAGGATGCAGCCACAACTCTCGCATGTGCTGTTGGACCGGGAAAGAAGGTGAGTTTTCAGGTGACCTGGGGGATTTGACTCAGTGGGGCATCCCGAATCTGGAGCAAGTATGCCTGCCCTGGAGGTTCATATAATCTAGGGTGGATTTTGGTCCACTTTAATACATATATATATATATATATATATATATATATATAAAATGATTGTGCAATCAAAGTAGATTTTTTTAGTCATTTATTTAGTAGGAATGATATATATATATATATATATATATATATATATATATAGTGTCACCTGGTGGTCTCATCACAGAAGCCGCACCTCACGCACACACACAGAGCTGTTACTGCCGTGTACATTGCTGCCCTGGGAAGAAAGCTGGAGCAAGTTTACTGCGCCTGTTGCTAGGAGACCAGTGGCCTAAATGTGGCAGCTCTCAATCACCTCACTGAATAAAAAACAGCAGATCCCCCCATTCAGCAAATGGACTGAGCCATTTTCATTTTACAATTTAAAAGTAAGGCATACATGTTTTTTCTTTTCTATCGCCACATTATTTATACACGTGTTAGAAGCTATTGTGTGGCTATTTAATTATTTATCTTTTTGAATGCAAATGTTCGCGATACTGCTCCTTTAATGTGACGTGTGCATCATTCTGTGTGATGAAAAGGACTCTGTGAAGATCGTCTCCTCTGTACCTGCTGTACATTGTAACAGCCAGGCCATGGTTGATGTTACAAGTGTAACAAGATATATACCCGCTGTGATACATTGTATAGCAGCAATGTGTCTGCTATTATAATGTTATGCTATATATAGCTGACTCACCACTTTCTGCAATGTGTGAGTGATCACAGAGCTGCAATGAAAAATACTGCATCCGTATTTTCTGAGGAGTCTCACCCACAAGGCAACAATCCTCCAGCAGGTAAATAAATAAATATGTGTCACCCTTTAAAATAAAATCAAGTGGAGGTGTTTTTTGGCTGTACAGGTAATTTCACCTTTGGTGCTGTCCCACTTTGAACTTTATTGAGTAACAATATGGAAAATGCTAAGATTCCCCTTTTTTATATAGAGTCAGACAAGCTACTGAGTGACAGATATGCCATGTTCCATATTGTTGCTCAATAAGTGTTTTCAAGGGGGACAATGAGAAAGGAGAAAAGAGGGACAAGACTCTGGGGTCCATCCAATAGTAAAGTTGAAAGGAAGGCGGATTATATTTGGTCTGGGCTTCTTGGGATCTATAAGAGCCCTGGTGGGGAGGTTGCATCTACACAATGGCACCAGGAAACATTAATAGAAACCCTCTCAAGCTCAAGAACAATAACCATAAGTGCACCTCTACGGTGCGTCTTTTCTCCTTTACTGCTTTCCCTGCTCACAAACGATTGTTCCTGCTCAACCAACTTTGGTAAGACCCTAAAGTTTTCTTATGAAACTATGGTGATTGGTCTGATCAGGAACAACCAAGAGAGAGCCTACAGGGAGGAGGTGGAAAAGGTGGTGCACAGCGATCAGCCTAGGACTGAACTCATCTAAGACTGTTGAGACTGTTCTCATGAGAAGTGGGCAGATCAGTACAGCTGTGAGGACATTATGCGACACACAATAATGGACACTTGCCATTGAAAGTTGAATTACCCTTTCAGAATACTCTACCACTGCCCTGTAGCTTGTTGTTAGACACTCTCTCTAGTTTACAATAACCTAGAAGAAACTCTTTTGGTAAATGGGGGCCGACAAGATAAGGTCTGGAGGTCGGGAGCAGAGAGCTGGTGATGTTTCTTACATTTCGGGTCACTTGTTAAATTCTGTTCTTAAACACTAATACAGTAGTTCTATAGAAACAGAAATGAACAGAAACATTAGGTTCCCTTACCTGTATAAATCCAAGTATAAACCCAAGGTCATGAGAAAACAAGAACGCAGCAGAGTATCCTAAAGAATTCTCAGCAAAGACAACATCATCACTGCACAATAATAGAATGACTCTCTCAGAACATTTGTGATGTCATGCGGTAGGTACACGTTAGGATTACTCGCACCAGTTAATACAATGAAGAAGTTGACATCCGCTGTAGGGAAAATGCAGAGTCTGTGTTGCTTGTTAGCGGGATCTAGGCATGTAAGCTTCCATAGTTATCTGAGTCTATACGGAGGCGAGGGGCAGAATGTGAGGAAGAAATAAAGCTGTGATGTTACAGCCCAGGATGTCACCTATAAAAGAGCTCAGCAATGTCCTGAGACCTCCAGGAAAAAATCCCTCTGTGTCTCATTATCAGGAAAAGATTCCACTGTGAACCAAGTTGTGAAGTGACGCAACTCTAGGCAAAACTTTTCTTTGTGGTTCTCTACTTTACTTTGATTCTACTTTATTTTGCCTCTAAAGCTAGTTTTCATTTATTTGAGTATCACAGCCCCATGTTATAGGATGTGAACAGGATGTTTACATGCCTCCTAATCTCATCCTCAAGGCCTCCAACAGGTCAGGCTTAATAGATCTCCACTAGGGATGAGCAAACTAAAGTATTCAAACTGGAATTCAGAACTTTGGGAAAAGTTTGGATTGGCCTGAACCTCGGTTTCCTGCAAGTTCGTTGAAGTGAACTCGCCATTTTAATTGGCTACTACATGTGGATTTGGGCACAAGAAGTAAAAAGGACAAAGCCAATCAAAGGGCGCAGGGATTACAGATGATGTTGTGATGATGGACAATCTGCTGCTAGCCCCGCTATCCACCCCCAGCCACCCCTCTATAATGTCACGCATGGTCTGACAGTATAGTGTCCAGCGTGCGCACGTGGCCAGAATTGCTGCTTCCTGACCAGGTTCTCATCACAGGCTTAGCTAGAGATAGGGGAAGCTGTGCTTTGAGGAGGACCCTGTGCGCTCAATCCCAGGGGCAGCAGCAGCAGTTGTAGATCTAGCTATATAAGTCTGGGGTCTCTAATAAGTAGCGGCCAGCACCATAACAGTACAACCAAGTGGTGGCATATCTGGAGTCCCCCCCCCCCTCATCCCAACCCAACCCTGTGGAGTTCTGGGCAGAGAAACTGGGCATCTCTGTTAGCCATGTCCATGCTGTCATGCCCTGCCAGCAGTATGGCATCCGAGAGGGTATTTAGTGTGGCGAGGACTATTGTGACTTCATGGAATATTCGTCTCTCATGCCAAAGTGTGGAGATCCTGAAATTCATAAAGATGAATCAGGCAATGCCACCCCCGTACCTGAGGCTACTGACTAGAGCATTGATCTTCAAAAATGTAAGCACCCTGAGAGATTGCTGCTGGAGCTGCTGGGGCTGCTACCCCTCTCCAATGGCCTTCACATGCCTTATGGGCTACTAATGCTACCTGCCTCCACTGGATTTCACAGGCCTTTAGAGGTTGAATGAGACTGCTGCTACTACCCCCTCCATTGGCCATTACAGATTTTTAGAGGCTCATTGAGACTGCTGCTGCTGTTAATCTCTTCTACTGGTTGTCAAATGCCTTAGGGGCTTAAAGAAACTGCTGCTGCTACTACCCCACTCCATTGGCTGTCACAGGCCTTGGAGCTCAGAGAGACTGCTCCTGCTGTTACCCTCCGTCTGATGGTTGTCACAGACCTTAGGGTTTCTATAAAATTGTTAATGCAGCTAAGCCCCCCTCTTAAAGACATTAGGGGCTTGATGAGACTGCTGCTACCCCCTCTACTGGGTGTCACAGGCCATAGAGATTTTATGAGAATGCTGCTGCAGCCACCCTACCCCACTGGTTGTCACAAACCTAAGGGGCTCAATGAGACTGTAGCTATCCCCTTCACTTGCTGCCACAGGCCTCTAGGGGCTCAGAGAGGGTGCTGCTGTTGTTAATCTCTTCTACAGGCCTTATGGGCTCTGTGAAACAGCTACTGATACTACTGCTACCCCTTCACTGGCTGTCAAAGGCCTTAGGCCCTTAGAAAGACTGCTGTTGTCACCTTCCTCAACTGGCTGTCACAGGTCTTAGACACTCTACGAGACTGCTACTGCTGCCACCCCCCCTCCACTGGCTGTCATAAGCCTTTAAGTGCTCAATGAGTCCACTATGACTGCTACTCCTCCACTGGTTATCATAGGCCTTAGAGACTCAATGAGACTGCTGCTGCTGCCTCCCTCTACTGGCTGCCATGGGCCTTTAGGGGCTGCTGCTGCTATCCCCTCCATTGGCTTGCAGCTCCCCTACCCTGTCCCACCCTTACTGGGGTTTCCTGCTATTGATAGTTCTTATATGCTCAGAAGGACAGCTCTTATAGGCTAAGAGGGTATGTGCATCAAAGGAGGGCGGAGCATGGAGGGTATTCACTGGAAAAACCCCTCCATGCCCTGCCCTCCAGTGTTGCACATACTTGTAGTCCCCGCCTCAGAGCATATAAGGAGCAGGAAACTCCAGTTGATTCCGGCAGCTGACAGCACAGCAGTCTTTCCCCACTTCCTGGAGCTCTGATGACAGCTGTCAGAGTTGCCAGGTCCCATGTTCCCTGGGAGTGGGAAAAGCCAGACACACTGTCAGATGCACATTCCGGATTTTATCAGAGCTCTTTGTAGCGGGGAAAGCCTACAGCATTGTTTAGCATCTGAACGTGTTCGGGGACCTGGGCATACTGTGCTCGGTTTGAACACATCCCTACTGGTAACCCATCTGGTGACTTAGGTGACCCCTCTGGTGATGCTACCAACACCTCTGGGTTATGGTGACCCTCCTCTAGTAATGCCGATGACCCTTTAAGTAATAGAGTTGACCTCTTCTACTGATGCTTGTGTTGGCCCCTTCTAGTGATGTTGGTGAACCATATAGCTAGTGGCCCATGTAGTGATGCTGGTGACACAGGTTACCCTTACATGCCGGGGGTATATTGCTGTATTGGCTGTAATCATGTAAAACCATGTACCTCACACCAGGGAACCAGCAGGCTTTTCAGAATGACTCATCTTGTTTGAGAGAGATAACCCATCCCAATATTTTACACTCAAATCCCAATACATGGCTTTCCCTGTGCCTGATAGGACAGTTCTACAAATAATGTAACTACTGTAGCTGTTGTCATCCTTAGTGGTGACCGATGACCCCTTGAGTCATTCCTGTTACCCCTTCTAGTTGTCACGCTCCGGGTACTACAGCAATCCACTTAGATAACTCCAGCCCTCTCAGTAAGACCTCAACCCCCAATCTCCGCAGCCAGCTTCACCTATAGGAGCCCCCGCTTGCCGGGACGTAGAGCACGCCTGCCCGGGATCGGTTGCCCCCAGGACTTCAATGGCTCAAAGATTGGAGTCTTACTGTTCAGAGGCCTGGAGAACCCGTGGCTGGAAGTGGTGCCGAGCAGCCCAATAGCTGAGCGTATAACGGAAGTCCAACAGGCTTAGGGTCAGCAACAGAAGTTCCGAGATGGCAGCAGTACAAAGGATTGGACAAGACGTGGTCGAGGATCAAGCAGAGGTCAGCAACAGGAGATCAGATCGGGGGTGGTCAAACACAGGCGAAGGTCGGCAACAGGAAAACAGATCGGGGATCGTCAAGACAGGCGGTGGTCGGCAACGGGAGATCAAAATATTCTTTAGAGACAAGCTACTAACTGGGTATAAGGCACTATCACAGGCGCTGAGCAACTGACAGGGTGAACCTTATATAGGGACAGATATGATGGGAGGTGAGTATGTGATTGGTGCAACTACAATCTACACAACCATTGGGCCAGAACCTAAAAAGGGCGTGTAGCCCAGAACCTCTTTTTTGGGCTCATTGGCCCATAGTCTGAACCAAGGGGCGTGCCTGTGCCCCTTGGTACAGTCACTTCCCACTACAGCCTCCGGCGGGCGCGCTGTGTGCAGCGCCACCGGAGGGCATAAAGATTACGTGCTCGCGCATGCGCACGCGAGACAGTAACGCGGGCACGAGGAAGGAGAGCGGCCGTGCGCGGCGCCGCCTGAGCCGCCGCCGCCGCCGCTCGGCGTGGCCGCCGGGCAGGAGCTGCTGCGGCCGGGCGCCCGAGGCCAGCGTTGGAACGGGGCTCAGGTAAGCGCCGATTCCTGACACTAGTGATGTTGGTGAACCATATAGCTAGTGGCCTATGTAGTGATGCTGGTGACACAGGTTACCCTTACATGCCGGGGGTATATTGTTATATTGGCTGTAATCATGTAAAACCATGTACCTCACACCAGGGAACCAGCAGGCTTTTCAGAATGACTCATCTTGTTTGAGAGAGATAAGCCATCCTGATATTTTACACTCCGATCCCAATACATGGCTTTCCCTAATAGGACAGTCTCTACAAATAATGTTTCTACTGTAGCTGTTTTCGTCCTTGGTGGTGACAGATTACCCCTTGAGTCCTTACTGTTACCCCCTCTAGTGATGTTGGTGAACCATATAGCTGGTGGCCTATGTAGTGATGCTGGTGACACAGGTTAGCCTTATATGCTGGGGGTATATTGTTATTGGTATCAATTATTATTTCATTACAGCAGTGGCTGGGTCCTGCAATCATTACAATGAGGCAGAGACAAGACTTTGTGTAAACTCTCAATGAAACCCTGATTGTTTCTTTCTTTTGGACACAGAGTTAATCTTTTCTTCATTACGATTCTGGATCCGGCAGGGAGAGCTCAGAGCCCCCATGACACCTCTTTATGCTGCCGACAAGAGCGCGGCATTGTACAGGAATAGTCTGTGTGTCTCTGGAGGAGCAGCTTGGCCGCGTGGCACAATTTCTTATGATAAATCTTTAGAGATTCTAAATGAAACTTTACCACCACGTTGTGCCTTGTTATAACAAAGTGACCAGTGTGGAGATTAGCTCTGGTAGGCGACCGGGTGTCAGCTGTATAGAGGCGGAGGCAAACAGTTCAAAGTAAAGTCTGTGTTTATTTCACACAAAAAATCCACAAAAGCATATGTCCACACAGGTTACATCACCTTTTCAGGAAACCGCAGCATAAATGATTCAAACAGGCAAACAGCTTTTAGTCCTTGAGCAAAGGTTCTGTTCACAGTCAAATATGTCTCAGGTCCGCATGAAACAGCTTCCACAGGAGATTTCAGCCAGGCTCACAGAGTCTCACTCCCATGTGAGCTCTAGACAAAGGACAGGCCACAGCTGATTCCCCAGGCTATTTAAACAGCCCGCAAAACCCGGACCTGGGTAGTGGGATGGAGTCCCACCCTGCTCTACTCCATCCCAGTAAAGCCGTCCCAGGTTAGCCTTTCGGCTATTCTAAAGCAACAGCAGCAAACTGCCACCAGCAGCTGATGCTGGAAATCAGACTACACGGCTTTACTGCACCAATGCCAGGTACATTGGTGCTACATACCTGCCGTCAATAACGGCCCCTTGCACCTTACCACACCAGAAACTTCATTCCATTATAATCTGGCTCTATGCCACCTCTGTACACTGTAGCCATACTGGGGGGGGCTTGGGATATATCCTCAGCAGGGTTAATTACTCCATCCACCACACATGTGACACAGAATAACATACAATGAAGAGCCAAAAATACAAGGGAGAAAAACTACACAAATCAAATCCATCTCGCAGCGCGATGCACACATCACATTGAGCTACCTGTAAGCTATTTAAATTCCAAAAGCAGGCCTGCCTGCTTTACAATGTATAACAACTGATAACAATAGAAACAATTAAGATAAAGCTGCTCCTTGGCTGTAACAATGTAAAACAATGTACCTCACACCAGGCTTTTCAGAATGACTCATCTTGTTATAGTCTCAGCAGGAGATAGATATAACCCATCCCAAAATGTTACACTCCCATCCCAATATTGGCTTTCCCTGCACCTGATGCGACAGTTTTACTAATAATGTATCTATTGTAGCTGTTGTCATCGTTAGTGGTGACCGATGACCCCTTGAGTCATTCCCATTGCCCCCTCTAGTGATGGCTGAGATCTTTCTAAAGCTGCCAGTTACCCTTTATTGTTGTTTATGATTCCTCTAGTGCTGCTGGTAACTTCTGTAAAGTGGCTGTTGACCACTCTTGTGAGGGTGCCAGACCCTGTTACATAGTTACATAGTTAATACGGTTGAAAAAAGACATATGTCCATCAAGTTCAACCAAGGGTGTTGGGGTAGGGGGAAGTTATTTTTTATTTCATATGGGAAGCTATTTATTTTATTTTTTGTCTTTATTTTTTTTATTGATAATCACTAGTAGTAACTGTTAATGTTATTTTCTTCAAAATAAGCATCTAATCCTTTTTTGAAGCTGTAGCGATAACCCTTATCGCCGGAGGGCTTCACTGCCCGAGACGTCCTTTTCCCAACGGTGAGAGGTGCTTCAGGAATCCCAGAGTCGTCCGTGAGGAAACAGGAACAGCCCTTACAAGGGCTAGTGAATTGTAATATAGCGTTTCCCCCAATAAGAGACAGAACCCAGTATTGAGGGTGAAGGTGAAGTGTCTTTATTAGTGCCACTCTAGGCCTTATATACACAAGTCTCCATTGCATGACACACACACCGACCAATAGCAGCAGGGCACACAATCCCTCAACTCTGCCGGTGACGCAATCAGCAATACAATAGAGACGTCTGTAATACACTCAATCAGAACAATGCCATTGTCTGTGATGTAATCAATCAATACAATGGCAGTCAGAACAATGAATAACGTAATCAATCAATACAATGGCAGTCAGAACAATGAATAACGTAATCAATCAATACACTGGCAGTCTGTAACATGCTTAAGAAAAAGTAATGAACCTGTGTAAAGTCCAAAGGGCATAGAGTCTGTCACAGAAGCTGTCAGCGGTTGATGCTGTAACAAGCTTCTGTGGGAGGCTATTCCATAGATTTATAAATCTTATGGTAAAAAACGATTGTCGCCTCCGGAGACTAAATTTCTTTTTTTCCAATTGAAGGCAGTGCCCCCTTGTCCTTAGAGAGGATTTTACGTGAAATAGTGTTCCCCCATATTTTTTGTATGGTCCATTTATATATTTATACAAGTTAATCATGTCCCCCCGCAATCGCCTCCTCTCAAGACTAAACAGATTTAATTCTCGTAATCTTTCCTCATAACTAAGATCTTTCATTCCCTTTATTAGTTTGGTGGCTCTCCTTAGCGATGGTGGTGACTCCACTAGTGATGAGGTTAACCTCACTAGTAATGGTGGTGACACCTCTAGTGATGTCAAACCCACCTAGTGATTGTAAAGGCCCCAATACTGATGCTACTGACTCCTCTAATCATGCTAGTGACCCCTCCAGTGACTTTACTTTTCCCCTTTCCTGATGCTAGACCCCTTTTGTGATGCCAGTGACCCCTGTAATGATGACAGTAACCTCTCTAATGATGCTGGTGGCCCTGTTTGTGATTCTAGTGAATACTTTAGGGATTCCAGTTACCATTCTTCTGATGCCGATGATTACTCTAGTGATACTGGGAACTTATTAAGAATTCAGTTTAGCCGATTCACTGAATGTTTTTCAATAGTTTAGGTTCATGACCATTAAAAGCAAACCAAATCGCTAAAAATCAGACAAATTACAAGAGGTGCATTTTTCAATACCTGGAGCAAGCAGAGACTGTCCCATAGAGGAGGGGTGGGGACTGGGCTCCGGGATATTTATTATACTATGCTCCCTTTAGCAGCCTTTCTTTTCGTTTTCCCAAGTTATGTTACATAGTGTATGGTCCCTTTCTGTCCCTTGTGTGAGTTCTTCAACTGAGCCAGAATGGAGACCAGCAGCCCAGCCAATCCACATGCTGCTGAGACCATCGCTTCTGCAGAAGTGGACCAAGAGGCCCCTCATCTCAGGGCATGATAAGCTACCTCATCCCAGGTTCTTTATTACAGATTTTCTGGAATCCTCAACCACCCGTCCTCCTTACGTTTGAAAAGGAGGTCTCAACAATCCATTCCCACTAAATGTCATCTGAGAGGTGGTCATAATTTTTTGTGGGAAAGGGGACCCCTGAGTCAGGCTTTATCCTAACCCCGCTAATCTGCTTTCAACTTTTAGGGCGGCTTTCAAAGGATGAGAACCATGAGAACTCCTTCCTGTGGATCCCCAGTACCCAGCCCCAAATGTGCCAAATTGTTTTGCCAGGTGAGTGACCCGGGAACAGAGAAGACCTTCCTGTCCAAGTCCCCATGTCCTATCTAGTCCAGGCTTATTTCTTATTTCTCCTTCCCTTAGGGGTGCGATGCTTCAAAAATTAGGAGCTGATAAAGTGTCCCCTGCTCCACCTAAATTAAAAGAAATACTCACCCTGAAGCCAGCTGAACAGACTCTTCAGTCCATGCTCTTTTCCCTTCTGCCCTACTTGCCCACCGCTGCTTTTGGTGAACCCTATTGGTCTCCATGTGACCCCCCTCCTTTCACTGCATTTTTCTACCCGCTTCCATCCTCCATGTATCCCAAATAAATAGGATTTTTTTGTACAGCAGAAAAGGGTCTCCAAGACATTCTTGTCAGCGAGTGGGGACAAAAGCACACTGCAGTACAAGCAGTAGCAGCCTCTCTGAGTCCCTAAGGCCTGTGACAGCCAGTGGAGGAGGATAACAGCAGCAGCATTATCAGAAGCAGTTTCTTTGAGTCCCTAAGGCCTGTGATAGCCGGTGGATTGGGGTAGCAGCATCAGCACTCTCATTGAGCCCCTAAAGACCTGTGACAACCCATGGAATGGGGAAGCAGCAGCACTAGTAGTCTCATAGAGTTGCTAAGGCCTGTGACAACCAGTGGAGAAGGGTAAAAGCAGCATCAGTCTCATTGAGCCCCTAAAGGCCAGTGAAAGCCAGTAAAGTGCACAATGGACCTAAAAATTAGAAGATAGAATCCATGCCAACATGCTGACCTGGAAATGCAATGTGAGCGGACACCACAAGTTAAGGCACAAGGTTAGGATGCTTCACCCCTTGAAGATCAATTCTCTGGTCAGTAGCGTCAGGCACAGGGGTGGTGAAATCTGGCATTATCCTTTCCTGATTCATCGTCATGAACACCAGGATCTCCACATTTTCCCCGTGGGGGCACAATAGCCCCTGCTGCAATAAATACCCTCTTTGACGCCAAACTGCTGGCTGTGCTGGCTGACAAAATTGACATGGCTAACTCTGCCAGTTTTGGTCAGATGTCCAGATTCTCTGTCCAGAACTCCATGAGGTCTATGTTGTCATGGGATAGTGTGGACTCCAGATATGCCACCACTTGGTCAGTTGGTGGCTGATTAAAGCTCTTCATCAGGCTTAAATAACCCCAGGCTTAAATGGCTAGCTCAGCTACTACTGCTGCTCTTCCTGCCCCCCTAGCATGTGAGTGGAAATTGAGCGCACAGAGACTAAAGAGTAACTCGCGGCAGTAAACCATCTTGGTGTCCCTTTTGGAGGGCCGAAAATAGACAGATTTTTCTGCTGAACTGTGGGGCTACCAGTGTCACCGACCAGTAATAATCCCACTGGCAAATGACTTTAATGTGGATGTTGCTGCACAAACATGCCATCAGGCATGCAGCCATTGGCACAAGGGACTGAGTACCTGTCTTCCCCACTCTCCACTAAAAACTGCTGGCGCAGGCTGGGGTCCTCCTCATCCTCATCCTCATCCACCTCCTTAACTTCCTGTTGCTCCTTTCCACTAGATAAGCCACCAAGTCGTGTGAACAGAGTCTGGGCATTGAGATCCCCCTCATTCTCCTCCACCAACCCTTCATTTAGCTCTTGGCTCAGTTGGACATAATACATGTAGGCACTGGGCTGAGTCCCCTTACCATCATGACTTTAAGGACATTCTCAAGTGCATGGAGCATCGTAATTAAATTGTTAAGATGCCTGATGAGCAGAGTGGCTTCCTCTAATGGTCTCAGCAATCAGCAGGCGAGGCTGGCCGGCTGCAGCATGAGGTAGTCATTAATCACTGTTCTCTGCTCATACATCAGGTCCAACATATGGAGTGAGGAGTTCCAAAGGGTCAGCCCATCACAGATCATGTTATGTTGTGCGTGCACAGTTTGCGTGACATTTTTTGCAGCTGCGTTTGTCCACTAAATGATGATTATTATTATTGTTATTATTAATATTGTTTATTTATAAATCACCATCGTATTTCATGGCGCTGTACAAAGTGTAAGTTACAGGAGGATGGGACAAGTGCCATAATTACAATACACAGGATATAAATACAAATGCATATAATACATACATTATTATGAGACAAATGCAACAAAACACATTAATATATGAGTGAGTGAGGAGAGAGGCCCCTGCAATAGGAACCTATTTGCAATCTAACTGAAAACAGATGCTCATCGGGTCCAAGGCCGCATGGCAATGACAGGACAGGCATTGGTGAAATGACATGGTGGGCATGGTGAACTCTTGACAAATGGGAGATTGAGGACAAGGTGGAAGAGGTGGAGGATGCACAAAGCTCACAATTTCACTGCAGAGGTGCCACTGCCGTGCCCTGGCCAAGTTGCTGCAGTGCCTGGCCTAAGAGTTTAACCCATGGGTTGTGATGAACATATACTAACATATATGTCTGCGTTGAAGTGCACAAGATTTGAGAGGTAGGTTTGGGTTGGTCCCTCTTAGAGTGGTGTCCCCCGGGTCTTATAGTGTTGCCCTGTGTGACATCCTCTAGAGGGGTTCCAGGTGCGCCTTGTTGTTTCCCTTTAAAAGATTTCTTTTCTTGTGTGCAAATTCAATTTTATTTTCAACATTTTCATCGACATTTTCATAGACAATACAAGATATAAAGTATAAACTATACACGTATAAATAGAAATATGGATATATACACTATATACAATATATTTCTTTCACCAGTTACCCTTGTTTCAGGGTTATTTTGCTGCCAAATCTCCTATTTGTGACAGGTATATTGGATTTATAGTCCCTTGTTTGTAGCAAGTGCAGTTTGTAGCAAGGATGTTGGGCTTGTAATCCCTCGTTTGTAGCAAGTGAAGTAGGTTTGCATACACGTTTCGCTCTGATGGCTTCTTCAGTGCGTTTAGGTCTGCATGAGGATTGTATAGGGATGAGTGATGCATGCCCAGCAAAGTGGTATATAGTAATGTAGTATGATATTCACTTGGTTACTCACTGTGAACCATTAGGGAACTGCCTCCCTCTGTCCTCTCTTATTCGCAGACACCGATGAGATTAAACCACTATGTGTAACACCCTTTGGGAACTGCCTTCAGCTCTACCCCAAAAGAAACGCCGCTGCCCGATCGCGGCGGATTTAAAAGGTGACAGAACTACAGTAAAATGGCGTCTTCATAATAAACCCTACGGACCAACACAAAATGGCGCCGCACACCCCGCAGACCAGGCACAGGGGCTGACACAAACGGAGATGCGCCGACTGATGCACTTCCGGTTTCTAGGGCAGGAGGAGTAATCCCACCCACAGTGTGAACAGCCCCATACACAGGCGCGCAGCTTCTATAAAAAAGCGCGCACCGCAGGTCCCACACCACGCACAGCCAGATACCACAGAGGAGACTATGCTGAAAGCACTTGGGACCTGAATACTTAGACCGGACAAGATCCATAGAGGATCCACTCCCCCTTTTCCAACCTGGGGAACCGGATAAGCCTGGAAAAAAAGCAGACTTCTATTATAAGGTACTAACAGCTATTATATACAAAATGAAACAATTAATATACAATTCAAGGTCCAAATATTGATCCAGAAAATTCCTTCACAGAACATCCCCCCCACAGCAGCGAATAAGAGAGGACAGAGGGAGGCAGTTCCCTAATGGTTCACAGTGAGTAACCAAGTGCATATCATACTACATTGCCCGGGGGACACTACTCTAAGAGGGACCAACCCAAACCTATCTTTGACTTCTCTCTGAACTTTGATTCAGAAGCGCCTTGCCCAAAATAACCTGGTACCTCCCAGACCAACCGCCACCCTCCCCCCCCCCCACACAACCAAGATTTGAGAGGCCCAATAACTGTCCCACCTTCTTCTGAACACAGCTGTGCAGGGCGGGTACAGCTTTTTGGAGAACTAATGCCTTCTTGTGACTCTCCACTTTGGCTGGGCACAAGGTCTTATAGAGGTTGGAAGTCCACTACGTGGCAATGGAGGGATTGCAACACTCGAAAAAACAGAAACTTGGTCATTTTCACATTGAGCTTCTGCACCACTTGATGACTTCTTGCAATAACCTCAAGGAGTGATTGCAGTCTTAATAGAGGAGGAGTAGGAGCAATGGAGGAGATGGAGGTGTATATGACAGACAGACTGCTACTTCAAGCAGAGGTTGAGGTGCCCTGGCTGCCACTGATAGTATGCTGTGTGCTGTGATATGCAGCGGATGGTGGATACCGCTACATGTGTTTAATCAGGTAACACTGTGGTGGCATTTTTTACGTGCACACATTAGGACCCTGTCTGTGCTTCACAGATTTGTGACGTGTGGTGACAGCTTGGTGAAGTTTACACACCACCTCAGAACTGTCAGACAACTCTTTGAAAAACTGCTTTACTTTAAAGAACTTTAAAAAATAAAATAAATATAATATAAAAAAATAAAAACTATAATAAATAAATATCTAAAAATAAAAAAATAAAATATATAAAAAAATCTTTAAAATAACAGTGTCCTGAAGGGGGCGTACATAAGAGACACAGGACCCAATATCAAAAGTCCCCCCCCCCCCCCCCCCGAAAATTGCAGAGTGTGTGAGTGCTGGAGTCATCATTCAGATAGTGGCATAACAGGAACTGGCTTTACTGAAACATAAATGCAGTACGAAAATTTCACCTTACATGGTGCATAACACAGACAGGAAAAATAAATATTATAGAGCAACTGTATGCACAGAACACATCATCAAAATGCATAGAAAAACTGCAGTTAAGTATTGGTGACAGCGCCATCTAGTGTCATAGCTCCATAGTTGTCATAACTGTAAACTGCAGTATATCTAGCAAAGGTCACTCCAGCAATATACTAAGCTAGAAGTCTATTGTATCTCAAACACAACAACAGTAGAGGCTCAGTCTATGAAACCCATCTTCTTTGTAAGCCTTGAGTGTCTTTCAGTGGTCAAGGGCTTAGTAAGGATATCTGCTGTCATATCTTCAGTAGGGTAATAAGGTAACTCAAGAAGTCCCTTGTGAAGACCCCCCAGAAAATGGAACTTCACATCAATGTGCTTGGTTCTCAAGCTAACTCTTTCCATCTGCGCAAGTGCAAGGCATCCTTGGTTGTCCTCAAAGATTCTCGTTGGTTCCAACTGCGGTTGACCCAAGTCTGTTAACAGTTGTCTCAGCCATATAACTTCTTGGCTTGCCTGCGCTGCTGCAACGTACTCTGCTTCGGTAGATGAAAGTGTATTAGAAAGCTGCTTTCTGCAAGTCCAACTGATAGCACCTCCTGACAGAAGAAACATGTAACCACTGGTAAATTTTCTGTCAATGTTGTCTCCAGCCCAGGCGGCATCCACATATCCTTTCAGGATCCTTTCATCTCTTGCTGATAACTAGTTTTTAATATAAATTCCCTTTAATATAGCGAATGACTTGCTTTACAGCATTCCAGTCCATCTGACTTGGCATTAGAACATTTCTGCATAGGATTCCAATTGCTGCTGCAATGAGTGTTAGTTGGTAGTGGCTTATCTTGGTTGTTTATCTCCTTCAGGTAGTTGGTTTCCATAGGAGATTTTACTGGTTTGGCATCCTCCATTCCAAATGGTTCAACTAGTTCCTGTATTTTGTGATTTTGTTTAAGAAGAAAGTCCAGAGCCTGTTCTCTCTAGTTCTGTTAGAGTAACTCATTCCCCTTGGCCCAGGGAAACTACCAGAATTTGTTCTCTCCCTGAAACGGTGAAAACTTGTATTGCTGGATTCCAGGTGGGTAAGTCTGAAACTGTGCTGACATTACATAATATTTTAACCATATACATTTTTCATAAAGACCCATTGTTTACACCTAGACCTAGAGCACACATGCTTAGCCTGTGGCCCTCAGAGCCATCTGATGCTGCTCTTGACCTCCTGTGGTGAAAGTGGGAGGGGTAAAAAGAACTGACGTGTAAAGGTAGCTAAATAGGGATACAGCAAGGGTGGGATTGCACAGAGAGTGACATAGGAAAGGCACATTGGCAAATAGGGGTGAGAGCAGTGGCTTGGAGGAACATAGTGACATTGATTGTACAACACCAGCCCTGTATTAAATATTTAACAGAATAATTTGGAAAAAGTTTTTTTATAATACTCATATGCTTAGCATTGTTGAGGCTTAGATGGTTTGAGTATTAGTATCATGGTTAACATGTAAAACTGATGGGGGAGGGCTATAAATAACAGACCCATATATTCATAGAGGTAATGTGTATTGCTAGCATGTGGGAAATGTTACGTATGAATGTAGGGGAGTGGTGGTAGGACATACGAGTGGAGTTTGTGCAGAGAGGGGGTATCCTGATCGTTGTGGAAAATGTATATTACGCTATTCCTAATGAAAAAATTCTGAACCTATTCATTGTAACTAGAGATGAGTGAACTTTTAAAAAGTTTGGTTCGCCGGTTCACCAAACCTGAAAAAGTTCTAAAAGTTCTAAAACGCATGGAAAACAATGCCTGACAGCCCTAAAAGTCCTTTGTAACACACTGAAGTCACCCAAGGCTGTATAAAAACATGTTTTAGTGGAATAATTAGCATTTAAATTGACCACGACTTAATAGCATAGAAATCATCTGTAAATGAATTAGCATTTCAATAGCCCATGGCATGTCTTTGATTGTTTAAAGCACATACAAAAAATGGTCAACAGGGTTGGCGTTCCTGGAAAGTGAAAAGAAGTAATGGCTTTTTACAAGCGTTAAAAATGTATCCATTTTGGGCATCACAGGTGGTAGACCTGTGGTTGTGTAGGCCTGGCAGTAGCAAGCAAGCCTTTAAACAATTGTCCCATTTGTAATGGGGGGTAGCAGCAGGATTGGCACCCTTAAATTTTACCTGAAGAAGAAACAATACATTTTTACAAATACTGAAAAATGTGCCCATATTGGGCATCACAGTGTTCAATTGCAGTTTTGATGGCCTGGCAGTAGTTGGCAAGCCCACACAAAATAGTCCCACGGCGGGTTTTGAATCCTGACAATTTAGTTGAAGAAGAAGAATGGCTTTTTGCAAGCCTTGCAAAATTTGCCCATTTTGGGCATCACAGGGTTAGCCTGCGTATGTGTTGGCAGTAGCAGAGGGTGGCAGGCTGGCAGCGGAGGTGCTGTTGGTGGTAGCAGTGTCATGGTAATCAGTGGCATCAGACAGCATCAGGGGTTTTAAAATCAGACTCATCTTTACAAAGGTTAGTTTCTCCACGCTTTTGGCAGACAACCTTGTCCGCTTAGGGGTGACGACACTACCTGCCGCTCTGAAAACCCTTTCGGACACTACGATTAAAGGTGGCCAAGACAGGAACCCCAGGGTAAACTGTGCTAGCCCTGGCCAATTGTCCAATCTGTTCACTCAGAAGTTTAAGTGGTCTGAGTTCAGTGTATCTCCTGGAGAAAGGGCACAGTTGAGGTAGGAGTGCACCTGGCTGTTCAGGTGGTGGTGGTGTTGCTGGTGATGAACATCCCTTCCATGATGATATGTGTCAGGTGGGCTTATGGGATGTAAAAACTTGTACATCATATCCTCAAGAGTGAGTTGCGTGCTGCTGCTGCCGCCTGTAGGAGGTGTGGCTCATTGACTCGGCGGGGAGCAGAGAGTGGACACCCGGTCAGACATGCTTGTGGCAGGTGTCTGCCATTTGAAAGCCATCGCTAACTGGCTGCATGTCTTCTCTCGGTAATAAGCCATTTTTGCCTTAATCTTGGAAGGTGTAAAAAATTCCTCCATTTTGTCTTTATACCGAGGGTCTAAAAGTGCAGTGATCCAGTACTTGTTTTTTTTGCTTCATGCTAACAATGCGGCTGTCAGCGCACAAGCACCCAAGCATACTGTTTGCCATCCTCACCAGCATTTCCAAGGGCCCGGTTGGTTCCACCTCTGTTCCATATTGCCATGTTTGTTCTTCCTCATCATCACCACCACTGTCATGATGCCTGTCATCATCATCATGGTCATCACCATCTTGATGGCCGTCCTCATAATCATGGTCATCTTCATGTGCCTCCTCTCCTATCCCTTTCTATGATAAGTTGGTTGTTTCCATCTCCAAATCCAACTCCTGGGGTCTGATTTTCTGCTCCTTACCCTCCTCCACCTCTTCTTGTAGATCCAAAGAGCCAGGGGACAGACGGATCCTTCCTCTGTTCCTTGCTGAATCATGGTTGTAAACGTTTGCTCCAAAATGAATATCAGCGGCATAACATTATTAATTTTGCTGTTTATCTGCTGATAAATCTTGTTGCCTCTTCAAAGGGCCTCAGCACGCACACGTGTCTCTGAGCATCTGCCAGTGCCAGAGCTGAAAGTCACACTGGCTGGAAAAGCTGGCTGTTTGCTGCATAAAGAAATCATTCACCACTTTGTGCTGGTGGTAGAGGCGGTCCAGCATATGTAGGGTGGAACTCCAGCATGTGGGGACACCACCGATTAAGCGGTGTTCGCTTGACGCTGTAAGTCTGGTGTGGAGTGTGTTTGAAGGCATAGGATTGGCTATAGTGAACACCTACCTTCCTGGACATGGCCAACATATGTTTTTAAGAAGCATCTGAAGACCAGATTAATCACGTGTGCAAGACATGGGGCATGTGTCATTTGACCTAGAAGCAACCACATTGCCCAATCTAAGTTGATGTGGAGACAGCCAGTGGGAGATTTCTTCTTGCATGCATGGCAGCAACTCCTCCGCAGTGTGGCTTTTCACTCCCAGGCTCAGCATGTGTAATACGGCATGGCAGTGCTGTGCTTTGCAGTAATGATAGGATGGAGGAGAAGGGTAAGCTATGTCTCCTGTCTGTTGAGGAGGAGGATAGGCGCCTGGTGTCCAAAGCTGAAGTGGATTGGTACAAATGCCGAGGTGTTACTAATCCCTGACCTTGTTGCAGTGGAGCATCATGCTGCAAAAGGTTGAGCCAATGGGCCGTGACACACATTTATGGCCCTTGGCCATAGCTACTGTTCCAAGTATCTACTGTTGCCATCACTGTGCTGCACACTGACATAGACAGCCTGTTTTGCTTGGATGTAATTTTGCTTAAAATCACAAGTAACAGCCATTAAATGTATAGGTAATTTAAAAGCTCAACTATATGTATATCTCTGAAATTACACCATATTGTCTAATTAGTTCATTTGTCAGTAACTCCAAGGAAATCTAGATGCTGCACTTTAAAGAGTTATTTCTATATCTTTCTTACAAATGTACAAATACAAAAACACTACAAGCACTATTACAACACAGAAAACCTAACAGGGCAAAAGTATAGATGTATTAAAATGTATTACTCATCTGTTTAATCGGATCCAGCCAGAAATCAGTAGGTCTCATAGAATCTCCAAACAAGATGGCTGCTGTATTCAAGTTCACAAAGCAGGTCTCTCTATCCCAAAGAAAATCTCATCATCGTCCATCTCCATTCAAGACATGACTTTGTATGTCCTTCAGCTGACCAAGCAAATCTCCTCTGTCTCTCACTAGCGCTCTGATTTTCTCAGATAAATCTATCACAGGGAATTTTCTGCTAGCCAACTTAGTTTGCATGCAAATGCATGCATGAAGCTAAAACTCAGGCCGAAAGCTACCAAGCCCATCTTCAGAACGAAAGAAGGTCTCCCACCATACTGGATAACCAACCATGCTGGCTAAACAAAATGGGTCAGCCTATATACAGTGCAACTTTGATTGTATAAGATGTTTTACAATTTCTGTGGGAACAATATATATATAAAAATATCATAGCATTACAGAGCCCCACTTTCACATCCACTGTACAAGGCAGTGATGGCCTTGTTGGAGAAGAAATGGCAACTGGGGACATGCCACCTGGGCTGGGCACACTCCATTAGTTGCCTAAAGGTGGTGGACTCAACCAGGTAGTACGGCAGCGACTACACCACCAGCAACTTGGTCAGTCAACCGCACAACAACTGGATGACTGGGCGCATATTGTTGTGTGGTGGATATAGATTCTATTGTGGATAACTGACAGGATGGAGGAGACGCACTAAATGACCATGACAAGACTGCGACTGTACTGCCTGTGGATGAGGCCTGGCTACTAGTCAGATGACAGTTTATAGGAGCCGCACCATCAGCAGCAGAAGCAACATCAGCAAGACCAATAAGGTTTGAAGGGACATTTGCAAGGCATTTTGAGTGTCCCAGGCAGCCTTGTGATGCCTACGTAGAGCCGTAGCTCCTAGATTTGTGCCCTGGGCACAGCTAACTTTCTGTTTGCAGATCCAGCACTGTGCCAGGTTTTGTTCCTCTGGGAAGGTACAAAAGAATAACCACAGGGCAGAGTAGCATACAGAGCTAGTCTTTCCACCACCACCACCACCAACAGACTATGCTCCTCGTCTGGCAGGCTTTTTTTCTGGAGTCTGCAAAAACAGCATCAGTGTCACTGTCACCTGCTCCTGAGTGGACCATACCAGCACACTCGGCCCTGTGCTGTTTTGTAGATGATCTGCCCCTACCCTGGTTCGGCTCTTTCTTGCTGTCAGTGCCAAAAGTACTCTCCTGCTCTGACAATGTTGTACATCATCATATTCCTCCTCCTGATCCCCGGCACTTCCCTGTTCTGATGTTTCATCATGATCTACTTGCCTCCCCACACCACAACCACCTTCATTACTGCCAGTATGTCCATGTTTACCTCCACCACCCCCACTGCCACAGCTTCCACCTCCACCACCTCCTCAACACACTCCAAAGGCTGACTGTCATCAAAGAAATTCTCCTCATCACTATCCATAGCAACCAGGCTGCTGAGAAAAGCTGGTGCTCCACTAGATGGGAGCAGTAAAGAGGCAGATGATGGAAGAGAAAGACTTCATTTTCTGTGACATGTAGCTGTAGTGGAGGCCGAATCCACTGAAACCTGCCTCAAGTCAGAGTCTTCCTTCTCCTGAGATGAGCAAGAGCGAGTCAACCTGTCCATAATGGATGCGTTTTCCGAAATAACACACCCACTGAAGGAAATGGACAACTCTGGCTTGTTGATGCTGCTACTACTACCACGTACCTTACTGCTGTTGCTACTACTATCGTGTACATTGCTGCTGCTGCTACTACTAGCGGTGGTGGGCCTGGGCAAATGGATGCTGCCACTATTATGGCTGGTCCTAGTCAAATAGCTGGTGCTACTTTTACTGGGCCTGGGGACATGGGTGCTGACCACAGTGTTGGTACTGGCACCAACATCCTTATCCTTAGTGGCAGAAGAAATTGCAGGGATGTCTTTTCCTCTACCCCGTCCTTTCCCACCCCTTACATTTTACATAGTATTTTCTAAAGCAGACAGATGTTCCCTAAAATATTCCTTGGCTGGAAACTGTATTTAACAAAGAGGCACCATGGATACCAAGTTCCCAAACGCAGTGACAGGGGCCAGTTAAACCAGACAGATGTGCTCATAAAATTAAAAAACCCTCATTGAAGTTTTCAGAAATCTACAGGGTGGACTACAATGACCAGCAAATCCCAGCGCAGACAGATGCAGTTTTTCTGTGCAGCACATACCCCCTTCAGCGTCTCACTGTGCCTACTTCCTCCCACTTCCTTTCCTGTCCCTTCTTTTCTCCTATGCTGTGAGTCAAAATGCCCTAAACTGTCCCTGCTGTAGGAGCAATGCTCTTTCTGCAACAGTCAGCTCGATAATGGTGGATAGACAGCGCATCACGTGACTATCTCCTGCAATAGCACCCACCTACCCTGACCTCTTAAACTGAAACCATGTGACCCTGTCTCTCTGCTTCTCCATGGCTGGCCGCGACCTGTGGGGTGGTGCCAGTGAAATCCCGCCAGGTTCTTCTTCCACACTCCGTCACGATACACCATGAAGTTGAGGTTCGTGGCAAACCGTTCTTTTCATGAAATTTGGGTCGAAACCAGGTTCTACCGGTTTCGGTTGATCATTTCTAGTCCCAACCTGTTAAACTTGGAACATTTCCGCCAAAACAACCAACATTGAAGAAGGAGAGTTGCGTTGTGAACCCCATGCTCTTCTCCCTCTACACAAATGACTACTCTTCCGACAAGCTCTTCTGTAAAGATTCTCAAATTCTCTGATGATTCCACAGTTGTCAATCTCATCACTGATGTGGATGAATCTGAATACTGGGCTCAGGTCAATAATCTAGGTTCTTGGTGCAGAAAAAGCTATTTTGGGTTGAGATTGTAAAGGACTTTCGACATCTCACCCGGAATCACTACACATCTGTATCAGAAAAGAAGAGGGAAATATAGCACCCGACACCAAAGTCATTGGGGACTCAAGATCTGAAATGGAACAAAGACATGAACTTCGTCGCTAGGAAAGCTTAACAAAGACTCTTCTTCTTACACCAACTGAAGAAGTTTGGAATGGCAGCAAGTATCAATGTGGACATAGCGTCTGTTCTGAGCTCATCCTGCTCTATCTGGTATGGTGGCATACCTTTCAACTGTCCACGATTTGGAGCGACTGTCCCTCTTTTCAGTCCATGTCTCCATGTCCCTCATTTTAACACTAATACAGTAGATATATAGAAACAGAAATGAACATTAGATTACCTTACCTGTATAATTCCAAGTATAAACCCAAGGTTATGAGGAAATAAGAAAGCAGCAGCATCTACTAAAGAACTCTCGGGAAATACAATAACATCACTGCACAATAGTAGAATGATTTGTGATGTCATACGGTAGGTACATGTTAGCATTACTCACACCAGTTAATACAGTGGAAAAGTTGACATCCGCTATAGAGAAAATGCAGAGTCCGAGTTGCTTGTTAGCGGGATCTAGGCATGTAAGCTTCCATAGTTATCTAAATCTAAATGGGACGAGGGGCAGAATGTGGGAAAGAAATAAAGCTGTAAATTTAACGGCCCAGGATGTCACCTATAAAAGAGCTCAGCAATATCCTGAGACCTCCAAGAAAAAATCCCTCTGTGTCTCATTATCAGGAAAAGTTTCCACTGTGAACCATGTTGTGAAGTGATACAACTCTAGGCAAAACTTTTCTTTGTGGTTCTTTACTTTACTTTGATTCTACTTTCTTTTGCCTCTAAAACTAGTTTTCATTAATTTGAGTATCACAAGCCCCACATTATAGGATGGGAACAGGAAAAGAAAAGTTTGGTTCAGCATGAACCTCAGTTGCCTGCCTCACTACACCTAAAGGGTGACTTATTTTAAGTGAGTACATTCTGTTTATTCCTGTTTTTTTTTCCTTTTTATAGGGGTCGCTCACCTACATCTTACGCACACTCTTCCCACTGCAGTGTGACGCCTGTCATCTGCTGAGGTCATTTGGAGAAGCAACTCTGCTCGTCAGCTGGAAAGACTATAGTCTTAACTATGGATGAGCAAACCGTTTCAGTTTGGGCAATGCGTTGAATTTACCCCAAAAGTTCAGATTCGAGACTGCTACTGTTGCCACCCCCCTCCACTGGCTGTCATAAGCCTTTAAAGGCTCAATGAGTCCGCTATGACTGTTACTCCTCTACTGTTTGTCATAGGCCTTAGCTGCTACTACCTCACTCTACTGGCTGCCATGGACCTTTAGGGGCTCAATGAAACCACTGCTGCTGCTAACCCCTCCGTTAGTGGCCACAGGCCTAAGAGACCCAGAAAGACTGCTGCTGTCACCTTCCTCAATTGGCTGTCAAAGGCCTTAGAGACTCTATGAGACTGCTACTTCTGCTACCCCCCTCTACTGGCTGTCACAGGCTTTTAGAAGCTTAATGAGACTGCTATGACTGCTACCCTCAACTGGCTGTCATGAGCCTTAGAGACTCAATGAGACTACAGCTGCTTTTACCCCCTCCACTGGCTGTCACAGGCTTTAGAGATTTAGAGAGACTGCTTCTGAGGGTATTATCTTCCTTAACTGGTTGTCACAGGCCTGGGGCACTCTGTGAGACTGCTGCTGCTATTAACATTTTCCACTTGCTGTCATAGGCCTTATGTGCTCAGATAAACTGCTACTGGTGCTACCCACCTACACTGGCTGTCACAGACCCTAGGGACTTCATGAGACTGCTGCTGCTTTCCCCCAACACTGACTGTTTTTTTTTACTGCCCCTTCCACTGGCTGTCACAGGCCTTAGAGGCTCTATGAGACTGCTGCTGCTGCTATCCCCTTCAACTGACTGTCACAGGTTCAATGAAACTACTGCTGCTTCTGCCCCCCTCCGCTGGCTGACATGGGCCTTAAGGGGCTTGAGGAGACTGATGATGCTGCTGTCACTTTCCTCCACTGGTTGTCACAGGCCTTATGAAACTGTGCTGCTGCTGGACAACAGATGCCAGGGGCAAATGCCTATTCACAGTTGGGGGGCAGCTAGTTGAGGACCCTTTTTCTACCCCTTGGGTGGTTGAGGCCAACACAAAATCTTAAACGAGGGCTCTGTGTTAAACAAACCTTGGAATGAGGTAGCTCATCATGCCCTGAGGTGAGTAGTAGCACTGCTCTGACTCCAGGACTCAAGTGAAGGTCATTCAGGGACTCTGGGGGCCATTCAAGGGCTGGCCTGGGCAGCTGGTTTGGTTCCGCAGCAGCGATGGGCTCAGTAGCGCCAGGATTGGCTGGCTGCTGGCCTACATTTTGTGAAGAACTCACAGAATGCACAGGAGGAGGGAAAGGGAGGGGCCATACACTCTTATTGGCAGCTTGTGGAAAGAATGGAGGAGCTGCTAAACATCCCAGCCCTCCATCTATGGGCCAATTTCTGATTGATTCAGGCATTGAAAAACACACCAAAAAAGCTCCTCTAATAGCTGATTTTAGCAGTTCGGTTCAGTTCGCATTATCCTGATCTTTTGAAAACATTTGGTGAATTGGCAGAACCCAATCTTAGAAAAGTTCACTTATCTCTACTAATGAGCTTCTTTTGGGTTAAACATGAACCCAAAGCTGAAAACCAATAGTGACCTGGTGATTCAGGTGACCCAGGCTAGTGAAGCTGATGATCCTTTATACTGCTAAATACTCAATGGATACGGCTGACACCTCTGGTGTTTCATGTGATCCCTTTGGTGTAACTGGACACCACCCTATTAATAATGGTCACCACCTACAGTGATGCAGATGAGCACTATTAGTAATGATAGTAACCTCTTTAGTATTATGTTGGCCCCTTTCTGTTTTCCTACTGGTGTATTGGTGACCTTTATGGTGATAGTGGTCCACTCATTCTTCTGACCTTCTAGTATTGCCAGTTGCCATTCTAGCCATTCTAGTCCTGTTAGTGATCCCTATTATTATGTTACTGGTGCCTGCTGTAGGTGATGATGGTAACCGTGCTAAGAATCCCTCTAGTGATGCTGACATCACTGTTAGCAACACCTTTAGCAAATTTTATGTTACTGTGATCTATCTAGTGATGCTGGTGGCACTTTTAGTACTTTAAATAGATGTTTTAGGGCTGCTGGTAACCCTATAAATGATAACGCTGATCCCTCCATGTTGACCCCTCTAATGTTGCTTGTGATCTCTCTAGTGATGGTGGTGACCCCTTTTGTGACACCTATCAACACATTTGTGCTGTAATGATTCCTCCACTTATGTTGTTGGCCCATTTGGTATAACTAATGATCCTAATGCTGGTAACTAGGGATAATCGAGCCCGTGAATGCTCGAGTTTGCCATGCTAAAGCTTCAGTTTGGGACTGAAACTTGACTTTGAACTCAGACCCCATAGAAGTCCATGGGATCCAGAACTTTGGTGGTGTAAAATGGCTGTTTAATGTTCATTTTAAGAGCTTGGGGGCTTGGCCTTTCCATGGCACTTACCAGCTTGGTACACCAGGCATAGGGGCTGGTAAGCCCAGAGCCAGGGGACCCAGCAGAAGGCCCTGCTTCATTACAGCCACTATGCTCTTTAGCAGGGCCCCGGTGCTCTCAGAAAATGCCCATGTGAAAGGAAACCAGGCTCCTCTTAACCCCATCTGGCCATTGGGGTTCGGGTATTTGGAAGGGGGTACCTGCAAGCCAAAAAGTGTCCAGAAAGTGGTTTGCAGCTCCCCTACCCTGTCCCCCTACTGTGGTTTCCTGCTAACGATAGCTCTTTTATGCTCACGGGGAAAGATCTTATAGGCTCAGAGAGTGTGTGTATTACAGGAGGGCAGAGCATGGAGGGTATTCATTTGGAAAACCCCTCCATGCCCTGTCCTCCAGTGATGCACATACTCGTAGACCTCGCTTGTAAGAAGGTTCCAGAGGAATAAAATGTTTCTGATCTCAAATATTAATGAATTATTATTAAAATACTAATATTACTGACATATAGGTAACTTGGATGAATGTGGAAGCTGTGGATGTTTATCTGCCGTTATTATTATTTTAAACTGGATGTGGCTCATTCAAAGGAAATCATACACATATATTATATGCAGGTCCAAAATTTATAGAGAGGTTTACTTCTATTAACTGAATTTGTTTTTGGACCTCATAGAAGCAGTTCATATGCAGACTTAAAGAATGGCTGGGTTATGTCTGAGTTCACTCTCAGGAATTACTTGATGTATGGACTTTCAACCCATTTAACTTGAACCATCTGTTGTGTGTAGCCCGAGGGATTGTATTACAAGAAGGCCTCTTTGTAACAGAAAGAATGAGGGCAGAAATTGGCTGGAGGAATTTGGGTTGACCAGACAAATTATATTTAAGCAGGGAATTTGGGAGATGGAATTCTCTTCTATCTCTCACAGTAGACGGGGTATGGACTGCCACATGGCCAGTATAGCCATACCCCTGAGAGGGCTGGGCAGAGAACAAGGGGCCTTCTTTAAATTAGCTTGAACAGGGATTGCCACTTTTTTGTATAATACACTGCTTCCAATCTGGTCATTGTAACTTCCATCATAGTCACATCGTTCATATTATTACTTTTAGGTAACGTAACTGGCTCTGTTTTAATTAAATCCACTCATCGATTTTTTGTTTTGGCCTAATACATGATTTGTGGGTTACAATAGCTGAGATCATATATGGATGCAAAAGTCTTCGTAAGGTACAAAAACAAGAAACCAACTTCCTTCACCGCCTCAGAGCATATAAGGGCCAGGAAACTCCTGTAGCTGTGGGGCAGCTGACAGCACAGCCGTCTTTTCCTACTCCCTGGAGCTTTGATGACAGCCAGAACATGCAGATATCAGAGTGACCAGGTCCTCTATTCCTTGGGATCAGGAAAAGCCGGCCTCACTGTCCGTTGCACATTTCAGCTTTTAACAGAGCTTCATGAAGTGGGGAAAGCTGACGGCGTTGTTTAGCATCTGAACGTGTTAGTGTTCGGGGACCTGGGCATCCTGTGCTCGGTTTGAACACATCCCTATTGGTAACCCATTTGGTAACTTAGGTTACCCCTCTGATGATGCTAACAACACCTCTGGGTTATGGTGAACCCCCTCTAGTAATGCCGATGCAGACCCTTTAAGTAATAGAGTTGATCTTCTACTGATGCTGGTTTTGGCCCCTTCTAGCGATGTATGTAAACCAGCTAGTGGCCTATGTAGTGATGCTGGGGACACAGGTTACCCTCACATGCCGGGGGTATATTGTTATTGGTATCAATTATTATTTTATTACAACAGTGGCTGGGTCCTGCAATCATTACAATGGGACAGAGGCAAAACTTTGTGTAAACTTTTAATGAAACCCTGATTGTTAATCTTTTTCTCATTAAGATTCTGAATCCGGCTCAGAGCCCCCATGACACCTCTTTATGCTGCTGACAAGAGCGCGGCATTCAACAGGAATAGTCTGTGTGTCTCCGGAGGAGCAGCTTGGCCGCGTGGCCCAATTTCTTATGATGAATCTTTAGAGATTCTAAATGAAACTTCATCGCCATGTGATCAGAAACTTTATTCCATTATAACCAGGCTTTATGCCACCTCTGTACACTGTAGTCATACTGGGGGGGGGGGGGTCAATTACTCTATCCACTACATATGTGAATCAGAAAAACATACAATGCAGAGCCAAAAATACAAGGGAGAAAAACTACACAAGTCGAATCCATCTCACAGCGCGATGCACACATCATATGAGCTATCTGTAAGCTATTTACATTGCAAAAGCAGGCTCATGACTGCTTTACAATGTACAACAGCTGATCACAATATCGAGATAAAGCTGCTCCTGGCCTTAGCAATGTAAAACAATGTAACTCACATCAGGGAACTGGCAGGCTTTTCAGAATGACTCATCTTGTCATATTCTCAGCAGGAGAGAGATATAATCCATCCCAATATTTTTACTCCCATCCTAATACATGGCTTTTCCTGCACCTGATAGGACAGTTCTACAAATAATGTATCTACTGTAGCTGTTGTCATCCTTATTGGTGACAGATGACCCCTTGAGTCATTCCCATTGCCCCCTCTAGTGATGTTGGTGGTGACCCCTCTAAGAATGGCAGAGATGTTTCTGAAGCTGCCAATTACCCCTTTATTGATGTTTACTAACCCTCTAGTGCTGCTGGTAACTCCTGTAGAGTTGCTGTTGACCTCTCTAGTGAGGGTGCCAGACCCTGTTAGCGATGGTGGTGACTCCGCTATGATGCCAGACCCGGCCATTGATGGTGGATATCCCACTAGTAATGGTGGTAACACCACTATTGATGCCAGACCCCGCTAGAGATGGTGGTGACCCCACTAGTAATGGTGGTAACACCACTAGCGATGTCAAACCCTGTGAGTGATTGTGAAGGCCCCAATACTGATGCTAGTGACTCATCTTATGATAATTGTGACCCCTCTATTGACTTTTTTCCCCTTTCCTGATGCTAGACCCCTTTTGTGATGCCAATGACCCCTTAAATGATGACAGTGACCTCTCTAATGATAATGGGGACCCTGTTTGTGATTCTAGTGAATACTTTAGGGATTCCAGTTACCTTTCTACTGATGCCGATGATTAATCTAGTGATGCTGGGAACTAGAGATGTGCCAACTTTTTAAGAATTCGGTTTAGCTAATTTGCTGTAAGTTTTTCAAAAGTTCAGGTTCATGACCAAACCAAACCAAATCAACCAACATAAGTACTAGAGGTGTGTTTTTGGGTGTTTTTCAATACCTGGAGCAAACAGAAATTGACCTGTAGGGGGGCAGGGACTGGACGGCAAGATGTTTATTGTACTATGCCCCCTTTAGCAGCCTCTCCTTCCTTTCCCCAAGCTGCGTACATAGTGTATGGTCCCTTCCAGTCCCTTATGTGAGTTCTTCACACTAAGCCAGTATGGAGACCAGCAACTCAGCTAATCCTGGCACTCCTTATCCCATCGCTTCTGCGGAACTGGACCCGGGGGCCCTGATCCCAGGGCATGATAAGATATTTCTTCCCAGGTCCCCCCTCTGGAAGATGCCCCATCTTAAGATGTTCTGGGGTCCTCGACCACCCGTCCTCCCTTAGTTTGAAATGAAGATCTTGACAATCTGTTCCCCAAAATGTCATTTAAGAGGTGGTCATCAGAGGCCACTTTTTTCTGTTGGAAAGACACAATACATGTAGGCACCGGGCTGGGTCCCCTCACCAACGTGACTTTCAGGACACTCTCTAGTACATGAAGCATCATAACAAACTTGTTTAGAAGCCTTTCTGCCTGATGATCAGAGTGTCTTCCTCTAATGGTCTCAACAATCAGCAGGCAAAGCTGCCCCGCTCCAGCATGAGGTAGACATTAATCACTGTCCTCTGGTCATACAGCCGGTCCAACATATTGAGTGAGGAGTTCCAAAGGGTCAGAATTAGACTAAAACACATGCACAAGGGGAAAATTGTTTTACTGAATATGCCTTTTCTTGGACCAAGAAGAGGACACCAGACTAGACACTAGACATAGTTATAATGCAGATAGCAGCTTTGATGAATTTTGTATTGCGCTTGAAATCTTTTTAATAAAAACGTCTCAGAAGAGGCTCTTCCAAAATTTTGATTCCTTAGGCTGTAGATCACAGGTGTTGTGGTTCTGTAAAATGGGAAGATGATCCCACAAGTAAAAGCCTCTCCCCACTTCCCAAAGAATAAGAAATAAAGTTCACATTCCAATGACAAGATGGCGTCAGGAGAGAACACCATGCCTGGATGTGAAGGGACTAACTGTTTACTGCGCCTGTGTGGAATGCGCTACCTAGATAAGCATGAACTAATCCATGTGCTCGGGTAGAGATATCACCTTTTATAGAAATAATAATATAGGATTTTTAAACCAATACGAACAATTGCAACCACGCTAGTCATTTTCTACGTTAGCCTCTATTTTTTCTATGTTGTATAAATAAAGCTGATACATGAGGAGGAGTTAGAAGTATTTCTCCAAAGCTCTGTGGGTTGACTCCTCATTCCATCATTTCTTCACTGATTTGGAGCCGACCGAGTAGGAAGGTCTCTGGGACAGCACACAACGTCCTTATCACAGGGTTAAGCAAAGACACGAGCATGATGTATATTAAAGTGGCCAGTTTGTCAAAAAATAAATTAACTTTAGGCTTGGGGCAAAAATAATTGAAATTTGTTGAGCTATAAAATAATAAGTCAGATGAGAGGAACGTGTAGAAAAATCTTAACTTTTTTGACGGGCATTTTGAGGACAGTCTTCAATACAGAGACATAGGGAAGGAAGGTTTTCAACAGTATCCCAAAGCTGACAATGCTCCCTAAGATCAAGATAAATTAAACATTTTCCGAAATGCAAGTCATTTATAACAACTCGGGCAGGTCACAGATAAAGCTCTCAATAATGTTTGATGCACAAAATGTTAATTTAAGGGCAAATATTGTGAATACTGAAGAATAGCCAAAACCAAGAGCATCAGCTGGATGCACAATTTCCAACCCATCATCTACATGTCATATACTGGATGACAGATGGTGACATAGCGATCATAGGACATGATGGACAACAGAATCAGCTAAGAGGTGACAAAGGAGAGAAAAAAGAAACATTGAGCTATACAAGCTCCTGTGGACATCAGCTTCTTTTTAGTGATATATATATATACTTGTCTGCTATTGCATTCATACTTCTCTATCTCACCATACAGGGTCAGGAAACAGATGCACACTGAACTGTTGCTCCTTCTTACAGTAGCTTCTCTAGCTGACTGCACAGGATCAGGATCAGATGCACACTGAGTAGCTAAATGCAGGGTGTTTATCGAAATGTTGTACCCAGGGTGTTCAAAACTAATTGCTGTATTTTTCATTCTATAAAACATGCACCTCAAAGGTTTGTGTGTGTGTGTGTGTGTGTGTGAAGGGGGGGTGTGCGTGTGTGTGTGTGTGGGGGGGTTGTTCCTGCCTCTTATGACACAAATGTGTCATAAGAGGGATGGGGGGCGCCGTGGTCATGATCATATCTGCATGTTCTCTGCTGTGCAATGCAGGAGGGATGGTGAGAAGCATGGCCAGAAGCAGGGATCAATTAAAGAGAAAGTCGAGGGCAAGTCAATTTCCTACCCCTGGGGTATCCCAGTTAGGGATTTCCCGCTGTGTGAAAACCCCTTGGATTGCCCATAAACACCTTTCCAGGGGGTGTCCTGGGATGCATCCAGTTTTGCTTTGGTTCAAGATTTTATTTTCTTATTTTCCTCTTCTAAACACCATGTGCATCTTATGGATGTGAAAATACATTATATTATTTTTTTCCCACAAATGTAAAAAATCACTGCCTTTCTGGGGGGTCTCCCCTCCCCTGGGTGCTCCCCTCGAAAGCAAAATACTTTTGCCTTTATAAGTAGAGATGAGTGAACTTCTTGAAAGTTCGATTCGGGAGATTCGCCGAATTTCCCCAAGAAATTCGGGTTCGCCCAAATCGAACTTTTACGAATCGCTCATCAGAAAAAAAAAAATGCCGGCATGGTGGGAGCGGGCAAGCCGGCTACGCTGTCAGCGGGCAGCGGAAGCCGGCCCACTGACAGCGCAGCCGGCCTGTCCGCTCCCACCATGCCGGCATTTGTTTAAAAAGCAAACACTTACCTGCATGCTCGGAGCGTGGACGCCGGCGTCGCTCTCAGGCGCCCTCTGATGACGCGTCCTCTGATGACAGCTGAGAGCGGCGCCAGCCTCCACGCTCCGGCGCCGCTCTCAGCTGTCATCAGAGGACGCGTCATCAGAGGGCGCGTCATCAGAAGGCGCCTGAGAGCGACACCGGCCTCCGAGCAGTGTTTGCTTTTTAAACAAATGCCGGCATGGTGGGAGCGGGCAGGCCGGCTACGCTGTCAGCGGGCGGCGGAAGCTCCGCGCCGCTCTCAGCTGTCATCAGAGGACGCGTCATCAGAGGGTGCGTCATCAGAGGGTGCCTGCGAGCGGCGCCGGCCTCCACGCTCCCACCATGCCGGCATTTTTTTTTTTATTTCAGGGAAAATTCGATCGGCACGAACCAAAAAAAATTCGGGTTCGTGCCGAATCGAATTTTCCCCGAAATTCGGAGCGAATTCCGGTTCGTCCGAACCGGTTCACTCATCTCTATTTATAAGGTACTAGCCCTTGAAAAGTGGTAAAATATTTTGTGCTGATTAAAGCTGAGCTGATCTAGAATTTTTATTTTTTTCTTCTGTGTGTTTCATGAAAGCAGTTTTCACTACCTTCAATCTGTTGCTATTTGCAATGGTACACCAAGCTCTACAAGAAGAGAGAAGTGGTTCCTGCACACCCAAAGGACTACTGCTATACCCGTTGCTCTACCACCACCCCCGCTGCCACAGATCCCACCTCCACCACTTTCACAACACACTCCGAAGGCTGAACATTGTTAAACAAATTCTTCTCATTACTATCCATAGCCACCGGGCTGCTGAGAAAAGTTGGCGCCCCACTAGGAGGGTGCAATAAAGAGAGATAATGGAACAGAAAGGCTTCTTTTACTGTGACGTGTAGCTGTAGTAGAGGAACAGAGTCTTCCTCCTCCTGAGATGAGGGAAAGTGAGTCAACCAGTCCACATTAGAAGCATTGTCGGAAATTAAACGCCCACTGGAGGAAATGGGCAACTCTGGCTTGCTGATGCTGCTACTAATACCAAGTTGCTGCTGCTACTGCTAGCGGTGTTGGGCCTGGGCAAATGGATGCTGCCACTACTATGGCTGGGCCTGGGCAAATGGATGCTGCCACTACTATGGCTGGAAAAAATCCAGCTTAGAGGAGTAAAACTTAACCTTTACTGAAGAATCAAAAAATAAAATAAGTCCATGGGAAAAAATAGACACAAGCAGCCAGTGTCAGTGGCCTGTGTGTCACCCCGTCCCCGACCACACACCGTGACGCGTTTCAGGCTAACATGAGCCCTTAATCATACAAAGTATACATGTGAAAGTTGGTTTTAAATAGAAAACAAAGTAATCAGAAAGAGTGCGCTCACCTGTCCCGCCCGACCGCGCGACGACCTGTCTGTCTCAGGTGAAAGACGTCACATGAGCGGCTCGGGCTCCCAGCGCAGACAGGGGAGATGTTAGCTCCTCCCCTGCAATGATCTAAGCGACGAGCCGCACAACCGCCATAACTTTTAAATACAATGAGGTAATATATATCTTTTCATATCTTTTTGATGCGCCGGTCTCCAAATACTGGGTAGATAATTGTAATCGCGCCGGCACTACTTAGGCTGTGTGTGTGTGTATACTAATATCCTCCTTTCATTGGAGGATCTGTCAGCCTATCACTTTCCACTGCGATGGGGGCTCGTCGCTTAGATCATTGCAGGGGAGGAGCTAACATCTCCCCTGTCTGCGCTGGGAGCCCGAGCCGCTCATGTGACGTCTTTCACCTGAGACAGACAGGTCGTCGCGCGGTCGGGCGGGACAGGTGAGCGCACTCTTTCTGATTACTTTGTTTTCTATTTAAAACCAACTTTCACATGTATACTTTGTATGATTAAGGGCTCATGTTAGCCTGAAACGCGTCACGGTGTGTGGTGGGGGACGGGGTGACACACAGGCCACTGACACTGGCTGCTTGTGTCTATTTTTTCCCATGGACTTATTTTATTTTTTGATTCTTCAGTAAAGGTTAAGTTTTATTCCTCTAAGCTGGATTTTTTTCTGTGGACGTTCATTGGAAATGGTCAAGAGTTTTCCTGAATCCGTGCCAGAGGAATCTTGTACATACAGGTGGTGAGCTGGTTACCTACAACTCTAACTACTATGGCTGGGCCTGGGCAAATGGCTGGTGCTTCTTTTACTGGGCCTGGGCACATGGCTGCTGACCATGGTGTTGATACTGGCGCCAACAACCTTATCCTTAGTGACAGAACATATTGTAGGGATGTCTTTTCCTCTATCCTGTCCTTTCCCAGCTCTTCCTTTCCCAGACAGTTTACTTAGTATGTCCTGAAACAGATAGATGTTCTCTAAAAAAACTGTATTTAACAAAGAGTCACCATTTAATCCAACATAGAGAGAGATGTGCACACTAAAAACAGAGCTGCCCCCCCCCCCCCAAAAAAAAAATCCTTGGCAGGTGAAAAAGATTGATTTTTCTTAAACTGTATTAAACACTGAGGCACCGTGATCCCCATGTTCCCCAGTTAAACCAGACAGATGTGACCAAAAAAAAACTCACTGAATATTTCAGACTTCACAGGGTGGACTACAATGACCAGCAGATCCCAGCGCAGGCAGATGCAGTTTTTCTGTGCAACACACTTTCTCTCCTCAGCATCCCACTTCCTTTCCTGTCTCTTCTTTTCTCCTTTGCTGTGGTTCAAAATGCGCTAAACTGTTCCTAAGCAGTCCCTGCTCTAAGAGCAATGTTGTCTCTCCAACAGCCAGCTGGATAATGGTGGATAGACAGCGCATAACGTGACTATCTCCTGCAATAGCACCTCCTGATTGGCACAGCTACCCTGAACTCTTAAATTGAGACCATGTGACCTTGTCTCTCTGCTTCTCTTTGGCTGGCCATGACCTGTGCAGTGATGGTGAAACCCCGCCAGGTATACCAGTTCAGGTTCACGTCGAACCAAACTTTTCCTGAAATTCGGGTCGAAACCAGGTTCTACCGGTTCAGTTTCCTGATCTCTAGTCACAACATGTTAAACTTGTCACTTTTCTTTTCTCCGCCAACAAACAACATTGGAGAAGGTGAGTGGGGTTGTGTACTTTCCCCCATAATCTTCTCCCGCTACACAACTGACTGCTCCTCCACAAGCTCGTCTGTAAATATTCTCAAATTCTCTGATGATACCATAGTTGTTGATCTCATCACTGTTGTTGATGAATCTGAATACTGGGCTCAGATCGATAATCTAGGCTCTTGATGCCCCACAAGCAACTTGCTTCTTCAGGTTGAGATTGTAAATGACTTCCTTCTTCTCGCTCGAAACCATTACGCATCTGTATCAGCAGAGAGGAGGAAAGACAGCACCCGACACCAAATTCATGGGCACAAATATGACCCAAGATCTGAAATGGAACAAACACATGAACTTTGTTGTTAGGAAATCTCAACGAGGACTCTTCTTCTTCTACAAACTGAAGAACTTTGGAATGGCAGCAAGTATCAATGCGGGCATGGCTTCTGTTCTGAGCTCATGCTGCTCTGTCTGGTATGTTGGCATACCTCCTAACTGTCCATAATATGGAGGGATTTTCAGTCCATGTCCCCCTGTCCCTCGTTGTCCTTATCTGTCCCTCTTTCAGGTATAACATGCAGATCTGCATTAATTAATGATTCATATGCCTAGTCAAAGTGTTTCTATTGTTTTAACTGTTACAACCTATCTCTTATCCTTCCCTAAATAAGGGGCATGGCTTAATTAAAAAATTGTCCCCTTTTCCCACCATGAAAAGTTGGAAGGTATGCAGTGGTGCTACGACTGAAGACAAACAACAGTTAAGAAGTCTAACCAGAACCACATGGGGGATTATTGGTGAACCTTTTCCCCCACTCAAAGCACAATTTTTGTGCAGACTTAACTCTGGCATGAACATCACACTTGATGCTTCCCACCCAGCTCATCATTTCCTCAGGTTGCATATACAGGCTCCCACTCAAACATCTTCTTCCATCTGCCAACTTAGGCCCTTATTTAACAAGGGATAGCACCAGGTAGCGACTGGTGAGCGAACGGTAATGACTGTCACCGCCACGAGAACGTCGGCTCCCCTCCGCAATCACACATTTATGAAGCCGATCCTGCTTAGCGACTGAGATAGCGCCAGATAGCGACTCATTCATCATTATTCCAGCCTCACCCCACAGCGCCAGCGAGCGACCTTGAACAGCGACAGGTATGACCTCTCGCTACCTGGCGCTCTCCAATGCATTTCAATGGAACAATCTTTAAATATTCATAATTAATTGTTAATATATATATATATTTTTTTTTTTTATGTGAAAATTTCTGTTACCACTTCTGCCATGTTAGATAATTTTTTTTTAGGTAAAAATTTGTTCAGAATTGATATTACAGGTCTAATATTAATGTATTCATATTACAAAATGTTTTTATAAACTTGTTTTTTTTGGTTTCAAAAAATATGGTGGTTTAGGGTTAAAAAACTACTTTTAACCCATCGCCGCCAGCGCTCTGGGGTTTAAACATGCATTTCACAGCGCGAGAATTTTTTGAGCATGATTTGTTAATGAATATGCTGGGAGCCAGTCCCTATGGCCATTTGCTATCATGCGCTCCCATACAGTGCGGAACCTGTCAAATAGCGACTCCTCACCCAATATTCAACATTACCGCACACCGACTGAGTCGCTGTCAACAGCCGAACAACGGCCAAGCACAGCGACTACTAGCGGGCGCTGTGAAAATACTGCTACAGTCGCTCATCTGTCGCTACCTGCCGCTATTAATGAATCGGCCTCCCCGATTGTGAACCTGAAGTTGTCCCTATAGGAAGCAGATCTAGAAAACTCATGATTAAAATATGAATGTCATAATCATATGCTCGTAATGGTGACTGTAGGCTGCTAAGTTATTCTTGTCTAGTGCCGTGGAATACCTATGCCAAAAAAGTTCCTTGTGTGCACCCTGTATATAAACTGAATATAAATCAGAATGAGGTAATAAAACTCCTGCCAACCACAATTAAAATGTTTAAACCTTCCTCCTAGATGAAAAAAAAGTTTGGAGTAGAGCTTAAAATCAATATCTCTTTACTTAGAGGGAAATTTTAAAAGATTGTTTCAATACACCAGATGCAATCCTCATTAATATAGCACCAAACGCGCTTCTTAAGTCCTGGCTCCTCAGACTGTAAATCAGGGGATTGAGGAGAGGAGTAATTACTGTATAAAAAACAGCCATCACTTTGTTGCCTGCAAATTGGTTACCACCCATTGGCTGAAAATAATTAAACATGCCGGAAGCATAAAATATGAAGACCACTGTCAGGTGAGAGGAGCAGGTAGAAAAAACTTTCCTTCTGCTGCCCTCAACTTGAATTTTCATAACAGTTTTAATGATATAGACGTAGGGCAGGAAAGTTATCATCAGAGACCCAAATGAAAGGAAGCCTCCCTCAAGGAAGATGAGCAGAACGTTGATGAATATGTCACTGCAAGAGATCTGTAACAACTGAGGCAGTTCACAGAAGAAGCTTTTTATTGTGTTTGATCCACAAAACGTCAGCTTTAGGGAATACAGCGTGTGTAACAAAGAATGAATAAAGCTGAGACACCAAACCCCCAAAGCCAACAGCACGCAAACTCTCCGACGCATAATCTGCATGTAATGTAACGGGTGACAGATAGCGAGGTAGCGATCGATGGACATGACGGCCAACAGGAAGATCTCACATCCAGCACAGAAAAAAAATAAGAAGACCTGTGTTATACAAGCCGGGATAGTGATCACTCTTCTTTTGGTGAAAAGGTCAAACAATGTTCGTGGGTTGCTGACTGAGGAGAAGCATAGGTCCAAGCAGGCCAGGTTCCCCAGGAAGAAATACATAGGGGTGTGGAGGTGAGAGTCGGTGATTATAAGGGAGATGATGAGCAAATTCCAAGTGAGGGTCAGAATGTAGATGAGAAGAAAGAAGAGGAAGAGAGGCAGCTGAAGACTCGGAAGGTCGGACAGGCCAGAGAGGAGCAATTCAGATAAAACTGTCTGATTGACCACTGAAAGCTATTACTATTATTCAGGTTAAATCATTTTTATGAGAAAAAGTATAAATAAAATTAAACATAATATTTAAAGTAATGGAAGATGACCTACATCAATTTCTAATGCAAGTGTCTATCATCCAATAAGCTCACAAATACAGTTCAGATGAACCATTATTGCAGAAGATACAGTGTGAGAGCGTCTTTGAAGGAGATACCAAAGTTTGACATCAATCAGTGCCATGGAAGTCGATGGCGCTCTATAAATATAACAATATTAATAACAAAGTGTTTAGGCTTTAAGATAGTTGCAGCTTAAGAAGGACTTGTAGAGACAGAAACAGCAACTGTGCATTTAATTTAACCCTTTCGCTGCCAACCTACCGAGAGATTTTGTCACCCTTTGTTGTCAGACTATTTTTCACTGCTTTGCTCTATACATGTTTAACTGTGGTTTTTGAAGGGATTTCCCAGGATAAACATACTTTTTTTTCAGCAGAATTTAACATGAAGTGTCTTGTTTGTCATTATCGATGTGTATTTTTGATATTTTTGGGTAAAAACATTTTTTATTGCATGTGAAATCCCCACTTCTCCCATTTAACAGGTACCACATATGTATTGGTAGACACCCTTTCCCGCCCAGGAGACTCCCCCAAACTGAAAGAGCTCTTTAGGAGATTTTTAGATAAAATACAACTATAATATGCGCACCTTGCAGTTTTCGAAGAAGAACAACCCTTTACATTTGAAAAAACCTCAACAAACCATATATTCTCTGTAAGTACACACCTCAAGCTTTCTAGGCATACCAGGCTTTTGAGTCATCTCAGTAGAAGCAACTTAATATCAACACAGCAAGATTACAATGGCAGTTCGTAAATGGCTATGGAGGAAATCCAAAACCAAGGATGACTACCTGTTATACAAGCAAGCCCTTCAGGAACTCAGGAATGTCATTTTATCTGCTGAACAGGATTATTTCTCATCACTCGTATCAGCACAGGTCTGGAATCCAAAACAGCTATTCAACAATTATTAATTATTAATTATTTAAAGATAAAATAGACAAGATGTTTAGCTGATAGTGATGGGCGAACCTAAACCGCAAAGTTTGGGTTCGTATGTAACTTCAGTTCCCAAACCCGAACACGGATTTCAGCCAGAAGCTTGCAGGGACAGGGCTCTCTTTCCTATTGTCTCCCCTTCTCACAATATTTGGTTTGAACTTGGTTTGTAGCATCTAGTTGTAATGGTGGCTGTACTGTATGTTTTATCTTGTCTGTATGAATGTACAGTGCTACAGAAGAAGATGGTGATATATATAAACACCAATAATAATAATAGTAACTGCACACCGCACCTCATCTAGTGACACCTATCCCAGGTTCAATAACCCACCCCACTCCTCACACCCTCCTTCACTGCCCCAGCAGCACTTTCCACATTTATGGCAAACATAGACATGTTTATATTATGAAAATCTGCCAATTGTTGAAGGACCGTTCATTAAGGCTTCATTCATTTTTTGACTGGACCTTGGGTTTAAAGTGGACCATCACCCTCCCGTGATCGGCCCGAGATCGGGATGTCCCTCGGGGTGAAACCCCCCCCAAACACCCCAAATCCCCCTACCGCCGCCGCCTCCCTCGCGCCCCTCTAGACATGTGCGCGCCCGCGCCGGCCATCTGTAAATGGCCGGCGCGGGCGCGCGTCAAGAGTGACGCGCAGGAGGTGGCGGCGGAGGAGCCACTTGTCCGCGGCTGTCAAAACGCTTGTCCGTCGGCGCTGGGAGCGGGGAGAGGTGAGTTTTTCGGGTGATCGGGGGGGTTTCACACAGCGGGGCACCCCGATCAGGGGTGCCCCACCGAAGTGGACCAAGACCCAGGATAGTCAAAATCCTGGGTGTTGGTCCACTTTAAGCCTAAGTGAATGTGACAGTTACTATTATAAACTGATGGAGGAAATGATCCTCCCTATACGCAGTGTATATAGAAGATACTGGAGTGAGGGGCTGTACTAGTGCAGCAGACAGACACTGTCAGTTTATAATGGATCAGCCTTTGTCTCAGGTCATATATGTACAGATGGAGCAGAGATAACTGTCCCTGTTACTGAGGTAAGTAAAGAATGATATCTCGAAATCTTCAATTCTGTTCAATGGCATTGGTTTGCTTAGCCAGTGATATCTCAGGACCCTGTAACTCTGTCCCATCTGTATAACACACACTAACCTGTGTGGTCTCACCTGACCCTGAATCATGTGTCATAGAAAAAGGTGCACCATCCGGCCCAGCAATGCCAGAGAAGATGGAGCAGATTTAAAAGTCCCTTTTACTGAGTAAAGTAAGCAATGCGATCTTGAACCCTTCAATGCTTTTCGATGGCTTCTGTGTTCTGAGCCAGAGATATCTCAGGACTTACTGTAAGTCTGCTCCATCTGTGTGCACTTCAATGTACATTGATCGGAGTATGATCCGCACTATGGGCTCTTTGTAGGAGGTGATGCTACTTCTGCTGGTTCTGTACATGAGGCCCATCCAAGAGAATACAGAGCCATCTCTCCAGAACCGAGTGTATAAAAGAGCTCAGCGGTGTCTAGAGATTCTCAGTAATGACCTTCCCCTGAGTCCTAGTTACAGTGTAAGGAATTCACTGAGGAGCCAGAAATTATTCACAATAATCTTTTTATTTCCTTATTTTGGATAAGCTTTTTTTTTTAGCAGAAGTTAACATATGCAAAGCCAGTCAATGTTACGATTATTGCACTAGGACAGTGACATGTCCCCAAAAGCTTTTTTCCAGGCAGCAGAGGTATTTCACAGGGCTCCATAACAAATGTCCTGATGGGTCCCCCGAAAAAGGGCTTACTCCCAGCAATGAAGTGAACCAAAACCAATGACACTCAGTCTCACTCAGCGTGGAAAAGACTCCAGGGCCAGGAAATAACCCTCCCCAGGGGCATCACCCATATTCTTACCTTCGTTCCTCGATCTCATAGTGCATGTGTGTTCAGCACCATCCCCTGTACCACTCCATCTGATGCGCACAACCTTGCTGGGTATTTTGTGCTCAGCTGGAAGGAGACAGCCAAAGGTCAATTTATTCAGCACTCTTTGCCATTCATTATTATGCAGAGCAATCAATGCTGTTTGCAGAAGAGCCTGTGCATGTTCCTTGGGAGTGGGGATCAGAATAAGACTTTGAAAGATCCTGGGGCCTCACACACAAGGGTGGCGTGCCAAATCAGGTCTGTGGTCTGATTGGAACTCTAAGCAGTGTGGTGCCCAGGGAAGTCTGTTTATTTCCAGGGCAGTGTTGGCGCGCTGTCTGCAGGGAGCACTAGGGACAGGTCTGTAGGTTCTGCAGTGCAGAACTAAGATGTTAGCACCTTGTTTACTGCAGTACTCTGACTTGAGGTGCTTCCAGCAGACAGCGCAACAACACGCATACTGCATACTGGGGTAGTACCAGTCTGGGGCTTCTACCCTAGGTTCTGCAAGGCGGGGGACCTACCCTGCCTCTATAGTATGTACACCCCTGACAGGAAGGATAAGTGAGGTTTGATAATCCCGATACAAAGGCACCAAAGCTCCTGAAGTGCAGCACGGGGGGGGGGGGGGGGGGGCTAGTCCTGAATTCTTTATTTCAGAACAAACACAGCACTTTATTTGCAATACAAGGGGCCCCTCAATAGGCAAAGTCAATTCAACATAGGATTGTATACAGAAGTACAATAAGATGCCACCGCACTGTAAGGAGGCCACCTGCTTCTCAGGTGACCACAGGAAGACCAGCGCTGCAGGGAGTAGCCTTAGGATTGCTCAGGTTGCTCGCTCCCTTGCGCTCCTTCCCCCGACCACTCGGTGGAGAACCCCAGGTTCTTTCACTCCTGTGCAGGCCTTCTTTCCTTTGTGTTTCTTTCCCTTGCCCTTGCTGTTGTCAGATATCTTCCTTCTAGACAGGGAAAAGATCAACACTGGGCGTACATAGGCAGGTGCCCCCCTGCACTTTGGGAGGGCCCAACCTTACACAACATAGAAATAAAACTCAGACAAAATGTTACTGTCAAATGTCAACCTAAAACTTCAGCCAATCAGGTCCCTACTAAGAAAAATAGTTTGTATCCTTCACTCACAGAAGGGGAAATTGAGGTTATAGTCACACCAGGAGTAAGAAATAGAAAAAGAGAAGAAAAGACAGAAAAGGAAACACTTAGGAAAGATATCTATATTGAAGATAAAGAGGAAAAAGAAGGTGGGGAAGGTCCAACAGGGTCACATAGAATGACCACTAAGAGCATGAAGCAAGATCGCCCGATAAGACGCACTCATTTTCCACCAAAAGTGGTGAGAAAATGTCAGTGCATCTTACTGGGCAAAAAGTTATACTTACAAAAGCATCGTGCCGCGGCCCCGGGACCCCAGACGATGAAAGAGCAGCAGGCAGGGAGACCGCAGGGTAATTGAACCCCGCCCACTGTCCCCGCTCTGGCCACTCCTGGCACCACCATTGCTTCCCATGCTGGAGCGCACACACACATGGTCCATGCAGCCAGTGGACGGTCGGCTGCATGGACCGGGTGTGTGCGCAAGCTGGCCAGAGAAATACCGGCGGTGTTGGCAGTGGCCAGAGCAGTGACAGTGGATGGGGTTCAGTTACTCTGCCTCTCCCTGCTTGCTGCTCTTTTATCGGTGAGGTTGTAAGTATCTTTTTTGTTCGCTACTGGGCATATGCGGAATGGGTTGGGAGAAATTCCACACTGCCTATGGAAGTGGGGTATGCCACACTGCCTATGGGATGGGGGGATGCGACACTGCTTCTGGTAATGGGTCCTGGGTTTGCCACACTGCCTATGGGAATGGGATAGGGAAATGCCACACTGTCTATGGGAATTGGATGAGGGAATGCTACGCTGTCTGAAATGGGGAGTTTTAGCATACCATTTGGGTTAGAATCTTTTTTTCCTATTTTCCTCCTCCAAATCCTAAGTGCATCTTATGGGCAGGGGCGTCTTATAGGGTGATGCCCTTGTTAAAAACCTAGAGATATTAGAGACGGTAGGGTTGATTCAGAGCCCCTTTCTCACCTTTTTTTTGCGTGAATATTTCCACCCTCCTTCATTTTTTCCCCTCGTCTGATTCAGCAAAGCCTTTTTTTCTGCGAGAACTTTAGTGTGAAATGTTTTCATTTTTGCATGATTTTTCGTTTGGTAGCAAGACCTCCATAAAAATGATGAGAAAGGGTCTCTGAATCAACCCTATTGAGCGTATTTTGCTAAAAATGGTCCCAAATCCACAGTTACACCGTTGGGTGCTTCAGCCTATCTTGCTTGTAAGGGTAGGAATTATACTAAGCAGGCTATGAGATTAATTATAGATGCTATTGTTCACCTTTTATCTCCATGGGACTGGCAGAAGGTGCCTAGTATATGTAATATCCTGGAAAGTTTAATGAACTCTAATGACTATCCCTTAAATACTGTGAAAGGGCAGGAGGAAATGTGGGCGCATTTAGAGAAGGAATTTAACAGAGCCTATCGCAATAGATCCTCCCTGCCCACAGCCATTGCATGCAAACAGAAATAAGGAAAGACAGTGGTAGAATTTTGGAAAAGATTTGTGGACACGTGGACACATGAGGCAGGTTTAGGAATAAAGGACAACATGCATTAAGTTCTCATACAGACCTTTCTTACTAATATTGACAGTAAATTCAATCTAATTGTAAATCAACAAGTGTCATAATGGACTGTTCTCAATTAACAGGATTTTCAGGAAAGATTGATGGCCAAGGAAGCAGCAGGGTGCTTTGACATCCCTGTCACGAAATCGATCGCTCAACGTCTATTTGATCGAGCGATCTGCGACGTGTGTGTGGGCTGTTTCCAGCACAGAGAGCAATCACACCAACACACCCCACACACTAATTACAACACGCTGCCACCACCACCGCAACTACACTTTAAACGATTAAATCGGGCCGGTGGAACCCTCCTCAATCACCATCCGATCAAACTCTGCTGCCGAGTAATCGAGACAGTCACCACACACCTGCAGACCCCTCTCCACATACAAGCAGGGCACAGGCAATCCACACTGATTCCGTCCCACACTTATCCTGAGGAGAGTCTGATCAGTTCTGCTGTTGAACGATCAGATACAATCAGCTTGCAATCTGCTGGGTCACACACAGTCACCAGGCAGCACTCCAAGTTAATTGTGAGTCATTCATCCTGGTAACACTATAGGATTAGTTACACTTTCCCAATCATACAATGGATTAGTTACAATCGATCTTACAGTCTATGGGTTAATACACAGTTACGAGCGGTCATACAATCTTCAGAAACCAGGGTCGTTTTTAGAGCTTCAAGGAAACCAGGTTAGAGGTTTTCTAATTGCCAAAAAGGTCGGCCCGTGCAAAAATGGAAATTTAAAAATTTTAATAAAAAGACAAAAATTCAAATAATAAACAAAAAAAAAGACAATAAACAAATGTGCAGAAAAACAGTTATAAAATAAAAGGGGAGTAAACACTGAAAATCCTATACCTCTTAAATGGATACAAAGTCTTCAGTTTTCCGAGGGTTAGAAGGAGCAATGGATCAGACACCCCACGATTGAAGATCGGACCCTCTGTATCTGACCCTCAAAACCATTTCTTCCCTGATTTATCCTAAATTCCAAGGGGCTGGAAAGACAGATGCCATCCCCCTCTCTGGGTGGGTGCTGTGTGGACAAATTATTGTAAATCTCTTCTCCAAGCTGCACTCCCCCCCAACCTTTCCTTATCAGTGGTGTTTTCTGTTCCTAGATAAGGATTTATTGCCCCTGTGTGCAGGAAGACTTTGGAGAACTGTTTATTTGTTATAGGATGTCTGTAGGAATGCTGGAGATGAGGCAGAGGGGGAAAACATGACATAAATTAGGACATTTGATGTCACAATCCCCATAGTAAAAAGCCCTATACAAATACACTGGAAAGGGCAGCCTGCCAGGGGAAGAGATTTCAGAGGCAGAGGAGGTTATCATGGAAGAGAACAAAATCACCAGTGAAGGAGCCCCAAGGGTAGTATCCCGGCTTTCCTATGGTATCCCAAAATGTTAAAGAAGGTCCAGTTATTGTGCTAGATATAAATAACGAGATAATGTCTATGTTGGTAGATAGTGGAGCAACTGGACCAATGACTAATGCTGAACCTTCTATGGGGATAAATGGGATACTCACCAACACATACCAGACACCTCCACTGACCATCAAAAGTGTACAACACTGTAACAAATCAATACAACATTTTTTTAGAATGATCCTGGGTTGCCCAATCAATCTGCTAGGAAGGGACATGATGGGAAAACTGGAATTAGCCTAGAAACCAAAAAACAGGGAGATGTAACTGTTAGGTCACAGGTGGTGACCTTACTTAGGGAAACAAGGTCTTTCTCTCCCTGTACACCAGTCTTAGCTGAACAGCTAGATTTGGACAAAGGGCTTTGGGCTAAAGGTCCTTGGGATGTGGGTTTTGTAGACTGCACCCCATATAAGGCTTGTCTAAAGCCTGGTGTAGTTCCCATGTATCACAAACAATACCCATTGCCAAATAAAAGGAGGAAGGCATAGATCCCATTATAAAACCTTTCCTCAAGCAAGGCTTACTTGAAAAGGCCATATTCCCCTAACAAAATACACCCTTTAACCCTGTAAGAAAAGCGGATGGTCAGTTTAGATTTGTTCAAGATTTTATGCCTATTAACAACCTAATAGTGCCCATAGCTACAGTTGTGCCATCCCTTTTGACCTCCATATTTCATGATGCAAGGATATTTACCATTCTGGATTTAAAGAATGCATTTTAGTGTGACATGGATATAGAGACTAGGCTTATCTTTGCCTTTGTTACAGTGGAGAACAGCAACAGTGTCAAAATAAAAAATGCAATGCTGTCGGGAGAAGGTGGAATACCTTGGTTTTGTGTTGTCAGAAGGTCAGAGAGAAATGAGCCTCCCAGATTATGGAAAATGTTTCATTGTTTGCTAGAGAGAATTGTAAAACCATGACTGGTGTCTTAGCACAGGAGCATGGAGGTAAACTCTGGCCAGTGGCATTTTACTCTAAGATAATGCCTACACAGATACAGGCATGCCTGCTTGTCTCAGGGCACTAGCATCGGGGGCTATGGTGATAGAGATGGTGAGTTCTCTGATTTTAGGTCACTCAACAACCTTGCACACCTCCCATAATGTTTCCTACCTGCTCAAGAATGTTCATATCCAGCATATGTCAGCACAAAGGTTAAGTAGGTATGAGATGATTTTGTTGTCAGATTCTAAACTGACTATTAAATACCCGGCTGCTACTGCAGGCCCCGCACCCATACTAAATGTATTGCTGGGTCTTAAAGGGGAACAAGATGAGATAGTGCCTCCACATGATTGTTTAACTACTATTAACCAAGATAATCCCCCCCAGCTCTGACTTGTCCTCTACTTTACTATCTGATGCTTTGGGTGTTTTTATAGACGGTTCCTGTTTTAGGCCCAATGACAACTCCTACCATGCAGGTTATGCCATAGTCCAATTACCTGATATAGTTTTAGAAGCCAAGTATATTCCCTACAAGTCAGCACAGGCAGCAGAACTAATAGCTCTCACTAGGGCATGTGACCTTTTTGCTGGACAAAAGGTAAATATTTATTTACTGATTCGCGTTACACACATAAGGGTTGATTCAGAGCCCTTTTCTCACCGTTTTCTTGGGGGTCTTGCTGCCAAACGAAAAATTGTGCAAAGATGAAAACATTTCACGCAAAAATTCTCACTGAAAAAAGAGAGGTAGAAATGAAAGGGAACTGAAATTTTCAGCAAAAAAAAATTTGAGAAAGGGGCTCTGAATCAACCCTGTAGTAGTGTGGTTTTTGATTTTTGGGTAATATGGAGCAGGAGAGGATTCATAGGAGCAGATGGTAAGCAGGTTTCACACACCACACTTATTCAAAACCTACTACAGGCCCTACAGTTACCTGCAGAGATTGCCAAAATACACTGCAGAGCACACACAGTGACCCAAACAAATATTGCAAAGGGCAATGCACTGGCAGATAGAGTAACCAAATCAGTAACCTCTACTGTGACATATGATATGCAGACTGCACGCATGCCAGCATTCATTCCAGAACCCTAACTGTTGGACCAAATCTTGATCACATTGCAAGACAATAGGCTCGATTCAGAGAGACAAAAAAAGACTTTCGTTTTAGTGCCGATCTGCTTTTTTTTTTTTAATTTTCCTGCTCTCGTATAAGTGTGCGAGCGATTCTGTGCATGCATTGCTAACCTTCAGTAAAGTTTCCGTCCGTTCGTATGCCAGAGTACGAGTACGAGGATGTCATTTTCCAGCGTGACTTTTCTGTTTCATTTTCTCATGTTACAACGTCGGCTTTCGATTTTTCCCTTTTTCCATCGTCTCCTTCCACGAATCCTTTACGTTTTCTGTTAGATTCTGTCTCCCTTTTTCAATAAATAATCGTCCGGACGTAAATCCTTACGATCTTGCGCCTGCGCACTACAAACTTAACTCATTAAAGTGCTCGCCTACATATTTGGATCACTCACTTCTACTACAATGCTTAGCTAAACCACTTTGCACTTTCCTACATCTTCCATGTTTCACCCCTAAAACTGTCCCAAACCACTTCCCGGTTATGTTCTTGCATTTTAGCCCCCCAAATCACTTCTCAGTCATGTGAATATTCATCTTTAAATATTTCTGGGCCCATTAGTTTTGTGTTAATGTATTTTGTAAATGAAATGAAACTGAAACTTTTATTTTTTTTCATCATAAAATATAAAATATTAAAATATTTTAAAATTTTAACATTTTTACAACTATAAAAAACTAAATACATAGCAATGGCAGGCCACAGAACATTATTCTTCATCTGTGGTCCCCAACGAGTCGCGCAGCTCCTGCATCTCTCCCACCAACTGAAGGACCCTGACACTCAGTTGTGCCACTCTGGCACATGTGGTCCCTGTTAAAAAACGTAAATTAAATTATTGGTATAACCTTGTTGGGGGTCATACTGCAGTGCCCCCCCCCCCTGTATGGTCCAAACACCTAAATCTGGACTTCAAAAGCCCGAAGGCCCTCGCCACCACGGGCCGGGTTTTGCATAGTGCCCGATTAGAGAACCCCTGGCCCGCATTCTGCAGGCAAAGAACGGGCATCAGGAGCAAGGGCAGGAGTGGATATCCAGAATCCCCTGAAAGAATTTAAAAATACTAACATAAACTATACAATCTAAGCAACAATACTGTTTAACATGTCATCAAGGGCTAAAAACAGCCATAGGTTAATGCTAGAGATGAGCGAACTTTTGAAAAATTCGATTCGACTGATTCGCTGAATTTTCCAACAAAAATCGTTTCGACCTGAATTTATTCGCAACGAAACGCTATTAAAAACGGCTATTTCTGAGCCTCCTAGAGCCTCAATAGGGTTGTAAACCATTCTGCCTTGCTGTAACACGCACAGGATGCGTGCTGGGTTAGTTAAATAATACTGTAAATAATTAGGACATGCAGATCAGAGGCATCGCTATTAGAATCGCAGAGCGGCACAATTGTAGAGAGTTGAGGTGGCATTACTATGAGGGGCCCCTATATTGCCTGAAAAACACACCCTGGAGCTGACAGCAGCAGGAGCCCAAATATTGGCTGAAAGACATCCTGGAGTTGGCAACAGGAGCCCAAAAATTGGCTCAATGACACCCTGGAGTTGCAAGCAGCAGCAGCAGCTGTAGCCCAAACATAGCTTGAAAGAGACACTGGAGTTGGCAGCAGGAGCCCAAAAATTGGATGAATCACACCCTGGAGTTGCAAGCAGCAGCAGCAGCAGCTGCAGGAGCACAAACATAGCTTGAAAGAGACACTGGAGTTGGCAGCAGGAACCCAAAAATTGGCCTAAAGACACACTGCAGTTGGCAGCAGCAGGAGGCCAACATTTGGCTGAAAGGCACACGCTGAAGTTGGCATCAGCAGGAGCCCCAAAATTGGATGAATGACACCTTGGAGTTGCAAGCAGCAGCAGCCCAAACATAACTTGAAAGAGACACTGGAGTTGGCAGCAGGAGCCCAAAAATTGGATGAATCACACCCTGGAGTTGCAAGCAGCAGCAGCAGCAGCCCAAACATAGCTTGAAAGAGACACTGGAGTTGGCTTCAGGAGCACAAAAATTGGATGAATCACACCCTGGAGTTGCAAGTAGCAGCAGCAGCAGCCCAAACATAGCTTGAAAGAGACACTGGAGTTGGCTTCAGGAGCACAAAAATTGGATGAATCACACCCTGGAGTTGCAAGCAGCAGCAGCCCAAACATAGCTTGAAAGAGACACTGGAGTTGGCAGCAGGAGCCCAAAAATTGGATGAATCACACCCTGGAGTTGCAAGCAGCAGCAGCAGCAGCAGCCCAAACATAGCTTGAAAGAGACACTGGAGTTGGCTTCAGGAGCACAAAAATTGGATGAATCACACCCTGGAGTTGCAAGCAGCAGCAGCCCAAACATAGCTTGAAAGAGACACTGGAGTTGGCAGCAGGAGCCCAAAAATTGGATGAATCACACCCTGGAGTTGCAAGCAGCAGCAGCCCAAACATGGCTTGAAATAGACACTGGATTTGGCTTCAGGAGCCCAAAAATTGGATGAATCACACCCTGGAGTTGCAAGCAGCAGCAGCAGCAGCCCAAACATAACTTGAAAGAGACACTGGAGTTGGCAGCAGGAGCCCAAATATTGTATAAATCACACCCTGGAGTTGCAAGCAGCAGCAGCAGGAGTCCAAACAGCTTGAAAGAGACACTGGAGTTGGCAGCAGGAGCCCAAAAATTGGATTAATCACACCCTGGAGTGGCAAGCAGCAGCAACCCAAACATAGCTTGAAAGAGACACTGGAGTTGGCAGCAGCAGGAGCCCCAAAATTGACTGACACACCCTGGAGTTGGCAGCAGCAGCAGCAGGAACCTAGAAGTTGTCTGGAAGGCACCCTGAAGTTGGCAGCAGCAGGAGCACAAACATGAGCTGGAAGGCACACCCTGGAGTTGGCAGCGGCATGAGCAGGAGCCCAAACATTGCTTGAAAGACACCCTGGAGTTGGCAGCAGCAGGAGGCCAAAAATTGGCTGAAAGGCACACCCTGAAGTTGGCATCAGCAGGAGTCCAAAAATTGGTTGGAAGGCACAGCCTGAAGTTGGCATCAACAAGAGCCCAAAAATTGTCCTAAAGACATAAATATGTTTTGCACCATTTGGAAAGTATAAAACGTGTCACCATGCTGAATCTAGTCGCATGCATCAGCCATTGGTGGGTGGAAATCCTGGCTGATCCATCCCTGATTCATTTTCACAAAGGTGAGTCTCTCCACATTTTCAGTTGACAGACGAGTTCTCCTCACCGTAACTATGGCCCCCGCCACATTAAACACCCGCTCAGATGGCACGCTACTTGCCGGGCAGGACAGCTTTTCCAGGGCAAACTCTGATAGTTGCGGCCACAAGCCAAGTTTGGCTGCCCAGATGTCCAGCGGATCCTCAAGGTGTGTTGGCATGGTCATGTCAAGGTATGACATGACCTGCTGGTTGAGGTCCTGCTCCAGGTCTTCCTGCTGCTCATGAGTAGCCTCACTATGCAGCTGTAGAAAGCTACTCATTAGCGACTGAGGCTGCTGCTGATGGAGCTGCTGCTGCTGCTCCTGCCAACCCCCCCAGCAGCCATGGCAGTGGAAGGTGATCGCAGAGGTCCCCCCGAGTCAGACCTGCGAGAGTATGGACCATGGCGCAGATAGGCATCGGCCAACTGACTATGTAGAATGTCTTTGTAGTAGTTCAGTTTGTCCTCCCTCTCGGCGGGTTTAAAAAATGCCCCCATTTTGTGCCGGAAGCGAGGGTCCAATAAGGTGGACAGCCAGAAGTCATCCCGCCGACAAATGGAAACAATTCTGGGGTCACTACGCAAGCACCTGAGCATGCTTCCTGCCATTTGCGCAAGTGACTCGGAGGGACTACCTCCGAGTCACTACCTCCGCTTCGGGAGCGCGGAGGCCGAAGCGGCGTGACCTGTCCAAGTTGCTGCTGCTGCAAAGGGACCACATTCACCCAGTGGGCTATAAACGACATGTACTGTCCCTGACCGTAGTTACAGTTCCAGACGTCGGAGCTGCCATGCACTTTGCTACACACCGACAGGCTCAAGGACTGGCCCACCTTCTGTTCAACAAAACTGCCTTCTTGGCAAAGAAATGATGGCTTGGGACTCTCCACCTCGGCTCGGCACAAGCCATCAGATCTCTAAAAGGTGCAGAGTCCACCACCTGAAAAGGGAACGACTGCAGCACCAGCAACTTGGACAGCAGCACATTCAGCTTCTGCGCCGTAGGATGAGTGGGCACATACAGCTGTATCTTGGACATGGCTTCGCTGATGGATTGCTGGCGGGATGCATGACTTGGAGGAGGAGGAGCAGGAGCATCTGGAGCGACAGAGGATGGGTATGACCCACAGCTGCCTTCGGCTGAGGTGCTGGAGCCTTGGCTGGCAGAAATTGGGAGCGGCGTGCCACTTGGTGAGGAAGCAGGCTGGACCACCTCTTCGGAGCCTCGGTTCTCCCAGGCCGCTTTATGGTGACGCATCATATGTTGACGCAGGGCCGTGGTGCCAACATTTGGGCCCTGTCCACGCTTCACCTTCTGCCTACATATCTTGCATGTGGCCATGTAACCCTCCTGCGGATGCTTCAGGGAAAACTGCCACACTGCCGAGTAGCTACTTTTCCCACCAACAGGCCTCACTGATTCGCTGCTATTGTCGCCAACTCCAGGAACCCCTGCTCCACTACCTCCCGATAAGGTAGCCTGCCGGGCAGCAGGTGCTCTACAATTGTGCCCCCATGCTGACTGCCAACCATGCTGCTAACACCTTGCTGCCTCAGCTGCTGACTCCGGGGCAACTTGCACCCCTCTTCTCCTGATGATGACGATGAAGCCCCTTCATCACCCGGCTCCCAAGTGTGATCGGCTTCTTCATCATAATCATCACCGAGTTGTGGCTGCACATCACTGATGTTCTCGGTTTCCTCAACAGTGTCTGGCGCAGGAGCTGGAAAGCTCGCAACACCCACGACACTGTCCACATCACTATTTGTCTGCCTAGCTAAAGAAGCCACCTCCATTTCATGGCTGGGCAGTAGCTGCTGACTGCCCTCTATCTGATCGTCCTCCTCACTAAAGAGTGGAGCTGAACCCAAAGCATAGGATACGTCGCTGGGGGAGGGAACGGCGTAGGACAGAGGCAATGGGAGGACAGGGACTGTTCTTGGGGCATGCCAACTCAGGGTTGTGTCAGAGGAACCTACCGACCCTAGACTGGGGGTCTCAGATGTAACTTGTGATTATGTTGATGAGCGCATTAACCAATCTACCATGGCATATGCGTTACTGGTGGAGACACGACCGCTAGCAGATACTGGCAGATCAGGTCTTTCACCGTGACTCCTGCTGCCACTCGCTCCTAGTCTGCTGCGACCTCTGCCTGCTGAATCTTGGCCTCTGCCACTCCTCTTTGAACATCCTGGCACTTGTCTGCCTGACATTTTTATGTATTTGAAATGCACAATAGGTACGATAAAAAATGTGTTTACTTTAAAAAGAAGTAGCTAAATAGAGAGAGGAACTGCTTCTCTGCACCAGAAACTATGAAAATTGGCAATATGAGATACCCTGTGGCCTAGTGTTTTGGCAGCAGGACAAAAAACAATTCAAAATGCAATAATTTGATTAAGCTGAAGAAGGATGAACAAGCGTATTTAGTATAACAGATAGGCTGCTAAGTGCAGGTTTGGGATACCCTGCGGCCTAGTGTTTTGGCAGCAGACCAAAAAGCAATTCAAATTGCAATAGTTTGATTAAGCTGTGGAAGGATGAACAAGCGTATTTAGTATAACAGATAGGCTGCTAAGTGCAGGTTCGGGATGCCCATGTGGGCTGGTGTATTTAAAGCAGACCAAAAAATATTAAAACTAAAATCAAACTAATCCAGTTATGATAAATGATTGTGTGTAACAGATAGGGTTAAATAAGCCACTGCATAGATGGCATGCACAGTGGCAAGGCAGATTTACAGCACAAAGAACTGAAATCGAATTGAAAACTGATCTGGCTAATGAAAAAAAAAAAAAAAATCACTGTCACTTCTAAGCTGTCCCTGGCTGAATGGTTCCGGATCTTCCCCTATCTTTCCCTGGCTCTGTCTACCTCTCTGTCTGCCTCTCTGACTCTCCCTACCTATCTCTAACTCTCTGTCCCTATCTGCAGCAACCACCGCTGTCTCTGGAATGCAAGGCTGAAATGCGCAAAAGGAAAATGGCCGCCGGTTTATATAGCACGGTGACGTCACCGGGCTTTCTGGCTGCTGATAGGCTGCATGTGACTGTCCCATGATACCTTGCCCCAGAGGGTATGTCCGGACATGTGCTTCAACCATCTTACAATGCCTGTAATTGAAATAAATGGAGTTTAAAGGAAAACTTCGATCGATCGAATCGCGGGGAAATTCGGATTCGTTCAGAATCGAATTTTTCATGAAATTCGTCCGGATCGATTCGCTCATCCCTACCTGAGACCTCCAAGAAAAAATCCCTCTGTGTCTCATTATCAGGAAAAGTTTCCACTGTGAACCAAGTTGTGAAGTGACGCAACTCTAGGCAAAACTTTTCTTTGTGGTTCTTTACTTTACTTTGATTCTACTTTCTTTTGCCTCTAAAACTAGTTTTTATTTATTTAAGTATCACAGCCCCACATTATAGGATGGGAACAGGATGTTTAAAGGCCTACTAAACCCGTCCTCAAGGCCTCCAAAAGGTCAGGCTTAATAGATCTCCACTAGGGATGAGCAAACTAAAGTATTCAAACTGGAATTCGGAACTTTGGGAAAAGTTTGGTTCGGCATGAACCTCAGTTTCCTGCAAGTTCGTTGAAGTGAACTCTCCATTTTAATTGGCTACTACATGTGGGTTTGGGCACAAGGAAGTAACAAGGACAAAGCCAATCAAAGGACACTGGGGTCACAGATGATGCAGTGATGATGGACAATCTGCTGCTAGCCCCGCTAGCCACCCCCTAGCCACCCCTCTTTAATGTCACGCATGCCCTGCCAGTATAAAATGTCCAGCGTGCGCGCGCGGCCAGAATTGCTGCTTCCTGACCAGGTTCTCATCACAGGCTTAGCTAGAGATAGGGGAAGCTGTGCTTTGATAGTGGCTAGAGATAGGTCGTGTAGTGTAGGGATTGTGTTTGTAGGGGATTTGATTTTTCTCTTTATGAGTTGCCTGCCTCACTACACCTAAAAGGTGATTTATTTTAAGTGAGTACAGTGTGTTTATTACTGTTTTTTTTTTGCTTTTTCTAGGGGTCACTCACCTACATCTGATGCACACTCTTCCAACTGCAGAACAATTTCCAGCATAGCCACTGGCAAATGATGTGACGCCTGTCATCTGCTGAGGCCATTTGGAGAAGCTCATCAGCTGCGAAGATTACAGTCTTAACTATGGATGAGCAAACTGTTTCAGTTCGGGCAATGCGCTGAATTTCCCCCAAAAGTTTAAAGGCTCATAGAGTCCGCTATGACTGTTACTCCTCCACTGTTTATCATAGGCCTTAGAGACTCAATAAAAATGCTGCTGCTACCTCACTTTACTGGCTGCCATGGGCCTTTAGTCACCCCACTATTAATAATGGTCACCACCTATAGTAATGCAGATGAGCACTATTAGTAATGCTAGTTACATCTTTAGTGTTATGTTGGCCTCTTTTCCTACTGGTGTATTGGTGACCCTTCTGGTGTTAGTGGTCCACTCATTCTTCTGACCTTCTAGTATTTCCAGTTGCCATTCTAGTGCTGTTAGTGATCCCTATTTTTTAATATATTCTTTATTTTCATGTAGGATTTTTAACATGCAGGGTTTTTAACACAATGCAAAACAATAACCACAAACAATCGACAGGCAATGTGTACAGACTAGAAAGGAATTTCAAAGACAGGTAATATAGATGTTGCCTGCTGGACCCTAGTAGGTGTTCATTTCAATTTGCACTCGGGAGCAGCACAATGGAATGACCAGACTGTCGCCCAAGGTGCTCCCCCCCAGGGCCGAACCCAGCACGCTCAGTGCGGATTGCAGGATGTCCGACCAGCCCAGAGAAGGTTGCCCCTCAGTCATTGTCAAGCATGCCCCCCCAGACTTATTCTTCCTGTCCCTGGGTATATGCCCCAGGGAAAAGGGGTCCAACAGCTGAGCAAAAGAGAAAGAAACAAGTAAGTAAGAGAAGGTGAAAGAAGAAGAAGAGAAGAGAAATGAGAAAACCAACAGCACAACTGCCATGACTATCTCGCGTCTACCAGTGTTTTGAAATCTGTTGAGTTTGCGAAATCGATCCAAGCGGACCACTTACGTATGTGCGCCTCTGTCGTTTCATTTTTGGATGCAATTAAGCCCTCAAATCTCTCGATCTCGGCCACCTTGTCAAGCCAGAGGGGATCCCTGGTGGGGTTGAGCTCTTCCAATGCAGGGGGATGCATGCTGTAGCCGCATTTATTAGTTGTCCCAGGATGAATTCCTGGTACCTCTTGGCGGGTACCTCTGAGTGGTGGAGAAGGTAGAAAGCTGAGCCCTTAGGCAGCCCCTCTCCTGCTATCCTCTCAATGGTCCCACTAACCGCCTACCAAAACCTCAACAGCCCCTGTTACGTGCAGAAGATGTGGAGCAAGTCGCCTCTCTCCTTCCCACATCTCCAGCAGAGGGGGGATACCTCTGGGAACCACTTGTGGAGCATGGACTGGACCCTATACCACCCCGTAAGGATCTTGTAGTTGCACTCTTTGTATTTGGTGCACACGGCCGTTTTATGTGTCAACCTAAGTATCTTGCTCCTCTGTTCATCTGACAGATCCCCGGGGCCTCCTTCCACTTTGTGAAGAATTGTAGCCCGTCGTCAGTCTCTGGGCAGATCAGGGTCCTGTAGATGAGAGAGAGTGCATGCTGAGCTGTGCCTGGGCCCTCACAGAGCCTCTCAAACGGCGTAAATTCTCTCAAGTCCAGGGCCTGCCGGCCGAGAGAGGACAGGATATCCTCTACCAGTTGTCCCAACCAGGCAGGCCCCTATATTCTGCAATCCTGTCCAGTGCTGCCCAGGACCCTTGTTGTTAAAAGTGCCGGATCCGGGACACCCCGCCTTTCCGCCATCTTTCCGCCGTCCTGCACGAGGTGCCTGGCTGGGATGCCAGGTTCCCCAGTAACGGTTATATTGGGGAGAGGGCTGGTGACATGTCTCTGTGCAAAAGGTGTTTGCCACAGACCTTCAGCGAGATCCCTATCAGGGAGTGCTTCAGTGTTCCCCCAGGTGTTGCTTTGCCACCCATGGGAGAAATTGTAAAGGTAGGGGCGAGCTGCCTTGTTCTATCTGCACCCATTGTTTGTTCTTAGAGTGTCTGCACCAATCTACAACCCTGTTCTAGTGTCGGGGAGACCTATGCCCTTGCACTCCTTCGGTCTCCTAAGGATCTTCCTACTAATCCTAGGGCTCATGCCCAACCAGATGAATTTCATGAATACAGTCCCCAGTCTCTACAGGAAGGAGTTGGGTATGTCTATTGGGAGAGTCTGCATCAAATACAGGAGGCAAGGCAGCAAATTTATTTTCAGGGCATTGCATCTCCCGAACCAGGAGAGTTTCTTGAGAGACCACGCCTCCGTGTCTTTGGTGAAAGCCTGCAGCAGGGGAGGAAAGTTAAGTGATTTAATATATAATGGTCAAGCACTCTAATAGCCAAAACAGTCAAAGATATATATTATATACCAGTAATACAATTGGGGGTGCAGCTACTTTCAATCAGGGTATCCATAATTTTAGCCCTGATAACTAAAGCATTATATCTAAATTAAAGAGCGCACACCTTTTTTAAAAATTAATCATGAACATATTTTATTATATCAACAAAATTCAGATATCTACACATAATCATTGTTCTCTAAAATCCCAACATATAAATAACAAACACATTCATTGTACCTAGTGGTCTCATTTCTCTTGTATCACATCTAAAGAGATATTCAGCTGTTTATCTTCATCTCAATGTATCCACATCCAGGAATGTAACAACAATAGGCTAAAGTGCTTTGTGCTCAGCGCAAATTAAATACACACTGTTACATGTGAAACAGACTACAGTCATCGTATACAATACTATTGCACTTGCCCCTATTGCACATACCCGTGGGAACAATGAACGCACATAAACACATACAACAACATCAAACCTGAATGCAAGTCCTTCCAATATACCGCGCTCAACCTGACGGCCGTTTCGGGCCCACGTGGCCCTTCCTCAGAGGTCTGTTGTTACTTTGCTCCCATCTACATTTAAATATCCCCAGGTGCCTCTCCCCTGGCGCCACGTGATGCGTGATGACGCGGCAGCGCCGCCGCGTCATACCGCATCACATCCTGCCCAGCGACGGTCCCGGCGTCCGCGCCAACCACACAGCGTGCAGACACACAGTGCCATTCACAGTATGGAGGCGCGCACGCGCACGGGGCCGGCCCCGTCAGGCAATACTCTTTATGCAAACACCGCCGCTCTCAATATACACATGTCAAACAATACAGCGTGTGGCACAAGTATTCTCCGGGTTCTGAGGTCTTGCTATTCATTTTCCATATCCGTGAGGGGGGCACCCGAGCCAATCACCTCCATATTCATGTTTCCATCTACAATAAACAATGTTAACATTTTTTCAGTATCGGTGGACTTATGTATAGTGTATAAATCTTCTATAAAGCATGCATATATATATACTGGGACACACATTTATCTCGCCCGCGCCATATCCCCACCCTCAACTCGAATGTGGCCCCATCGTACGCAAACCTTTTTATGGCAACATTTGAAAGTAAATTTGTTTATACCCATCCTCTCTTTACCGCACATGCCCTATTATGGTTTCGTTTTATCGACGATATCTTTTTTATATGGAAGGGTTCAGTAGAAGCGTTGTGCACCTTTAAGGATGAGTTAGATCATTATCTTCCATCCATTACATTTACGATTGAATATAGTAGGGAACAGGTCCATTTCTTGGATGTGAATGTGGGCCTCCATATGAATAAGATTGTGACAGACATATTTCAGAAACCTACGGATAGAAATACCTACCTTCAGTTTAACAGTTTTCATCCCGAAGTACAAAAGAGGGGGATCCCTTATAGTCAATTTTTGAGACTAAGAAGGATAGTCGATAGTGATGAGAAATTTCAGGAACGGGCCCGGAGTATGTCAAATAACTTCAAAGTAAGAGGTTACCCAGAACAACTAGTGGAAGGGGCGAGACACAAGGCATCCCAGGTAAAACGGGAGACACTATTGAAGTATAATCCCAAGAAATCATCAGATAGATTGGCGATGGTCACTACCTATAATACCCATAGTCATCATATTAGGAGGATTGTAAAAAGACATTGGCCGATATTGACGAGTGACCCTACACTTAAGGATACCTTTTCGGCCCCCCCTTTATTCACTTACAAGCGACCAAAAAACATCAGAGGCCATTTAATTAGGGCGGATACTGAACTGAGAAAAGAAGAGAGTGAAAGAAGTATATTGGGTCTCCCAAAACCCACAGGAATGCATGTATGTGGGCATTGTGCTCAATGCAGCTATGCAATTAAGGGCAGACAGTTTTCTCATCCTAGACTAGGTAGGAAGTATGAGATAAAGGAGTTTGTGAATTGTTCTTCTGCAATGGTAGTATATATATTGAAATGTCCCTGTGGATTGCTGTATGTGGGACAGACCTCCAGGGAGATACGCCAGAGAGTATGTGAACATAGATCAGCGATTAGGAGGGGTGATCCGTTGTCTCCTATAGCACGACACTTTTTAACTGAAGGTCATAATATCTCCCAATTGAGGTTTATGGTAATAGAAAAAATAAGACCCTCTAAAAGGGGTGGCGACATTAGGAGGAAATTATCCCAGAGAGAGCTATTTTGGATGTACGAACCCTTGCCCCCCGAGGATTAAATGAGGAATGTGATTTGTCCCCATTTTTGTAAATAATATTCATAGATTTATTAGATTGATTGATGTATGAGATCATAGCAATATGAGTTTGGGTCCACTTTCGAGTTGAGGGTGGGGATATGGCGCGGGCGAGATAAATGTGTGTCCCAGTATATATATATGCATGCTTTATAGAAGATTTATACACTATACATAAGTCCACCGATACTGAAAAAATGTTAACATTGTTTATTGTAGATGGAAACATGAATATGGAGGTGATTGGCTCGGGTGCCCCCCTCACGGATATGGAAAATGAATAGCAAGACCTCAGAACCCGGAGAATACTTGTGCCACACGCTGTATTGTTTGACATGTGTATATTGAGAGCGGCGGTGTTTGCATAAAGAGTATTGCCTGACGGGGCCGGCCCCGTGCGCGTGCGCGCCTCCATACTGTGAATGGCACTGTGTGTCTGCACGCTGTGTGGTTGGCGCGGACGCCGGGACCGTCGCTGGGCAGGATGTGATGCGGTATGACGCGGCGGCGCTGCCGCGTCATCACGCATCACGTGGCGCCAGGGGAGAGGCACCTGGGGATATTTAAATGTAGATGGGAGCAAAGTAACAACAGACCTCTGAGGAAGGGCCACGTGGGCCCGAAACGGCCGTCAGGTTGAGCGCGGTATATTGGAAGGACTTGCATTCAGGTTTGATGTTGTTGTATGTGTTTATGTGCGTTCATTGTTCCCACGGGTATGTGCAATAGGGGCAAGTGCAATAGTATTGTATACGATGACTGTAGTCTGTTTCACATGTAACAGTGTGTATTTAATTTGCGCTGAGCACAAAGCACTTTAGCCTATTGTTGTTACATTCCTGGATGTGGATACATTGAGATGAAGATAAACAGCTGAATATCTCTTTAGATGTGATACAAGAGAAATGAGACCACTAGGTACAATGAATGTGTTTGTTATTTATATGTTGGGATTTTAGAGAACAATGATTATGTGTAGATATCTGAATTTTGTTGATATAATAAAATATGTTCATGATTAATTTTTAAAAAAGGTGTGCGCTCTTTAATTTAGATATAATGAGGAAAGTTAAGTGGGAATATCCTGTCCAGGGACCTACCGATCTTGGTGCCCAAGTATACAATATGGTCTGTGGCTCACCTGGTCAGGTTTATGATCAGGGCCTCGGATTGTTGCAGGTTTATTTTATAATTGGAGACGTCCCTGTAGACATCCAGCTTGCATAACAGGTTTGAAAGTGTAACCTCCGGTACGGACACAAAGAAGATCAAATCATCTGCATACGCAGCAACTTTATAATGGCCCGAGGGGAGAGAGGTCTCCTGGATATTGGGATTTGCTCTAATCTTACATAGAAAGGGTTCCAGGGTCAGGATGAAGATAAGGGGGGAAAGAGTGCATCCTTGTCTCATCCCGTTACCAATGCAGAAGGGCACAGACAACTGACCATTCACCCTCACTTCCGCGGAGGGGTGTCAATACAGGCTGGAGATCCAAGCCGTCATGTTCGGGCCAAGACCTATGTGATGCAGGACTCCAAACAGAAAATCCCACCTCACCCTGTCAAACGCCTTTTCCGCGTCAGTAGCCAGGAAGATCGTAGGGAGGTTAGTTCTAACAACAGAGTGTAGCAAGTTCAAGACCTTCGTGGTGTTGTATCTTGCCTCTCTGAGTGGCATAAAACCCACTTGGTCAAGATGGACAACGTGATGCAGATGTGGGGACAACCTCGAGGCCAGGATTTTGGTGAACAGTTTTACATCGGTGTTTAGAAGGGAGATGGGCCTAAACTTCGAGCTAAGAGTAGGGTCTTTGCCCTCCTTGGGGATTACTGCAATATGCGCCCAGAGGCAATCTCTAGGTAGTGCATTGCCAGTCATGTGAGAGTTGAAAACTTCTATCAGCCTAGGTGAGAGGACCTCGGCGAAGGTTTTGTAATACAGCAGGGGAAGCCCATCCGGACCTGGTGACTTCCCGCTAGCTGGGTCATTGAGGGCCCTATCCACTTCAGCTGCTGTTATGAGGTTTTCTAAGGACTCCGCCAGGTCCATTGGGAGTCTAGGGAGACCCGATTGGGATAGGTAGTCTCTGATCCGCGCTGTAGTGTCTCCTTGGGAGTTAGGCGGGATGTAATAAAGTGTTTTGTAGTAACTCCTAAACACCTCAGCTATTTCTTTATCTCTGTGCACCATTTCCCCTCTCTGATCCCGTATCCTAGGGTTATATGTTTTTGCCCTTACCCCCTCAAAGCCATTGCTAGTAGATGCCCACACTTATCACCAGACTCATAGAAGACCTTACGGCTCCTAGTGAGTTGGGCTTTGAGTCTATCACAATATATTCTCCTCAGGCGGTTTCTGAGGCAGTGAGAGAGGCCAGATGTGCCCCCGCCAGCGACTGCTTGTGTGTGCTTTCCAGCTGCTTAATTCTATCTAGCAGTTCCATAATTTGTTTGTTCCTCTCTCTTTTGACTCTGGCCCCCTGTTGTATTAGGGTGCCTCGAATAACGCACACTGTTGGAACACTGACATCTGTGGGGGTGTTTTGAGTAAAGTAGGACTGGATGTTTTGCCTAGTCTCTTCCCTAAGCACTGGGTCCTGTATTAGGGAGCTATTGAGCGTCCAGGACCAAGAGCGGGGAACTTGGTTGTTGGAGATGAGCTGGATGCCCACAGAGATCAAAATGTTGCCAATTGTGGCGGAGGAGAAAAGGGGCAGAGAGTGGTGTTGGACCAGAAACAGGTCCAGCCTGAAGTACATATTGTTCAGAGGGGAGAAAAAAGTGTAGTCTCTGGTGTCAGGGTTTAGGATCCACCAGGGTTCCACCAGTTGCTTGGCGTGCAGCAGTTTTCTAACCCTTTTGAGCTTTGCATAAGGTATGTGTGAGTGCCCCTTTGACATGTCTATGAGGGGCTCCAGTGTGAGGTTAAAATCTTCCCCTAGGACCAGCCTGTCCTCCGCAAAGTTTGCTACCTCCTCCAGTACCCCCTCTGATAGGAAACCGGTAATACCTTATTTCTGAGAGAAGGTGGCTTGGCAGATTTGAAGTGCGTCTCTTGGAAAAAAGCCACTTGGGCCTTCTGCGCCTTCAGATTGTTCAGAATCATGGATTTCTTTTCGAGTATATTCAAGCCCTTTACGTTAAAAGATACAAAGTTAGTGTCACACATAGTGGCAGTCTGCTGGAAATAAAGAAAGCAGAAACAAAGACGACAGGAAAAAAGTAGGAAATTAAGAGTCAGGCCCAGAGGAAACGGGTCCCCCGGGCAGGGTATCTACAGTAACCTCTCGTGAGCGAGCACCCACACCTCAAGGCCCAGAGCACAAGATTATGAGAGAGGGGTCTGTTGACTCTTAGCTGGTCTGGACCAAGTCCCACACCGGGCCTCTCTGAAATCCGGCTGACCCCCGAGGGGAGTGATCCAACCGGCAAACGGTAGGAAGGAACAGTAACTAGGACTGCAACTGTGAGGGACCCCCTCTAATGATACTAACAAGCAGCAACTGGTAGCCCCGGTGCCTCAGCAAAGGGCCAGGGTGCCTGGTTCTACTGATCCCCAGGCCCACCCCCTCATGCCCCAGACAGACTGAACACAGGCCCACCCCCGGCGAGGTGCGGGGGCCCCGGATGTCCAAATGCAAACTGAAAAACTTGCGAGGGTCTCCTTCACAAAGGTCAGTCGATGAGTGGTGCTAGCTTAACAGTTCGTGGTTGGTCAGCCCGGGTCTTCTCTCTCTTCTTACTCTAGGCCGGCAAGATCTTGGGCACCGGATGGGCTCCCTGACCGCCCCGCATAGCGGGAGGGGTATATCTAATGAAGGGGAGAGCCAGTTCATTACAGGGACTGGTGAGCACCCCAGAAAGTCAAAGAGGCCCTCTAGGTCTTGGTAAGTCCTGAGGTTATAAGTGCCTCTGCCCCTCGAGACAATCATGTGGAAGGAATATCCCCAGCAATACACCGGAGGCACCGGAGTTCTTCACCGCGTCCAACACAGTCTTCAGCAGCTTCCTCATCTGGAGCGTATGTCTCGATAGATCTGGGAGGATACAGACTTTCATGTTCATTTTAAGGGCTTGGGGGCTTGCCCTTTCCATGGCACTTACCAGTTCACTCTCAGGAATTACTTGATATATAGACTTTCAACCCATTTAATTAGAACCATTGTGTGTAGACCGAGGGATTGTATTACAAAAAGGCCTCTTTGTAACAGAAGGAATGAGAGCAGCAATTGGGAGGAGAAATTTGGGTTGACCAGAGAAATATATTTAAGCAGGGAATTTTGGGGATGGAGTTCTCCTCCTTCTCTCACAGTAGACTGGGAATGAGCTGCCACATGGCCAGCATAGCCATACCCCTGCAGGGGCTGGCCAGAGAACAAAGGCCCTGTTTGAATGAGCTTGATAAGGGATTGCCGCTTTCTTGTTTGAGACACTGCTTCCAATCTAGACATTGTAACTTCCATCATATTCACATCATTCATATTATTACTTTTATGTAACGCAGCTGGCTCTGTATTAATTAAATCCACTCATTGATTTTTTTAGTTTTGGCCCAATACATGATTTGTGGGTTACAATAGCTGAGATTATATATGGATGCAAAAGTCTTCGTAAGGTACAAAAACAAGAAACCAACTTCCTTCACCACCTCAGAGCATATAAGGGGCAGGAAACTCCAGTAGCAGCGGGGCAGCTGATAGCACAGCCATCTTTCCCCACTTCCTGGAGCTCTGCTGACAGAACACGCAGCTGTCAGAGTTGCCATGTCCCATATTCTCTGGGAGTGGGAATAGCCAGACGCACTGTCAGGTGCACATTCCGGCTTTTATCAGAGCTTTTGTAGTGGGCAAAGCCAATGGCGTTGTTTAGCATCTGAACGTGTTAGTGTTCGGGGACCTGGGCATCCTGCGCTCGGTTTGAACACATCCCTACTGGTAACCCATCTGGTGACTTAGGTTACCCCTCTGATGATGCTAAGAACACCTCTGGGTTATGGTGACCCTCCTCTAGTAATGACGATGACCCATGAAGTCTTCTACTGATGCTGATTTGGGCCCCTTCTAGCGATGTTGATGAACCATATAGCTAGTGGCCCATGTAGTGATGCTGGTGACACAGGTTACCCTTACATGCCGGGGGGTATATTGTTACATTGGCTGTAATCATGTAAAACAATGTACCTCACACCAGGGAACCAGCAGGCTGAATGACTCATCTTGTTTGAGAGAGATAACCGATCACAATATTTTACACTCAAATCCCAATACATGACTTTCCCTGCACCTTAATGGTAAACGATGACCCCTGGAGTCATTCCTGTTTCCCCCCCTCTAGTGATGTTGGTGAACCATATAGCCATTTTTGGGAGAATTTTTAGGTTTTTTTTTTAACCCTTTAAAATCAAAAACAAAAATAGGGCCCCTCTCCCCAGGAAAATGTGTTTTCTATTCTGCTTTTCTATATATATTTTTTAGGGAAATCCTGTGCAACCAAAGAATTCTTCGAGGGATTACTTCCAGAAAGATGAAGACACAATAAGCTGGGCAAGCCTAGAAAGCGTAATGTGTGTACTCTCAAGGAATATATGTGGGGGGGGGGGGGTATTCCAGATGTAAAGGCTTGTTTTGTTTGAAAAAGCGCAAGGTGCGCACTTTGACTGCAGAGCTGACATTTTCAAGTAAAATTACCGCTATGCTCATAATTTACTTTTGGGGTGTTTGGCAATTCTTCTCTTGACAGTACCTATGCATGTTGGGTATTGTTCTGTTCAGGGTTGCTTTTTCAGATTTAATTTTTTTTCTTGTTTGCATATTGTTTTTTTAGAAAAAATGTGGCTTTGATTCTGCTTTTTTATTCTTTTTTCGGGAAATCCTGTGCAACCAAATTATTAATTGAGGGATTGCTTCTAAAAAACTGTGCCCACGTCAACAAGCCTGGTACGCCTAGAAAGCTTAAGGTGTGTACTTCCAGAGAATATATAGTGTGTGCGGTAGAATTTCAAATGTAAAGAGCTGTAGAAAAACTGCAAGGTGCGCATAGCAGTGTTATTTTATCTGAAAATCTCCTAAAGCGCTGTTTCAGTTTGGGGGAGTCTTCTGGGCAGGAAAAGGTTTTTTCAAATACATATGTGGTACCGCTGTAACCGCAAGAAATATGGCATTTACGTGCAATATGATTTTATTTCTTACTAAAAACACAAAAAATTGGAAAAAAGTATTTTTTTCTGCTCGTATTTCACCCAAAAATCTTGAGAATACACAAAAAAAAGACAAATAAGACATTTCTTGTTAAAGCTCAGATTCTGCTTAAAAAACAATCAACAATATTCCTGGGAAATCCCTTCAAAAATCACAGTTGAACGTGTGTAGCACAGAATAGTGAAAAATGGCCTGGCAACAGAGGGTGACAAAACCTCTAGATAGGCTGGCACTTAAAGGGTTAAGCACATGCAATGCACAAGGGGATTGATCTATAACTGAATATGTCTGTTTCTTGGACACTGGGAAAACAAGACACTAACTTATGAAGCAAACGGCAGCTTACATGGTTTTGTAATAGAAATCTTTCTAATTAAAACATCTCGGAAGGCTCTTCCAAACTCCTGGTTCCTTAGGCTGTAGATCACAGGGTTAAGCAGAGGCATGAGCACGGTGTATATCACAGAGGCCAATTTATCAAAAGAGTAACTATCCTTAGGCTTGGGGCAAAGATAATTGAAAATGATTGAGCTATAATATAAGAAGACCACTGTCAGGTGGGAGGAGCACGTAGAAAAAACTTTGCTTTTGTTGACGGGCATTTTGAGGACGGTCTTTAATATAGGGACGTAAGGAAAGAAGGTCATCAACAGCGTCCCAACACTGACGATGCTTCCCAAGATTAAGATAAGTAAACTATTCTCTGAAACGCCACTGCAAGCAATTTTTAACAACTCGGAGAGGTCGCAGACAAAGCTCTCAATGATGTTTGATGCACAAAATGTTAATTTTAGGGCATAAAGTGCAAATACTAAAGAATAGCAGCTGCCGAGAAACCACGCAGTGGCCATCAGCCGTAAGCACAATTTCCAAGGCATCATCTGCATGTAATGTAACGGGTGACATATGGCGACATAGCGATCGTAGGACATGAAGGACAACAAAAAAAGCTCAGAGGTTCCAAAGGCGATAAAAAAGTAAATCTGAGCTATGCAAGCTCCTGTGGAGATCACGTTCTTTCTGGTGTTAAGGTCAAATAACATTCGTGGGATGGTGACTGAGGAAGAACAGAGGTCTAAGCTGGCCAGGTTCCCCAGGAAGAAATACATGGTGGTGTGGAGACGAGGATCGATAACTATGAGGGAGATGATCAGCAGATTCCATGTGATGGTCAGAAGGTAGATGAGAAGGAACACGAGAAAGAGAGGCAGCTGGAGACTTGGGAGGTCAGAAAGGCCCGAGAGATAGAGTTCAGTTATAACTGTCTGATTCCCCATTAGACACTTTGCTAATATTGTTTCAAAAAATTGGTAACTGTATAAAAAGAATTGAAAAGATTACTGGAATGTTGCAAACTGAGCGTATAAATTGTAAATTGTTTTATCACCCCAAGTAAATATGTTGCTTATACACATGGTATTGCTTTTGGCAAGAGTTAGGTATGGGAGACAAAAATACCATTTTGTGAATACTCACCTGTAAAATGGGTATTATAAGTATGTCACACACCCCGCTTCAGATAGTCATTACACTTGGGTTATACCGACCTGTAGAGGGCGATCTTGCAGAGATGTCATGAAAAAAAGGGAGCCCCTCCCGGTCCATAAATACCTGGGACCTCCCACTCATTCCCCAGTATTAAGACAGCAGTAAGGAAAAGGGGACCAGGAAGAGCCAAAATAACCAGTAACAGTAAAAAAGGTTCACCATATAAAGGATCCAAAATACCAAAGGGAGGGGTGAAGCAGGGTGTGTGACATACTTATAATACCCATTTTACAGGTGAGTATTCACAAAATGGTATTATTCTAAGTATGTCACACACCCCGCTTCAGATAGTCATTACACTTGGGACATCCAATAGCAGTGTCCATAAAGGGCGGGGATCCAAAACAAGGCAACAATGCACAAACTTAAACCGCTGCAGCTTGCAGAAGTTTGCGGCCCAAAACAGCATCCGCTGAGGCCCGCACATCAACCTTGGAAAACTTGGAAAAAGTGTGAAGTAGCAGCCTTACAAACTTGCTCAACAGAGGCCTGGTGCTGGAAAGCCCAGGACGCCCCAACAGCACAAGTAGAATGAGCAGTAACACGAAAAGGGGGAATCTTCCCCTTGGCAGAATAGGCCCCAACAATGGCCTGGCGAATCAATTTACTAATGGAAGACTTGGCGGGTGCCAAACCTTTCCTAGGCCCGGAGGGCACCACGAAGAAGGCGTCAGTCTTACGAAAAGAGGAAGTAGCCACCAAATAGTACTTCACACAGCGAACCACATCCAAAGAATGCAAGACCCTCTCCTTGTCATTGCTGGGCTTAAGACACAAGGAGGGAAGAACAATGTCCTGATTAAGATGAAAGGCAGAAACCACCTTAGGAAGGAAATCTGGCTTGAAGCGGAAAACAACCTTGTCCTTATGCCTCTCAAAGTACGGGGCCTGAATGGACAAAGCCGCCAACTCCGATACACGCCGAACAGAAGTGATGGCAACCAAAAATGCAACCTTCTGAGTAAGCGTAGAAAGTGCAATATCCTGCAAGGGTTCAAAAGGAGGACCCTGAAGTGCAGAAAGAACCAAATTCAAATCCCAAACTGGGAACAAAAGGCTTCCTAGGAGGCCGCACATGCTTAACCCCCTGAAAAAAGGTCTTAACCAGAGGATGAAGAGCAAAAGACCTTTGAAAGAAAACCGCCAGGGCAGAAACGTGCCCTTTCAACGTACTAAGCTGCAACCCCAAGTCCAGACCATGTTGCAGAAATTCCAAAACCCTAGGGATAAAAAACACCCTGCAAGGCAAGGCCCTGACCTCACACAAATCAATATAAGACCTCCAAGTCCTATAGTAGATGGTAGAGGAAGACCTCTTCCTAGCACTAACCAGAGTCTGAATCACAGCATCAGAAAGACCTTCCTCCTTCAAGATGGAGGTTTCAGCAGCCACGCCGTCAAAGCCAGCGTTGGTAAATTGGGGTAGAGTAGTTGACCCTGAGTGAGCAGATCCGGCAGAAGGGGCAGATCAAACTGATCCGCTGCCAACCGCACCACGTCTGCGAACTAAACCTGCCTTGGCCATCTTGGAGCCACCAAGATTGCTGACACACCCTCTAGAGCCAGCTTGCGCACCACCTTGCTCACCAGAGGGAACGGAGGGATTAGGTACAGAAACCCCAGATCCCTCCAGCTCAGAGACATGGCATCCACTGCCAGAGCCAGCGGATCCCGCGAGACAGACACAAATGCCGGAAGCTTGTGATTGTGATGAGAGGCAAAGAGGTCCACCTCCGGAGTCCCCCACCTGTGGCAAAGTGACCGAAACACCTTGGGGCTAAGAGACCATTCCCCCTGGTGAGATGAGCACCTGCTCAGGGAGTCCGCCTACGTGTTCTCCACTCCCGGAATGTACACCACCGAAATGCATGGGACATTGCTCTCTGCCCAAGCAAGGATCAAGGACACTTCCCTGAGGGCACTCCTGCTGCGAGTCCCTCCCTGGTGATTGATATAAGTGACCGCCGTCCAATTGTCCGAACGAACTTGAACCGGTAAGCCCTGTAACTGATGAGTCAAGTGAGCCAGAACCAACCTGATGGCTCTCAGCTCCAGAACATTGATGGGATCATGAGCCTCCTGAGGCCCCCACAGTCCCTGAAACTGAAGATCCTTCCAAACCCCCCCCCAACCTGACAGGCTGGCATCCGTGGTGACCGTCTCCCAACGAGGGGTCAGAAAGGATCTGCCCCTCATCAGATTGCTTGGTTCCAGCCACCACCGAAGGGAACGCCGAACCCGGGGGGACAGCAGAAAAGACTGATCCAATGACAGCGGAGACCTGTCCCAGGCCGCCAAGAGATGGAGCTGGAGCTTCCTTGTGTGAAACTGAGCAAAGGGAACCGCCTCGAAAGAGGCCACCATCAATCCCACCAGTCTCATCCCCAGCCGGATGGACGGACGAGGGAGGGACAGAAGAAGCTGAGTCAATTCCTGAATCAAAAGAACCTTGGGCCGAGGAAGGAACACCCTGGCCTGAGAAGTATCCAGAGACATTCCCAGAAACAACACCACCCTGGACGGAGAGAGGCAGGACTTGGGGTAGTTGATCACCCAGCAGAATCTCTCCAGGGTGGCTACCACATCCCTGGTATCCAGCTCCGCCTGGCTGAGAGAGGATGCCATAATGAGAAGATCGTCCAGATAAGGCACAATGCGGATACCCTGGGCTCTGAAGAGGGCCATCACCCCTGCCAGCACCTTGGTGAAAACCATTGGTGCCGAGGTAAGGCCAAACGGAAGAGCCACAAACTGAAAATGCAGATCTTCCACCACAAATCTGAGAAATCTCTGATGTGCCGGGAAGATCGGAACATGCAGATAAGCATCCTTGATGTCTATGGACGTCATGAAGTCCTCCTGACGAAGCGAATTCATGGCTGAACGCAGAGTTTCCATGCGGAACTTCCTGGGACGGATAAACCTGTTGAGGAGCTTCAGAACCAGGATGGGACGAACGGAGCCATCCTTCTTGGGCACCGTGAACAGATTGGAATAGAATTCCAGGCCCCAGTCCGAGGAAGGCACCGGGCAAATGACAGCCATGTCCAGGAGATCTTTTACTGCCGCCCAGAGCCCTTGCGCTGCCAGAGGATCCAAGGGCACCCAAGACCTGAAGAATCTGGGAGGAGGCCGGATCTCGAACTCCAGCTTGTAACCGGAAGACACCACTTCCCGAATCCATCTGTCCGAGACCTCCTGGTCCCAGACCTGGGAGAAGTGACGCAGCCGTCCCCCCACCCACAAGGGTGAGGGCACCCCCTCATTGCTGAGCCGGCTTGGCAGCGGCTTTGGGCTTAGAGCCCCAGCTGTGTCCTGGACGGGCACGTCCTCTGCCCCTGTTCCAGGAATCACCTCTGGAGGAGAAGACAGCCAATCCCCTGCCAGCTCTGGCCCCACGAAAGGAAGGAGCAAAGGAATCCACCCCCCGAAAGGGACGACGTTGCTTCTTTCGCTGAGGTAACTTACCTCCTTTTGCGACCGAATCCAATTTTTCTCCAAAGAGCCGCAACCCCAAAAAGGGAAGAGCCGTAAGCGACTTTTTGGACACAAAATCAGCCGCCCACCTGCGTAACCAAACCGACCGCCGAATAGCCACAAGCAAGGCCGAAGTTCTACTACACATCACCATGGTATCATCCAGGGCGGCTAGCACAAATTACAAAAACAACTCGCCCCGCTTAAGGGTGGTGAACTCATCACTAGCCGGGTCAAGCCTGGAAGTAGACAACAGGTCCCTGACAACCGACCTAGAAGCCACTACTAAAAGCGGCGAAGCACAAACAGGCCGCAAGGCTGACCCAACACTGGCAAAACCATGACAAGCCATCTGGTCAATGCGTTTATCCTCACCATCCTTGAGAGTAGAACAGTCAGCAGAATGCAAAACGGAGGTGCTAGACAACCCCAAAACAGGGGCTTCCACCTCGGGAGGGGACGACCAGCGCTTCACCGCATCCACCGGAAAGGGATATTATCCCAACCTGGAGGAACACCTGGAAGCCGAGTAGGCCTCTCCCATTCCTTAAGAATAATGCAATCGAAATGCTTTTGATTAGGGAATTCCAAGCGCGGCTTAGCCGCCTCAAAGAACTCCCCCTTCTGCGGAAGAGCCACTTCAGGAGGAGAAATTGCCAGAACCTCAAACATATGAGCCAGGACCTTAGGGGTGTTCAAGGAAACCCCCTGACCCTGCTCGGCATCGGTGCCAACAAACTGCTGATCGTCAGAACCGTCCGACTCCTCAAATAGCTCCCCTTCCTCTAGTGGGGGGTAATCAGACCAGTCCAGTGAATCAAACTCATCAAAATCAGAAGCCGGCGTGGCTGGGGACAAGTGCTTTCTCTTAGCCGGGACCTTTCTGGCCACAGCGCTAGAAAATAATTTTTCAAGATTGGCCAATCTGGCACACACCTCAGATTGTGACTCCCCACCCATGACAGCTTCACATGGTGTATGGATCAGGCGGGGAGGGGTAGGAGAAGGGACCGGCGGCGCCGAACCAGACGCATGGGATCCGGACTGCCGTGTATTAGTCTGCTGCGCACATGGTATGCAAAGGAATACATCATCCCCAGTAAGGGATACTCCACACCCCAAACACTGCCGGGGTTGCCCCGAGGGAAGCCCGAGCCCGGTATCCTGGGAAGCCTCCATATGGTGATTTTATCGGTAGTCGCAATGCCCAAGGGAATTACGCAATATAAGCAACCCGGGATGCCCCTTCTGTGTCCCAAGTGGGAGGATTTATAGGGAGTTCCTAATTAACCAGGGACCCTAGGACCGGAAGGACCCTTTAAGATCCAACAAGGGTCCGCCTGGAATACAAAAAGAGGTACTATCACACACACATCACACAAATGCTGTGTACATAAACAGAAGGGCCAAGGCACACATACATATAAATAGAAATATATAAATCTTGCGCTAACAAGCAGAATCACAGCCAATAAGAGAATGGAGCCGACTGGGCGCTTACAGTAATGGCGTCCTGCACTAGACGAAGGGAACTTGGCAGCAAGGAAGAAGGGCGGGCCGGCGCGGACTGCGCTGCGCTCGACCCCGCCCCTCTCCCCTGACACAACGCGGCTCCCGGCCAGTGACCGGGCTCCGCAGCGGCACCAGCAGCACGGAGGGAGGGAGGGGGCGGGCCGCAGGATCACGCCCCGCGCCCGGCCCGCCCCCTCCGAAACCGCCCGGAGGGGAAGAAGCTCCCCCGGAGACTGTCAGTAATGGCCGGCGGCGCCGCAAACCGCCGGCCCGGCCAAGGGAAACGTATCAATCTCGCAATCACATACACACAATAAGTAGCACAAAAGCATGCACTCTAAGGAAAAACGAAACTAACGGGAATAAGCACCCCCCCCCCCCAGCTGTAGGGAACAATGGGTGACCGGGGAAGGGGGGAAATAACACCACCAAGGTGTAAGGGCAAGGACAGGGCATCCCAACCGGGATCACCAACCCGGAATACCGCCTACCCCTTAGTATGGGGTCTCACGGTGGAGCATAGCTCCTAAAGCACCATGAGGTGCCGTCTACCCTTGCCCGGACCCGCAGCCTAGGCTGGGAGGCTCTTTATTAAAAAAGGGGATAACAGTAGGTCCAGGCAGAAATAGACCAAAAGAGGGGGGCCGGGAGTTACCCCGGCTACCTGCAAGGAGGAGACATCCATCTTCTGACTTGCTCGCCATCTGCAGAGATGAAAGACTGGGGAATGAGTGGGAGGTCCCAGGTATTTATGGACCGGGAGGGGCTCCCTTTTTTTCATGACATCTCTGCAAGATCGCCCTCTACAGGTCGGTGTAACCCAAGTGTAATGACTATCTGAAGCGGGGTGTGACATACTTAGAATAAATAATACTGTTAGTAATTATGTATTCATATTATGGGGGGTTTAGCTCAGCGAGAGGTTTTCAACAGTCAGAGACAGGGACTCAGGAGCACAGTTTAAAAATAAACCCTGCTCGGCTAAGCTCTAACTAAACATTAAGTGATCACCATTATACAGTCGACCTACTCCCAGCCGCCTGATACACAATAAATCACATTAAGTCCAGTGGGGGATCGCAGGCCTCATATTCTTCTCACTCTGTCTCATCACATGGCTTCCCCCATGGTGTGCACACACCTTATAGGCCAGGAAATGAGCTGGACACAGCACCTGTGAGCCAAAATGAAAACTAGGAAGGTATTGATAGGTATCTGTACAGTATTATCTGTTATTTCCTAGGAATCCAAGCTGGAAGTGACTACTTACGAAACTCCATAGCCGACTTTCCCCTGCTTGGCAATTCAGCTATCCTGGATTTCTTATCCTTCATCTAGATGAGACATAACTTAGTAAACATATGAAAAAACCTTAGGGAGATACAGCAACCGTCCACTTCTTTCCTGTCACTGTCTCTTATACCCTCCCCCCCTTTGATTGAACCTGTTGGGTCAGACACTTAATTAACAAGCGGTGTGCTCTGAACAGAGCATCTGAATTCCCTTGCAATGTGTCTGATCTGAGCTCCATAGAGCACACATTGTGACTCCTGCGTTCTGCTCTTTGGCCCAGCTAATCCAAGGGGAGTGGTCTGTAACCAACCTGAAATGTTAACCCAACAGGTAATATCATAGCGATTCTAAGGACCATCTGATGGCCAAACACTCACATTCAACAATACTGTTGTTTTGTTAAGCATGAGTAACCTTTGCTTAAACAGGTGGCAGGGCGTTCTTCTCTCCCAACCTCCTGTGAAGAGACTGCTTCCAAAGCCACATCAGAGGCATCAGTCTGGACTGTGCAGCCCTTACTAAAGTCAGGGATAATCAGCATGGGTTGTCTACACAGGACAGACTTCAGTTCCTGAAAGGCCTCTGTGTCCCACCCTAATAAGGTCTGTTAAAGGCCCAGCTAGGCCAGGTAATACCCCACTATTCCAAGAAGAGCTCTCACCGGCTTTTTCTTTCAGCAGCATAGAGTAGAATTCACGTATCTGCCTCTTCAACTGCTCAGTGCCAGCTACGTGAATATTGCATCACTGACCAGCGCTGGGAGGTCTCTTCTTCCCCCGGGGGCCTCCATTCCCCCCCGCCCAGGGTCTTCATGGGGGCAGAAAAATCCCATTCTCTGCCTTGCATGGCGGCTTTCTGACAGCGTGCTTGCCGTCACAGCGAGGGGCCTTATATACCGGGAGTAAGATGATGTCATCTCACTCTACCAGTATAAAAAACACCTCGTAAGTGCCTAGAAGTTGTGGAAAACCATTGAGCCCTTTCACATTCTCTCTGGCTCTCATCAGCCTGGGATGTCCCAACATTTTCACGTGACACCTCTAAGCATCTTCTGCTAGAACCAATTGGGGAAATGCATCCAGATCATTAACCCTTTAACAGCCAGCCTACCTAGAGATTCTGTCACCCTCTGATTCCGGACCTTTTTTTTACTACTTTGCGCTACACATGTAACATGAATTGTCCTGTTTTTTATTTTTTTCTAGTGTTTATTCAAAAGTTTAGATTGAAATATGTGGGGAAAAAATATACATGGCTATGTTTTCTGTTTTGTAGTTTATATTTTAAATAAAAAATGTAAGTTTTTAAAGAAAATTACACGCATTTGAAAGACCCATTGCTCTCATTTACAACAGTACCACATGTGTATCTGTAGACACCCTTTCCTGCCCAGGAGACACAACAAACTGAAACGGCGCTTTCGGAGAATACGCGCACCTTACAGGTTTTCAAGAAAAACAACCCTTTACATTTAGAATACCCCTAACAAATGTTATATTCTCTTAAAGTACACACCTCAAGCTTTCTAGGCGTACCGAGCTTGTTGTTGTGGTCACAGTTTTCTCAAATTAACCCATCGATGAATTATTTTGTTGCACAGGGTTTCCTTAAAAAATTATAAAAAACAGAATTAAATAACATGTTTTTTCCTAAAAAAAAAATGCAAACAAGCAAAAACAAGATAAATCTGAAAAATCAAGGTCTCCGAATAAAACAATACCCAGCATGTATAGCTACTTTCAAGGGTAGGGTTAACAAACACCCCAAAGTAAAGCAAGCATGTAAGGGTAATTTTACTTATTCAACTAATTTCAGCTCTGCAGACAAAGTGAGCACTTTTTCAACCAAAAACAACTCTTTACATATTGCATACCCCCACAAACCTTATATTCCCTGAAATACATAAATTAAGTTTTCTAGGTGTAACCAGCTTGCTGTACTGAGCTCATCTTTCTGGAAGTAATCCCTCGAATAATTCTTAGGTTGCAAAGGGTTATTAAAATTATATTATTTTAAAATTATATTATATTAAAAAATTAAAAAAAAAAAATTCTAAAATATCAATATGCAAACAAGAAAAAACAAGCTAAATCTGAAAGCGCAAGGTCCTCCGAACAGAATAATACCCAACATGCACAGGTACTCCTCGGATTAACCTCCTAGTCCCCTTACTGGGGCGGGAGACTGACATTTGTCATCATAGGGGTCGTCATGCTCTCTTGTTATTTTTTGTATACTGAGTATTCTTATCTTTGGCAATTACTTTCTCCGTTCTATAATTTTATTTAAAAACTCGGATTTTTCACTATCTTGCTCTATGTATGTTTAACTGTGATTTTTGCAGGAATTTCCAGAAACATATATAATTTTTTTTCGGCAAAGTTTGCATTTTAACATGAAATGCCTTGTTTGTCCATGCTTTTATAATAAATGTGTGTACAAATTAAAAAACAAATAAAAAAATTTAATTTTTCTAATTTGTCGCTTTATTTTACTTTTTTTGAAAAAGAAAACCACATTGCGTGTAAAAGCCCCATTCCTCACAATTACAATGGCACCTCATATGTATCGGTAGCCCCCCAAAATGAAAAGAGTGTTTTATGATATTTTCAAATAAAAATATAGTAAACTACTATCTGCCATATCAAGGGTTAATTTTTAAAAAACAATGGGCATGGAGTCTCCCTACTCAGGAGGGGGGTCTTTGCTTTTTTAACATTTTTAAGGGTTTTCCTAAAAAATAAAAAATAAAACAGACTGGGGTCCTCCCTCCCAGATAATCAGCCTGGGTACCAGCTATTGGGGGCTTGCAAACAACAGAGCAGGCCCCTGACCTGAAAAGTTACAAGCCTTCATAGCCCTAGTAGGCTGCGGGCTCTTCTACCCTCCCCCCAGACTTTGGGGAGGCCGGCAATGGGGCTGGGGGTTGCCAATCCCTATTGAAATCTTTGGGGAAGCAATATCTATGAAATCTATGAAAGCAATACCCCTCTGCAGGCCCCCCCCCCCAACCCTCAGCCACCGGCCGGTCTCCTCAGGTTTCTCACTCACCCATAACTTTAAATAAATTAATTGGTGGCGAGTGAGAGATCCCCTTTAATTGTGCAGCAATAGGAAGCAGTTGTAACTTACCTGAGCTCCAGCTGCGGCCATTTTGACAGGGGAAAGAACATAGACCAAATTGCCGGCTCAGGTGTTACAGCTGCTTCCTGCGGCTGCAAACTCTGCATTAGGTTAAGCTGGTTGGTGGGATGCTCAGCAGACTTACCTTGGGTGAGGCCCCTCATCATAGTCTTTGATTAGGTCAATGAGAGGGTGTCATCAGCAAATTTCAAAATCTTTACAGATTACTCTGAAAAAGTGCAGTTTGTAAGAAATAGGGGGGGTGACAAAGGACATAACAGCCACCCCTGAGGAGCACCACTGTTGGTGGTTCTGGGTCTTGACATGAAAGGTACAAGTTTCACACACTGAGAGCTACCCCTCACAAAGTCCCTGATCATGTTATAGAATTTGGGGAAGATGGCCGCTTGGTTCGATTTCTCATGGAGGAGCCTGGATTGATTTTAGAAAAGGCCGAGCTAAAATCCACAAGTAACAAACTGACATAGGAAGGGGGGAGGAACATAAATCATCCCTGTACAGGAGCTTCCTTCCTGGATGCTGACCACGGGCCAGTCCAACACTGGTTGTCATGGTTGTCTGTGGTCTGTCTGGCATTTAGTTAGTTTGATGTGTGTAGGACCTAGATTGAAGGAGATGTATCAGCTGGGCACCTACATGATGGCTACATGACTCAGTCCAGTCAATTAATTCCTATGTGCAGATGAAGCTTTATTTTGGTGCATTGCACTATCGTAAAATCTTAAATACTTGACAATGGCTTTTTGTGAGATATCACAATGGGCTGAGCTGTGATGTGTCTGTTAACAATTGCTATGTCTATTATCAATCTACCGTATATGTCTGGTAACACAGACAAGGCCTGTGAAGTATAGGTGCAGCCTTCATTGTGCGATTGTTGTGCGAGTGACATACACAAAGCTTTTATTTCCTGTGATGAAAAAAACCCCAAAGCAAGTGTTTTGGTGGCCGACATCTACTGTCTGCTTCAGCTAAAATATAGTGACACCTGATATTCATTTTCAGCCAGTAACAGCACGAAAAGCCCCTGAGATGAGAAGCCGGTTCTGGGTAAGGGAAAGCAGATAGTGGGGTAAGTACCATCACTAATCCGGAGGCTGGGAAACGCTGGACTCAGAGATCAGTTCAGCTTCAGAATCAGCGTGATGCGAGGCCTATCATTGATGAGCCTCCTCATGAGGAGCCTCTCGTCATTTTCCTTCTATATTTATAATGCTACACAGCACACACAGGAGCGCACGTCCCCACCGGGGGAATATTTCCCTTTCTTATTCTGGAGTAATTGTGGGTGCGTCTGGAGAGTCCTGTTTATCCCATTATATGAGAGTTTGTGACGAGTTTGGTGTTTGAAAACTAAAGAGAGAGAAATGTCTTCTTTTAGCCTCCCAAAATTACTGTAGTTTAGTTGGAGCAAAGATATGATTTGTATTATTTTTTCTAGCTTGTGCCACGCTCCGAGCAGCAGCAGCAGTGGGGCAGTATGGGGCATTGCTTTTAGGCAGGAGGGGTCCTGTTGTGTAGGGGCAGTGTTACTGGACACACAGGCAGCAGCAGTATAGTATGGGACATAAAGACATAAAGTACAAGCAGGCAGTGTTATAGGTCGGCAGCAGAAGCACTGTATGAAATCTGGGGTCACATACCAAAAATGGGACCTGAAAAGGGTCAGATAAACCATACTTGGTAACACTGCAGACATCTATGGGGCCCCCTGTGGCTCCTTTCTTTTTCAGCAGAATGCAGTGTCGGCACAATAGCTGCAGGGATCGCAAGTGGTCAGGGCTGTAGGTCGCACAGAATAGGTCTAAGATGCCCTTCATACATAAAGGGCAGAGGGTAAGAAAGTACTGGCTTCTTAGTTCCATCCTGTACAACCTACGGCCCTTGCCCCCAGCAGACAGAACACTGAGGAGGAGGATCATGAAGGGGTTTCACTGTTTCATTGTGACGTGCAATCATTCCTTCCCTCGCCTTTTAGGCCCCTTTCACAGCTGTCCGTTTACATCATGTTGGAGTATTAATACTCCAGCATGTCACAAATGGCCAGAAAATTCAGCCCATTAAAAAGAATTGGAAGTCTATGGGAACCGCAGGTAAAGTGCGTGTTTGGTGATTTATCTATGGTACACTTATGGTTCAAGGGTTAGACTCACCGCCCCACCCAATCCATCAGCTATGGTCTCCTGCTTCTGTCCCGGTGTTAAGCTTCCCGGCTACAATCAAGGAAGGGCTGAGCGAGCTGCAGGTGTAGGGGTGAAGCAAAGCACATAAATACAAAACAGAAACTCAAAAGTCAGGGCTGGCGGCAGACAGGCAAAATCCAATAGAGGAATCCGAGTTCAGGGGCTGGCGGCAGACAAACAAAGTCCAGTGAGAGAATCCGAGTCAAAAACCAAGTCATTCGTCTGAGAGTAAATCCAGGAAATCAGATCAGGATCTCATGAATCAGGAAAACAGAATCCAGGAAGTAAGCTGACAACACAGCATTGGATGCAGGACAGCTGTCCTCTTAAATAGGGCTGTCAATTAGAGCAGGGACGGATGTGTCAAAGTCTGAGTGATGTCACTTCCTGTTCATTTAGACCAAGGAAGTAAAAACAAGCCCAAAAGCTTACACTCTAAGCTTTGTGCACTTGCAGTGTGCTGAACACCAGGTGTCGCTGTTGAGCAGTGCAAGAGATGAAGAGCCTGCTCTGGTACAAACACCCAGCCGTGCACGTCTTCGGCTGCATGCAGACAGTGATAAAGCATGGCCACATCTCTTTACAGAGCAAGGAAGGCGAGGATCCATCCTTCTGTCAGACAATGCTGCAGCCAGGTTTTTGGTGGCCTTCAGTCCTCTGCTCCATCAAGGACTAGTGGAATATCCCAAAAGGGTGGCTTCAGCAGTGACCGACCAGAGATGCCGCTGCCACCTGCTGTCTCTGGGTCCTGCCACCACCTACTGCCACTGCGAGCTCCTGTCACCATCGCTGGGAGCCATAGCTCCTACCCTGCCACCCCCACTGCCCCCAGGTTCCCACACAGGAGACAGGAAACAATGGGGTGGTGCACGGCCGCATGTACAAGTCACCACTGCACCACACCGGAGGCACACTGTGTCTGACATGTGAAAGGCCCTTATAAGGGGCAATTTCTGGTTTGTCTTCCTGGATTCGTCTGCAATTAAACCATGGACCATTGTACCCTGCACCATTGGATTGGATTGGATTTGACCTTGCACCTTTGCTGCCTGTCTGAACCTGTGCTGCCAGACCCACCACTGGCCTGAACATTGACCTTGCTATTGCTGCTTATTGGATTTTCTCTGTCTTCTATTTGTGCCATCTGTCTTCTATTTGTGCCATCCCCGCCCAGGCCCTGTTACCCTATATCGCCATTTGGATGAACCGGGATGTTCCCTCAGCCCAGAGAATATTGGGACATCTCGTGGATTCCAGGACCAGGAGAGCCTGGGTTCTCAGTGGCTCTGCCCCTTGGGCTCTACCAGTTTTAGGTACCTCATACAGTGGCCATATGGATGTGGTGTCAAAACAAGCTTATTTTTGGAACGAGAGAGACCAATGAGGGGCTTCCCCTACTGTAATTCTCCAACCAAATTTTTCGTTTTATCATTTTAAATATATGCTAAGTGCAGATGTGTCTTGCTTTAGTGTTTTTGTAATGGGAGAGAACTGCGGGGGCCAGGGTTGAGTAGTGTTTGATAATAACATCTAGGGTACATTCATCAGTCATATCTTATTTGGCAGGAAATGGGTTATCTTTACCATTGGTCATGTAAGAGCCCAAACAGTGATCACATTTTCGGGTATTTGTAAGATCATTTAGATTATAGTGGAGGAGCTTGATTAAATGGCTGATGTCTCCTTCCAAAGCTTTCATTGCAGCTAGATACAGCTCGTTGTGAGATCTACATATCTGATTTAGTGAGAGCAGGGCCGGATTAAGAGCATCCCGGGCCTGGTGCTGTAGCTTTTGATGGGCCTATTTATCAAAGTATATAAAATGAAAACGCAACACAAAGCAATTTTGTTTAAGACAAAGTGCATTTGTCACATGTCTAATGTACATTAAATTACCAGGATAGCTGAATACATGTTAGTGTATGAAAAATGTGCATATCTTCATAGAGTTTGTTCTTTAGCTAAAAAAAAAAAAAAGAACCAACTCGCTTTTGGGGGGCCCAGAGTGTCAAAGAGGTGTTGTAGAGGGTTCGCTGTGCCCCCAGACTGTAACTGGGATGCGGCCGCTGCTCGTGCATGCGCCGTTGGAACGGGAAAGAAGGTGAGTTTCTGCCCAACCTGAGAGGTGTCACATAGCAGGGCATCCCGATTCTGGATGCCCCGGGGGGAGGGAATCAAGCAGCCCTGGAATTTTATAGATTCCCGGGCCTATCTCCGTGGGTTTTGGTCCACCTTACTGAAATCCCAGTGGGTGGCATCGCTTGCATTCTTCAGCTGTGCGTTGGTCCACTTTAAAGAGGAAAATGCCCTAAAAGCCAGATGGCTGACTTACAACCGGAGGGGGCATCCCAATTTGGTGTCAGGGCGGGAGATGCTGGGGATGCAACCACATTGTTTACACTGTCCTTGGAGCCAGATTAAAGGAGAGTTTTGTGGAAACACGAGGGGGGTTGCACAAGGGGGCATCCCAAATCAGGCAGCCCCAAGGATGGAGAAAACTGGCCTTCCTGAATATACAGTCATTACGCCCTCCCCACAAACATATATATCAGCAACCCCCACCCAATAAACCCCCAAACATACACACCAGTTAGCCCCAGACACCAATTAAAGCGGATCACCAGGATTTTCAATATCATTGTCCCTTGGGCATCCCAATTCTGGATGCTCCACACAATGAGGCATCCCGAATCGCCCCGATTGGGATGTCCCGCGGGTGAAACCCCCCCAAAAGCCCCAAAACCCCTTACCTTTCCTCCCGCGCGCCCCTCTAGACGTGCGCGTGCCCGCGCCGGCCGTTTGTGAATGGCCGGCGCGGGAAGTACAGGGAGCACAGAAGGACTGAGGGGCAGTTCAGGGTACACAGAAAGGTTGCGGAGCAGTACAGGGGGCACCAAGGGAATGAGGGGCAAGTACAGGGAGCACAGAATGACTGAGGGGCAGTACAGGGTACACAGAAAGGTTGAGGAGCAGTACAGGGGGCACCAAGGGAATGAGGGGGAAGTGCAGGGTACACAGAAAGGCTGAGGGGCAGTACAGGGGGCACCAAGGGAATGAGGGGGAAGTACAGGGAGCACAGAATGACTGAGGGGCAGTACAGGGTACACAGAAAGGCTGAGGCGCAGTACAGGGGGCACGAGGGAATGAGGGGCAGTACAGGGAGCACAGAAATACTCAGCAGTAGAGGGTACACAGAAAGGCTGATGGGCAGTAGAGGGGGCACCGAGGGGATGAGGGGAAGCACAGGGAGCACAGAAGGACTGAGGAGCAGTACAGGGTACACAGAAAGGCTGAGGGGCAGTAGAGGGGGCACCGAGGGGATGAGGGGCAGTACAGGGAGCACAGAAGGACTGAGGGGCAGTACAGGGTACACAGAAAGGCTGAGGGGCAGTACAGGGAGCACAGAAGGACTGAGGGGCAGTACAGGGTACACAGAAAGGCTGATGGGCAGTAGAGGGGGCACCGAGGGGGTGAGGGGAAGTACAGGGAGCACAGAAGGACTGAGGGGCAGTACAGGGTACACAGAAAGGCTGAGGCGCAGTAGAGGGGGCACTGAGGGGATGAGGGGCAGTACAGGGAGCACAGAAGGACTGAGGGGCAGTACAGGGTACACAGAAAGGCTGATGGGCAGTAGAGGGGGCACCGAGGGGGTGAGGGGAAGTACAGGGAGCACAGAAGGACTGAGGAGCAGTACAGAGTACACAGAAAGGCTGAGGGGCAGTACAGGGTGCACCGAGGGGATGAGGGGCAGTACAGGGAGCACAGAAGGACTGAGGGGCAGTACAGGGTACACAGAAAGGCTGAGGGGCAGTACAGGGAGCACAGAAGGACTGAGGGGCAGTACAGGGTACACAGAAAGGCTGAGGCGCAGTAGAGGGGGCACCGAGGGGATGAGGGGCAGTACAGGGAGCACAGAAGGACTGAGGAGCAGTACAGGGTACACAGAAAGGCTGAGGCGCAGTAGAGGGGGCACCGAGGGGATGAGGGGCAGTACAGGGAGCACAGAAGGACTGAGGAGCAGTACAGGGTACACAGAAAGGCTGAGGGGCAGTAGAGGGGGCACTGAGGGGATGAGGGGCAGTACAGGGAGCACAGAAGGACTGAGGGGCAGTACAGGGTACACAGAAAGGCTGAGGGGCAGTAGAGGGGGCACTGAGGGGATGAGGGGCAGTACAGGGAGCACAGAAGGACTGAGGGGCAGTACAGGGTACACAGAAAGGCTGAGGGGCAGTAGAGGGGGCACCGAGGGGATGAGGGGCAGTACAGGGAGCACAGAAGGACTGAGGGGCAGTACAGGGTACACAGAAAGGCTGAGGGGCAGTACAGGGAGCACAGAAGTACTGAGGGGCAGTACAGGGTACACAGAAAGGCTGATGGGCAGTAGAGGGGGCACCGAGGGGGTGAGGGGAAGTACAGGGAGCAGAGAAGGACTGAGGGGCAGTACAGGGTACACAGAAAGGCTGAGGCGCAGTAGAGGGGGCACCGAGGGGATGAGGGGCAGTACAGGGAGCACAGAAGGACTGAGGAGCAGTACAGGGTACACAGAAAGGCTGAGGGGCAGTAGAGGGGGCACTGAGGGGATGAGGGGCAGTACAGGGAGCACAGAAGGACTGAGGGGCAGTACAGGGTACACAGAAAGGCTGAGGGGCAGTAGAGGGGGCACCGAGGGGATGAGGGGCAGTACAGGGAGCACAGAAGGACTGAGGGGCAGTACAGGGTACACAGAAAGGCTGAGGGGCAGTACAGGGAGCACAGAAGGACTGAGGGGCAGTACAGGGTACACAGAAAGGCTGATGGGCAGTAGAGGGGGCACCGAGGGGGTGAGGGGAAGTACAGGGAGCACAGAAGGACTGAGGAGCAGTACAGAGTACACAGAAAGGCTGAGGGGCAGTACAGGGTGCACCGAGGGAATGAGGGGCAGTACAGGGAGCACAGAAATACTGAGCAGTAGAGGGTACACAGAAAGGCTGAGGCGCAGTAGAGGGGGCACCGAGGGGATGAGGGGCAGTACAGGGAGTACAGAAAGGACTGAGGGGCAGTACAGGGTACACAGAAAGGCTGAGGGGCAGTAGAGGGGGCACCGAGGGGATGAGGGGCAGTACAGGGAGCACAGAAGGACTGAGGGGCAGTACAGGGTACACAGAAAGGCTGAGGGGCAGTAGAGGGGGCACCGAGGGGATGAGGGGCAGTACAGGGAGCACAGAAGGACTAAGGGGCAGTACAGGGTACACAGAAAGGCTGATGGGCAGTAGAGGGGGCACCGAGGGGGTGAGGGGAAGTACAGGGAGCACAGAAGGACTGAGGAGCAGTACAGAGTACACAGAAAGGCTGAGGGGCAGTACAGGGTGCACCAAGGGAATGAGGGGCAGTACAGGGAGCACAGAAATACTGAGCAGTAGAGGGTACACAGAAAGGCTGAGGGGCAGTACAGGGGGCACTGAGGGAATAAGGAACAGTACAGGGAGTACAGAAGGACTGAAGGGCAGTACAGGCGGCACAGAATGAATGGATTGAGGGGCAGTTGGAAGACATCAGGCAGTTGGTTGGCATCGGGGGACACACTCAGCTCACACACTTACCTGCCACTGTCACTCCCAGGCCTGCCAGCAAGGGGAAAGGAACACCCAGAGCATCGGGCCGGGGTCTGCAGCCATGAGGGGGACTCTCTTCCTGCTCTTAAATCTTCAGCCTGGTGCCTGTCACAGAGCCACAGTCACTACCCCCCAACTCCTGGGGACACAGCAACAAGGTCCATACATGGCTGCCCACCTGCCATCTGCCCGGTGCTACTAATTAGGCCTCGCCCCGCTCCTGCTCGTCAGCCCCGCGTCTTTCCTCCTGCTCGTCAGCCCCGCCCACCAGCTACGCACGTGGTCTTTTCTCCTGGCCGCCGGCCCCGCCCCTGTCTTTCCTCCTGCTCGCCGGCCCCGCCCACTGGCTCCGCACGCAGTCTTTCCTCCTGGCCGCCGGCCCCGCGGCTGCATCTGTTTTTGCTCCAGGCTGACGTAAGGCGACCGTGCGCGCGCCGCCGCGCACGTTAGAGGGAACGCTGACTGGCAGACCAGGCGGCCCGCGAGCGCGGCCTATGCGGGCCGCGTTTGCAGGCTGCTGGGCCTGTCTTAACGTAGGGGCCTGGAGCGGCAGCTCCATCTGCCCCTACGTTAATCCCGCCCTGAGTGAGAGCATCTCTCTTGTATGTGAATTAGGGTAAAACACAAGCACAAGGGGGCAAATATGTAACTTAATACATCAATTTCTTGGACCAAGAGAAAGGACACCAGAAACAAGTGTCATTTATGATGCAAAAAGCAGCTTTGATGTATTTTCTAAATAAAGACATCTTGGAATCTCGGACAAGTAACAGACAAAACATTTAATAATGTTTGATGCACAACATGTTAATTTCAGTGTAAAAAGTGAGAATATTAAGTAATTGCAGGAACCAAGAATCCACAAAATGGCCACCAGCTGGACGCACAATTTCCAATGCAAAATCTGCATGTAATGTAATGGGTGACAGATGGCGACATAGCGATTGTAGGACGAGAACAGAAACACATCAGAGCTGACAAAGGAGATAAAAAAGAAACACTGAACTATGCACGCTCTTGTGTAAATCAGTTTCTTTTTGTTGTGAAGGTCAAATAACATTGGTGGGATGGTGACTGAAGGTGACTGAAGAACAAAGGTCCAAGCTGGCCAGGTTCCCCAGGAAGAAATACATGGGGGTGTAGAGGTGACGATAAGAATGACAATCAGCCAATGCCAGGTGAGGGTCAGAAGGTAGATGAGAAGGAAGAAGAGAAAGAGAAGCAGCTGAAGACTAGGGAGGTCATAAAGGCCCCGAGAAATAAAGCTCACTTGCCATTAAGCAATTTTCTAATATTTTTTAAAAGAAATTCAGAAACTGTATAAGTATAAATGGAAAGAAATACTGGTCAAACTTGGCAAATCAATTGTAAAATTGTAAATAGCGTCAAATACAATTGCCCGTAACCTTAACCATATAGACATTTGGAGAACGCAACATAACAATAAGAAAGACTTCACCTGCTATAATAAACCACATAACACCCAGATAGATTTGTTTTTTATAGCACAAGTTATTCTCCATATCAATGTGTAAAATAGACCTCATGACATTTTCGTATCACGCACATGTCTGTCTTGAAATTGATCGGGTAGGAGGACCATTGGAGAAAGCCAACTGGAAATTAAATCGCTAGTGGCTGGATAATAAAGGAATACAGGAAGAACTTAAAATATCATCACAAGTTATTTTTCTCCTCATTGTATTGTAGTAATAAAGTACTACAATGCAATTCTACAAAGTCGTAGATAGAATACAGCAAGTTACGAGTCTTATAAAAATGTAAAAAGATGGCTTCGAAACATATGACAATAAGAACTGGATGCTTGCGGAGGTGATGGGTGGAACATAGCGAACCTTGCAGCATAATGTGCTGTTTGGTAAAGGAACCAAGTTGTGAGTAGGTAGGTAACTATTATATACCTGGCGGAGAGTGACAGGTAACCTCCCTGAACAGATATGCATGGGGTGGCAGCCAATCTGAACTGAACTGAGACCATGAATCATGCAGTGTCCCACCCTCTGCCAACAGGATTTTGGTGATCAGGGGAGATGTTATTATTTTAAGACCCATATTGGGTTTAGCACAGAGGGACAGAGGGCTGCTGAGTTACAGAGAGTGGCCATGTCCCCCTCTTCCCTTGATCCTTCCCTGCAAGGCTGTAGCCTCAGCTGACATGCATTGAATGGCTAGGAAGCACATTTGGGGGCAAATATCAGCAGCTCATGGTTTGGTCATGGGCTGACTGGAGCCAGTACGTTCTCGTGATCATTTCAAGCCCCATCCTTGGGAGAGGCCCATTGGAGAAGTACCTAAACCACCATTACAGGTCTGAAGTCAGAAGTCTGAGCAGCGGCCCGAGCTGAGTGCCCCTAGTGAAGAGGTGAACACACAATACGTAGGCTAAGCTCTCCTGAAGCAGTTTAATCTGCACAAGTGCAAAACATTGGATACTGAACTGAAATAATGGAATCTGGGGCGTCCGGCCAATGCGAGAATTCCTTCTGGGTGGTAACTGCTAATTTAAAAAGCTCAAAAAGTGGTCCCACATCTGGAGACCTGTGTGCAAAATGGAACTGGGGTGTCCGGGTCCGGGTGAAAGGATTCCTTGTGTGTTCAATGCAGCCACATGTCTGAATCTGAAGCATTATTTAGAAACAAAAAGAAGGCTCAGGATCCAGGGTGTTGGGGAATCTCCCTGCAGCAACAGGCAATTATGCGATACTTCCCACACCTCTAGCAGGCAACGAGCAGTGGCACCAGCAGCAGCGAACATACAAAACTAAAATCAACTTGGCAATCATTTTTCCAACACCCAGTGGTAGCACAAAATCCCAGAAGTCTCATAATTGGGGAACCCCTGTACTACTGAGTGGCAGAGCTCAACCAGAGGCCAGATGTACACACAAAATATGTGCTAGAAATACTCGCCTGTTTGCTGCTAGTGTGCTTCATTATAACATCATACAGTAGATGCAATACATTAATCTCACTCACAGTGTCCTCTAATTGCTGCAGGTGTCACCACTGTCACTGCTCCATGATACTCAGGGCCTCCACACTTTCATTATAAAATGTATGAAACCTTTTGTGGGCAACGTGCTGGCTTCAGTGGTCCACGGCTGGAGATAGGCAGGAGGCGTGCACATTTTTGGACTGGGGTAGCCATGTAAGGACCCCCTGCAATATCATATTCTGGTTGGGTCATCCTAGATGGGAGGTAGATATTTCAAGTGACACTCTTCTTCACTTTTGTGATGCTTGACCCCTCTAATGATGACAGTGACATCTTTAATGATGCTGGTTACTCCTCTTGTGATATCAGTGATCCCTGTAGTGATGCTGATGAAGCCAGTCACCCCTCCTTTTAATACCTTTACTGATGCTGGATAGTGATACTGGTCAACCCTTTAGAGATGCTAGTGACCCCTCTAGTGACCTTATTTGTCCCTTTTGACATGCAAGACCCCTATGGTTATGTCACTGACCCTAGTGACCTACTAATGATGCAACCATTGATGCTGGTGACTCCCCTACTTATACTAGTGACCACTGTAGTGATAGAGGTGACCGCCTGAGTAACTCCAGTTGCCCCTCTAGTCATACTGATAATGTTTCTAGTGCTGATGTGAACCCCTCTAGTGATGGCCAAAATCTTTCTAAAGATGTCAGTCAAGCCTATATTGATACTTTTGATCCTTTTAGGGATGTTGGTGACTTCTGTAGTGTCGCTGTTGATCTTTTTAGTGATGGTGGTGACCTTTCAAGCCATGGGGATCACCCTGCTAGTGATAGTGGTTACCCCACTAGGAACACCAGTTACCCCTCTAGTGTTGTCCCTGCCCCCTTTTGTGATGCTATTGATCCCTCTAATGATGTTCGTGACCCCTCTAGTGATGCCAATGACTGCTAATGTGAGTGACCCCTTTGCTGATAAGCTTGAGATTTGGTTAGTGGTCGCATTTGACCTAACGGGCTCATTAGGGCATTGGGTCACTGAGTGTATAAGTAGCCCCTCCTCTTGACATCTAGCATAGTTACTAGGCTTTTTTTTTTTTTTTTATTTGGACAATTTTTTTTTCAATAGCGCTCCTTTCCCTGTAGCAGCTAGAAAGTTGCTTGGCTTCCCTTGTGCCATAATGACCAAAACCTAACTCTAAATTTAATACGAATATATATATATATATATATATATATATATATATATATATATATTGACCCCTCACACACCTGAGCTTGCTGAGTACCAGTTATGGAGAGCCAGTTAATATTCCCAATGTAGGTTCATAAAAGCCAGGAACATTTAAAATAGTTCAGAACAGAGGATGGCACATCAAGGACAATATTAATAGCACACAGGCACATAATCAATAGAGATGAGCGAACTTTTGAAAAATTTGATTCGGCTGATTCTCCGAATTTTCCGTGAAAAATCGTTTCGGTACGAATTTATTCGCGACAAATCGCTATTAAAAATGGCTATTTCTGGGTGTCCGAGAGCCTCCATAGGGTTGCAGAATGTTTTGCTTGGCTGTAACATGCATAGGATGCATGCTGAGTTAGTGAAATACTATTGTAAAGAAGTATGACATGCAGATCACAGGCATCGCTATTAGATTCGCTGACGCAGAGCAGCACAATTACAGAGCCTTGAGGTGGCATCAGCATGATGATTGCCTGAAAGACACACAGTGGAGTTGGCAGCAGCATAGGGAGCCCATATATTGTCTGAAAGACACACTCTGGACTTGGCAGCAGCATAGGAAGCCCATATATTGCCTGAAAAACACATTGTAGTTGGCAGCAGCATAGGGAGCTCATATATTGCCTGAAAGACGCATCCAGGAGTTGGCGGCAGCAGCAGCATCAGCATCAGGAGCCCATATATTGCCTGAAAAACACATTGGAGTTGGCAGCAGCATTAGGAGCCCATATATTGCCTGAAAGACACATATTGGAGTTGGCAGCAGCATTAGGAGCCCATAAATTGTCTGAAAGACACACCCAGGAGTTGGCAGCAGCAGCAGCATAGGGAGCCCATATATTGCCTGAAAAACACATTGGAGTTGGCAGCAGCATTAGGAGTCCATATATTGCCTGAAAAACACATTGCAGTTGGCAGCAGCATTATGAGCCCATATATTGCCTGAAAGACACACCCAGGAGTTGGCAGCAGCAGAAGCAGCATTAGGAGCCCATATATTGCCAGAAAGACACACTCTGGACTTGGCAGCAGCATAGGGAGCACATACATTGCATGAAAAACACACCCAGGAATTGGCAGCAGCATAGGGAGCTCATATATTGCCTGAAAAATACATTGGAGTTGGTACCAGCATTAGGAGCCCATACATTGCCTGAAAGACACACCCAGGAGTCGGCAGCAGCAGCAGCAGCTTTAGGAGCCCATATATTGCCTGAAAGACACACTCAGGAGTTGGCAGCAGCATAGGAAGCCCATATATTGCCTGAAAAACACATTGGAGTTGGCAGCAGCATAGGAAGCTCATATATTGCCTGAAAGACACACCCAGGGGTTGGCAGCAGCATAGGGAGCTCATATATTGCCTGAAAGACACACCCAGGAGTAGGCACCAGCATAGGGAGCTCATATATTGCCTGAAAGACACACCCAGGAGTAGGCAGCAGCATAGGGAGCTCATATATTGGAGTTGGAATTGGCAGAAGCATTAGGAGCCAATATATTGCCTGAAAGACACACCCAGGAGTTGGCAGCAGCATTAGGAGCCCATATATTGCCTGAAAGACACACCCAGGAGTAGGCAGCAGCATAGGGAGCTCATATATTGCCTGAAAAACACATTGGAGTTGGCAGCACCATTAGGAGCCCATATATTGCCTGAAAGACACACCCAGGAGTTGGCAGCAGCATAGGGAGCTCATATATTGCCCGAAAGACACACATTGGAGTTGGCAGCAGCATTAGGAGCCCATATATTGCCTGAAAGACACACATTGGAGTTGGCAACAGCATTAGGAGCCCATAAATTGCCTGAAAGACACACCCAGGAGTTGGCAGCAGCAGCAGCAGCAGCAGCATAGGGAGCTCATATATTGCCCGAAAGACACACATTGGAGTTGGCAGCAGCATTAGGAGCCCATATATTGCCTGAAAGACACACCCAGGAGTTGACAGCAGCATTAGGAGCCCATATATTGCCTGGAAGACACACCCAGGAGTTAGCAGCAGCAGCATTGGGAGCCCATATATTGCCTTAAAGACGCACTCTGGACTTGGCAGCAGCATAGGGAGCACATATATTGCATGAAAAACACACCCAGGAGTTGGCAGCAGCATGGGGAGCTCATATATTGCCAGAAAACACATTGGAGTTGGCAGCAGCATTAGGAGCCCATATATTTCCAGAAAGACACACATTGGAGTTGGCAGCAGCATTAGGAGCCATTAAATTGCCTGAAAGACACACCCAGGAGTTTGCAGCAGCAGCATATGGAGCTCATATATTGCTTGAAAGACACACCCAGGATTTGGCAGCAGCATTAGGAGCCCATATGTTGCCTGAAAAACACATTGGAGTTGGCAGCAGCATTAGGAGCCCATATATTGGCTGAAAGACACACCCAGGAGTTGGCAGCAGCAGCAGCATTAGAAGCCCATATATTGCCTGAAAAACACATTGGAGTTGGCAGCAGTATATGGAGCCCATATATAGCCTGATAGACACACCCAGGAGTTGGCAGCAGCATTAGGAGCCCATATATTGCCCGAAAAACACATTGGAGTTGACAGAAGCATAGGGAGGTCATATATTGCCTGAAAGACACACCCAGGAGTTGTCACCCAGGAGTTGACACACCCAGGAGTTGTCAGCAGCAGAAGGAGCTCATATATTGCCTGAAAGACACACCCAGGAGATGGCAGCAGCAGAAGGAGCTACCATGCATCAGCTACTCGCATGCAATCAGCTATTGGTGGGTGGAAATCCTGGCTGATCCATGCCTGATTCATCTTCACAAAGGTGAGTCTCTCCACATTTTTCGTGGACAGACGAGTTCTCCTTGGCGTTACTATGGCCCCCGCAGCACTAAAGACTCACTAAGATGGCACACTACTGGCCAGATCTGCTGGTTCAGGCCCTGCTCCAGGTCTTCCTGCTGCTCATGAGTAGCATCACTATGAGGGTGCAGAAAGCTACTCATTAGCGACTGAAGACTGAGGCTGCTGCTGATGGAGCTGTTGCTGCTGCTCCTGCCAACCCCCCCGGCAGCCATGGCAGTGGAAGGTGAGCGCAGAGGTCCCCCCGAGTCAGACCTGCGAGAGTATGGACCATGGCGCAGATAGGCTTTGGCCAACTGACTACGTAGAATGTCTTTGTAGTAGTTCAGTTTTTCATCCCTCTCGGCGGGTTTAAAAAATGCCCCCATTTTGTGCCGGAAGCGAGGGTCCAATAAGGTGGAGAGCCAGTAGTCATCCCACAGCAAGCACGTGAGCATGCATTGTGCCATTTGTGCAAGTGACTCGGAGTGACTACCTGCCTCCATCTCCACTGCATACTGCCACGGTGTGTCTAGGCCCTCTGTCTCACCTTCCTCACAACCCTCTAGCTCCACTGGCTGCTCCTGCTCCTTCTCTCCTGTCAGATGACTAGATAAACCACCCATTTCGCCAAAACTAAACTCAAGGACTGGCCCACCTTCTGTTCAACAAATTTGTGCAGGGCTGGTACTGCCTTCTTTGCAAAGAAGTGACGGCTTGGGACTCTCTACCTCGGCTTTGCACAAGCCATCAGCTCTCTGAAAGGTGCAGAGTCCACCACCTGAAAAGGGAGGGACTGCAGCACTAGCAACTTGGACAGGAGCACATTTAGCTTCTGCGCCGTAGGATGAGTGGGCGCATACCGTTGTCTCTTGGACATGGCTTCGCTGATGGATTGCTGGTGGAATGAGTGACTATTAGTAGGAGGAGCAGGAGCATCTGGAGCGGCAGAGGATGGGTATGATGCACAGCTACCTTCGGCTGAGGTGCTGGAGCCTTGGCTGGGTGAAATTGGAAGTGGCGTGGCACTGGCTGACGCAGCAGGCTGGACCCCCACTTCGGAGCCTCGGTTCTCCCAGGCTGCTTTATGGTGACGCTGTATGTGTTGCTGCAGAGCCGTGGTACCAACATTGGGCCCTGGCCACGCTTCACCTTCTGTCTACACATCTTGCATGTGGCCAGGTTACCCTCCTGCGGATGCTTGAGGAAAAAGTGCCACACTGCCGAGTAGCTGATTTTCCCTCCAACAGCCCGCACTAATTCACTGCTATTGCTGCCAACTCCATGAACCCCTGCTCCACTACCTCCTGGGAAGGCAGCCTGCCGCGCAGCAGGTGGTCTACCCCGTCCCCGGCCACGTGTGGCTCCAGACATCCCAATTCTGCCACCATGCTGACTGCCAACCCTACTGCCACCATGCTGACTGCCAACCCTACTGCCACCTTTCTGCCTCAGCTGCTGACTCTGGGGCAACCTGGGACCCTCTTCTCCTGATGATGATGAAGCCCCTTCTGCACCGGGCTCCCAAGTGCGATCGGCTTCATCATCATCATCGAGTTGTGCCTGCACGTCAATGTCCTCCTCGGTTTCCACAAGAGCGTGTGCTGCAGGAGACGGAATGCTCACCACACCACCTCCCACGCCACTCTCCTCCTCAGTGTTTGCCTGCCTAGCGGAAGAAGCGGTGGATGCCTCCTCCATTTCTTGGCTGGGCAGTAGCTGCTGACTGTCCTCTAACACATCGTCCTCACTGAATAGTGGAGCTGAACCCACAGCATAAGATACGGCAGCTGGAGGGGGGGCGTAGGACAGAGGCAATGGAAGGACAGGGGCTGCTCCCGAGCCATGCCAACTCAGGGTTGTGTTCGAGGAACCTACGGACTGTTGACTGGGGGTGTCAGATGTCACTTGTGATGAGGTCGATGACTGCGTTAACCAATCAATGACGGCAGATGCATTGCTGGTCGAGACACGAACGCTAGCAGATACCGGGAGATCAGGCCTCTCACCGCGACTCCTGCTGCCACTCGCCCCTAGTCTGCTGCGACCTCTGCCTGATGAATCTAGGCCTCTCCTTGGTGCACATCCTGGCACATCACTGCCTGACATTTTTACTGCGTTTTGGGGGGGAAAACAATATACTACACTACACCTAAAACAGCATTTTTGTAACAGCAGGTGTGTAGAATAGTTAGATAAAAATAGATAGACACTGCAGCTAAAAGCTAATGCAAAAAGACACTGTCAGATGGTCTTACAAAGGATGCCCCTGGTCAGAGTTAAATGCACCACAGGCAGTTTAAAAATGCGGTTTTAGTTCAAAATGTAAAAAAGGTAAAGATGCAGGTTCTATTAAAAGCTTAGCTAGTATTCGGTGAAAGGCAATGGATGCTTTAAACTTTAAAACCAGACTTTTTTATACAAAAGGCAAAAGGTTAGTAGGCAGGTACTCTTAAAAGATAAGTGCTAGCACTGACAATGGCCCCCGGTAAAAGGCAATGGGTGCTTTAAACTTGTAAACCAGACTTGTTTTATACAAAAGGCAAAAGGTTAGTAGGCAGGTACTCTTAAAGGAAAAGTGCTAGCACTGACAATGTCCCCTGGTGAAAGGCAATGGGTGCTCTAAACATGTAAACCAGACTTTTTTTATACAAAAGGCAAAAGGTTAGGAGGCAGGTACTCTTAAAAGATAAGTGCTAGCACTGACAATGGCCCCCGGTGAAAGGCAATGGGTGCTTTAAACATGTAAACCAGAATTTTTATACAAAAGGCAAAAGGTTAGAAGGCAGGTACTCTTAAAAGATAAGTGCTAGCACTGACAATGGCCCCCGGTGAAAGGCAATGGGTGCTTTAAACTTGTAAACCAGACTTTTTTATACAAAAGGCAAAAGGTTAGGGGGCAGGTACTCTTAAAGGATAAGTGCTAGCACTGACAATGGCCCCGGTGAAAGGCAATGGGTGCTTTAAACATGTAAACCAGACTTTTTTTTATACAAAAGGCAAAAGGTTAGGAGGCAGGTACTCTTAAAAGATAAGTACTAGCACTGACAATGTCCCCTGGTGAAAGGCAATGGGTGCTTTAAACTTGTGAACCAGACTTTTTTATACAAAAGGCAAAAGGTTAGGAGGCAGGTACTCTTAAAAGATAAGTACTAGCACTGACAATGTCCCCTGGAGAAAGGCAATGGGTGCTTTAAACTTGTGAACCAGACTTTTTTATACAAAAGGCAAAAGGTTAGGAGGCAGGTACTCTTAAAGGATAAGTGCTAGCACTGACAATGGCCCCCGGTGAAAGGCAATGGGTGCTTTAAACTTGTAAACCAGACTTGTTTTATACAAAAGGCAAAAGGTTAGTAGACAGGTACTCTTAAAAAACACGTGCTAGTATTTGGGATGCCCCCTCCTCACATACAGAGCAGGCCTGCCTTGATTGTGGAAAAGTGACGTTAATTATTAAATGCAAGCAGTTATTACACAGGTAGTCTTGAAATATTTTTGCTAGCACGCTTTTTAATGAATGACACTAGAAAAAGGAAAAGATAAATAGGCAGGAGTGTTATTAACACTAAATAGGCTTGGAAGCTAATGCAAACAGTTTAAACTGTCCCTGTCTTTATCTGTCACTGTCACAGGCTCTCTCCTTCTCTATCTGCCCCTCGCTTCTTCTGTTCCATCTATCTATCTATCTATCTATCTATCTATCTATCTATCTATCTCCTATCTATCTATCTATCTATCTATCTATCTCATATCTATCTATCTATCTATCTATCTATCTATCTATCTCATATCTATCTATCTATCTATCTCATATCTATCTATCTATCTATCTATCTATCTATATATCTCATATCTATCTATCTATCTATCTATCTATCTATCTATATATCTCATATCTATCTATCTATCTATCTATCTATCTATCTATCTATCTATCCCATATCTATCTCCTATCTATCTATCTATCTATCTATCTATCTATCTATCTATCTATCCCATATCTATCTATCTATCTATCCCATATCTATCTATCTATCTATCCCATATCTATCTATCTATCTATCCCATATCTATCTATCTATCTATCTCATATCTATCTATCTATCTATCTATCTATCTATCTATCTATCTCATATCTATCTATCTATCTATCTATCTATCTATCTATATATCTCATATCTATCTATCTATCTATCTATCTATCTATCTATCTATCTATCTCATATCTATCTATCTATCTATCTATCTATCTATCTATCTATCTCATATCTATCTATCTATCTATCTCATATCTATCTATCTATCTATCTATCTATCTATCTATCTATCTATATATCTCATATCTATCTATCTATCTATCTATCTATCTATCTATCTATCTATCCCATATCTATCTCCTATCTATCTATCTATCTATCTATCTATCTATCTATCTATCTCCTATCTATCTATCTATCTATCTATCTATCTATCTATCTATCTCATATCTATCTATCTATCTATCTATCTCATATCTATCTATCTATCTCATATCTATCTATCTATCTATCTATCTATCTATCTATCTATCTATCTCATATCTATCTATCTATCTATCTATCTATCTATCTATCTATCTATATATCTCATATCTATCTATCTATCTATCTATCTATCTATCTATCTATCTATATATCTCATATCTATCTATCTATCTATCTATCTATCTATCTATCTATCTATCTATCTATATATCCCATATCTATCTCCTATCTATCTATCTATCTATCTATCTATCTATCTATCTATCTATCTCCTATCTATCTATCTATCTATCTATCTATCTATCTATCTATCTCATATCTATCTATCTATCTATCTATCTATCTATCTATCTATCTATCTATCTATCTCTTGCTCTCTCCCTGCCTGATCTGCTCTGGCCGCAATACAGTGTCAGAATGATCTTCTGCAAGATGGCCACCGTTTATATGGGGCTGTGACATCATCGGTAAGCCTGTCTGCTGATAGGTAGCATGTGACACCTACCCAGCATTCCTTGCCCCATGGGACATGTCCTGACATGTGGATCCACCATTTTAGAGGGACTGTATAGCAGTAAATGGAGTTTTAAGGAAGCGATTCGAGCGATCGAATCACGGCTATATTCGGAATCATAACGAATCGAATATTTCATGAAATTCGTAACGAATTTGGGTTCGTCAGAATCGTCAGAATCGATTCGCTCATCTCTAATAATCAACACAGAGTAGGATAAGTACAGCGTACCACTGATCCTATGTGGAGGAACACAGTCTAGATTATTATGTATAACACTATTACCAGACACAACCTAAACTCAGGGTACCAGAAAATTATATGCAGAGGAACACAGTTGGTACTTTATAAAGCGCATCAGTCATACATGTATGGGAAAGAATGGCACAGCATAACCCCTCAAACCATGATCACCCCTCATACAGACCCCAAATAGTTACCCCTGAACAGCCCTGTCATCAGTACTGCCCTAGTCACCTCTGTCCCAGGGTTCTTCCCTCCTAAGGCTCTTTCCTCCTCAGGCCCTCTTCCCCAGCTATATACACACAACCTGTCCTTCCTAGTTCTGCTTGCCTAATACTCTTTAACTCGTTCCCCTTGGCCCGGAAAACCTGTTCTCTCCTTGAAACTGTGAAAACTTGTTTTGCTGGACTAAAGGTGGCTAAGTCTCTGAAACTGGTCTTGCCTAAAACTGTGCTGACTCTACTCAGCATTCCAAGAATTTCCCAGAATCTGCCCCCAAACTTGATTGAAAACCTCTGGACTTGTAATATACATCTTAGCCTGCCTGAATGACCTGACCTATGTATGACTGGACAAATGCAACTAATTATACATACTGGGGGGGACAGAATTACATTTATACATTACATAATATTTTAACCATATTACTTTTTCATAAAGACCCATTGTTAACACCTAGACCTAGAGCACACAAGCTTAACCCTTGGCCCGGGGGCCACTTGTGTGTGACCCTTAGAGCAATCTGATGCACCCCCTGACCTCCCACGAAAGTGGGAGGGGTAAATAGAACTGACATGTAATGGTAGCTAAATAGGGGTACAGCAAGGGTAGGATTGACAGAGACTGTCATGGGGGGGGCACATTGGCAAATAGGGGTGACAGCAGTGGCTTGGAGGAACACAGTGACATTGATTGTACAACATCAGCCCTGGATGAAATACTTAGCAGAATAATTTGGTAAAATTTCCATAATAATCGTATGCTTAGCATCGTTGAGAGCTTAGATGGTTTGAGTATTGGGAAATGATTAACATGTAAAAATAATGGGGGAGGGCTATAAATAACAGACCCATATATTCATAGAGGTGATGTGCATTTCTATCGTGTGGGGAATGTTATGTATGAATGTAGGGGAATGGTGGAAGGACATACGAGTGGAGTTTGTGGAGGGGTATCCTTATTGTTGTAGGAAACCTTCATTACACTATCCCTAATGAAAAAATTCTGAACCTATTCATTGTGGCCCCCGACCAGGTTCCAAATCATTTAAGTGGCCCGCACTCATCAAAACGTTGAGCACTCCTGACCTAGAGTCTATGAGTGTCTAGGTCTGTTTTGTTGCAGCTTCCCCACTCTGCTTGTTCCTAAATATCTGCTACACAAAGCGTGAAGGAACAAGGGTCATGCTGCGCCAAACTGCTGCTGTGTCCCAGATTACATAGGATAGAATCTCCCTCACGCTAAACTCCATTTGGTCAGTAGGATTATTATAATTATACCCAATATATCACTTCAGGGCCTTAGCTGCACTTGGATTTTGGAGGCCAGGACTCGGACTGTTCTGGTCCTCATGCGATTGCCAGTGGATGGTGGATTAGGGTATAGCCATACGTGTAGGAGGATATTTGTTTGCTTTTTGAAGAAGCACAACTATCTCACAGTCCTCTTTAAATAGACATGGTGGAAACTAAGCCACATAGAAATGAAGCCTCTATGTAAGCCTTTCACAATTCTGGACTCTTACCAAACACACCAGGAAGGCTCTTTTCCATTATCAACTTTATCAGTTGATTCATTGGGTGAGAAGCTTGGAGCATTTTAGGTGTCTTTCACATAACTGAACGAACCTAAGCCAATCTTTTCTTGAATACAATGTGACGAACCAAAAATGACCACTAGATGGAGCAAATCTGGAATTTATGGTTCAGTTATCGGCTTAGATGAATGCTACATTGCAATAGGGCTCTTCCAAGTTCCTGATTCCTTAGGCTGTAAATCACAGGGTTGAACATAGGCGTGAGTACGGTGTATATTAAAGAGGCCACTTTGTCAAACAAGTAACGAACCTTAGGCTTAGGGCAAAGATAATTGATAGTGGCTGAGGTATAAAAAAAAAAGACCACTGTCAAATGAGAGGAGCACGTAGAAAAAACTTTACTTTTGTTGACAGGCATTTTGAGGACAGTCTTCAATATAGAGACATAAGGAAGGAAGGTCATCAAAAGTGTCCCAAAATCGACTATGCTTCCTAAGGTTACGGTAAGTAAAACATTCTTCGAAACTCCTCCACAAGCGATTTTTAACAACTCGGGCAGGTCACAGAAAAAGCTCTCAATAATGTTCGATGCACAAAATGTTAATTTTATGGCAAAAAGGACAAATACTAAAGAATAGCAGGAACCAAAGATCCACGAAGTGGCCACCAGCTGGATACACAATTTCCAACGCATCATCTGCATGTAGTGTAATGGGTGACAGATGGCGACATAGCGATCATAGGACATGACTGACAACAGGCACAGCTCAGAGGTGACAAAGGAGAAAAAAAAGAATATTTGAACCATGCAGGTGCCTATGGAAATCAGTTTCTTTTTAGAGAGAAGATCAAATAACATTCGTGGAATGATTACTGAGGAGCAAGAGATGTCCAAGCTGGCCAGGTGCCCCAGAAAGAAATACATGGGGGTGTGGAGGTGAGAATCGGTGACTATGAGGATGATGATCAGCAGATTCCAGGTGAGGGTCAGAAGGTAGAGGAGAAGGAACAAGAGGAAGAGAGGCAGCTGAAGACTCGGGAGGTCAGAGAAGCCCGAAAGATAGAGCTCAGTTATCACTGTCTGATTCCCCATTATGCGATGTTCTAATATGTTCCCAAAAACTCAGAAATGGTATTAAATATAAATAGGAAACAATTACGGGTCAAACTGAGCATATAAATCATAAAATCGTAAATCCTTTTATTATGGTTAAGTATATATGTGGCATACATAAGTGCCATTTTTTCGGTAAGAGTTAGGTTTGGGAGACAAAGTATTAATGGTAGCAAGTATATACACACAATAATTACCTAAAAAACATTTACATTAAGGTAACGTCACTAAACATCACTGCATTTACCATCATTTTATAACAGAAGTATAATGGGTGAAGCCTTATGGTCTAATTTAGTAACTTCCCTTTGGTAAGGCCCCTCTTCTTTGCCTTTTATTAGGTCAATCAGAGTTGAATTAACACACACCCCTGAGGAGCATGAGCTTGACATGAAGGGCTCAAGCTTCTTACATTGAGACCTACCTTTCAGGAAGATTTACATGTAGTTATTGATTTTGAGGGAGATGGCCACTCAATTTCTCATGGATTAGATTTGGTTGATTGCATTAAAGCTTGAGCTAAATGAGACATGAGGGGGATACATCTTGGTTGTTGGACCATCTGGTCGTCTTGGGCCAGTATAACATTGGTTGAAATAGTTACAATGAGATCTTTCATGACCTTGCACTTCTCATACAGAAGGTCTAACATAAGCAAAGAGAAATTCTAGTTAGTTGGACCATTACAGATCAAGTGGTGAAAGGGATGACCATCTGAAATACTCAGCCACTCACATAGACTCCTCCTTCCTCAAGCCACTCCAGCTGTAGCTGTCAATTACAGATTCAGTGTAAAATGTGTTGCCCCGTTGTGTGGCTTCTCTCTCCCAAGGTCCGGAGGTATAGGACAGAATAGCAATGCCTCTGCTTATAGTTCGCTGTTAGCTGTGGTGTCTTTTTGTCCCAGGCTGCTGGAATTTCCCCATCTGACATCACTGTAGTGATGTCTCTATTCTGGCACCTGGTCTTTATAGACCAGGGCTGGGTCACATGTACCATCTTTTTGAGTATTATAAACTTGCTGAATAAAGTCACTCATTACTACATATTACTCTTGATGTATAGAATGGCACAGATGGTCTTTTATTTTCTCTAAATTTGGGAAAACATGCATAATTTTCTTTACACTTCACATATACTTGCTTTCCCGCCAAGAGTGGAAAGAGTGGACATGTCCCTGGCAGATGCTCTATCTACCTTCTACGCCTGCTTTGCCCCCACCACCAGTGGTGACAGTATAGAGAAGCGGGGTAACAAACCCGCCAACAGTCCAGCGGGGACCATCAGTCTAGATTTAGAGCACACTGATAACAGCAAGACTCTTCTCATTCCAGAAAGTAGGGTGAGAAGGCACTTAGAAGTATAAACACCAGGAAAGCAGCAGGTCCTGACGGCATCACCGAGTGTGTTCTGAAAGTCTGTCTGCTGACTAGCTAGCTCTGATATTCACACAAATATTTAACCTCTCCCAATTCTGTTCTAAGATTCTGACATTCTTCTAAAAATCATAGTTCCTGTCCCAGAGAAGCTCGATCCAGCCTGTTTAAATCACCCTGTAGCCCTGACCTCAGTATTCATGAAGTGCTTTGAGATGCTAGTTAGATATTTCATCACTACATGTCTCTCAGAAATCTTGGTTCACCTACAATTCACCTATAGACCAAACAGATCTACAGATGATGTCATCACCTACATAATACACAATGCTCTATCACACCTAGATAAAGGGAAGGGTCATTATGTAAAAATATTGTTGTAGACAAACAGCTCTGCTTTCAATACGATAATATCCTCAAAACTCATAACCAAGATGATGAACCTGGGCCTACACAGGTCCCTGTGCCAATGGATCATTGATTTCCTGAGCAAAAGACCACAATCAGTACTGGTGGGTAAGCAATCATCCTCCCTCTCCATCAGCATTGGAGCACCCCAGGGTTGTGTATTGAGTCCTCTGCTGTACTCCCTGTACACATACGACTGTGTGGCCACTACGGGCTCCACCTGTGTTGTTAAATTTAGACAATACTGTTATAGTAGGGCTTATCTCGGACACAGACGTGACTACCTTGATGAAGTTAGGAATTTGGAGGATTGCTGCTTGGAACATAGCCAACACCTCAATGTCAGCAAAACTAAAGCACTGATAGTAGACTACAATAAAACAAATCAGAATATGGAAGATCTAACCTCTGGTAATAAAGATACCATTAATCGATCCCTTCCAACTTGGGTTAGCTGGATAGTATACCGAGACTCACACCTCCCAGTTCCCTCCCCCGAATACCCCTGTCCCCTACCCCTCCCTGTGCTCCACCCACTCCTAGTCCTCTTCCCCCCCTCAACACTAGAAACTCCCTACCTCTTAGTAAAAAGTTACTACAGAACCCGACCATTATCTCCCAGGTTCATTCCCCAGCGGGATGCCCCCACTGGTATTCTCAGAAGACTCAACAGGGTTCCATAACTTTTCACAACCTCTCATTACAGAAACTGAACTTGCCCACCTAAATACACAATTAAACACTCAATTCGCTGTATGTGTGAATATAAAATATCATCGCGTTATTGGAAACAACCAAGTGTCTGTAATGATTCATAAACAATTATACACTGTTCCCCCTCCCCCTCTTTATTTTCTGTGCCCCCCATTGTTTATCCTGAAAAAACAATAACATTTGATTCTAATAAAAAGTAGATCAGAAACTATCCCCCCCCCCCCCCATGATGAATGGAAAACTAGTGGATAAAATATCCAGTTTCTGCTACTTAGAAGTCCTTATTTCCCAAGACTTGAAGTGGTCAGAGCACATTACCAATGTGTTAAAGACAGCACAACAAATGCTCTAACATCTTATCAACCTGAGAGATTTCCAACTGCCCCGCAGAGTTCTAGAGAACTTTTACAGATGTATAATCGAGAGCATAACAGCTTGGTATGGTAATAGCACCAGGCTGGATAGAAAGGCTCTTTAGTGGCGCTTCAGAGGTGTACAACAGAACGCATTATCCGTGTCAATCTACCCAACCTGCAGTCATCCTATAATAAGCCAGGAAAATTATGACAGACCCCCTTCACCCAAATCATGGGATCTTCACTCTGCTACCATCTGGAATATGGCTCCGCTGTAAGTAAGAGCTTCTTTCCGCAAGCCATCAGACACCTCAATTCAAGTGGAAACATAGAGGCCGATTCATTAATAGCGCCAGGTAGCGACAGATGAGCGCCAGTAGCGTTATTTTCACAGCGCACGCTAGTATTCGCTGTGCTTGGCCGTTGTTCGGCTGTTGACAGCGACTCAGTCGGTGTGCGGTAATGTTGAATATTGGGTGAGGAGTCGCTATTTGACAGGTTCCGCGCTGTATGGGAGTGCATGACAGCGAATGGCCATAGCGAACGGCTCCCAGCATATTCATTAACAAATCACGCTCAAAAAATTCTCGCACTCTAAAATGCTTGTATAAACCCCAGAGCGCTGGCGGCGATGGTTTAAAAGTAGTTTTTTAACCCCCAAACAACCATATTTTTGGAAAAAAAAAAACATGTTTTTACAAACATTTTGTAATTTGAATACCTTAATATCAGACCTGTAATATCAATTCTGCACAAATTTATTTATTTTTTTTTTTACCTTAAAAAAAAAAAAATAACATTGCAGAAGTGGTCACATAATTTTTGACATTTAAAAAAAAAAAAAAAAAAATTAATAGCAATTAATTATGAATATTTAAAGATTGCTCCATTGAAATGCATTGGAGAGCGCCAGGTAGCGAGAGGTCATACCTGTCGCTGTTCAAGGTCGCTCGCTGGCGCTGTGGGGTGAGGCTGGAATAATGATGAATGATTCGCTATCTGGCGCTCTGTCAGTCGCTAAGCAGGATCGGCTTGATAAATGTGTGATTGCGGAGGGGAGCCGGCGTTCTCGTGGCGGGGCCCGTCATTACCGGTCGCTCACCATTCGCTACCTGGCGCTATCCCTTGTTAAATAAGGGCCATAGTCACCACAAACTGTTATTGGCATTAAAACGTACAGTGCATAATATAAACCAGTGATGTACGTTTCGGAACCGAACTCTGCCGTACACTAACATTGATTGATCTAATATGTTGATTTTGAAATGTCCTATTAGTAAGCTTAATCTTCTCCCACTTGTAATATATATATATATATATATATATATATATATATATATATATATTCATTTTTATGCTCCTTATGTTCCTTATATTCCCCTCATGGAATCCGGGAAGCTGTAAAAAAGAGCATTTCACTGCATGTCATGCCTATGTATGTTATGTATGTGACCAATAAAAGAACCTGGAACCTTGACATGTGATTAAGCTGATTTAAAATAAACGCCCTGACAACAATACTACACTCACATGAAACTATAGTATAAGTAAGATGCCGGAGGGCAGCCAAATCCCCACCACGCATTCCACAGCAAGGAAGGACGCTTTTTAAAGGGAGGCGAAATTACAATATTTTTAACCTGCAGTAGCTTAAGCTAAACTCCGGACCTTAAGGATTTCTGCATTTGTAAATGAAAAATGGCTAAGCACAGCCAAATGACTATGGTGCTGACAAGGAGGGGTTGCACTTAGCGAACTGGATTAGGGACTGCCAGATCAGCCCCCGATACCCCTCCCCCTAATGCCACACACACAATAGATATATGAAGTTATTACTTTATTCAATGCAAATGAAAAAAAATTATACATATAACCAAATTTGTAAAAATATCTCAACCCTGTTACATATAAGACAAACAGATAAAAAAAAACATATATACTTATGCAATGATGACAGATACAAGGGGGCTCTAATTCATATCAGATTATCACAATAATAATCCCCTGAATATATAAATATGATATATATTCCAAAATCTAAAGAAACTTAATAGAAATGCATGATAACTCCATATGTACATCAAAAGTTAAATATAGGTTAGATTTTAGAATATTAAACCTGCAAAAGGAAGATGGTGTGGGGGTCAAATGATCTCCCACAATGCCACTAACCCCACTATCAAGAAAGATAAAACAGTGCAAAGATTCACTGAAGTGATAAAACCATATAACAGCAGTATAGCGTCTGCAAAATGCTATGCGCAAAATCCAGATCTACATCACCAGATACGTTAAGCCAAGACCTTCATCAAAGCTACATGCAAACAACACCAAAGCGTTACATGGTAGCTCCCTACCACTTCATCAGGATGTACCTCAATAGTAACATGTCTCCTCCCTTTATACCCAGATACAGTGCAAAGGAACCAGTAACCGGTGGCGGATCACTGGTTCCTTTGTACTGCATCCGGTTGCTTTGATGACGGTCTTGGCTTATCTGGTGATGTCATTTTTTTGTACTCTGGGTTATGCACATAGTATTTTGCACACTCTATACTGCCGTTATATGCTTTTATCACTTTACTGAATCTTTGCACTGTTTTATCTTTCTTGATAGTGGGGTTAGTGGTATTGTGGGGGATCGTTTGACCCCCACACCATCTTCCTTCTGCAGGTTTCATATTCTAATATCTAAAATATATTTAACTTTTGATGTGCATATTGAGTTATCATGCATTTCTATTAAGCACTAGCACTTTCTTTAGCTTTAGGAATATGTATCATATCATATGTATGTATTCAGGGGATTGTTATTGTGATAATATGATATGACTAATTCATATCATATTATCACAATCTCCCTTGTATCCGGCATCATTGCAGTAGTCTTTATTTTTTTTAATCTTTTTGTCTTATATATAACAGGATTGAGATATTTGTACTAATGTTGTTATATGTCTACATTTTTATTTTTATTTGCATTGAATAAAGTAATCATTTTTCATATATCTAGTGTGTGCGGCATTAGGTAGAGGGGTTACAGGGGCCGTATTTAAAAATGGACGCAGGCCAAGGTCATGGTGTGAAGATCGGTAGCAGAGGGCGGGCACGCAGCATTTCTTCTAATTCAGGCCCACTTGTTATATTCTGTACTCAGAGCAAACGCTAACAGAGCTAACAGAACTGAAATAGAGATGATTTCCCTACCTGTGTGATCACCAGTTACTACATCTCATGTAAAAGCGGCACAGAGCGCTCAGCTAGACAACATGATCACTGTACAATAGTAGAATGATTCTCTTAGAACACGTGTGATGTCATACATTAGGTACCATACTCAAAACAGCAGAATGCACACCTGCAACCACAATGGAAATTTCCTTCATCCACTATAGAGACCTTCAGACTCTGAGGCGGCTTGTTGCTGGGGCCATGCTAGTCCAGGTCCATAGTAATCAGAGTCTATACAGGGGTGAGAGGTCAGATGTGAGATTGAATAAAGCTGTGATTTTATAGCTCAGGATGTCACCTATAAAGGAGCTCAGCAATATTTAGAGACCTCCAGGAAAAAATCCCTCTGTGTCTCATTACCAAGAAAAGATTCCACTGTGGAGCAAGCGATGCAAGGTGATGCAACTCTAGGCAAAAGGTTATTTTTCATACTTTACTTTTACAATGCTTACATTTGTGTACCAAGTGCACACGGAATCCATTTTGATAGTTTACACAATACCAATACAATAAAAAAGAGCATAGGTGCTCAACCCTCCACTGCAATGGCCACCAACAGGCCAGCTTTGGCATCGCTCCACAGTGATGCACAGGTGATGTAATCAGTGGTTAGTCTATAGCTCTTGCGGAGGACTAATTACTACACCTGTGCATAAGTGTGGAGCTCTGTAAAACCTGTTGCTGGCCTGTTGGTGGCCCATGAGGAGTAGAGTGGAGCACATGTGCAATGGAGGGAATACAAAGGGATAAACTAGGCCAGACATGATATAATTCTTAATACCGAGCTACACTATGGAGATGTAACAGGAAATGTGTGAGCAGCAGTCTTAAAGAAACTTCCGGCATATAGGAGCATTTGTTACTTGAAGACCCGGTCAAGGGACTCCATTGAGTAAGCAGATGGCTGAAAGGGAAAAAGCCTCTCTTGGATTTTGTGGTCCTACATGGTGGTAATCTTTAGCTTTGTCCAGATGGGAGGGGGTTTAAACAGCACATGACCAGGGAGGGAGGTGTCTGAAATTATCCTCCTGGCACATGACAACACACATGTCTGATACAAGTCACATGGGGGGTTAGAGTAAGTCAGTTATCTCAGCTCAGCAGTTTTGATGATTCGTGGAGTCTGTTATTGTCCCTCTTGCTCACCCTCTCAAATGATGTGTGAGAAATGCAGAACTGAATTGATGACTATATAGCAAAAAGTAACAAAGATCTTCCTAGAAAGGCCGACCCTGCAGTAAGAAGACTCTGCTGTGACTTGTTCTGGACAGTGAAGATGTTTTTTGTCCCACTTGAGATTGTCTGATAATATAAGAAACCTTTTATCCTTGACCTTTTGTATCTTGACTAATGTTGGGCGAACCCAAACCATGAAGTCCGAATTTGTACCAAACGTTGCAAGTTCAGGTTCTCAAATCCCAACACGGAATTCAGTCAGAAGTCCATGTTCGAGTTCAGAGATCGAGCGATCCCAGAAGAGCTTGACGTAATGTGCAACAGCAGGAAACACGACTGGCGTTCTTTCCTGTCAACATGGTCACAGCTGGGGTTTCAGAAAGATGCCCCCACCCCCATGAGTAAGGATAGTTTACACTGTAAGCTGCTGCCAGAGCCCTCACTCAGGGGGGCGGCCATCTTTCTGAAGCCCCGGCCATGGCCATTTCGACAGAGGGAAGAACGCAGACTGCCGGCTAGATCGTGGGGCTCAGGTAAGTCTCTGCATTTTTGGGTCCCAAAGTTAGGGCCCAATGGATTTCAATAGCAACTGGATTTGGGTCAAGTTCGGTACCCGAACCAAACTTTTGTTTAAAGTTTGTCCAAACTTGACACCCCCAAACTTTTAAGTGGTTTGCCCTACACTAATCTTGCCCCTACAGATGGATATAGCCAGAATGATGGCCAGGAACCAGTGAAAGTCGACAATTAGCTCGACTGTTGCAGGGTTGATCTCTAGGCTGTTCTTGACACCCCATTGTTCAAGTTTAGTGATACCAGGCCTCTTTTTCTCACATTCTAAACCATGTATTTTGTGTTGTCTGCTAATTCTATAATTTTGACTGGGTCCACTGTGGAGAATCAGACCTTGGTGTAAAGGTTTCTCCACTGATTGCTGGTAAAACTCACCTTCTTGCAAAAAAGTAGAAAAATCCCTGATTTGTCTATATTTGCTCCCACAAAAGCAAAATACTTTACACATGCCCAGAAGTAGTTTTTTGTGTGTACAGAACTCAATTCTCTCTTCTTGCAGTTCTTGGTGTACAGTTGCCAATAGTAACAGATTGCAGGTAGTAAAAACTCACATTTACTAACATAAGAAAAAATGCACAACCATACACAGCCTTGTGGAGGAATAGTGAAGGAATTAAATTAAGACAGTGTATCTGTTATAGTTATGATAGGTCATGCACCACCTGGTGCCTGCAACACTGTATAGTAGCCTAATCTGATATCCCACTCTAAAATCTCATATCCAATTTCAACACAATAGTGAGATAAGATATCTCAACTAAGAAGACGTAACTGTTTTCAGCCACGAGATAGAGTAAAGTGGGACACATCTGTATGTCTAAAAATATTGCAAATGAATTGTTCTTCATGATTTCCCACACAGGGATCCCAACAAGAATTCTCACAGATCAGGGGATGACCTTTATGTCATGCACCACCTGGTGCCTACAACACTGTTTAGCGGCCTAATCTGAGATCCCAATCTCAAATCTGATATCCAATTTCAACACAATAGTGAGATAAGATATCTCAACTAGAATGTAACTAATTGTTTTCAGCCACAGGAAAGAGTAAAGTGGGACACATCTGTATGTCTAAAAATATTGCAAGAGAATTGTTCTTCATGATTTCACAGGGATCCCAACAAGAATTCTCACAAATCAGGGGATGCCCTTTATGTGAAAAGTCAAAGAGCTGCTCAAATTCTTCCACATATGCACTTCAGTTTATTAGCCGTACACAAATGGCAAAAAAATGTAGTAGAAAAATGGATGGATTGGGATTGTCTGGTGCCTTGCCTTATGTTTCCAGCCCAGGAAGTACCACAAGCGTCCACTTTAATCCTGGGGATAGGGTTTTAGTGATTGGACCCTATGAAGCAACTCCATTGTTGAACGGGAATGTTTGGCAATAAAGTGGGCATTTGAATCCTTTACTGGCATTACTGGACCAACAACCTGGCACAGTTGGAAAAGAAAGGTAGCTGCCATTATGGAGCTTCCACTGCCAACTGACATAACTGACAATGCATAGTGACAGGAAGCCCAGCGTCCATTCCTGTTTGCAGGTGGCCTGCAAATGCTTGAGCCACCATTTTGTTTCTAAGATTCACTAAAGCAGGAGTAAATTAATTTTTATGTGCAGAAATTTGAATTGCTCTGGGGAAGGATACCTATGAGCACTGTTTGTTGGGTTGGTCTGGCTTAAGTCATCTTTGACTGTTGGTCCGCTTTAAGATTTACCTCCTTGGTAGAAAGGTCAAACTGCTGTCAGCCCACGCCCCTGTGGCATGGATGAAGTTAAATAAGAGGAAACACAAGAGGGACCAGATAGTTCTTGCCATTTGTTACAGCATAGACCAGGTAGGTCCAAGTAAATGCTGATGTTCTGGCAAGGGTACGCTGCACGGTGGCTAGAGTTCCCTAGCCCTCCAGTTAGAAGAAGAGAGTAGGTATATTGGTATGTAAGGGATAGGTAGGCACGCAGTGGGTTAAAATTGTGGAAGAATTGTATATCTTGCACTGGATGCTAGGCTGGATGACATAATGGAGTCCAGGTAAAAACACACAAAGATAAGTCCAACAAGTCACATGATTGCAGATTACAGGGCCCATATCCAGGAACAAGCTGGCAGGACAGCAATGGATAATGGCAGAGTCCTGCTATGTAAGGTGCTTGGCACGCTTGTGTGCATGAACCGATGCCTGTGTGCACGCTGAAGCACAAGGCAGGTGTATGCTTATGGGGGAATTCTGTGGAATGCATGCCTTGTATTGCGGACATGCCTATGAGTGAGCGCATGCACCAATGGCCTTGAGGGTGCTGCTTTCTACCCCATATGTGCAAACTTTCGGTAATTGGGCCTTGCTGACTTGCAGTGTGTACTGTAGAATCACTGGTAATGCACAGTCAGTTGGTTACTTTCCTATGGTTGTAGGTGTAGCATAGTCGGTTGTCAAAGCCTGGAACTAGCACCAGAGCAGCTGCCGTTGGGCTGCTCGAGTGGTCAATTTAGAATGGCAACTAGTGCTGATGGTGCATGTGATCCAAACTCAGAAGCTGGTGCGACAAGGTTGGCAACCAGACTGCCCAGATGGGATGGGCATAGCACAATACTTAGTGAGATTTGGCAGGGTCATCAACAGGGCTTGGCAGCAGACGTGGTCAGACGTGGCAGGGCCAGTAACATGGTTTGACAGAAAACGTGGTCAGACGTGGCAGGGTCGCTATCATGGTTTGGCAGCAGACCTGGTCAGACATGGCAGGGTCGCTATCATGGTTTGGCAGCAGACCTGGTCAGACATGGCAGGGTCAGTAACATGGTTTGACAGAAAATGTGGTCAGACGTGGCAGGGTCGCTATCATGGTTTGGCAGCAGACCTGGTCAGACATGGCAGGGCCAGTAACATGGTTTGACAGAAAACGTGGTCAGAGGTGGCAGGGTCGCTATCATGGTTTGGCAGCAGACGTGGTCAGACATGGCAGGGCCAGTAACATGGTTTGGTCCACGTGGTCCATTCTGTGTTACTAAGTTGCTTTGAAAGCTGAATAGAACACGAGAGGCTGAATTGCTGCCAGTCTTTATGGGGTTCTGCAGGGAAGCGGCTGGTTGCTTGCGCATCTTTCAGCTTTACTTAACTTCTCCAATGTCAAAGTAAAGCTGAATGAAGCGTTGGCTGGTGGCCTGTGCAGGCACCAATAGATTACCATGAAATGGTGTTTTTACACCAATTTAGGGACTTTTAAAACAAATCAAGATGCTTTGCTGGAGAGAAAAAATATTAGGATGGTGAAAATACTGGTGACTGTCCCTCTTTAACTGGACTTCCGCTTTAAGTCTAAGACTCATGGTCTGGACTCTAATGAATGTTTTCTCTTGTTGTAGCTTCCCAACTTGCCCACTTTGGGCCTTTACACCAATCTAATTTCTAGCAGGGTGTTGTTCCTAGGGCAGGGGACTGATGTCCCTCTGTATATTAACACCATCAATCTCCTTGGTCCCCTAGTGAAATCAAGCACTGTGATTGGCCACTGCGATCATGTGGTTGCTGGTGGCTGGATACCCGGAAGAAGCCTGAGGGCCATGTAGGCGTGAAGGCCAATCAAAGCACTTGGTGTGGTGAGGAGAAATGTAAAATTTCACCAGTTTAATGGGGTGCCTCAGGGGCATAGCTAGGGGGGAGCAGGGGTGCACTTGCCCTGGGTGCAGCAGGTCAGGGGGCACCAAAGGGGCGCCTGAGAACAGGTGGGGGGCTCCGTTTTGAATCTTTGCCCCGGGTGCCAGAAACCCTAGCTACTTCTCTGGGATGCCCTCACCCTGGTTTCTGCCGCCCCTGGAAGAAGAGAATCGGGACTCAGGTAAGTTACATCAGCTTTTCTGCTGCTGCAACCTTAGTTAAAGGGGGTTGATGGGCGGGTCAGCAGCCCATCAACCATCTTTTCCATGTTCGGGCCGGATGCCGAACTCAAACCAGGACTTGTGGCAACTTCAGGATTGCCCATCTTCAATAGCAACTATTTTGCCAAAAATGGGAATTTCTCTAACATAATTGATCACATTACTGAGAAGAAACATTTAGGAAAAGCGGTGAAGTTTTGCTGTAACTTTAAGAAGTTTGCTCATTCTTAATAGAAAGTAAAAAAAAAAAACTTGTCATGTGTTTGCCAAAACAAAGGTGTAAAAAGAAACTTAGAACTTTTAATAAAATACCAGGGGGGTGCGTGCCGGAGATCTCAGGACACTGTGCAGCTCTTATATACACGAGGTGCTGGGTGCTGAATCTGTCATTGTGTCTGACCCCCTGTAAAGAGCGAGGACACTAACCCTAGTCTGGCCCAATTATAGAGCCGTGTGTATCATGTGACCCAGCGCCCCCTCCAACCAGCACCCAGCTGATGACTCTCTATCCATCGGAGTGACCCCGCAACTTCCTCATCATAAATCCCCGGAATAGCCAGGTGAGGGTGTTTCATGGGTTATAATTGATTTCTGTAAAATATTTTCTGCTTCTGTATAAGTAAAATCTCCAATAAATCCATAGAATCCCCCTGGGAACCCCCCTTAATCCCAGCACACAGAGCGCTGTATTATCTGTTATTTTGCTGTGTAATGTATTATGTGTGTATTAATGTATTATGTATGTAACGTATTATTGGACTTTCTCATTCACGTTCTTTAGGATTTCACATTCCAATTCAGTGTTGTAAATAGGATTTTCTTTATCCCTTGTATATATATTGAGCGCCATGACCATCCCCATCTATAGCGCCCCAATTCCCTCTATAATGACAGGTCTCCTCTATCATCCATGTGAGAAAAAAACATGTTCCTATGTTCAGATGATGCCGATCCCGGATTGCAATATGTGCGCATTTAAAACTTTAAAAAGCCTGCAATAAAGATCTGTACTGTGAAGGAAATATAGGTTTAAAACTTGACCAATCCAATTCCAATGTAATTCAATCTAATGCAATCTAGTCCAATTTATATTAATTTATAGCATTATAAGCAGAGTTCCACCTTAAGCTTTAAATTGTAAGATTACACTTGAAGCTAAATATATATATATATATATATATATATATATATATATATATAGAACAGCCTGTCATGCATCACAAGTGCATATGCTAATGTATAGGAATGTTGTACTTATTATTGTACTCTACGGCTTGTTCCCTGTGATTGGTTAAAACAGTTTTATGTCCAAAAAATGTATCTTAGAAACGCCCCTTTATTGTACTATAATAAGAAATAAAATAAAAAAATAACTTACCCTACCCCAACACCCTTGGTTTAACTTGATGGACATATGTGTTATTTCAACCGTATTAACTATGTAACTATGTAACTATGTATCATATACTTGAGGAGGGACAGACAGACCCCCCATGACGAGTATGTCCTAAATCCAACAACCAATGACATAATCAAAGAGAAATCGCCTAATTTCCCAGACAGTACTACCCACAGGTTCAACACAGCGGGGCATCCGAATTTTGGATGCCCGGGAGGAGGGAATCAATGTTAAAGATTCCCACGCCAATCGATTCCCGACCCCCGGGGCATCCAAAATCGGGATGCCCTGCTGTATGAACCCCCCCCAGGTCACCCATTACACTTACCTTCTTTCCCGGACCAATGGAGCATGCGTGAGCCTGAGCTGCATCCCCGTTATCTCTGTAGCAAGACGCGTGCCTGCGTCAGGCATTTGTGAATGGTCGGCGCAAGCACGCTTCCTGTTAGTAGTGGAGGATGCGGCCGTCAGGGCGCTCAGAGCCGTTTGTCTTAGACGAAAGCTTTGATGACGTGACGTCAGCAGATCCGAGCGTGCTGATTGGACGGGCGGATGCACAGGCACCTTAGACCCGGGAAGAGGTGAGTTGGTTTCAACGACCTGGGGGGGTTTCACACAGCAGTGCACCCCAGTCGGGGAGCCCCGGGGGCAAGGACCAAAACCCAGGATAGTCAAAATCCTGGGTTTTGGTCCACTTTAAGCATTGCATTGTATGTATGGATGGATGCAGAATTTATTCAGTGTAAACTCCGAATCACAGGAAACATTTAATTAACAGGCTCACGGCTGCTATACAATGAATCATGGCAGGATGATGCTCTTGTTACAGGTATTACACCAACCACATCCTGACTGTTACAGTGCGCTATAATGTGTCAGGGAGCTGGATGGCAGTTCGTATATATTGAACAGCAGAAGGGAGAGATGCTGCAGCATGAAGTAAAAACCTTTCAACCAGAAACAGACTCATGAATGATATGCAATGTATCACTGCAGGATGCATCTCTTGTTACAGTTATTACATCAACCACATCCTGACTGTTACCATGCGCTATAATGTGTCAGGATGCTATCTGGCAGTTCGTATATATTGCACAGCAGACGGGAGAGATGCTGCAGCATAAAATTAGAACCTTTCAACTGGAACAGGCTCATGTCTGCTATACAATGTATCATTGCAGGATGCATCATTGTTACAGTTATTACAATAACCATGTCCTGACTGTTACAATGTTCTATAATGTGTCACGTAACTGGCTGGAGGTTCGTATATATATTGCACAGCAGAAGGGAGAGATGCTGCAGCATGAAGTAAAACCTTTCAACCTGAAACAGGCTCATACCTGCTATACAATGTATCACGGCAGGGCACTGCTCTTGTTACAGTTATTACATCAACCACATCCTGACAATGCACTATAATGTTTCAGGGACCTGGTTCATATATATTGTTAGAGGTGCAAATGTAGATATATCAAATATATATATATATATATATATATATATATATATATATATATATATATATATCCTTTTGTGTGATGGGAGCTGGGTAATCTGTCGCAGGGTTATTCTGCTGAGGCTAGTAACTTGTCCTCAAAATAATCTAGGCTGTAAAGGAGAATTTCAGGTAACCCCTTCAGTCACCGTATAGACATTAAATGTATTGTTATTACAATGTGTCTGTTTTTAGTTCGCCTCTGCATTACCAATGTATAGTGCTATAGAAAGACACTTACCGCCTAAGCCCGGGTTTTGTTTAAAAAACCTGCCCTGGGCCTTTGAGGGCGCACTTTTAACTAGTTCGGTCTGGATGACACAGCTGACAGCAGGGAAGTGATCCAGATTTTTTATTAAAAAAACAAGGTCGTTTATTTTCTTCTCTGCTTAAAAGTATAACAAATAACTCAACCACCAATTCTAGTCCTGAAAGTCCTGAAAACAGACTCTTTGTTAAGTTTTGCCAAGAGAGAGGGATTAAAGCTGTGGCCGCTATCATGCGGCTCTGCAAAAGACTGACGTGCGTTTCATCATGTGACTTCTTCCGGGTCCTGATTGGTCTCAAGTCTTCAAGTGTCTGGATTCCGGCCAACACCTTAACCCGAGGTGACTTACGGCCAGGTCCTCATTGCTGTCTTCTCACACATCCTGTCACAAACACGCTCCCATAGCACATGAGCAGGTTTTATATATATTGCACAGCAGAAGGGAGAGATGCTGCAGCATGAAGTAAAAACCTTTCAACACAAAAATTATGTCATTTAGTAATACTGCTTCTGTACAAACATACTAGAAATTTCTTTTGGCACGGTAGCAGAATGAAGCAGAGAAAAATATATACTATTACAAGGGTTGTGTGTTGCTGTGATACATAGTGTAGCACTCACAAGCAGTGTTAGAGCTGTTTTCCAGCTGACTGCAAAGTGTGAGTTATCTCTCCATCATGCTGGTGCTAAAAAGTTAAGTATCAGTATTATCAGAATAGACCATAGGGTTGCTAACACCTGCTCCAATCTCGATGTCCTGCTGCATAATAGTTGGAGAAGCGTAGCCTAGAGGTAAAGAAAGTGATCCTGATGCATGTTTGACTCTTGGCCCGGACATGACTAGAGGTTAGAAAGTGATCCTGATGCATGTTTGACTCTTGGCCCGGACATGACTAGAGGTTAGAAAGTGATCCTGCTGCATGTTTGACTCTTGGCCCGGACATGACCAGAGGTTAGAAAGTGATCCTGATGCATGTTTGACTCTTGGCCCGGACATGACTAGAGGTTAGAAAGTGATCCTGATGCATGTTTGACTCTTGGCCCGGACATGACTGATGTGGGAGCTAACACCCCAGCTGCTCCTGGGTGCTATCATTTCTGCAGCTCATTGCTCCGAGCATGTGTACGTTCGCTGCTTGTGTTTGTCTCACTACACGAATGGGTTCAATGCAGAGCAAACAATCCTATGTGCGTGCAAGTATACAATGGCATTCTATGCCCAAAAATGCCCCCCCCCCCAAAAAATATATATATTGTGATTCCTGTTTTAGCCCAACCCCCCTTCCCATCACTATGGAAACTGCAACGCTCTCATCCCACACACAGCGACACACAACTGGTCGTTGGTGGAGAAATAGAAAGGTGCGGCTATGGTGGTGGATGAAGCACTGTAACATGCAGGAAAGAATAATTTAGCTTAAATCAGGATTTCATAGAGACCAATTCTAAATGCAATAATAGGGAGGGGCTTCAACGGACCACGCGTATTGCTACATGCTATTTTATATTTTCCTTATTATAACATATGTTACTCCACTTCCTGGTGCAGTGACTATTTAGGAGAGACTATAACCATGGTGCTATGCCTGGGTGCACATGAGCCTTTTTGTCAGCCAACATCCCCCAAACCTCACTACAGCTTAACTGATAGTCAAGCCCCCATCTGCCGGGATGCTCGAGACATCTCACCCATTACGGTGGCCCTCAGGACTGACAAGGAGAAGGCAGGTAAAGCCCAGTGGTTTTTTTTTCACACATATGGCCTTAATGAGTGCATACAGTGCCCAGGGAGAAGTTGTGGGGTTAGGTACCTTGCTCAAAAACACCTCAGTGATGTTGTGGGAACAGAACCTGCCACTCTCCAGTCCCAAGGCTTCTTCCTTACCTCTTGGCCATGAATGCCTCTTAAGTGCGCATGGCACAGTGCTGGGAAATTAGGGCAGCAGCTCCATAAATGAGCTTCGGACTTAAGGAGACTCATGGAAAAGTGGAACTCTTGGGGCATAATTCAATGACAAGTAAAGGGTCACAAGCTGTGCGGTCAGAGAGAGCAAGCTCACTGCTCTGTAATACATTGTAACAACCAGTCAGTGGCTGAAGTTACATTTGTAACAAGATGTTTAATGTGTAATGTTGTAATGTAATGTTTGTAATGTTATCTAAGTTATCATGGACTTGGAATGTGCTGCATATTTACATGTGAACTATATAAGGAATAATATCTAAATACAGACTTAATAGCCAGTTCGAGAAGTCAAAAGGCACAGTGATGCAAAATGAGGATTATCTTGAGTCATCCACCACTATCAGTGCATATTTGCTGGGCCAAGCAAGGAATCAAGACCAAGCTTTCATGACTGCACTGGCTGGCCATAAGTACCTGGACACCGTACCCAGCAGCAGCCCCCAGCAGTGTGGAGTCTAGGTGAAACTTTGGAGGATGTAAGGAGTGCATCCAGGGGGCCTCATTTACCAGGGGCCTGTGTTTGGCTGGAAAGGAAGAAGAGCCTGTTGACAGACTGGTGGATGGACTGTGGGCACTGACTGAGACCCAGCTATACGCTATCATGGGCAATGACTGAGTGACCTGGGAATACTTTTATAGAGTATGGGTGGAGGGCATTGGACAGGAAGAAACTGCGGTACCTGGCTGGAGGTAAGTTCACCATGACATCTGGCATTTACTCCTAGTTACAGCCAAATAGAAAAACAGGCTCACTTCCCTCCCAGGTTCCAGCACCTGGGGCCTCCTCATTCCCTGGCGGGCCTCTGAATTATTGGGATTATTATATAAGAGAACATTGATTCTCGGCCCACTGAATGGCTTTTGCCATCTCGCTCACCACTACAGGGAGGGGTCTTTTAGTGATTTGGGAGGGCAATACTGGTCTCTGCCACTGACATCTGGCTGAAGATCGATGACGCGGGGAAGCACCAGGAGGAAAATAGTAAAGAAAATAAGTAAATTATAAAGCCCTTTTAAAGCGCATTTGTGTGTGTGTGTTTAAACCTAAAGCTAAGTTCGCAAACAGGAAATGAGCGCCAATGTTGGAGAAATAGGTGGAGGCCATGTTTACAGCATCATCTCCACTAGCTCTGTAGGTAACTGTACTGAGGTTGGATCAATAGGTCTGCAGTCTTTGGGTTCTGAGGTCTTAGGTTTTCGGAGGATAGTGAAAATAATTAAGGATTGGAGATTTAAAGCAGACGACATCATGACATGAAAGATTTAGTCAGTGCAGGGCTTGAATGTGGCGTGAGATATGGAGTCCTGTTTGCTGGGGTTTTGTCTTCTAACAACCTGTCTCCCACACATACTCAACCCTTCCCCTCAAAGGCCTATGCATCAGTGTGGGGATATGTAAAGCATGGCCTACTGGTGGCCCTTGAGAAGTAGGATTGAGAACCTGTATAATAAAAGCCTTTTTGGGAAGGGAGGAGTGTGCGATCCGGGTGAATGGCTAGAATCAGACCTGGGCCCCTGTTGTGGAGTAGAGCTGGAGAACTGAAGCTGATGGATGGAAATGGTTTGGGGGAGTGGGGTCCCTTGACATACTATACAAACCATTGAGAGGTTGCAATGCACAAACTTACTGGTTGGTCAATCTAGGTGAAATAGATTTAGACCTGGGCCCCTGCTGTGGAGTAGAGCTGGAGCTAGAGGACTGGAGCTGATGGATGGAGATGGTTTGGGGAAGGGGAGTCCCTTGACTTGCTAGCCAAACCCTTGAGAGGTTGCAATGCGCAAACCTACTGGTTGGGCGATCTAGGTGAATGGCTAGATTTAGACCTGGGCCCCTGCTGTGGAGTAGTGCTGGAGCTGGAGAACTTAAGCTCATCAATGGAAATGGTTTGGGGAAGGGGAATCCCTTGACATGCTAGCCAAACCCTTGAGAGGTTGAAATGTACAAACTTACTGGTTGGTCGATCTAGGTGAATGGCTAGATTCAGACCTGTGTGGAGCAGAGCTGGAGAACTGAAGCTGATGGGTGGAGATTTCATGGGGGGAAGAGTCCCTTGACATGCTAGCCAAACCCTTGAGAAGTTGCAATGCTCACACTTACTGACTGACCAACCTGGGTGAATGGCTAGATTTAGACCTGGGCCAATGCTGTGGAGCAGAGCTGGAGAACTGAAGCTGGATGGGGATGGCATGGGGGAGGGGAGTCCCTTGACATGCTAGCCAAACCTTTGAGAGGTTGCAGTACACATACTTACTGGTGTGGCCACATGCAGGCTCTATTTCCTTATCATCTGAAACACACACAACCTTGTTTTGAGACAAGGGGAAAGGGCAACAAAAGGACAAAGCAGTTTCTGAGATTATAGGTGCTTTCATACGAATCTGGTTCAGGTCAACTTCTATAACACGGATGTCCAAGGAAATAAATAAATGTTGGGTAGAATTATATTTGGGACTTGGAATGGTGTATATACATTTTCCTGTAAGCTAAAACGTAAATTGTATCTGTGTTTTCAAGTTATAGAATTATTGGGTAATGTCCAATCAGACAATTTTACTCCTCTCAGGCCTGTCAGACCTCCCGAGTCTCCAGCTTCTTCTCTCCCTCTTCTTCCTTCTCATCTACCTTCTGACCCTCACTTGGAATTTGCTGATCATCTCCCTCATAGTCACCGACCATCACCTCCACACCCCCTTGTATTTCTTCCTGGGGAACCTGGCCAGCTTGGACCTGTTTTCTTCCTCAGTCACCATTCCACAAATGTTATTTGACCTTCACACCAAGAGGAAAGCGATTGCCAAAACAGCTTGTCTAACACAATCCTTCTTATTTTTCTTCTTGGCCAACACTGAGATTTCTTTGTTGGCCGTCATGTCTTACGATCGTTACATCGCCATCTGTCACCCGTTACATTACATGCAGATCATGCGTTGGAGAGTCTGCGTCCAGTTGGTTTCAGGGATTTGGTCTCTGGGGTTCGTTCATTCATTATTACACACACTGTATTCCTTAAAGCTGACATTTTGTGGATCACACACTATAAAGAGCTTCTTCTGCGACCTGCCCCAGTTGTTTCTCATATCTTGCAATAATTTACTTGGAAATGTTTTGCTCATATTTCTGGCGGGAGGGATCCTGGCGGTGGCGACTCTGATAGTGACTTTCCTGCCCTGCGTCTATATCATTTAAACCGTTCTAAAAATTAAAGTCGAGGGAAAAAGAAAAAAAGTTTTCTCGACCTGCTTCTCCCACCTGGTGGTGGTCTTCATATTTTATGGATCCTGCATGTTTACTTATTTTCGCCCAATCGGATGCCAGTTTGCTGGAGACAAAGTTGTGTCTGTTTTTTACATGGTGATCAATCCTCTCCTCAATCATCTGATTTACAGTCTGAGGAACCAGGACTTCAAAAGAGCATTTAGAGGTATCATTAAGAGGATTCCTTCTAGTGATATATAACTGCCCTTATAAAGAACAGATCGTGATAAATCGGCGAGTTTTTTTATCCATGGAGATATCAGATATAAGGTTGATCATAAACTGAAAATTGTGGAAACACTCGTCTGTTATTGAGAGGAATTTTAAATATTTATGGTCACCAGGGCCATCACCAGGGCCGTCACCAGGGCCATTTATAGGCCTGGGCAAGCAGTGCTGTTAACCTGGGTGCCAGAAAAGAAGGGGGGGCTGAGTTGACTGGTGAGTCTTGCCCTCTGGCTCTAAGCACAGCAACCACTGCAATGTACTTGATTGCCCCCTGGGGCTTTAAATGCCCCTACCATATCCTGGGGGAGTATGTGTGGAGAAAGCCCGGAATATGCTCAATCCAGTTATTAGATTTTGCCCAATCTACACTGCTCCATCACACTTAAAATGGATCAAAATCCAGGATTTTTTACTATCTCTCCAGACCCCTCAGCCCTCCCCAGTTACCACCCAATCTCTCTGGACCTCTCTGGACCATCCCAGTTACTATCCAATTTCTCTAGACCTCTCTGCCCTCCCCAGTTTCTGTCCAATCTCTCTGGACCCCTCTGCCCTCCCCATTTACTGCCTGATCTCTCTGGACCTCTCTGCCCTCCCCAGGTACTGCCCAATCTCTCTGGACCCCTCTGCCCTCCCCAGTTGCCACCCAATCTCTCTGGACCCCTCTGCCCTCCCCATTTAAAGCCTGATCTCTCTGGACCTCTCTGCCCGACCCAGTTACTGCCCAATCTTTCTGGACCCCTCATCCCTCCCCAGTCACTTCTTGATCTTTCTGGACCCCTCTGCCTGCTCCAGTTACCACCCAATCTATCTGGACCCCTCAGCCCTCCCCAGTTACCGCCCAATCTCTCTGAACTCTTCTGCCCTACCCAGTTACTGCCAGATCTCTCTGGACCCCTCTGCCCTCCCCAGTTACCGCCCAATCTCTCTTCAGAATCACTCTATTTCTACAAACTCCTTCCTAGTTCCCCTTAAGTCTGGTTTTCAGCTCAGGTCCTTCCACTGAAACTATCCTCACCAACATCACCAATGACCTACTAACTGCCAAATAAAAAGGCCATGCCTCCCTTCTCATTCTTCTCAACCTATCTTCTGTTTTTGACACTGTCTACCTCCCTCGGCAACCTCGGCAACCCTGGCAGAAACCCAGGCAGGGGCAATGCAGGCGAAGACTCAGCGATGCGAAAGTACCTCCAGGGTTGAAGTCCAGGAAACAATGGCCAGGGGGACTGGGACCCTCCCGGCAGCGCCCAGGGGGGCCAGACCTTCACAGCCATGTCCTAAATCACTGAATCCTTTAGAATCAGAGCCTAGGTAACCAGAATTAGATCTATCTACGACTCTAGGAAACCCTTCAAGGTCTCCTTGAGCCAGCAGGAAGACATCCCCATGTGCGAACAGAGGTGTTTTAAAACAACGTAAGGAATCTTCAATACCTTCTTTAGGAATACCAGAGGAACGGTGATCAGGATCAGACTCGGCAGGGCGAGCAGGATCATCAGGGTGATCAGACTCGGCAGGAAAATCAGACTCAGCAGAGAATACAGGAAAATCAGACTCAGCAGAGAATACAGGAAAATCAGACTCAGCAGAGAATACAGGAAAATCAGACTCAGCAGAGAATACAGGAAAATCAGACTCAGCAGAGAATACAGGAAAATCAGACTTATCAGAGAATACAGGAAAATCAGACTTGGCAGAGCGATCAGGCACGACAGGAAAATCAGACTCAACAAAAGGTTTGGGCTGACAAACAGACATTAAAGCAGGCACACAAGCAGGTTCAGGGTCAGGGTCACAGACAGACATTAAGCCAGATTCAAAGGCAGATATTGAGTTAGTTCTGCAGACAGGCATTAGGACAAGGTTCACAGACTGGCATGGAAGCAGGTTCACAGACTGGCATGGAAACAGGCTCACAGACTGGCATGGAAACAGGCTCACAGACTGGCATGGAAGCAGGTTCACAGACTGGCATGGAAACAGCCTCACAGACTGGCATGGAAGCAGGCTCATAGACTGGCATGGAAGCAGGTTCACAGACTGGCATGGAAACAGGCTCACAGACTGGCATGGAAACAGGCTCACAGACTGGCATGGAAACAGGCTCACAGACTGGCATGGAAGCAGGTTCACAGACTGGCATGGAAACAGGCTCACAGACTGGCATGGAAGCAGGTTCACAGACTGGCATGGAAACAGGCTCACAGACTGGCATGGAAGCAGGTTCACAGACTGGCATGGAAACAGCCTCACAGACTGGCATGGAAGCAGGCTCATAGACTGGCATGGAAGCAGGTTCACAGACTGGCATGGAAACAGGCTCACAGACTGGCATGGAAACAGGCTCACAGACTGGCATGGAAACAGGCTCACAGACTGGCATGGAAGCAGGTTCACAGACTGGCATGGAAACAGGCTCACAGACTGGCATGGAAGCAGGTTCACAGACTGGCATGGAAACAGGCTCACAGACTGGCATGGAAGCAGGTTCACAGACTGGCATGGAAACAGCCTCACAGACTGGCATGGAAGCAGGCTCATAGACTGGCATGGAAGCAGGTTCACAGACTGGCATGGAAACAGGCTCACAGACTGGCATGGAAACAGGCTCACAGACTGGCATGGAAACAGGCTCACAGACTGGCATGGAAACAGGCTCACAGACTGGCATGGAAACAGGCTCACAGAATGGCGTGGAAACAGGCTCACAGACTGGCGTGGAAACAGGCTCACAGACTGGCGTGGAAACAGGCTCACAGACTGGCGTGGAAACAGGCTCACAGACTGGCATGGAAACAGGCTCACAGACTGGCATGGAAACAGGCTCACAGACTGGCATGGAAACAGGCTCACAGACTGGCATGGAAGCAGGCTCATAGACTGGCATGGAAGCAGGTTCACAGACTGGCATGGAAACAGGCTCACAGACTGGCATGGAAACAGGCTCACAGACTGGCATGGAAACAGGCTCACAGAATGGCGTGGAAACAGGCTCACATACTGGCATGGAAACAGGCTCACATACTGGCATGGAAACAGGCTCACAGACTGGCATGGAAACAGGCTCACAGACTGGCATGGAAACAGGCTCACAGAATGGCATGGAAACAGGCTCACAGACTGGCATGGAAACAGGCTCACAGACTGGCATGGAAACAGGCTCACAGACTGGCATGGAAGCAGGCTCACAGAATGGCATGGAACAGGCTCACAGACTGGCATGGAAACAGGCTCACAGACTGGCATGGAAACAGGCTCACAGACTGGCATGGAAACAGGCTCACAGACTGGCATGGAAACAGGCTCACAGACTGGCATGGAAACAGGCTCACAGACTGGCATGGAAACAGGCTCACAGACTGGCATGGAAACAGGCTCACAGACTGGCATGGAAACAGGCTCACAGAATGGCGTGGAAACAGGCTCACAGACTGGCATGGAAGCAGGTTCACAGACTGGCATGGAAACAGGCTCACAGAATGGCGTGGAAACAGGCTCACATACTGGCATGGAAACAGGCTCACATACTGGCATGGAAACAGGCTCACAGACTGGTATGGAAACAGGCTCACAGACTGGCATGGAAACAGGCTCACAGACTGGCATGGAAGCAGGCTCACAGACTGGCATGGAAACAGGCTCACAGACTGGCATGGAAGCAGGCTCACAGACTGGCATGGAAACAGGCTCACAGACTGGCATGGAAACAGGCTCACAGACTGGCATGGAAACAGGCTCACAGACTGGCATGGAAACATGCTCACAGACTGGCATGGAAACAGGCTCACAGACTGGCATGGAAACAGACTCACAGACTGGCATGGAAACAGGCTCACAGACTGGCATGGAAGCAGGCTCACAGACTGGCATGGAAACAGGCTCACAGACTGGCATGGAAACAGGCTCACAGACTGGCATGGAAACAGGCTCACAGACTGGCATGGAAACAGGCTCACAGACTGGCATGGAAACAGACTCACAGACTGGCATGGAAACAGACTCACAGACTGGCATGGAAACAGGCTCACAGACTGGCATGGAAGCAGGCTCACAGACTGGCATGGAAACAGGCTCACAGACTGGCATGGAAACAGGCTCACAGACTGGCATGGAAACAGGCTCACAGACTGGCATGGAAACAGGCTCACAGACTGGCATGGAAACAGACTCACAGACTGGCATGGAAACAGGCTCACAGACTGGCATGGAAGCAGGCTCACAGACTGGCCTGGAAACAGGCTCACAGACTGGCATGGAAACAGGCTCACAGACTGGCATGGAAACAGGCTCACAGACTGGCATGGAAACAGGCTCACAGACTGGCATGGAAACAGGCTCACAGAATGGCATGGAAACAGGCTCACAGACTGGCATGGAAACAGGCTCACAGACTGGCATGGAAACAGGCTCACAGACTGGCATGGAAGCAGGCTCACAGAATGGCATGGAACAGGCTCACAGACTGGCATGGAAACAGGCTCACAGACTGGCATGGAAACAGGCTCACAGACTGGCATGGAAACAGGCTCACAGACTGGCATGGAAGCAGGCTCACAGACTGGCATGGAAACAGGCTCACAGACTGGCATGGAAGCAGGCTCACAGAATGGCATGGAACAGGCTCACAGACTGGCATGGAAACAGGCTCACAGACTGGCATGGAAACAGGCTCACAGACTGGCATGGAAACAGGCTCACAGACTGGCATGGAAGCAGGCTCACAGACAGGTTCAGGCATGAGCTCACAGACAGGTTCAGGCATGAGCTCACAGACAGGTTCAGGTTGAGTTACTAGGGTTACGGGCTCAACTGAAGTTTCTGATCGCAGAGCTGAACAAACTGCAGACAGATTAAAGTCAGGACTCTGGAATACCTAAATAGTGTGTAGCTAAGAATTTAAGAAATTCAAATAAATTCTTACTGAGGGAATTGCTAAGATTCAACCGTGCTTCGGCCAAGAAAAACGAATCACCAAAAAGAAAATAAATCACCAGATGACTCCAGTTTGTCCTGGGAGACTGCTGAAAGAAAGGCTCCTGCACTAACCTTAAGGCAGCCTGAAGAAACCCGGGAACATTGGCCAAGGTGAGCTCTTTATACCGAGAAGGGGGAACCCAATATATATCTGTCTATGGAAGCTGTGGAACGGTCAGAAATTGTAATAACGGGTGTCCTTGTGGACATCTTGGGGCTTAGACCTGACTTGCACACACAAACAGGCCGAACGCAGACAACCCACCTGCACCATCAAAGAGGCAAACTGCAGATCACCCGGGGCGTAGGTAATCCGGTACTCAAAAGAGCCGATAATCCACCCACTTCAAGAGAGCTTCTAATGGTGAAGTTGCATGGGCCCCAGATAATCCCGTTGGTCTCAGACTTGGGAAGGGGAAACACATGAGAGACGTATACAAGACAAAGACAGAGAACTGGGCCCCAGTACAGACACAGGTAAGGCTGGGCCCCAGTACAGGCTAGGGCAAAAACTACAGACTAAAAGGCAATAAAGCCAAATTTTCAAGGCAGGAAGGCCAAAGGCCAAGCATGGTCAGGAATACAGGCACTAAGAAAACAAACTCTAGGGCTGGCACCAGGACCCTGTACATCCATAACAGAACAAAGCCAGCACAGTTTCCTGGTATTTTTATGGTATCAGCATTCTGTCATGGATCTCTGAGCAAAGAGATAACTTACTGTAGAATGACCAGGAATGAGGCTGCGAGACAGAGACGGATATGTGGCAAACCGAGTTTAATGGTGACTAACAGTGAACAGAATACACATCAACCAGGCTGCTTTACATATATATAAACACTTGGAGTCAGAGTACATACATACATAGGAATCCAAGGAAAGTCCAAAGAAGGATACAGAGCAGGAACAGGAATATTAAATCACAAGGCCTATGGCAGAAGTCCAGATTTCAAGGTTCAGGGTTCATGGTTTCAAAGTTTAGGATTCCAGGGTTTCAAGGTTCAAGATTCCAGGATTACAAGATACAAGATTCTGGGGTTTCAAGGTACTAGGTTCAGAAGTCTGGAGGCAGGGTCCAGGTAGACAATGCAATGCTGTTCCGCTCGCTCCTTGTGTGGAGCATCTTATATAGAGCAGGAAGTCACACAGGTGCTGGCTGATTACCAACACCTATGCAGGACAGAGCCATCTGCTGGTGGATATAGCAAGAGAAAGTTAAGCTGTGGAGGAACTCCAGACCGGACAGTCGTTGATCTCCACTCTCATGTTCGTGTTACAGATATAGCCAAATTTAGCTTATCTACAAATTGGGCCCTTTGTCATTAAAGCTGGTCCCTGACTTATTTGGTGTCACATACCTTTCTGTGGATCAGGTCAAGGTAGATACAGGCTACTTCCAGCAGTACCACCTGTAGCTTCAGGGGGAACGCAGCAGATGGGAAGGCCAAAGTGCCAAATATTAATGAGCTGCAGAGTCTGGTGAAATGATCAAGGAATTCGGGTTATAAATGACAGGAAGGGGTAATGCTGGATGAGCTAAGAGCAGGAAGCCAACAGAAAGGAGGGTGGACTGGACTGCAGACAGCCCGGGGTCCCACTTCAAAGAAGATCTGCAGGTATCTTCCCAGCACTGCAAGCCTCCAGGCCACACATGCTCAGTAGTGTGGGAATGCACAGGATCCAGGGAACAAGCCGGCGCATGCGTGTACCAGTCACATTCATAACTACACATGTCCTCAACCATGCACACGCTGAACAGGGGAACCCAAGGGGCACAATGGTGCATGCACCCACAGGAACAGTTGCATGCTTGCCGACACATGTTTGTGTGATCAGAACTTCCACTGTGACACTGCCACTCCAAGGGGTGGCCTTTGGACAACTTTAGGTGCTGGTCTGTTGCGATGGTCTTGGACCATGGATGTTATTTGCTGACTTCCTTCTTTTTATTGCCATGGAATGACCATTTAAAAAGTTATTGCAACTCTCTCCCATATCTTCTGGACTCTGAAATGGCTTCCACTTCACCACAACACCATGTAGATTGTGTAGACCCGAAGCAATTGTAACTCAAAAGACACATTGTTAATCTTACTCTTGATCCGAAAATGCCCAATGAACTTTGGGCCCAACCTCTGAGATGGTCTTCCAAGTTTTTGTTTGGCTGACAACAACAGGACCCTATCCTGCACCTTCTAGATGTTTTCATAGCTGCTGATGGATTTGGGAGAGATGGTCAATGAGATCCTGAACCGATAGGCAGTCTTCTCTCCTAAAAAAAGGAGCGAAAATTCTCACCTGGCTCTGAATCGACCCCAATGTCTTCAAAATAGCTCATTAAAATGTTCTCTGACGGAATCAGTTAAAAAACTAATGTTGATAATATTAGTAGATGGCAAAGACCCTTTATACATGTGGTGGTGCCAGTCACAGGATAAGTTGAAGTAGCTCTAGTCACAGGATAAGTTGAAGTAGTCGGCACGCTTCCATAAAACATCCAGCAGCATGACAGATGCACAACAAAGATAAAATATTATAATATCAGTAGATGGGTTTTTAAATTTGTTAAGCGGTATGAACTTAACTGTCTGGTGGACAAGTGTAAAGAGAATGGTAGTTGAAGGTTCTAATGATGGTCCCATGTGGTTGTCTAATCATAGCTTGAAATGTCTATAGCAATGGTTATCAACCATTATGCCAAGTACCCCCGATGAGGCATCAATTATAAATGTTCTCAAAATACGTAGTACACTGGCATTGTAGCACTTTTAAAGCAAGAAGGAATAACATTTTGCTTTTAAAATAATATACCAGACCCCTCAGACCCCACCTGTTGGTGCACCCCTGAACATCACTGGGTACCCTGCAACATGTACACCTACCACAGGCTCAGAAACAGTGGTCTATCGTATTATCATTCTTCCAACATGCACAACTCTTACGTTCAGGAACGGCGCTCTTTCTGAGTCACTATTATCCATAGATAATAATTGTACCCTAATTAGGTGTCATCTACATGTCTGAACCAGAGTGCATTGAATTAGACTAAAACATATGCACAATGGGAATGTTCTTTTAATTAATAGGTCAATTTCAAAGACCAAAGAAACCCACATATGCAATTAGTAGCTATGATGGATTTTGTACAGCAATTGAAATCTTTTTTATTACAACCCTTCGCAAAGCTCTTCCAAAATCCTGATTCCTTAGGCTGTAGATCACAGGGTTAATCAGAGGCATTAGCACTGTGTACATTAAAGTGGCCAATTTGTCAAAAGGAAAATCAACTTTAGGCTTGGGGCAAAAATAATTGAACGTGTTTGAGCAATAAAATACTAAGACCACTGTCAGATGGGAGGAGCACGTCGAAAACACTTTACTTTTGTCAACGGGAATTTTGAGGACTGTCTTTAGTATAAAGACGTAAGGAAATAAGGTCATCAACAGTGTCCCGAAATTAAAGATGCTTCCCAAGGTTAAAGTGAGTAAAACAATCTCTGTAACGCCGCTGCAAGCTATTTCTAACATCTGGGGCAGGTCACAGATGAAGCTCTCGATAATGTTTGAGGCACAAAATGTTAATTTTAATGTAAAAAGTGAGAATGCTAAAGAATAGCAGCAACCAGTAATCCACACAATGGCCACCAGCTGGATGCACAATTTCCAACGCATCATCTGCATGTAATGTAATGGGTGACAGATGGCCGCATAGCGATCATATGACATAACGGATAACAAAAACAGGTCAGAGGCGACAAAGGAGATAAAAAAGAAGAATTGAGTTATGCAAGCTCCTATGGAAATCAGCTTCGTTCTGGTGTGAAGGTCAAATAACATTCGTGGAACGATGGTTGAGGAGGCACAAAGATCCAAGCTGGCCAGGTTCCCCAGGAAGAAATACATGGGGGTGTGGAGGTGAGAGTCGGTGACTATGAGGGTGATGATCAGCACATTCCAGGTGAGGGTCAGAAGATAGATGAAAAGGAAGATGAAGAAGAGAGGCAGCTGAAGACTCGGGAGGTCAGACAGGCCGGAGAGATAGAGCTCAGTTATTACAGTATGATTTCCCATTAAGCAATAAATAATATTAAGCAATAAAATTATCGGAAACGCAAATATAATTGAATAAAGTATTACAGGTATGTTGAAAACTAAGCCTATAAATTGTAAAAATGTTTTATTACTGTATGTCTGTATATTACTGTATACATGTTACATACTAACAGGTTTAGGAGAAATAAAAATAATTATATAGTAATTAACATTTTTACACCAACTTACTTACCTGGGGGTAACCTCACTCGACAACACTACATTTATAGTAATTTCTTCACACAAGTACAGTATTATGGATGTAGGGTTCAGGGAGGCTCCAGTTGTTCAGGTAAATTATCAGCAAGTGGAAACTGCTTTTGTATTGACTACTTCACGTTTTCCTGACGCTAGAGTGACGGTTCACAGAGGGGAACAAATATTATTATTATTATTATTATTACCCATTGTATCCCAAAGATTATTCTTCATTGTGGCTCCTCCGCACTATACTGTGAAGGAGTTGCAAAAGACTAGACAAACTGGGGGGGGGGGGGGTCATAAGCCTTTCCCATCAAGATCCACTTTGTATCTTCTAAGCATCACCTGGGTGGTAGGTTGTACTTCAACTGGTAAATACACACAACACAGACAATGAATTTGCATAAAATCTAATAATATTTGAAACAGTTTTGTACTTACCAAGAAAATCAGGTTTGTTTAAAATCTAGGAGGCAGAAAATAGATCTTGCCAATAATTTCCAGTACCACCAGAAGTACTTGTACCACTGGTTGGGAACCCTTGAGACCACACTTCCATAGTTGATGTAGGATACTCCTTGATGCACCTTCCTTCCCTGCATTACATTCATGTTTTTGTCCTACTTAAGGTCTTGAGGAATGATTGTGTTTGGTTTCCCTGACTCAGCCTTATGTCTTCTCCATAGCTGAAGATGGGAGGAGTCTCATGGTCCTCCTAAAGTCAATTGTAATGTCTACATTTATTCCAGTATCGCTGTTCTAGTTTGCTTCCCTTCATGAAGGCCCCTCATCACTGTAGTTAGTCTATTTTAAAATATTTTCTTATTACTGTGGCAAAGTGCAGTCATTAGCATATACCGGCAATGACAAAGGAGTATCAGCGTTAATGGTCAATAAGGTGCTTACACATTGAGGCCTACACGTTAGGAAGTTTCAGATCTTGTTATACATTTTTGGGAAGTCATCCATTTAATTCAGTTCTTCATGTAGTTTTATTGCATGAACAGCCACAATTTTTTATGTCCTCCGCTGATCTATTACTCCTGAAGGCATTTAGAGGTGATCTCCGAGTTCTTCAGTGTTTTCCTTCATGTGGTTCATTTGCCACCATAAACAGTCCAGAAACCCAAATAACTTACTATTTGTGAATTCATAAATTCAATATATCAAATATATATTAAAAGCATATCCAGCCTAGAAGAAAACGTCAGAGCTCAACTTTTCCTTTTTTAAATTGGCAACCAAAAGTTACAAATCTAGGCTAAACGGAACAAACAGAGTGGGTAAAAAAATGCGGGCCCTCCACCTTCACCCCCGATTGATAAAGTGAGAATGAGAAAAAGACTGGAAAAGATTAGGAATGAGGGAACGGGGTCTGCCGGTATTCACTCTGAATTTCTTGCCTATTTGTGGTAACATATTTTGATTTTTCCCTGAAACGCTCCAAAAGGAAATAAAAAAAAATCACCATACTTCCTCTTTCCTGCTCTGGGTGATGTCTCCATGGTCTGCTGGGTTTCCCGCGGCAGTTGTGGCTCTTATGTCATGGTTCTGGCACTGTCTCATCATGAATCCACAAGTATGTTATCAAGCTGGTAACTCTTCCTGGTCAATCAGCACAGCCCTGCATTACCCCGTGGTAGGCCGCAGGCTAAAGAAGGAAGACCTCTGCTGGCTGCTCGCTGATGGTGATCGTGGACTGCAGTGGACACAGAAGGACAAACTGCACCTGGTCAAGAAAACAGAGCTGGGAGAAGGACACCAGAGCCACCACCTTCGCTGTTACTGGAGCCAGAGGAAAACCGGTCAGTAAGTTACTTTTCAGAAATTTGCTAAAAATGTTATTTGGAACAAACCATGGAAGAATTAAGCAGATCGCCTGAATCAAATACACAAGAATGTTGTTCATCTCTAGAGAAGAACCTTGTAGACCCCTTCTACACAGGACATGATCTGCTTCAATTCCTGCTGTCTGAGAGGTGCTCCGAGGTCTATGCTTTTAGGACTTCTAGATAAAATAAACAGGGCAAAACAGCCAGAGTCTTCCTCTTAGACGAAAATCAAAGATGGCGGCGCGAAACAGAAAAAGATGCGACGCCGCACAGGATCATCGAAGGTAAGTTTTTTTTTATCATTATGGTTAACGGGTCCTGGGGCATGGCATGGATTATTACTTGAAGGAAAAAAAAAATGTCAGGGTGTTGGTCCACTTTAATTCATCCAATTGTGGTTGCATTTGATTACTGCACCCTCCCCCTTGTGTAACCAGCCAAAGGAAATATACATTTATGTTGTTCCGGGGGCAAATATAAGTATTTAGTAATCAGATTAAAAATTTTGAGTGAGGAGCAGGGTAAATGTGATTAAAATGGTAGAATAAAATACCCCAAACGCAATGATCCACACATAGATGCAGCATCCCTCATTGTGAACACAATGGCAGCGCTGTAATGGAGAAATCACTCACACATCGCAGAAAGATATTTGTCAGCTATGAGCTATTTACATCCCAATATACAATATACAATGATATTACATCAGAGCAGGATATCAAGGTGCTGATCTTACAGCTATAACATTAACCAGCATCCTGGTTGCACCAGGCGAGGGTGGGGGGGGGGGGTGGTTGGCTCTTACAATGTAAGGAGGATAACACATCTCTGTTTGTTAAATTGCACAGCAGCAGAGAGAAAGGCAGCAGCACAAGGAAAAAACCTCTCAGTCTCAAATTCAGTGCATTCAGTGATGCTGTCTCTGTGCAAGGTAAAAGTAAGATGCTTAAAGGGTTTCTCTATTTGTAAATGGGGGCAGGCAGAGGTCATGGTCTGGAGGTCTGGAGGTCTGGAGCACAGAGAAGGCAGAGATCATGGTCTGGAGGTCTGGAGCACAGAGCAGGCAGAGGTCATGGCCTGGAGCATAGAGCAGGCAGAAGTCATGTTCTGGAGGTCTGGAGCACAGAGCAGGCAGAGGTCATGGTATGGAGGTCTGGAGCACAGAGCAGGCAGAGGTCATGGCCTGGAGCATAGAGCAGGCAGAAGTCATGTTCTGGAGGTCTGGAGCACATGGCAGGTGGAGGTCATTGTCTGGGGTTCTGAATCACAGGGAAGGCTGAGGTCATAATCTAGAGAACCTGCATCACAGGGCAGGCTAAGGTCATAGTCTGGAGGTCTCGAGCATTGGGCAGGCAAAGATCATGGTCTGGAGGCCTGAAGAAGTACAGGCAGAGCTTATGGGCTGGAGGTCTGGAGTACAAGCCAGGCAGAGGTCAGGGTCTGGGGCACAGGGCAGGCAGAGGTCATGGTCTGGGGGTCTGGACCACATGGCAGGCAGAGGTCATGGTCTGGAGGTCTGGAGCACAGGGCCGGTGGAAGTCATGATCTGGAGCAGAGGGAAGACAGAGATCATAGTCTGAGGCTCTGGAGCACAGGGCAGGCAGAGGTCATGGTCTGGAGTTCTGAAACACAGGGCAGGCTGAGGTCATAGTCTGGAGATCTGGAACACAGGGCAGGCTGAGGTTATGGTCTGGAGATCTTGAGCATTGGGCAGGCAGAGGTCATGGTCTGGAGCACAGGGCAGACAGAGGTCATAGTCTGGAGAACAGAGCAGATAGAGGTCCTGGTCTGAGGGTCTGGAGCACAGGGCAGCAGTGGTCATGGTCTGGGGGTCTGGAGCATAGGGCAGACAGAGGTCATGGTCTGGAAAAGAAGGCAGGAGGAAGTCATGGCCTGGAACAGAGAGCAGGTTGAGGTCATGGTCTGGGGGATTGGAGCACAGAGCAGGCAGGGGTCATGGTCTGGAGCACAGAGCAGGCAAAGATCATGGTCTGGGGGATTGGAGCACAGAGCAGGCAGGGGTCATGGTCTGGAGCACAGAGCAGGCAAATATCATGGTCTGGGGGATTGGAGCACAGAGCAGGCAGAGGTCATGGTCTGGAGGTCTGGAGCACAGGGCAGACAGAGATCATGGTCATGGTCTGGAGGTCTGGAGTACAGGGCAGGCAGCATTTCCTCATATCCTGAATAAGAGGAAATGCTGTCTGCCCTGTGCTCCAGACCTCCAGACCATAATATTCTTTAATATTCTGTTCTTACAGCAAAACGCTTATAGAAATAAAAGAGTAATTAACAGAAAGAAGTGCTTACCTTACCTGTATAGTTACCGATATCTTAAGAGCGACCCAGAGTGCTCAGCATAGATGACATAATCACCGCAGAATAGTAGAATGATTATTTTAGATCACGTGTGATGTCATACAGTAGGTAGAATATTCCAGATAGCAGAAAGAGCACCAGTCTATACGGGGTGAGGGACGGCATGTAATTAAAAAATGAAGCTGTGATTCTGCCGCCCAGGATGTCACCTATAAGAGAGCTCAGCAATATCCTGAGACCTCCAGTAATAATCCCCCTGTGTCTCATCACCAAGAAAAGATTCCACTGTGGCCTGAGCTGTGAGGTGATGCAACTCTAGGCAAAACTTTCTTTCTCAAACTTTTCTTTTACTCCAACAGGTCAAGTGTGATTGATCCCCACTCACATGTTAATGAAAAGTAACCGGCACTGCTACAGAACCACTGAACCTCCTTTCTGGGGATTCACAATTGTGGCCTGTTATAGAAACACATCTTGAGATCCTTGATAAAAGACGTACAAGGTCTAACCTGTCAGGGCTATCGGGTATGAACCCTGATTGTGGAGACTAATGGACCGGCTTCCCTCTCGACCGGGAAGCCTGGAATCTAAGGACCAACCTGGTTTTCACTAGAGCCCCTGAAGGTGGATATAGACTGGGCTGCAACAAGGTCCCAGGTCAGGCAAGCTAGGAGGAAGGTACCTTGATAATGGAGGTACAGGATCTGGCCTTAGGAAACCTCCGTTGCTGCTGAACAGACCCAAATTCACTTCAGATTTCTGCTTAAGCACCCGCCAAAGTCACCTGAGAATGAGACCACAGAGCCCTCGGACCAAGTGCTCAGTCAGACTCTCGGGGATATAGAGGTGATCCTGGCTAAGGTGAGGTCTCAATATGCAAACATATTCAGTGGCTACTTGGATCTTCAGAATTTCTCAGTGAAACTGAGCTGTAATACTACCAACTGGTTCATCGCATGCTGCAAGCCCTGAAGGGCTTTGTGGCTCATAAACCTTTCCATTGAGCATGAAATTTTTGATCCGTATGTAGAGGTGAGCTCTTATTATGAAATATTATTCAGTGGCCACTTGGACCTTCAGAAGCTCTCAGCTAAACTGAGCTGTGATCCTACCATCTGGTTCATCGCATGCTGCAAGCCCTGAAGGGCTTTGCGGCCCATAAACCTTTCCATTGAGCACAAATTTTTGGTCCATATGGACACAAAAAAAGAAAGGTCATTAAAAAGCGCACAAGCCGCTACATGCTTATTAATGACCTCCTCACCTTACTACACTGCCGACTCCCGGACCGCTCGCTCTCGTTCTGCCATTTTGATATACCCAGGAGTATGTATTCCACAATTCTCCCGGGTGTAGCCTTTGCCTTAAGTCTGTGCCGGCCCCTCTCAGAGAGCTGCTAGCTTCCTCTTCTGATTCAGCGAGTGGTAGTGATGGTGGCTGCAAGGCAGCATGGTATGCGGGGGGTGGGTAGAGGGGGTGATGGTCATCGTGGAAACTCCAGGGAAGAAAGCTGTGCTTCCTTTGGTTTCATGGAGTGCATTTCCTGTGCTCCATAAAACCAGAAACAGCAGTCATCTGTGTGCTGCGGGGACATCCGGACCTGTGTGGGAAAGGTGAGTAAGTGTCACGGATCTGCAAGGTGTGACCAGCAAGTGATAGACACTGAGGCCAAACTAAATGATGACTTATTGTGACAGGGTGAAAATGCAGCACAGCAAACACAACTATATACAGTGACCCTGCACCTACACTGAATAAAAACACAGCACACAGCCAGAAATATACACAAACCAAGGATATATACAGCCCCCCCCCCCCTTTAGTGCCCCCCCTGACCTGCTGCACCCAGGGCAAGTGCCCCCCGACCCCCCCCCCCCCCTAGCTACGCCCCAGGAAGGCAATCAGATACTGGAGCCCTGAGCCTTGTCTGTGGAGCTGATTTAAAACCAGATGATTGGTGGCTGCAGCTGGGCACTTACCCCACATGGAGTGCCTGCGAGAGCCACCTGATGGGCAGGCTGCACAGAAACATTGCAAAGATTGAGGTGAAACAGTGCTACCAGCAGGTGGCTAAGGAGTACTGCGGCCAGGGATCAAGCCCTTTCCTGACAGTAAGTACTATGGACAATTTTTTATTTTGGGCTTGTGGTCCACTTTAAATGACCTTTTGGAGCAGTTTTGTATTTACAGAGAAAATTAGGCTTGGGTAAAATGTAGATGGCAGCAGATCAGGTTGGGTACAGGCAGGGACGACTGGACCAAGGAGCTTTTGAGCCCCACCTATGTGCTTCCCAAATAGCCAACAGGTGACACTATCCCCTCGATTCAAAATGCAAAAGTTAATTGATTTCGGATCGAGAATCGTAAGTTTGGGTGGGTGTTATATTTTTTCCTGTTTTTTTGGCCATTTCCGACTCGCACGAGCCTACATACGATTTCGTATATGCTCTTACGATCATCGCAAGTTCGTTCCTAAATTGTAGGATCAAAACCTAAAACTTAGGATCAAAACCTAAAACTTAGGATCAAAACCTAAAACTTAGGATAATCGGATGTGTTTCCGTGTGATTCAGAGAGCAGTTTTCCAACCTCTAAATACGTTTTAATAGAAAGCCACTGGCGACACCTTTTAGCAGTCGGATTGCTGTTCGTGAACAGGTTTTTTGGCTATGTGGAGGAGTCTGCGCGTCTTGAGCTCCAATGAACTGCATGTATCAGCATGGCCGAGGCCATAAATTGTATAGCAATGCATACCTGATTCATGTATGCCTTATAAAAGCATTTTAATGTGGACCTTAATTAGTCCTTTGCATGTAAACCTTTATTTTGCAATATATTTGCGTCAATTAAAGAAACTTATGTCCTTTGTTATTTATTTTTAAATTGATATACTAGAATAATATTTTTAATTTGAATTTATTGGTGTAGTTGTTTACCTTTGCTTTGTTTAATTATTTTAGCTCATCTTTGGTCAGATGCATCACACTTACTGAGGAGAGGAGAGCGGGATAAAGTGCAGGATGTGGGTTACTGCTGTATTTTGCACAGACACAGCAGAGCTGGGGGCACGGAAAGGTCAGAAATCAAAGAATGCAGAGCAACACAGTCACAAGGCCCTTTCTGTTTGCAGGCTGCCCGATAATACCTGAGCCACCATCTTGGCTGTGTCTAGACTCATAACATGCAGAAGTTGCTGGGTGTTTTTTATATTTGAGAGCAATCTGTATGGAGAGGGTGTGGGTAACCACACACAAAATTTAAAGTTGTACCATTTGAAGCCAAAATATTAAAATTAAATCCACAAGTAACAAATGCAAGTTAACTAAAAATTAAACAAAGTAAGATTTACTTATGCAAATGCATTCATTAATGGTTGGTTACTACAAAATGAATGAAATAAAGAAAAAAAAACAAAACAAATATTTAGAATGCACTTTAATGAGGTAAGTTTGTAGTGCGCAGCCGCAAGATCAGAAGGATTTACGTCCAGACAAAAAAGGAAAAAGGGCAAAACCAATGTTGCAACCTGAGAAATGAAACGGAAAATTCAGGATGGAAACTGACATAGGTCTGATTCCCGAACTGCCATACGAACGGACGGACATTTTAGGATAGAAACGTATTAGCTTATAGAATCACTCGCAAGTTCATACGAACGCACGAGCGTTCGGGAAAAATAGGATGATCGGCACCAAAATCAAAGCTGTTACATGTTTCTTTGAATCGACCCATATATTTTTGCAGAGAAAGATCATGGGCAGGAGTTGCTGTGGCAACTTTTAAATGGATAGTAAAGAAGCTTGGTGGGTTGTTTGTGGCCCATCGCAACAGAAATGCAGAAGCTACACCATTGCAGGACATGAGCAGGGCGTCTTGGCTGGGGTGTACAATGGGGCTGGGTACAGGGAGAGAGGTTGAGGGGGCAGAGACTGGACTATTAGAAGAGGAATGAGTGAATATTATAAGTTATTTGGTCAGGTGGGTGACATGTGAGGGGCTACTGTAATCCAATCTTATGCTGTAGAATGATTCCCGGAATAACCCACAACTGGACACGGTCTCCTTTCTTTATTAAACTGGGACATCCACCCACTCTCACAGGGTTCAGCTTCACCATATTCTCTCAACTTATAAACTGAACCCACTTTCTTAGTGTGTCATATCAGTAAGGCCCTTTCTCAACCTCAGTGCTCCTGTTGGGAACCACCCCACGCCAAGCTAAGCAACTTCGGGGTGATCAGGACCAACACAAATTGGGACCCCGGGCTCGAGTCACAGGATCTCTCCATTCAGCATCCTCAGGGAGGGTCTAGGGGTTGACTTCCCACTAGGACTCCAAGGACAGGGTCAATAAATCAAAGGAGGGCCAACGCTAAACTTAAAGTCATTTGATAAGGGAGGATAATCTTTGACAGGGGCAATCTAGACACAGGTACTTCCCTGACAATGATAAAGAACCGTGGTCAGATCCCTTTTTGCTCTGCACGTTCAGAGACTCTCGTTCGGTCTTCCAAAATAATCTAAGGGAGTGAAATATACACGTACCGAAGGACACAAACATAACAGTTTGTACTCGATGTTACACGGGAAAGCACTTTCCCGCTCCACCCAGTGACACTTTATTTTTATATCGAAGTAAAAAAACATAGCCCACGTCATCTATTGCACATCATCATATAAGGAAAAATCTAATTACTGCCTCAATAATTGCTCATCACAGCCACAGATCATATTCTTAAGAATGTTGGTGACGCCTGTGGGGCCGGACATAATAAGGTGTTGTCTGGCTCCTCCGTGCCATCTAGTTCACAGAAATGTGTTAACAGCAGCGCGCTTCATTAACTTTATTGCTCAAATTTCAGTACAAGCAAAAGGAAAGAATCAGCGCAGAGATAAGTGGCTAACTGGGGGTTTATTTCACCTTTATTAGCCACTAAAGCTTACAATGCAAATATAGGAATATGAAATCAAGTGATGTAAATGGAGAGAGGGAATGTTCATATATATATATAGTTCATATATATATTCATTTTATTGATTCTGACCTTCATCCATCACAACAACGTCTCAGAACAAACACTCCTGAGGGGCACCTCTTCCTTCCAGGGACTGTCAGAGCCTTGGTCCTTGGTGAATGCCAAAAGAGGTTTGAACAATCCATCTCCACATTAAGCCTGGAGATGATTTGTACTTTGATTAGGCCCACACCATTTTGTCAGTTGTTTTTCTTGAACTCTTAATAAAATTGACACCTAAGACCTTAGAGAGCCAAATTAGTTGTCACGAGTGTGTCGAACTGTCTTTTAATTCAATTTGGCTAAAACACAGGTGGAACAGTCTTTTGATGAGGCAAGAAAAGTCCACTGCAAAACAAACCATACATTTAAGATGCAAATAGCAGCTATTGTGGATTTTAACTAGCAATAGTAATCTTGTTAAGTAAAACATCTTGGAAGGCTCTTCCAAACTCCTGATTCCTTAGGCTGTAGATCAAAGGATTAAGCAGAGGCAAGACCACGGTGGACATTAAAGTGGTCAATTTGTCAAAAGGAAAATCAACTTTAGGCTTGGGGCAAAAATAATTGAAAGCTGTTGAGCTATAAAACAAGAAGACCACAGTCAGGTGAGAGGAACACGTCGAAAACACTTTGCTTTTGTTGACAGGCATTTTGAGGACCGTCTTCAATATAGAGACGTAAGGAAGGAAGGTGATCAACATTATCCCAAAAAGGCCAGAGGTTCCCAAAGTAAAGATAAGTAGAACATTCTCCCAAACGCCGCTGCAAGCTATTTTTAGCAACTGGGGCAGGTCACAGACGAAGCTCTCGATAATGTTTGATGTGCAAAACTTTAATTTTAGTGCAAAAAGTGTGAATACTAAAGAATAGCAGGAAGCAAAAATCCACGACACGGCCACCAGCTGCATACACAACCTCCAGCGCATCATCTGCATGTAATGTAACGGGTGACAGATGGCGACATAGCGATCGTAGGACATGGCCGCCAACAACAACACATCAGAGGTGACATAGGAGAGAAAAAAGAAATATTGCGCTATGCACGCTCTTATGGAAATCTGTCTCTTTTTGGTGTGAAGGTCAAATAACATTCGTGGAACGATGACTGAGGAGAAGCAGAGGTCTACACCGGCCAAGTTCCCCAGGAAGAAATACATGGGGATGTGGAGGCGAGAATCATTGATTATGAGGCAGATGATCAGCAAGTTCCAGGTGAGGGTCAGAAGGTAGATGAGAAGGAAGATGAGGAAGAGAAGAAGCTGAAGACTTGGGAGGTCAGACAGGCCGGACAGGTATAGATCAGTTATTCCTGTTTGGTTCTCCATTAAGTCAACCAGAACTTGTATGAAGACAAATAATAACAAATAAATTACAAATAATACAAATAATAAATAATAATAGTTTGCTTGTACATTGCAAAATGTACATATGAATTGTTAAATCGTAAATACCGTATTTGCCGGCGTATAAGACGACTGACCCCCCAACATTTCCACTCAAGATATAGAGTTTGTTATATACTCACCGTATAAGACGACTCCCTCTTCCGCACACCAAATAAAATGTAAAAGAACATCAGATTTTATTTCAACATGTTAATTCCCTTCCCCGGAGTCCCTGGGTGGCTACTTACAGTCATACTTTCTGGCTTCTTACAGTCATGGGGGCATCCCTCAATACAGGCATGGGGGCATCCCTCAATACAGGCATGGGGGCATCCCTCAATACAGGCATGGGGGCATCCCTCAATACAGGCATGGGGGCATCCCTCAATACAGGCATGGGGGCATCCCTCAGTACAGGCATGGGGGCATCCCTCAGTACAGGCATGGGGGCATCCCTCAATACAGGCATGGGGGCATCCCTCAATACAGGCATGGGGGCATCCCTCAATACAGGCATGGGGGCATCCCTCAATACAGGCATGGGGGCATCCCTCAATACAGGCATGGGGGCATCCCTCAATACAGGCATGGGGGCATCCCTCAGTACAGGCATGGGGGCATCCCTCAGTACAGGCATGGGGGCATCCCTCAATACAGGCATGGGGGCATCTCTCAATACAGGCATGGGGGCATCCCTCAATACAGGCATGAGGGCATCCCTCAGTACAGGCATGGGGCCATCCCTCAGTACAGGCATGGGGGCATCCCTCAGTACAGGCATGGGGGCATCCCTCAGTACAGGCATGGGGGCATCCCTCAGTACAGGCATGGGGGCATCCCTCAGTACAGGCATGGGGCCATCCCTCAGTACAGGCATGGGGGCATCCCTCAGTACAGGCATGGGGGCATCCCTCAGTACAGGCATGGGGGCATCCCTCAGTACAGGCATGGAGGCATCCCTCAGTACAGGCATGGGGGCATCCCTCAGTACAGGCATGGGGGCATCCCTCAGTACAGGCATGGAGGCATCCCTCAATACAGGCATGGAGGCATCCCTCAGTACAGGCATGGGGGCATCCCTCAGTACAGGCATGGGGCATCCCTCAGTACAGGCATGGGGCATCCCTCAGTACAGGCATGGGGGCATCCCTCAGTACAGGCATGGGGGCATCCCTCAGTACAGGCATGGGAGCATTCCTCAGTACAGGCATGGGGGCATCCCTCAATACAGGCATGGGGGCATCCCTCAATACAGGCATGGGGGCATCCCTCAGTATAGGCATGGGGGCATCTCTCAATACAGGCATGGGGGCATCCCTCAATACAGGCATGGGGGCATCCCTCAATACAGGCATGGGGGCATCCCTCAATACAGGCATGGGGGCATCCCTCAATACAGGCATGGGGGCATCCCTCAATACAGGCATGGGGGCATCCCTCAATACAGGCATGAGGGCATCCCTCAATACAGGCATGGGGGCATCCCTCAGTACAGGCATGGGGCATCCCTCAGTACAGGCATGGGGGCATCCCTCAATACAGGCATGGGGGCATCCCTCAGTACAGGCATGGGGGCATCCCTCAGTACAGGCATGGGGCATCCCTCAATACAGGCATGGGGGCATCCCTCAATACAGGCATGGGGCATCCCTCAGTACAGGCATGGGGCATCCCTCAATACAGGCATGGGGGCATCCCTCAGTACAGGCATGGGGGCATCCCTCAATACAGGCATGGGGGCATCCCTCAGTACAGGCATGGGGGCATCCCTCAATACAGGCATGGTGGAATCCCTCAGTATAGGCATGGGGCATCCCTCAGTACAGGCATGGGGGCATCCCTCAGTACAGGCATGGGGGGCATCCCTCAGTACAGGCATGGGGGGCATCCCTCAGTACAGGCATGGGGGGCATCCCTCAGTACAGGCATGGGAGCATTCCTCAGTACAGGCATGGGGGCATCCCTCAATACAGGCATGGTGGAATCCCTCAGTATAGGCATGGGGCATCCCTCAGTACAGGCATGGGGGCATCCCTCAATACAGGCATGACGGCATCCCTCAATACAGGCATGGGGGCATCCCTCAGTACAGGCATGGGGCATCCCTCTGTACAGGCATGGGGACATCCCTCAATACAGGCATGGGGGCATCCCTCAGTACAGGCATGGGGGCATCCCTCAATACAGGCATGGGGGCATCCCTCAGTACAGGCATGGGGCATCCCTCAGTACAGGCATGGGGCATCCCTCAGTACAGGCATGGGGGCATCCCTCAGTACAGGCATGGGGGCATCCCTCAGTACAGGCATGGGGGCATCCCTCAGTACAGGCATGGGGGCATCCCTCAGTACAGGCATGGGGGCATCCCTCAGTACAGGCATGGGGGCATCCCTCAGTACAGGCATGGGGGCATCCCTCAGTACAGGCATGAGGGCATCCCTCAGTACAGGCATGGGGGCATCCCTCAATACAGGCATGGGGGCATCCCTCAATACAGGCATGAGGGCATCCCTCAGTACAGGCATGGGGGCATCCCTCTGTACAGGCATGGGGGCATCCCTCAATACAGGCATGGGGGCATCCCTCAGTACAGGCATGGGGGCATCCCTCTGTACAGGCATGGGGGCATCCCTCAACACAGGCATGGGGCCATCCCTCAATACAGGCATGGGGCATCCCTCAGTACAGGCATGGGGGCATCCCTCAATACAGGCATGGGAGCATCCCTCAATACAGGCATGGTGGAATCCCTCAATACAGGCATGGGGCATCCCTCAGTACAGGCATGGGGGCATCCCTCAATACAGGCATGACGGCATCCCTCAATACAGGCATGGGGACATCCCTCAGTACAGGCATGGGGGCATCCCTCAATACAGGCATGACGGCATCCCTCAATACAGGCATGGGGCATCCCTCAATACAGGCATGGGGCATCCCTCAATACAGGCATGGGGGCATCCCTCAATACAGGCATGGTGGAATCCCTCAATACAGGCATGAGGCATCCCTCAATATAGGCATGGGGCATCCCTCAGTACAGGCATGGGGCATCCCTCAATACAGGCATGGGGCATCCCTCAATACAGGCATGGGGGCATCCCTCAATACAGGCATGGGGCATCCCTCAATACAGGCATGGGGGCATCCCTCAATACAGGCATGGTGGAATCCCTCAGTATAGGCATGGGGACATCCCTCAGTACAGGCATGGGGGCATCCCTCAATACAGGCATGACGGCATCCCTCAATACAGGCATGGGGGCATCCCTCAATACAGGCATGACGGCATCCCTCAATACAGGCATGGGGCATCCCTCAATACAGGCATGGGGGCATCCCTCAATACAGGCATGGGGGCATCCCTCAGTACAGGCATGGGGGCATCCCTCAGTACAGGCATGGGGGCATCCCTCAATACAGGCATGGGGGCATCCCTCAGTACAGGCATGGGGGCATCCCTCAGTACAGGCATGGGGGCATCCCTCAGTACAGGCATGGGGGCATTCCTCAGTACAGGCATGGGGCATCCCTCAGTACAGGCATGGGGGCATCCCTCAATACAGGCATGAGGGCATCCCTCAGTACAGGCATGGGGGCATCCCTCAGTACAGGCATGGGGCATCCCTCAGTACAGGCATGGGAGCATCCCTCAGTACAGGCATGGGGGCATCCCTCAATACAGGCATGGGGGCATCCCTCAGTACAGGCATGGGGGCATCCCTCAGTACAGGCATGGGGCATCCCTCAGTACAGGCATGGGAGCATCCCTCAGTACAGGCATGGGGGCATCCCTTAATACAGGCATGGGGGCATCCCTCAGTACAGGCATGGGGGCATCCCTCCATACACGCATGGGGGCATCCCTCAATACAGGCATGGGGGCATCCCTCAGTACAGGCATGGGGCATCCCTCAGTACAGGCATGGGGGCATCCCTCAGTACAGGTATGGGGGCATCCCTCAATACAGGCATGGGGGCATCCCTCAATACAGGCATGGGGGCATCCCTCAATACAGGCATGGGGGCATCCCTCAATACAGGCATGGGGGCATCCCTCAGTACAGGCATGGGGGCATCCCTCAATACAGGCATGGGGGCATCCCTCAATACAGGCTTGGGGGCATCCCTCAATACACGCATGGGGGAATCCCTCAATACAGGCATGGGGGCATCCCTCAGTACAGGCATGGGGCATCCCTCAGTACAGGCATGGGGGCATCCCTCAGTACAGGCATGGGGGCATCCCTCAATACAGGCATGGGGGCATCCCTCAATACAGGCATGGGGGCATCCCTCAATACAGGCATGGGGGCATCCCTCAATACAGGCATGGGGGCATCCCTCAATACAGGCATGGGGGCATCCCTCAATACAGGCATGGGGGCATCCCTCAGTACAGGCATGGTGCATCCCTCAGTACAGGCATGGGGCCATCCCTCAGTACAGGCATGGGGGCATCCCTCAGTACAGGCATGGGGGCATCCCTCAGTACAGGCATGGGGGCATCCCTCAGTACAGGCATGGGGGCATCCCTCAGTACAGGCATGGGGGCATCCCTCAGTACAGGCATGGGGCATCCCTCAATACAGGCATGGGGGCATCCCTCAATACACGCATGGGGGCATCCCTCAATACAGGCATGGGGGCATCCCTCAATACACTCATGGGGGCATCCCTCAGTACAGGCATGGGGGCATCCCTCAATACACTCATGGGGGCATCCCTCAGTACAGCCAGCGAGTGGACCCACTCCCTCCTCCCCCTGCCCCGCCGCTCACACACTTACCGATGGTCGGATGGCCGGTCTGCCCGTCCCTGCTGTTCCTGTCGCCGCCGCCGCCGCAAACACGCACACACATTCATGCTTACCGGCACTTCCTGGCTGTTGCGCGCTGGTCGTCGGTGGGCGTGCCCCAGATGGCCGGCGTCCATTATTTTCATTGGACGGCGGCCATCTGGGACACGTCCACCGACGACCAGCGCGCAACAGCCAGGAAGTGAAGTAAGCATGAATGTGTGTGTGTGTGTGTTAGTGTGTATGAGAGCGGCGGCAACAGGAACAGCAGGGACGGGCAGGCCAGCCAGCCACAACGGCCGCCCCTCACCCTCACCGTATAAGGTGCACCCGGCGTATAAGACGACCCCCCCACTGGAAGGCATGTTTTACAGGGGGAAAAAGTCGTCTTATACGCCGGCAAATACGGTAGTTTTATTACCACCAAGTATATACGCTATATAAACACAAGTATGCACAAGTATTGCACTCACTCAATCTTTGACAATCTTTGACATCAAAAAAGATTTTATTGTAGTTATTTAAAACCAGTTAAAACCAGCATGTCATGCCATAAGCAATATTAACCTCCAGGGGGTGCTGTCTCTCTCAAACGTGCATACACTATAAATATCGAAAAAATAAACCAATCTTATATTTCCCTGCAAATCCCCCAAAAAGTGCTAATGCTTAATAAAGTGCATCCATTTCAAGTACAACATGTGCAAAAAAATTTTTTTAGCCCAATACAGGAGTAAAGTGAAATAAGGGAAACAAACAAAACATGTATTACTGACCTTTATTACTGTGCATCCATAAGATAGTTTTGCCTTGAAAAAGAGACCTGGAAGTCTCGAAACGCGTTGCTGCGGGGGGCGCTGCCAGCACCTTATGGATGCACAGTAATAGTGGTCAGTAATACATGTTCTGTTTGTTTCCCTTATTTCACTTTACTCCTGTATTGGGCTAAAATGATTTTTTTTGCAAATGTTGTACTTGAAATGGATGCACTTTATTAAGCATTAGTATTTTTGGGGGATTTGCGGGGAAATATAAGATTGGTTTATTTATTTGATATTTATAGTATATGTACGTTTGAGAGAGACAGCACCCCCTGGAGGCTAATAAGGCTTATGGCATGACATGCTGGTTTTAATTGGTTTTAAATGGCTACAATAAAATCTTTTTTCATGTCAAAGATTGAGTAGGTCTATATGTTACATACACACAGTGTCACTATAGTCAAGCCATTCCACCTGCTTGCCAGCAGAGGGCACTCAAGCGTCCTAGATGCCCACAGATGCATGCTAGGACAGCGTCTGCCGGTGAGCGTGAGCGGCTCGCACCCACAGCAGTTCATCTACCTGTGTGTGGTGTGCGTGCAAAACCTCGTTCGTTTGTGCGCAGGTTCAAGGACCAATATGCCCAGTTGGTCCCAACCTTTAGTACTAGTTGGTTATTTCTCTGCTTAGCTCCTGAGTTCCTGTGTTCCGATTTCCTGTCCACAACCCAGCTTTCCTCTGACTATGATCCTTATCTCCTCTCCAACCCCAACTTCGATTCTGCTCGGCCTGCCCCCGACCTGGCCCGTTTATCATTTCTGAACCTGCTCTGCCTGCCCCCGACTTGGCCGTTTATCATTTCTGAACCTGCTCTTCCTGCCCCCGACTTGGCCCGTTTATCATTTCTGAACCTGCTCTTCCTGCCCCCGACTTGGCCGTTTATCATTTCTGAACCTGCTCTTCCTGCCCCCCAACCTGGCCCATTTATCATTTCTGAACCTGCTCTTCCTGCCCCCGACCTGGCCCCTTTATCATTTCTGAACCTGCTCTGCCTGCCCCCGACTTGGCCGTTTATCATTTCTGAACCTGCTCTTCCTGCCCCCGACTTGGCCCGTTTATCATTTCTGAACCTGCTCTTCCTGCCCCCCAACCTGGCCCATTTATCATTTCTGAACCTGCTCTTCCTGCCCCCGACCTGGCCCCTTTATCATTTCTGAACCTGCTCTTCCTGCCCCCCGACTTGGCCGTTTATCACTTCTGAACCTGCTCTGCCTGCCCCCGACTTGGCCCGTTTATCATTTCTGAACCTGCTCTGCCTGCCCCCGACTTGGCCGTTTATCATTTCTGAACCTGCTCTTCCTGCCCCCGACTTGGCCCGTTTATCATTTCTGAACCTGCTCTTCCTGCCCCCGACTTGGCCCGTTTATCATTTCTGAACCTGCTCTTCCTGCCCCCGACTTGGCCCGTTTATCATTTCTGAACCTGCTCTTCCTGCCCCCGACTTGGCCGTTTATCATTTCTGAACCTGCTCTTCCTGCCCCCGACTTGGCCCGTTTATCATTTCTGAACCTGCTCTTCCTGCCCCCGACTTGGCCCGTTTATCATTTCTAAACCTGCTCTTCCTGCCCCCGACTTGGCCGTTTATCATTTCTGAACCTGCTCTTCCTGCCCCCGACGTGGCCCATTTATCATTTCTGAACCTGCTCTTCCTGCCCCCGACTTGGCCCGTTTATCATTTCTGAACCTGCTCTTCCTGCCCCCGACTTGGCCCGTTTATCATTTCTGAACCTGCTCTTCCTGCCCCCGACTTGGCCCGTTTATCATTTCTGAACCTGCTCTTCCTGCCCCCGACTTGGCCCGTTTATCATTTCTGAACCTGCTCTTCCTGCCCCCGACTTGGCCGTTTATCATTTCTGAACCTGCTCTTCCTGCCCCCGACTTGGCCCGTTTATCATTTCTGAACCTGCTCTTCCTGCCCCCGACTTGGCCCGTTTATCATTTCTAAACCTGCTCTTCCTGCCCCCGACTTGGCCGTTTATCATTTCTGAACCTGCTCTTCCTGCCCCCGACTTGGCCGTTTATCATTTCTGAACCTGCTCTTCCTGCCCCCGACTTGGCCCGTTTATCATTTCTGAACCTGCTCTTCCTGCCCCCGACTTGGCCCGTTTATCATTTCTGAACCTGCTCTTCCTGCCCCCGACTTGGCCCGTTTATCATTTCTGAACCTGCTCTGCCAGTACACAAACTTGGCTTGTTTATCGAAGAACCTGCTCTTCCTGCCTCGTAGAGAAGCATCGAATGAAGGGGGAACCACGTATGTGAAGAGAAAATTCCATCACAAAGAAAACAGTAAAGGAATAAAATTCCAGGCACTAGATCGGATCCATGAGATATCCAACAAATGACCCTGTAGAGGGCAAACAAAATGGATATTTAATGTTGAAGCCCATCGACATCCAGGTCTGAATGAGGGTTACAGTTTCAGTTTTGTTCTTTTCTTATAGTTCCTAGAAAAGAGAATCTGACCGACAGTGTTTATGCAGAAATGGAGGGACCGAAATAACAAAAGGAAAATTAAAAGGATAGCTTAGGTTCGTAACAAACTTTGCAAGTTTGGGTTCCCAAACCCGAACACAGACATCATCCAGAAGTCTTTGTCTGATTTTGGCATCCGGTCTGAACATAGAAAACCTTAAGGTTGCAGCAGAAAGCTGATGTAACTCACCTGAGCACCGATTCTCGCCCTGCTAGCCCCTGGGCAGTGGTTGCAGCTGCAGAGCTTCAAACTGGCCCCACCTGGGGCTACAAAAAGATGTCTGTCATCTCCCATGAGTGAGGACGCTCCTGGTGCCGGCACTAGAAGTTTCCTCAGCCAGCTGAATTTTCCTATAGCTCCGTCTGGGGCCAATTTGAGACGCCACTGCCGCACGCTGACAGGAAGGGGAAGCAGTGTGCTCGTGTGTTAAACATGTCTCACGATTGTGGGCGATCGCGCTTACAGACAAGCGCCCCACGGTCATCTTGGAAACGCTGCACTTTAATTTAAGTGATCGCCAAAAAGCCTTACCTGCAACTTTTTGAAAAGCGCTGTAAAAGTGAGTTCACTCCGTTGAGTGAAAGTTTCTGTTGCAATCATTTTCCAAGCGCTGAACGCCAGTGACTGCGAGGAGCGTGCCTTGAAGGCCTGTCCCGCAGTCGCTAGGTCTGCAGGGAGCCATAACACCCTATGTATTTTATGTAGGTTACTTGTCCTACCCTCCTGTAATGTGAACTTTGTTCATTGTCACAGAATACACTGGTGCTTCACAGATGAACAATAATAATAATAATAACAATAACAATAATGATAATGATAAAAATTGCTACAGAGGCGAGAGATCTTGCAGCCCCACATCACATCGAGAGTTTAAAAAATCGGGTTGCGATATATCTCCCTCCTGCTGAAATTATAACAAACAAGATAAGTAATTCTAAAAGCCTACCAGCACTCTGGTGAGTGTTACATTGTGTATCGTTGTTACAGCCAGGCTTCAGCTTGTGTGTTTCGGTTGTAATCAGCCGTGATACATTGTAAAGCAGCCATGAGTCTGTAATTATAGTGCAAATAACTCACAGCTGGCTCACAGCTTTCTGTGATGTGTGATGAAGAGAACACTGACCAGATTGTCTCCTCTGTCTTTGTAAATGGGGCAGGCAGAGGTCATGGTCTGGAGATCTAGAGCACAAGGCAGGTAGGGGTCATGGTCTGGAGATCTAGAGCACAAGGCAGTTAGGGGTCATGGTCTGGAGGTCTAGAGCACAAGGCAGGGCAGAGGTCATAGTCTGGAAGTTTGGCACACAGAGCAGGCAGAGGTAATGGTGTGGATTTTTGGAGCACGTGGCAGGTAGAGGTCATGTTCTGGATTTCTGAAGCACAGGGCAGGCAGAGGTCATGGTCTGAAGGTCCAGGGCACAGGGCAGGCGGCAGGGGTCATGGTCTGGAATTCTGGAGCATGTGGCAGGCAGAGGTCATGCTTTGAAAGTCTGGAGACCAGGGCAGGCAGAGGTCATGGTCTGAAGGTCCAGGGCACAAGGCAGGTAGGGGTCATGGTCTGGAAGTCTGCAGCACAGGGCAGGCAGAGGTCATGGTCTGAAGGTCCAGGGCACAAGACAGGTAGGGGTCATGGTCTGGAAGTCTGGAACACAGGGCAGGCAGAGGTCATAGTCTGGAAGTTTGGCACACAGAGCAGGCAGAGGTAATGGTGTGGATTTTTGGAGCACGTGGCAGGTAGAGGTCATGTTCTGGATTTCTGAAGCACAGGGCAGGCAGATGTCATGGTCTGAAGCACAGGGCAGGCAGAGGTCATGGTCTGAAGCACAGGGCAGGCAGGGGTCATGGTCTGGAATTCTGGAGCATGTGGCAGGCAGAGGTCATGCTTTGAAAGTCTGAAGACCAGGGCAGGCAGAGGTCATGGTTTATTCTGAAGCACAGGGCAGGCCAGGGCTGGCCCAAGACATTGTGCTGCCTGGGTCCAAGAGTGAAATGCTGCCCCCCTAAATTAAAAAAAAACGAGGAGAGGTGATTTTTACTAGGCAAACTGGGGGGTTTTTCACATAGCGCAGAATCTCAATTCGGGTTTTGTTCCTTAATGTTCTTTAAGTGAAGCAAAACCCAGGATTTTCACTATCCGGGGCTTTGATATTTACTTAGGAACAACTTAGGATGCCCCTTAAAGAGGTAGTATACCAGCCCTATAGTATTATAGACACTATGGAGTTGGTTGCTCCCTTCCCCATTTCCCCAGCTGAACAGTGAGCAGATGCAAGGTTGCCTCTGGTGGAGGACTGCAAGCGACAGTTCAAAATGCAGCAGCCAGTGCTTTATACTGAAGGAGGCGCTGGTCACTGCAGTGCGCGCTGCAACTGGCTGGAGGCTGGAGGGTGCAAATTAAGGTAGAACAAAACCTGGGATTTTGCCTTATTTGGGTTTTGGTCATTGACCTTGGGGCATTTCAATTTGGGATGCCCCACTTTGTGATACCCCTGGTTTGAGGCCAGATAGGCCTAGTGCGGGAGTATGCAGCAGCTGGCCGGCATGGAAAGGCCAGCTAGGTAAGTCAACTGAGAGATCCGGGGGCTTTTACACATAAAGCATAGTGAGGAATCTGGCAGCCCTAGAGTCTTAGTCTACTTTTGGTCCATTCTAAATATAAAATACAGAAGACTGTGGAGTCAGTACAACTAACTGCCAGCAAGGGGTTAATGAGAACCCAGCTCCCAGCCACTGCTGCTCTCACCATTAACCCCTTCAGCTACAGAGGCCCAGAACAATGCAAAGAAGGATGATGAAAGTTCCGTGGCTTGTCAGTCAGGCCGGCCTTCCCCGTTCCTTGATGTGTGCAGCACGGAGTCTCCTCTCATGACATCCCCCCCCCAGCCCACTATCAACTTACAGTTATCAGTGTCTCTCCTTCATTCTCCAGCATGAAAACCCACCTGTTGCCTTTAAAATCCCTCTTTGAAGTGTGGAGGACAGAGACTGCTCCTGATTGGCCAGGGCGGCTGCCTGTCACTGGCTTCTTCTCCCCTGCATTTGATATATTGCCAGCAGCGCTTTTGATAGGCAGAGCGAAGCGCTGCTTGTAGTCTCCCAAATTCAAGTTAGTGTGAGGGGTGACCTCCACCACCATTGTGCTGTGTGCGGCCACAGGTCGGCCCTGCACTCCGGCTCATTCAGGGGCATCCCGGGACATCTCTCTTCTACCGCGAGGGACGGTGGGACTAATAGCAGAGATCCGTGGCAATCCCGGGCAAATCGGGACAGTTGGGGGGTATGCGTTTGCCTCCGCAGTCACGATGTTCCTGCCCGCTGCTGCTGTCCACCTCCACCGCCAAATATGTTCCCGCCGCTGCCAGCAAAGTGCCGCCCCCCTTAAAGTGCCACCCTGGGGCAGGCAGAGGTCGTGGTCTGGAATTCTGAAGCACAGGGCAGGCAGAGGTCATGGTCTAGGTTTCCGGAGCATAGGGCAAGCAGAGGTCATGGTCTGGAGCAAAGGGCAGGCAGAGGTCATGGTCTGAAGCACAGGGCAGGCCGGGGTCATGGTGGTGGAGGTCTAGAACATGGGACAGGCAGAGGTCATGGTCTAAAGCACATGGCAGACAGGGGTCATGGTGGTGGAGGTCTGGAGCACAGGGCAAGCAGAGGTCATGGTCTGAAGCACAGGGCAGGCAGGCGTCATGGTGGTGGAGGTCTGGAGCACAGGGCAGGCAGAGGTCATGGTCTGAAGCACAGGGCAGGCAGAGGTCATGGTCTGAAGCACAGGGCAGGCCGGGGTCATGATGGTGGAGGTCTGGAGCACAGGGCAGGCAGAGGTCATGGTCTGAAGCACAGGGCAGACAGGAGTCATGGTGGTGGAGGTCTGGAGCACAGGGCAGGCAGAGGTCATGGTCTGAAGCACAGGGCAGGCAGAGGTCATGGTCTGAAGCACAGGGCAGGCCGGGGTCATGGTGGTGGAGGTATGGAGCACAGGGCAGGCAGAGGATATGGTGGTGAAGGTGTGGAGCACAGGGCAGGCAGAGGTCATGGTCTGAAGCACAGGGCAGGCCGGGGTCATGGTGGTGGAGGTTTGGAGCACAGGGCAGGCAGAGGTCATGGTCTGAAGCACAGGGCAGGCCGGAGTCATGGTGGTGGAGGTATGGAGCATAGTGCAGGCAGAGGATATGGTGGTGGAGGTATGGAGCACAGGGCAGGCAGAGAATATGGTGGTGGAGCTGTGGAGCACAGGGCAGGCAGCAGTCATGGTGGTGCAAGTCTGGAGCACATGGCTGGGAGCATTGCTGGAATTCACAGAAAGAAGAGTTTGTCTTACCTGTATAATTACCAGTTACTACGTATCTTCATGTAAAGTAAGAGCGGCACAGTGGGCTTAGAAAAGATGACATCATCACCACACAATAGTAGAATGATTCTATTAGACCACCTGTGATTTCATCCAGTAGCTACAATGTAGCAGAAAGCACACCATTAAGGACAATGCAGATGCTGACATCCACAATAGGAACCTGCGGAGTCCGGGCGGCCTGTTGGGTGAGGACACAGCCGTATTATAGTGCGCGGTGTCTATACGGGATGAGGAGGCAGCGTGTGAGAAGAAAATAAAACTGATTTTATAGTCAAGGACATCACTATAAAAGAGCTCAGCAGTATCCTGAGACTTCCAGCAACAATCCCTCCGTGTCCCATTACTAAGAAATGATTCCACTGTGGACCGAGCTGTGAGATGAAGCAACTACAGCAAAACATTTCTCTGACATTATTTACTATACTTTTACTCTCACTTTTACCTCTGAAACCAGTTTTTATGTATTTGAATATCACAGCCCCGTAATATAGGATGTGTCCGCATTCCTGTGTTTTCCAAACCCGTCCTTGAGGCCTCCAACAGGTCATGTGGGATTGATCTTCATTTGCATGTTCATGGGATGTAACCGGTACTTCTACAGAACCACTGAACCTCCTTTCTGGGGATCCACAAAACATGGCCTGTTAAAGGAACGCACCTTGAGATCCTTGCTAATGGACGTACAAGGTCTTACCTGTCAGACTACCGGGTATGAACCCTGATTGCGGAGACTAATGTACCGGCTCACCTCTCGACCGGGAAGCCTGGAATCTAAAGACCAACCTGGCTTTCACTAGAGCCCCTGAAGGTGGAGATAAACTGAGCTGCAAGAAGGCCCCAGGTCAGGGGACCAAGGAGTGGGTTTTGCCAATTCCTGGGTAGAAGACAGACCAAAGCTGGACTGAAGACCTAGGACAAGCTGAAGTCATCGGCAGACAGAACTGGAGCAGGTTGTATACAAGCCGAGGTCATGAGCAGACAGAACTGGATTGAAGTTGTAGCAAGCCAAGATCATGGGCAGGCAGAACTGGATTGAGGTCATAACAAGCCGAGGTCATGGGCAGGTGGAACTTGATCAAATTTGTAACAAGCCAAGGTCGTGGGCAGGCAGAACTGGATCGAGGTCATACACAAGCCGAGGTCGTGGGCAGGTGGAACTGGATTGAGGTCGGAAATAAGCCGAGGTCGTGGGCAGGCGGAACTGGATCGAGATTGTAACAAGCCAAGGTTATGGGCAAGAAGAACTGGATCGATGTCTTAAACAAGCTAAGAGCTAAGGTCGTGGACAGGCAGAAATGGATCGAGGTCTTAAGCAAGCTGAGGTCGTGGGCAGGCAGAACTGGATCGAGGTTGTAACAAGCCGAGGTGGTAGGCAGGCAGAACTGGTTTGAGGTTGTAACAAGCCGAAGTCATGGCAGGCAGAACTAGATCAAGGTGGAACAAGCTAAAGTTTTGGACAGGCGGAACTGGATTGAGTTTGTACACAAGCTGAGGTCGTGGGCAGGCAGAACTGGATCAAGGTCATACACAGGCCAAGATTGTGGACAAGCAGTACTGGATTAAGGTCGTAAACATGCCAAAGTCATGGGCAGGCATAACTGGATAGAAGTTGTAAACAAGCCAAGCCAGGCAGAACTGGATCGAGGTCGTACACAGGCCGAGGTTGTGGGCAGGAAGAACTGGATCGAGGTAGTGAACAAGCCAAAGTCATGGCCAGGCGGAACTGGGTCAAGGTTGCAAACAAGCCGAAGTTGTGGGCAGGTGGAACTGGATTTAGGTTGTAACAAGCTGAGGTCGTGGGCAGGCAGAACTGGATGGAGGCTGTAACAAGCCAAGGTCGTGGGCAGGCAGAACTGGTTCGAGTTTGCAAACAAGCCCAGGTCATGGGCAGGCAGAACTGGATTGAGGTTATAAACAAGCCGAGGTCGTGGATAAGAAGAACTGGATTGAGGTTGTAAACAAGGCAAGATCGTGGGCAGGCAGAACTGGATCGGGGTCATAAACAAACCGAGGTCGTGGATAAGCAGAACTGGATCGAGATCGTAAACAAGCTGAGGTTGTGGGCTGGATTGAAGTTGTAACAAGCCAATGTCGTGGACAGGCAGAACTGGATCGAAGTTGCAACATGCCGAGGTCGTGGGCAGGCGGAACTGGATGGAGGTCGTAAATAAGGCAAGGTCCTAAGCAGGTGGAACTGAATCTAGTTCGTAACAAGCCGAGGTCTTGGGCAGGCAGAACTGGGTCGAGGTTGTAACAAGCTCAGCTAAGCTGAGCTGTGATCCTGTGATCTGGATCCTCATGTGCTGCCAGCCTGAGGGGCTTTGCAGCAAGCTGTCTTTCTCTAGAGCAGGGGTCCTTGACCCTTTTTCATTGAGCACCAATCTCCATTTTTATTCTGTATGGATGCACAAAATAAATATCTAGGTTGCATGAAATGCGCTAAAATGCATTTTAAAGAGGAACTATGGCCAAAAATGATCATAGTTCCTTTGTAGCATACAGCAGTGGGGCAGCGCGACTCGGCCTGTCAAGCTGTGCGCGGCTGCTGGTAAAAGAAAAAAACAGGCGTCAGGATCCTCTTTGGCGGCTGCCCTGGAGCAGCCTATCAGCATTCAGGGCCTACACTGGCTAGCACTGATAGGCTTGGCTGCTGACCACGCTAATAGGCTGCTTGGGGTGATGCATCCGCCTGACTGCGACCAGCCGATCAGCACTGGCCCTGAAAGCTGTAGGCTGCTCTGCAACAGCCACCAAAGAGGACCCGGAAGCAGTGAGTATCTGGACGCCTGTTTTTTTGTTTTACCAGCGGCCGTGCACAAAGGGAGCAGTTTTCGGAGCCATTTAGGCCTGGGTTAAACAGGTTGGGGTAAAGACAGGGCCGACTGGAGCCCAAAATCAGCCCAAGATTTTACTGGCTCTGTCCAGACCTTGACCAGTCCATGTGCTTCCCAAATAGTCAATTGAATTCCATTAGCTGACGATATCTTTAGAGCATCAAATCAAGCATAGGACTGGCTATAGCAACTTTTAAATGGATAGTAGTGAAGAAGTCTGATAGGTTGGGTGTGACCAATCACAGCAGAAATGCAGAAGCTGCATTATTTAAGGACAGAACATGAGCAGGGCGGCTGGGTGTACATTGGGGCAGGGTACAGAAATAGTGTTTGAGAAGAAGACTTGGGAGGCACAGAGTGGAGTGTTAGAAGAGAAATGAGTAAATATTAGCAAAAGTTTATAGGTCAGGTGGGAGAAGTGCTGGGGGCTACACCCAGCCCAGTCAGTCCCGAATAAGTAAGGCCCACTGGGAGTTCTACCTGTGCCATCTATGGCCTGGCAGCCCTCTGGGAGCAAATTAGTCAGAAGTCCTGCCAAATGCCATCTGATAGAGCATATGCGTAGCACTGGTTTAGTTGTTTCATCTGCTTCTTTAACAGTTTGAGGTTTACATTTTTAGGGGAGCTTTATGGACATTATGCCACCTCTCCCCAGTATAAATAATGGAGTATTCATGTGCAGTGTTACATACCTTTCTGGAGACCAGGCCATAGACTAGCTGCCAGCAATACCGCCTACGGCCTCCCCAAAGAGTGGAGACTGGGGAAAATCAGCAGAGGGGAGGGCCGGAGTGTCAATTGTGAGGATGATGCAGAATCAGGAGCACCGGGCAGGTACTGAAGGAGATCTGGAAAGCAAAAGTGAATTAAAGCTGACTGTATCTGAGGGGAGCCAGCGGGGAGTAAAGGGTAGAGTGTAACACCACACTAGGGTCAGGTGCCACCCGGGCTCTGGCTCTGGACTTTGACTTCCTTGCGCCAGATTTCCCTAAAACCCGGACTGGACTTTTCCCATATTTGGGCTCACTGAGCTCTGGCTCTGACCCTCTGGCTCTTGAATTACGACTCCGCTTTGGCTCTGATCCTCTGGCTTTGGGTTTATGACCCTGCTCCAGCTCTGATCCCCAACTCTTGGATTACGACTCCGCTTTGGCTCTGACCCTTTGGCTCTGGGTTTATGACCCTGCTCCAGCTCTGATCCCCAGCTCTTGGATTACGACTCTGCTCTGGCTCTGACCCTCTGGCTTTAGACACCGACCTCTCTCTGGCACTCGACCCCCGACTTGGATGACTACCTGTTTTGGGTCTCTGACCTCCGGCATTGGATTAAAGCTTTCCCTGGCTCTGGACTTTGGCTTCCTTGCATCAGATTTCCCTAAAACCCAGACTGGACTTTTCCCATATTGGGACCCCGACTTTTCTGCAGAATAGTCCAACCAGTGTACCGGTCACCTACGTGACAGTGCATGCCCCCAGCCAAGCACAGCCCGAACAGAGACACCCGAGAGGCACGGCTGAGAGGCGCTGGGACAAGGTCTCCTATTGTGACAGTTTGTAAATGTCTTTTGTCTCATCATATGCACGTGGCATAAGGTCTGTCTGTCTGTCAGCACTTTAGGAATAGTGGCTACTGATGAGAACTGGTTAGGGAGGACCAGCTGGGTCACCTTGTTAATGGGGGGGTCACTGTAAAATGGGACAGGCTTCCTAGTAGAGGCTTGCTGTTGAGCATTAGGAAGGCGTTGTATCATTGCATCATGTGGTAGGATACATCCAAGCAGGCCAGTGGAGGGAGAGTTGCTGCAGTCACGAAAGCTACTAGGGTGAGGTTGAAGAGAGTAGTTCTAGGCATAACTCACAACTTTTGAAAGCCGCAAAGAGGGACATGAGAAGCCACGCCCAGCCATGCCCCAGCCACGCCCCTAGCCACACCTTACGCCACGCTCTTAAAGGGAAACACCATCTAATAATTAAATAGGGCATTCCTCATTGTAGCCAGTGAGGGGCATCCATCGTTACAACCAGTTGGGGGCGACACAGACACACACACATACACACAGACACACACAAACACACACACATCGACACACACACATCGACACACACATACACACACAAACACAGACATACTCTCACAGAGACGCACACTCACCAGTGCAGGCGATTTCCCCTCCTATGCGAGACTCTTTCATGGAGCCCCGTCCACCTTCAGCTGAGCAGCAGCAACAGGCTCCTTTTTGGAGTCCCGTCCCCACTGAACCACCAATAAAATAAAAGAAGAGAAAAAAAACCTGCCTCCCAGACTCCCGGCTGCTGCGGCCTTTCAGACGCCCGCTGCCACATTTGGGGGCAGGTGGCAGCGAGCGTCTGAGAGGCCGCTGCAACCCTCTGGGTGAAGGCGTGGGACATAGCAGCAACGGCGCGGGACATAGCGGCGACGGCGCGGGACAAGTGCATGCACCGCGGGATGCGGGACCAACTGTCAAAATCTGGACAGTCCCGGGAATATCGGGATGGTTGAGGGGTATGGTTCTATTGCTTACTGTAGCCCTCATGCACCGGGTGTTCAGTGAGGACGGCAGGGAGCAGGTTTTTCTGGGCCCAGGGTGCTCTACGTGTGTGTGTGGGTAGGTAAGAATTAGGGTGCAGTTGCGGGGAAGCTTAGTACTCACTGTTGCCACTTGGAAGAATAAAAACTAGTCCAGGAGATGAAAGAAGAGTTCCTCTTTATTGAATCCATAGGCAAACAGCAAACACGGAACAGGTACCATATATCCATCCAGTTACAGTTCTGGGTTCTGTCCATAGTCACAGGTACAATTAGGAAGCATGGCTTCCCAAGGAGAACTCTTCCGTCACTGGATCTCTCTCTCCTCTCTCTGTTAGAGTCAGGATTCCTGCTCCTCTTACAATTCAATATCGTTAAGAACAAGGTGGCTTTAGGATTGGGGCTTCCCTCTATCCCTTCTCACTACCTTCCAGAACATTCTATCACATGTTCCGCCTTATTTCCACCATCTGATAGGTTGCTCTCTAAACTCTCTAACCAATCACTACCCTTCCTAGCTATAACTATGTTTCTACTCAGAATCCTGTTGTGGCTAACAACCCTTCTCAGCTCTTTTTACCCCCTGATACACTCAAACCGGTCAACCCAGTGTGCATCTGTTTCCTGACCCTGTACAGTGAGTATGTTGGATAGGCTTTGGTTTGTTTGGATTGTTTCTTCGGGGGGTTATAACCCACTGGACATTGGGTTTTTCTTCTGGCAACAGGACCCTAGGATCTGTTTTCTTCATGGTGAATTGGCACCTGGGCACCTCCTTTGCTCTGGACCTTTCTCTTTGTTGGGAGATGTTGTAGTACTTACAGTTCCAATAAACTTGGAGATATTCCTTCTTAACTTTACTTTTGTCCCCTGCGTTCTGCAGCTGAGGTGTAGCTAAACTTTCTGGCACCCAGAGGAAAGATTCAAATTGGCGCCCCCCACCTGTTCTCTGAATCATAGAGGGAGGCACTCAAAAAATGTGTCAAAAAATATATTTTATTCCATATCACTAAATGAATCACTTCACTACACAATTAAAATCCCTTAAAAAACACATAATGAGACAATACATATAAGACAAACCTACATGGAAGTGTGTAGGCGATGGGGAGATACTGGCACACAAATATCAATCAGCATCTATATATAAAAACACCGAAAAGGGATCCCACAAAATCCCAAATACCAACCCCAATAAACTAAGTGGCACCACCACATTATTTTATGAAAAGATATATACAATTTTATTATATCATAATCCAATGGACAAAAAGGACAATATAACAAAATATTTTTTTAAAAAACATGAACACAATACATAAAATGAGGTGGGGGACCCACAAAGGGGAGAAAAAAGGGGGGCCAATATATACAATGATGGAAATAAATGAAATGCTGCTTATACTTATATTACATTCATTACAATTAGGGATGAGCGAACCGGTTCGGACGAACCGGAATTCGCTCCGAATTTCAGGGAAAATTCGATTCGGCACGAACCCGAAATTTTTTTGGTTCGTGCCGATCGATTTTCCCCTGAAATAAAAAAAAAAAAATGCCGGCATGGTGGGAGCGGGCAGGCCGGCTACGCTGTCAGCGGGCGGCGGAAGCCGGCCCGCTGACAGCGCAGCTGGCCTGCCCGCTCCCACCATGCCGGCATTTTTTTTTTAAGCAAACACTTACCTGCATGGTCGGAGCGTGGAGGCCGGCACCGCTCTCAGGCGCCCTCTGATGACGCGTCCTCTGATGACAGCTGAGAGCGGCGCCGGCCTCCACGCTCCGACCATGCAGGTAAGTGTTTGCTTTTTAGTGTGTGCCCGCTGACAGCGTAGCCGGCCTGCCCGCTCCCACCATGCCGGCATTTTTTTTTTTCAGATGAGCGATTCGTGAAAGTTCGATTCGGGCGAACCCGAATTTCTTGGGGAAATTCGGCGAATCGCCCGAATCGAACTTTCAAGAAGTTCGCTCATCTCTAATTACAATCTATCCAAGGCTGGTGAAGTGAAATACAAATACTCCACAATACTAATCCATAGAAATATACCAAATTACAAACATAAATGCCACTAATGTGAATAACTGACCATCAACTTAATACATAACACACAATTATGCCCAAATTCCTGCCCCATGAATAAAATGGGGGAAGGGAAACAAGCAAAGCCACCTAATTACTATAGTACCTGTGCTAGATAGTGAAAAATAACGTGCTACAACTGAAATGATGTGGCTATAATACTAAATCCATTAATTGCTAAGTAAACCCAATCATAAGACCAGCCGGGTGGAAGACAGACAAACAGACCACAAAAAATACATGGCACTTACAAATCCGCAATGAAGCAGCAAACAGGCCCCAGCCAGCAGCCTCCTCGCCCCCCACCTCACCGCCAACGCATTGCGTGACGTCACAGCGTCACTTCGTCAGGGCGTGTGAGATTAGGAGGTGAGGGATGCTCCTATATACTCACCCAAATCCGTCCCCTCCCCACCGCCTGTGAAAACCTGCGGGTAACGCCGTGCGCACTCCGGCCGGAAGTGCGCCGGCGGCTCCCGAAACCACGTGATTGCAGCCGCGATCACCTGATCTAAACAGGAAGGGCTGCCCGGCACGCGTCCCCTCAGGCGGTAGCGCATGACAACCCAGACAGCCGTCCGGGTGCGTGCGCACAATTAATGGAGAAAGGTGAGTACATCATCCATCACCAAAAGTCCAAACATATAACAAATAACAACATATGTTGGCACAACGTGCACCAAATATACGTGATAGAGTATGTTTCAGTCATTTTGGAACTCTGCCAAACTGGCTGCGTAATCAAACTACTATTGTTGGAAACTATCCATGCGGGGGCTGTTCAGTCTGTCCGCATATGGATAAAAGTAAAGTAATTAAGAATCTGCAGACAGGTAGACCCTTTCGGATCCAACAACTTATCAATTGTAAGATCATGGGGGTTGTGTATGCACTCCAATGTAGTTGCCCTAGGATGTATATTGGCGAGACTAGAAATAGTCTCAAGTCAAGGATACAGGCACATTTCTCATCAATACGCCTTGCGGCTAGAAATGCGGCACAAGGAAAGGTAGTTCCCCCGGTGGCCCTGCACTTCTTGAATATGCATAACAGTGATTTTAGTGACTTAAGAGTAACAGGTATCGAGAAGGTTAGTATGGGCCCCCGGGGAGGGGACCTAAAGAGGAGGCTTCAACAGCGGGAATTACGCTGGATTTATCATTTACAGTCTCAGACCGCGCTTGGTTTAAATGAGGATCTGGCGTTTACACCATTTTTGGGTATATAAGTGGACATGTTAGCCCTCGTAGGGGCTGTCCAAAAACATGGGTTTTTTTTCTTTGTGGGGCACTTGGGGCTTATTTGGGGGTTATATTAGTGTTTTGGGTGTTGGGCATTGGTGTTTGTTTTAGGGTTATCTCCCTTTAATTGGGGGTCATAGCAAGTTGATTTGTCTTATTGTGTTCACTGCTCATATTGTGTTTTGTTTAGTTGTAGCACATCTTCTGCACGTTTTAATCAACCAGATCCGCAACTGGACGGGGATCACTCTATGGCTAAAGTTTTATGAAACCCGGTGCAAGATTTACATATACCTGGGTTTTACCACCTAAAACTGACCGGGCTGAAGTGGAATTGAATGTAATTGGAGATATCTGAATAAACAGGATCGAAAGCATCATCACACCCCCCTCCTCCCCCCCTTCTCTCTCCCCCCCCCCCCCCTCCTGAAAAAGAATTGGAGCAGCATGACTACATCTATGTAGGGCGGATGAACATTGTTTATACACAATGTTTATATTGGTTTGTGAATATGAATATGTTTGCTCTTTTTGATCTAGGTGGGCATTGGGCATATATCACACTGCCATATAGGGTCATACCTCAGATCGTATTGGGGGGGTTATCATGGGTTGAAATGAGGCATGTAGATTCTCCTGTTTGTCCCTACTGTCCTTGTAACAAACAGTAAGGATCTGTTTTATAGGGGTTTAGGATGCAGGATTTATATCTCTCATGTAATACTGACACCTAACATCCTATCTCCCCTATATTTAATTGTTTGGTCAAGACTCCACATTAGTTGGGTCCTTTGCGGGTAGGGCACCATATGGCTAGCTATTATTATTTGTAGAGATGAGCGAACTTTTAAAAAGTTTGATTCGAACGATTCGCCGAATTTTCCGTCAAAATTCGTTTCGACCCGAATTTATTCGCTATTAAAAACGGCTATTTCTGAGCCTCCTAGAGCCTCAATAGAGTTGTAAACCATTCTGCCTTGCTGTAACACGCACAGGATGCGTGCTGGGTTAGTCAAATAATACTGTAAAAAATTATCACATGCAGATCAGAGGCATCGCTAATAGAATCGCAGAGCGGCACAATTGCAGAGAGTTGAAGTGGCATCACTATGAGGGGCCCCTATAGTGCCTGAAAAACACACCCTGGAGCTGGCAGCAGCAGGAGCCCAAAAATTAGCTGAATCACACCCTGGAGATGCAAGCAGCAGCAGCCCAAACATTGCTTTAAAGAGACACTGGAGTTGGTGGCAGGAGCCCAAAAATTGGCTGAATGACACCCTGGAGTTGCAGGCAGCAGCAGGAGCCCAAACATTGGCTGAAAGAGACACTGGAGTTGCTGCAGGAGCCCAAAAATTGGATGAATCACACCCTGGAGTTGCAAGCAGCAGCAGCAGGAGCCCAAACATAGCTTGAAAGAGACACTGGAGTTGGCTGCAGGAGCCCAAACATTGCTTTAGAGAGACACTGGAGTTGGCTGCAGGAGCCCAAAAATTGGATGAATCACACCCTGGAGATGCAAGCAGCAGCAGCAGCAGCAGCAGCAGGAGCCCAAACATTGCTTTAAAGAGACACTGGAGTTGGCTGCAGGAGCCCAACAATTGCATGAATCACACCCTGGAGTTGCAAGCAGCAGCAGGAGCCCAAACATTGCTTGAAAGAGACACTGGAGTTGGCTGCAGGAGCCCAAAAATTGGCTGGAAGGCACACCTTGAAGTTGGCATCAGCAGTAGGCCAAAAATTGTCTGGAAGGCACACCCTGAAGTTTGCATCAGCAGGAGCCCAAAAATTGGCTGGAAGGCACACCCTGAAGTTGGCATCAGCAGGAGCCCAAAAATTGACTGGAAGGCACACCCCGGAGTTGGCAGCAGCAGCAGGAGGAACCCAGAAATTGTCTGGAAGGCACGCCCTGGAGTTGGCATCAGCAGGAGCCCAAAAATTGACTGGAAGGGACACCCCGGAGTTGGCAGCAGAAGCAGGAGGAACCCAGAAATTGGCTGGAAGGCACACCCTGAAGTTGGCAGCAGCAGGAGCACAAACATTAGCTGGAAGGCACACCCAGAAGTAAAATTGGCTGGATGGCACACCCTGAAGTTGGCATCAGCAGGAGCCCAAAAATTGACTGGAAGGGACACCCTGGAGTTGGCAGCAGCAGCAGGAGGAACCCAGAAATTGTCTGGAAGGCACACCCTGAACTTGGCATCAGCAGTAGGCCAAAAATTGTCGGGAAGGCACACCCTGAAGTTGGCAGCAGCAGGAGCACAAACATTAGCTGGAAGGCACACCCAGAAGTTGGCATCAGCAGTAGGCCAAACATTGGCTGGAAGGCACACCCTGAAGTTGGCATCAGCAGGAGCCCAAAAATTGACTGGAAGGCACACCCCGGAGTTGGCAGCAGCAGCAGGAGGAACCCAGAAATTGGCTGGAAGGCACACCCTGAAGTTGGTAGCAGCAGGAGCACAAACATTAGCTGGAAGGCACACCCTGAAGTTGGCATCAGCAGTAGGCCAATAATTGGCGGGAAGGCACACCCTGAGGTTGGCAGCAGCAGGAGCACAAACATTAGCTGGAAGACACACCCAGAAGTTGGCATCAGCAGCAGGAACCCAGAAATTGGCTGGAAGGCACACCCTGAAGTTGGCAGCAGCAGGAACCCAAAAATTGGCCTAAAGACATAAATATGTTTTGCACCATTTGGAAAGTGTAAAACGTGGCACCATGCTGAATCTAGTCACATGCATCAGGCATTGGTGGGTGGAAATCCTGGCTGATCCATCCCTGATTCATTTTGACAAAGGTGAGTCTCTCCACATTTTTAGTTGACAGACGAGTTCTCCTCGCCGTAACTATGGCCCCCGCTCAGATGGCACGCTACTGGCCGGGGCAGGACAGCTTTTCCAGGGCAAACTCTGCTAGTTGCGGCCACAAGCCAAGTTTGGCTGTCCAGAAGTCCAGTGGATCCTCAAGGTGTGTTGGCATGGTCATGTCAAGGTATGACATGACCTGCTGGTTGAGGTCCTGCTCCAGGTCTTCCTGCTGCTTATGAGTAGTCTCACTATGCGGGTGTAGAAAGCTACTCATTAGCGACTGAAGACTGAGGCTGCTGCTGATGGAGCTGCTGCTGCTGCTCCTGCCAACTCCCCCAGCAGGCATGGCAGTGGAAGGTGAGCGCAAAGGTCGCCCTGAGTCAGACCTGCGAGAGTATTGACCATGGCGCAGATAGGCATCGGTCAACTGACTACGTAGAATGTCTTTGTAGTAGTTCAGTTTTTCCTCCCTCTCCGCGGGTTTAAAAAATGCCCCCATTTTGTGCCGGAAGCGAGGGTCCAATAAGGTGGACAGCCAGAAGTCATCCCGGCGACAAATGGAAACAATTCTGGGGTCACTACGCAAGCACGTGAGCATGCTTCCTGCCATTTGCGCAAGTGACTCGGAGGGACTACCTGTCTCCATCTCCACTGCATACTGCCACGGTGTGTCTGGGTCCTCTGTCTCACCTTCCTCAAAACCCTCTAGCTCCTCTGGCTGCTCCTGCTCCTCCTCTCCTGTCCGCTGACTAGATAAACCAGCCATTTCGCCAAGCCTAAACTGTGCTTCACTGAGCCCCTCCTCCTCCTCCTCCAGTTCAGCTCCAATGGGGTTCATGTGGCCGTAAGATGTAGACGCCATGTCTCCAGTGCCCTGACCAGCCATGGTTTCCAACATGTGCTGTAGTACATGAAGCAGTGGAATCACGTCGTTCATCCTGTAATTCTGCCGACTGACAAATAAAGTGGCTTCCTCAAAGGGCCTGAGCAAACGGCAGGTGTCACGTATGAGCTGCCACTGGTTGACATTGAAGTTACACAGGAGAGTCCCCCTATCCTCTTGGATCATCAGGAAATCCGTGATGGCTTTTCTCTGTTCATATAATCGGTCCAACATGTGAAGGGTGGAATTCCAACGGGTGGAAACATTGCAAATCAGACTATGTTGGGGGGATACCGTTCTGACGCTGTAGCTCAAGAAGGGTGTGTTTGGCGGTGTATGAGTGGCTAAAGTGCATGCAAAGTTTCCTTGTAGTTGTTAGGATGTCTTGCATATGGGGGGAACACTTCAGAAACCGCTTGACAACCAGATTGAAGACGTGAGCCATGCAGGGGGCATGGGTCAGCCTTCCTTGGCGCAGCGCAGACAAAATGTTCTTCCCATTGTCGGTAACCATGATTCCCATTTTAAGTTTTCTTGGAGTAAGCCATGTTTGGATTTCCTGATGAATAAATTTAAGCAGTTCCTCCCCTGTGTGACTCCATTCGCCAAGACAAACCATGTGAAGCACTGCGTGACACCTCCGTGCCCTACACACGGTAGACTGGAGGGGCACTGAGACTTGAGCCTACAGTGGAGCGTGAGGAGATGGCGGGGGATGAGGAGGCCGAGTCGCACGTTGTCACAGGCCCAACGGGCAGGGAGCGCTGAGGCCGAAGCAGCGTGACCTGTCCAAGTTGCTGCTGCTGCTGCTGCAAAGGTTCATTCACCCAGTGGGCCGTAAACGACATGTACTGTCCCTGACCGTAGTTACAGCTCCAGATGTCGGCGCTGCCATGCACTTTGCTACACACCGACAGGCTCAAGGACTGGCCCACCTTCTGTTCAACAAAAGTGTGCAGCGCTGGTACTGCCTTCTTGGCAAAGAAATGACGGCTTGGGACTCTCCACCTCGGCTCGGCACAAGCCATCAGTTCTCTGAAAGGTGCAGAGTCGACCACCTGAAAAGGGAGCGACTGCAGCACCAGCAACTTGGACAGGAGCACATTCAGCTTCTGTGCCGTGGGATGAGTGGGCGCATACTGCTATCTCTTGGACATGGCTTCGCTGATGGATTGCTGGCGGGATGCACGACTTGGAGGAGGAGGAGGAGCAGGAGCGACAGAGGATGGGTATGACGCACAGCTGCCTTCGGCTAAGGTTCTGGAGCCTTGGCTGGCAGAAATTGGGAGCGGCGTGCCACTTGGTGAGGAAGCAGGCTGGACCACCTCTTCGGAGCCTCGGTTCTCCCAGGTCGCTTTATGGTGACACATCATATGTTGACGCAGGGCCGTGGAGCCAACATTTGGACCCTGGCCACGCTGCACCCTCTGCCTACATATCTTGCATGTGGCCATGTTACCCTCCTGCGGATGCTTCAGGAAAAACTGCCACACTGCCGAGTAGCTACTTTTCCCACCAACAGGCCTCACTGATTCACTGCTGCTGTCGCCAACTCCAGCAACCCCTGCTCCACTACCTCCCGATAAGGTAGGCTGCCACACAGCAGGTTCTCTACCCCGGCCCCGTTTGGCTCCAGGCTTTACAATTGTGACCCCATGCTGACTACCAACCATGCTGCTAACACCTTGCTGCCTGAGCTGCTGACTCCGAGGCAACCTGCGCCCCTCTTCTCCTGATGATGACGATGAAGCCCCTTCTGCACCCGGCTCTCAAGTGCGATCGGCTTCATCATCATCATCATCACCGAGTTGTGGCTGTACGTCACTGATGTTCTTGGTTTCCTCAGTGTCTGGCGCAGGAGCTGGAAAGCTCGCAACACCCACGACACTGTCCACATCACTATTTGTCTGCCGAGCAAAAGAAGCCACCTCCATTTCATGGCTGGGCAGTAGCTGCTGACTGTCCTCTATCTGATCGTCCTCCTCACTAAAGAGTGGAGCTGAACCCAAAGCATAGGATACGTCGCTGGGGGAGGGAACGGCGTAGGACAGAGGCAATGGGAGGACAGGGACTGCTCTCGGGGCATGCCAACTCAGGGTTGTGTCAGAGGAACCTACTGACCCTAGACTTGTGATGATGTTGATGAGCGCGTTAACCAATCTACCACGGCAGATGCGTTACTGGTGGAGACACGACCGCTAGCAGATACTGGCAGATCAGGTCTCTCACCGTGACTCCTGCTGCCACTCGCCCCTAGTCTGCTGCGACCTCGGCCTGCAGAATCTTGGCCTCTGCCACTCCTCTTTGAACTTCCTGGCACTTGTCTGCCTGACATTTTTATGTATTTGCTTATTTTGTATAACAGATGGGGTGGTAGGTGCAAGTTTGGGATACCCCAGGCACAGGTTTACTGTCAGCAGACAGAAAGCAATGCAAAATTAAAGAACTTAGTACAGCTCAGGCTGAAGCACGCTCATTTAGTATAACAGACGGGGTGCTCATTGCAATTTTTGGATACCCCAGGCACAGGTTTAATGTCAGCAGACAGAAAGCAATGCAAAATTAAAGAACTTAGTACAGCTCAGGCTGAAGCACGCTTATTTAGTATAACAGACGGGGTGCTCGTTGCAATTTTGGGATACCCCAGGCACAGGTTTAATGTCAGCAGACAGAAAGCAATGCAAAATTAAAGAACTTAGTACAGCTCAGGCTGAAACACGCTTATTTAGTATAACAGATGGGGTGCTCGGTGCAATTTTGGGATACCCCAGGCACAGGCTTAATTTCAGCAGACAGAAAGCAATGCAAAATTAAAGAACTTAGTACAGCTCAGGCTGAAGCACGCTTATTTAGTATAACAGACGGGGTGCTCGTTGCAATTTTGGGATACCCCAGGCACAGGTTTAATGTCAGCAGACAGAAAGCAATGCAAAATTAAAGAACTTAGTACAGCTCAGGCTGAAGCACGCTTATTTAGTATAACAGACGGGGTGCTAGGTGCAATTTTGGGATACCCCAGGCACAGGTTTAATGTCAGCAGACAGAAAGCAATGCAAAATTAAAGAACTTAGTACAGCTCAGGCTGAAACAAGCTTATTTAGTATAACAGACAGGGTGCTAGGTGCAGGTGTGGGAGTTGGTTAAAAGATAGGGTCACCTGCTGAAATGGAATGCCCATGTGGGCTGGGGTTTGTACAGCAGACAAAAAAAAATTAAACTAATCGAGATATAATAAATATTAAATGTGCCACTGCCAACATGGTATGCACAGTGGCCAGGAATTTAAAGCTGATCTGGCAAATGAATTGAAATGAAAATAAAAAAAGCTTTCTTTCCCTGTCACTTGCTCTGCTGTCCTTTCTTTCCCTATCTTTCCCTGGCTCTCCCTGGAACTCTGTGGGTCCCTGTGGGTCTTCTCTCCCTACCTATCTCTAACTCTGTCCCTGTCTGTAAGGAGCTGTGCTCTGGCCGCAATAGGACGCTGAAATGCTCACAAGCAAGATGGTCGCCGCTTTATATAGTGCTGTGACCTCACCGAGCTTCCTGGCTGCTGATAGGCTGTATGTGAGTGTCCCAGCATAGCTTGCCCCAGAGTACATATCTGGACATGTGCCGTCCACCATCTTAGAATGCCTGTCATTGAAATGAATGGAGTTTAAAGGAAAACTTCGATCGATCGAATCGCGGGGAAATTCGGATTCGTTCAGAATCGAAGTTTTCATGCAATTCGGAACGAATCCGGGTTCGTCCGGATCGATTCGCTCATCTCTAAATGTCACTGTTACTGAATCTCACAGCTAGAAAAACAATGGAAGTCAATGGCAATATTCTAAGTATGTCACACACCCCGCTTCAAGAAATTCATAACGTGTGGGTAATACTGACCTGTAGAGGGCGATATGCAGAGATGCCAGGAAAAAAGAGAGCCCCTCCCGGTCCATAAATACCTGGGACCTCCCACTCACCACAGTCTTCATCTCTGCAGACGGCGAGCAAGTCAGAAGATGTGGTCTCCTCCTTGCACAGGGGGATTTCAGGTAGCCTGGATGACTCCCGGCCCTTTAGTTATCTATTTCCACCCGGATTCCTTTTTTTCTGTTACCTCATGCCTCCCAGCCTAGGCTGACGGTCCGGGTGAGGGTAGAAAAGCACCCTTGGTGCTTAAGAGCAAATGCTCTCCCGTGAGACCCTATATAAGAGGGTAGGCGGTCATCCAGGACGGTGACCCCGGTTTGGGATGCCCCGTCCCTTGGCCTTACACTTTGGGTGGTCCCCCCTTTGGGTAATACCCCTCTCTCTAGCGGGATAGTGGAGGGTAGGAGCAGGGCCCCTTATTCGGTGTTAGGTCCAAATTTTGTAATCATTAATAATAATGTTTTAATGTATTCATTTATTAAATTATTCTCCCAATAGTTATTAACTTATTTATTACTTCATAACAGCGGTATTTCTCTGTCAAGACGGCGCTGTGGCCGCCATTTTTATGCAGGCTTTCCCCCTGAGGTAAAAGGGACTGGGCCGGGCTTTGGGCGCGAGCCGCGTCCCCCACCCTTCTATTTGGCGCTGATGCGGCTTGGATTCTGAGTGAGGAGCGGGGCCGGGCATCAGGCTCAAAGCCACGGCCCGCTCCCCTCCTTCTCCTTCCCCTCCCACGGCGCCGCAGCTGCACATGACTGCGGCCTTTTTGCTTTGTCATGGCGGAGGGGAGCTTCTCCCCTCACGCTTTCTCTCTTGGGGGCGGGGCCGGGCTTTCCAGTGCTGCGGCTCGCCCCTGCGTCTCAGGCACCGCTGAGGTGCTTTTCTCTGTGCCTGTTTCCTCAGAGGGGGCGGAGCTTGGCGCTTCACGCTCTGCAAGTTGGCCACGCCCCCTTCTTTCCTCAGAGCTGCTCTTTACCTCGCGGAGAGAGGAAGCTGTCTTCAGGACCACAGTGAGTGGCCCGGTAGGCCCCCCTTCTGTCCCATCACCTATGATTATATATTTTTATGTCATATATATATATATATATATATATATTTTATACTCCGCTTTTCTTATTAGCCTTTTTTATTATGTCTTTCAGATATAACCTACAGTGGTGTTAGGGGGTTTCTCCCGGTCCTAGGGTCCCTGGGTTCTTAATTGGCTTATTGCAGATCCTCCCACTTGGGACATTAAAGGGGCATTCCGGGTTGCTTATATGCCTAATTCCCTCGGTCATTGCGACCAACTATAAGTTCACCTTATGGAGGCATCCCCGGATACTGGGCTCGGGCTCCCCTCGGGGCAATCCCGGAAGTGTATGGGGTGTGGGGCATCCCTTACTGGCGATGATGTATATCTGTGTATACCATGAGCACAGCAGACTATTGCGCGGCAGTCCGGACCCCAGGCGTCTGGTTCAGCGCCGCCGGTCTCTCCTCCCCCCCTCCCAGTTTGATCCGTGCCCAGTCTGACGTTGTCATGGGCGGGCAGTTGCAATCGGAGATGTGTGCCCGATTGGCCAATCTTGAAAAATTATTCTCCAGCACGGTCACCAGAAAGGCTCCGGCTTAGAGAACGCACTTGTCGCCGTCTTCGACTTGGATGATGTTGATAATCTGGACTGGTCTGATTACTCCCAACTTGAGGAAGGGGAGGTATATGAAGAATCAGATAATTCAGACGATCAGCAGTTTGTGGGTGCTGATACCGAGCGGGGCTTGGGGAGGTCTTCGGATACTCCTAATGTTCTGGCTCAGATGTTTGAGGTTTTGGCTATTTCTCCTCCTGAGGCGGTTTCACAGCAAAAGGGGGAATTTTTCGAAGAATCCAGGCCGCGCTTGGAATTTCCTAACCAGAAGCATTTTGATGGGATTATTGCTAAGGAATGGGAGAGGCCTGCCCGGCTCCCAGGTGTCCCTCAGGGTTGGGACAAGAAATATCCCTTTCCCTTGGATACGGTTAAGCGTTGGGCGTCCCCTCCCGAGGTGGATGCACCGATTCTGGGTTTATCCAACACTACTGTTTTAAATTCTCCTGATTGCTCCACACTTAAAGATGGTGAGGATAAACGCATTGACCAAATGGCTTGTCATGGTTTTGCCAGTGTTGGGTCAGCCATGAGGCCGGTTTGTGCTTCAGCGCTGCTGGTGGTGGCTACCAGGTCGGTGGTCAGGGACCTGTTGACTTCTTCCGGGTTAGATCCGGATAGTGACGAGTTCCTTGGCCTTAAAAGGTGTGAATTGTTTTTGTCATTTGTACTAGCCGCCTTGGATGACACACTGATGATGTGTGGCAGAACGTCGGCTCTATTGGTGACTATTCGGCGTTCGGTTTGGTTGCGCCAACGGGCGGCTGATTTTGTGTCTAAAAAGTCGCTGACCGCTCTTCCCTTTGGTGAGAAGTTGGATTCAGTTGCCAAGGGGGGTAAGTTACCTCAACGCAAAAAACAGCGTCGTCCCTTTCGGGGGGCGGGTTCCTTTGCTCCTTCCTTTCGTGGGGCTAGAACTGGCAGAGGAATTGTTTTCCCCGCAGCCAGAGGAGATTCCTGGGACAGGGGCAGAGGACGTACCCGCCCAGGATACAGCTGGGGCTCTAAGCCCAAACCCGCTGCCAAGCCAGCTCAGCAATGAGAGGGCGCCCTCACCCATGCGGGTGGGGGGACGGCTGCAAGACTTCTCCCAGGTCTGGGACCGGGAGGTCTCGGATAGATGGATCCGGGAAGTGGTGACTTCCGGCTACAAGCTGGAGTTCGAGCTCCGGCCCCCTCCCAGATTCCTCAGGTCTCGGGTGCCTTCGGACCTTCTGGCTGCGCAGGAGCTCCAGGCGGCAGTAAAGAGTCTGTTGGATATGGCAGTTATTTTCCCAGTGCCCCCCTCAGACAGGGGTCGGGGCTTTTATTCCAATCTGTTCACAGTGCCCAAGAAGGACGGCTCGGTTCAACCCATTCTGGATCTAAAGAACTTCAAAAGGTTCGTCCGTCCGCGGAAATTTCGCATGGAAACGCTGCGTTCAGCTATCCATTCTTTTCGGCAGGGGGGCTTTCTGACGTCCGTAGACATCAAGGGCGCCTATCTGCATGTGCCGATTTTTCCAGCGCACCAGAGATTTCTCAGGTTCGTGGTGGAGGATCGGCATTTTCAGTTTGTGGCTCTTCCTTTCGGTCTTACCTCGGCTCCAAGGGTTTTCACCAAGGTGCTGGCCGGGAAGATGGCTCTCCTCAGAGCCCAGGGTATTCGCATTGTCCCTTATCTGGACGACCTTCTCATTATGGCATCTTCCTTCAGCCAAGCGGTATTGGACACCAGAACTGTGGTGTCCACTCTGGAGAGATTCGGGTGGGTGATCAACTGCCCCAAGTCCTCCCTTTCTCTGTCCGGGTTAGTGTCTTTTCTGGGAATGTCCCTGGATACTCCCTAGGCCAGGGTGTTTCTTCCTCAGTCCAAGGTTCTTTTGATTCAGGAGTTGGTTCGACTCCTCCTGTCCATCCCTTGTCCGGCCATCAGACTGGGGATGAGGCTGGTGGGATTGATGGTAGCCTCCTTCAAAGCGGTTCCCTTTGCTCAGTTCCACACAAGGACACTCCAGCTCCATCTGTTGGCGGCCTGGGACGGGCGCCACTGTCATTGGATCAGTCCTTCCTGATGACCCCCCGAGTTTGTTGCTCCCTTCAGTGGTGGCTGGATCCAATCAATCTGTCGAGGGGCAGATCCTTTCTGGCCCCTTGTTGGGAGACGGTCACCACGGATGCCAGTCTATCAAGATGGGGGGGTTCTGGAAGGATCGTCAGTTTCAGGGACTGTGGGGGCCTCAGGAGGCTCACGAGTCCATCAGTGTTCTGGAATTGAGGGCCATCAGGATGGTTCTGTTTCGCTTGACTCATCAGTTGCAAGGATTGCCGGTTCAAGTCCGGTCGGACAATCGGACGGCGGTCGCCTACATCAATCACCAGGGAGGGACTCGCAGCAGGAGTGCCCTCAAGGAAGTGTCTTTGATTCTGGCCTGGGCGGAGACCCACGTCCCTTGTATTTCAGCAGTTTTCCGGGAGCGGAGAACACGGAGGCGGACTCTCTGAGCAGGTTCTCAGCTCGCCGGGGGGAATGGTCTCTCAGCCCCAAAGTGTTTCGCTTGATTTGTCTCAGGTGGGGGTCCCCGGTGGTGGACCTCTTTGCCTCTCGTCACAATCACAAACTTCCGACATTTGTGTCTCTCTCACGGGATTCACTGGCTCTGGCAGAGGATGCCATGTCTCTGGAGGGATCTGGGGTTTCTGTATCTGTTCCCTCCGTTTCCCTTAGTGGCCAGAGTGGTGCGCAAGCTGGCCCTGGAGGGCGCGTCAGCAATTCTGGTGGCTCCAAGGTGGCCAAGACAGGTTTGGTTCTCAGATGTGGTAAGGTTAGCAGAGGATCAGTTCGTTCTGCCCCTGCTGCCGGATCTGCTCACCCAGGGTCAACTACGTTATCCCAATTTACCAACGCTGGCTTTGACGGCGTGGCTACTGAAACCTCCATCTTGAAGGACGAAGGTCTTTCCGATGCTGTGATTCGAACTCTCATTAGAGTCTTCCTCTAATATCTACTATAGGACTTGGAGGTCTTATATTGATTGGTGTGAGATCAGGGCGTTGCCTTGTAGGGAATTTTCCATCTCCAGAATCCTGGAGTTTCTTCAACATGGTCTGGACCTGGGGCTTCAGCTTAGTACTCTGAAGGGGCAGGTTTCTGCCCTGGCGGTGTTCTATCAAAGGTCATTTGCCCTACATCCTTTGGTTAAGACTTTTTTCCAGGGAGTCACACGCGTGCGGCCTCCTGGAAAACCTTTGCTCCCTGTTTGGGATTTGAATTTAGTTCTTTCTGCTCTTCAGGATTCTCCTTTTGAGCCCTTGAATGATATTGCCTTGTCTTCACTTACGCAGAAGGTGGCTTTTTTGGTAGCCATCACTTCGGTTAGGCGTGTCTCTGAGTTGGCGACTTTGTCCATTCAAGCCCCGTACTTTGAGGGGCATCAGGACAAGGTGGTTTTTTGTTTCAAGTCCGATTTCCTTCCTAAGGTTGTTTCTGCCTTTCACCTAATCCAATACATTGTTCTGCCCTCTCTGTGTCCTAATCCCAGCAATGACAAGGAGAGGGCCCTGCATTCTTTGGATGTGGTGTGTTGTGAAGTATTATTTGGAGGTAACGTCTTTCGTAAGACGGATGCCTTTTTTGTGGTGCCCTCCGGGCCCAGAAATGGCTTGGCGCCTGCCAAGTCTTCCATTAGTAAATGGATCCGTCAGACCATAGTTGGGGCCTATTCTGCCAAAGGGAAGGTACCCCTTTTTCGTGTTACTGCTCATTCTACTCGTGCGGTTGGGGCTTCCTGGGCTTTTCAGCACCAGGCCTCTGCTGAGCAGGTTTGTAAGGCTGCTACTTGGTCTTCGGTTCACACTTTTTCCAAGTTTTACAAGGTTGATGTTAGGGCCTCAGCGGATGCTGTGTTTGGCCGCAAAGTTCTGCAAGCTGCAGTGGTTTAAGTTGTGCCTTGTTGTCTTGTTTTGGATCCCCGCCCCTTTATGGACACTGCTGTTGGATGTCCCACACGTTATGAATTTCTTGAAGCGGGGTGTGTAACATACTTAGAATAATACCATTTTGTGAATACTCACCTGTAAAATGGGTATTATAAGTATGTCACACACCCCGCTTCACCCTGCCCTTTTGTACTCTGGATCCTTTATATGGTGAACTTTGCGTTGTTATGCTTTGTGTTGGGCTCTTCCTGGTCCCTTACCTTACTGCTGTTCTTATACTGGGTAATGAGTGGGAGGTCCCAGGTATTTATGGACCGGGAGGGGCTCTCTTTTTTCCTGGCATCTCTGCATATCGCCCTCTACAGGTCAGTATTACCCACACGTTATGAATTTCTTGAAGCGGGGTGTGTGACATACTTATAATACCCATTTTACAGGTGAGTATTCACAAAATGGTATTTTTTTACTCCTAAGAAAAGTAGAGAAGTGTTTACTCCTTTCTACTCTGTAGTAAAAGCCGCCATTGACTTTCATTGTCTTTTATCTGGTGATTCAGTAACAGTGACTTTCATTGTCTTTTATCTGGTGATTCAGTAACAGTGACATTCTCAGGCTTTTTTCTCATGAATTTAATTTTTTACTACCGTGAGAATTTTTTTCGACTCTTATTGATTCGAGGCCATAGTGTTAGAAAATGTGGTTTGTTGATTTTATAATGACTGGGGCATTCTCTGTGGGGAGCCCCCCCACCCCCATGCTTGAACACTCGGGCAGCTATGACAGGTCAACGCACCCGGAAGTGCTGCGCATGGTGGACCGGGGGAGACACACAGAGGAATATTTAAACACAGGTCAGTCTATTGTTCATTAGCCTGGAGAAGTGGGATTTTTGCCCACGGAACGCGTGGCTCTGGATGTTGGCAGGCGGTGGGGAGACCCTATTGGTTTGATATTTTGATATTATGGATATTGATTTTATTTGCATTCATCAGTTGGCATGTTAATCCGTATCATGATTTGATTGGATGAAAGAGCTTTGATACGGCTGTTTCTGCCTTTGTGCTGTTGTGGTTTCTGACTCTGAGACCGGCTATATGAGAGCTGGTTTATAGTCAGGGCTGTATTTCCTATTAGGCAACCCTAGGCACGTGCCTAGGGTGGCAACCTGGAAGGGGGGTGCAGCCCTTACTACCTTAGTAAAGAAAAAAAATTAGAACACCCATAGCCAGAACATTAATGCCTCCTAACAAACAACACCTAGCAGTGTGCAAGGGGATGAACACAGGCCAGGGCATCTCCCCTCCACTGCTGTGGTCATATGATTCAGACTCTATGTCTGAATGCCGGAAAGATGGAGCATGCTTGCCTGCTCCTCTATATTTCCCCCCTTATGCCTTCTCCCTTCTCCACTAGAGATGAGCGAGTAGTGAAATATTCGAAATTTCGAATTTCGATTCGAATAGACCGCGTTACTCGACTACTCGACCGATTATCGAATCCCATTATAGTCTATGGGAAAAAAATGCTCGCCACTTGGAAATCTCAATTCGACCACTTGGAGGTCACCAAGTCCACCCTGAAACATCAGAAAATGATGCCAACACTGCTGGAATGCAACTGGGACAGCAGGGGAAGCATGTCTGGGTGCATATAACGCGCCCAAGTCGCACTATTACGCCACTATCACAGCCACTCAACAATACACTCCAAACACAATATAACTTCTACGTAAAGTGAGACAAGACAAGGAAACCTTCTTTCCTCTACATTGCCATGGACCCCAAGCCAAACTGTACAAAAAAGAAGAACAAAATTCTGCACCCCTTAAAATCACGTTGCCTAATGACAACCACAGATGGCATAGGCAAGGGGGAAAATAAATAGACCCCACCCCTAATTGTCATTGTGTGTGTGTGTGTGTGTGTGTGTGTGTGTGAGATGTGGTCAGACATGTCCTCTTGTGTCATTGTGTCACCCCAGCAGTAAGGGAAGCTTAAAGGAGGAGGTTTGTTACAGTGTGTCACCCCAGCAGTAAGGGAAGCTTACAGGAGGAGGTTTGTTACAGTGTGTCACCCCAGCAGTAAGGGAAGCTTACAGGAGGAGGTTTGTTACAGTGTGTCACCCCAGCAGTCAGGGAAGCTTACAGGAGGAGGTTTGTTACAGTGTGTCACCCCAGCAGTAAGGGAAGCTTAAAGGAGGAGGTTTGTTACAGTGTGTCACCCCAGCAGTAAGGGAAGCTTACAGGAGGAGGTTTGTTACAGTGTGTCACCCCAGCAGTAAGGGAAGCTTACAGGAGGAGGTTTGTTACAGTGTGTTACCCCAGCAGTAAGGGAAGCTTAAAGGAGGAGGTTTGTTACAGTGTGTCACCCCAGCAGTCAGGGAAGCTTACAGGAGGAGGTTTGTTACAGTGTGTCACCCCAACAGTAAGGGAAGCTTACAGGAGGAGGTTTGTTACATTGTGTCACCCCAGCAGTCAGGGAAGCTTACAGGAGGAGGTTTGTTACAGTGTGTCACCCCAGCAGTAAGGGAAGCTTACAGGAGGAGGTTTGTTACAGTGTGTTACCCCAGCAGTAAGGGAAGCTTACAGGAGGAGGTTTGTTACATTGTGTCACCCCAGCAGTAAGGGAAGCTTACAGGAGGAGGTTTGTTACAGTGTGTCACCCCAGCAGTAAGAGAAGCTTACAGGAGGAGGTTTGTTACAGTGTGTCACCCCAGCAGTCAGGGAAGCTTACAGGAGGAGGTTTGTTACAGTGTGTCACCCCAGCAGTAAGGGAAGCTTACAGGAGGAGGTTTGTTACAGTGTGTCACCCCAGCAGTAAGGGAAGCTTACAGGAGGAGGTTTGTTACAGTGTGTCACCCCAGCAGTCAGGGAAGCTTACAGGAGGAGGTTTGTTACATTGTGTCACCCCAGCAGTAAGGGAAGCTTACAGGAGGAGGTTTGTTACAGTGTGTCACCCCAGCAGTAAGGGAAGCTTAAAGGTGGTAAATGGTGGTAAATGGTGGTAAATGGTGGTATATGGTGGTAAATGCGATATTCTGAGCTTCTGGGGCCCTGCCTGCCTACATATGAGCTATATACTGTTCAACATAGTAGCCCTAATAATAAGGGCTCTCAATGACTCTCTTGTCTTCTGGTAGCTGGTATATATGGTGGTAAATGCGATATTCTGAGCTTCTGGGGCCCTGCCTGCCTACATATGAGCTATATACTGTTCAGCATAGTAGCCCTAATAATAAGGACTCTCAATGACTCTCTTGTCTTCTGGTAGCTGGTATATATGGTGGTAAATGCGATATTCTGAGCTTCTGGGGCCCTGCCTGCCTACATATGAGCTATATACTGTTCAGCATAGTAGCCCTAATAAGGGCTCTCAATGACTCTCTTGTCTTCTGGTAGCTGGTATATATGGTGGTAAATGCGATATTCAGGGCTTCTGGGGCCCTGCCTGCCTACATATGAGCTATATACCGTTCAGCATAGTAGCCCTAATAATAAGGACTCTCAATGACTCTCTTGTCTTCTGGTAGCTGGTATATATGGTGGTAAATGCGATATTCTGAGCTTCTGGGGCCCTGCCTGCCTACATATGGGCTATATACTGTTCAGCATAGTAGCCCTAATAATAAGGGCTCTTAATGACTCTCTTGTCTTCTGGTAGCTGGTATATATGGTGGTAAATGCGATATTCCGAGCTTCTGGGGCCCTGCCAGCTACAGCCTGTCTTTCCCTGCTGTGAGCGTCTATCCCTCACTAAGTTCAAGCTGCTAATGCTGACGAAGAGGAAGTGCTGAGTTTTGTAGAGTCGAGGTCACATGGTTTTTCCAGCCAATGCGTGTAGACGCCGATCTCGCGATGCCAGCGTCCTCCCAGGACCTGTCCCACCCCCCCTGCATGGTGATTGGTGTAAAAAACGCGCCAGGGAAGGTGGGAGGGGAAACGAATTGTGAGTGCGCCATCGCCGCTGTACTCGATCGAAATCGAGTATGACGAATAGCGTAGTATTCGATCGAATACCGACTCGGTCGAATACTACTCGCTCATCTCTATTCTCCACACAAATCTTCTGCATCTAAGCCATTGCACCCTCTCCCCCTCCACATTTTTTTTTATATGGACCATGGCCTAACTTTAAAAAAGGGGGCGCAAGTACTTGAAGGGGCCCCTCCAGCTCCCTTCCCAAGAAATTACATACCCCCTGCCCTGCCCCCTCCTCCCTAAAGGCACCAAAAGCCTGTTGCCATTTTCCTGCAGGTAGCTGGGAACTGGCACTCTCTGCTTAGCATGCTCACGCGGTGTCTTTTTTTTTCCTTTTATTACATGTTCAGTATCGCTAATAGGAGGGGGTATGTCATTTTTTGGGAAAGGGGGATGGAGTGGCCCTCTAAAGTGCCTAGGGCACCATGAACATCAAATACGGCCCTGTTTATATTATTGGCACTATTGCACTTTATATCCATTATATTACTATATTACACATTTTGCCACTTTTTGCACAAATAGTTATTACATTTATTATAGTATATGGATTTCATGCTGCTGTATTATGATTATGATGAGGCATCAATTCTCTCCCCACCGCTTACACATCCTGTATGTTCGTATGTCCTGCGTGGTATTGCCTTATGTTTTTTAATGTGTTTTTAATATGTCCATTGTATAGGTTGTGGGTGTAAACATTGAATAAAGTTTGATATTCATTTTTGATTCTGAGTTAGAGTGTTTTTGAAGCACCAAAAAAAAACAGGCCCCCACTAGTAATGACGCTGTAAAACTGACCATGCGATCCCAAAGCTAAACTATTGGATGAGAGTGGCCCGGACACCCTCCCTTAGGTCAGTATAAAAATGCACTACCAATAATTAATATAACACATTTTATAGCATATAGTAACATTCACAAACCAAACAAAACCTTAAAATAAATTTAAAAACATATACCGACAATTAGCGAGGTGGGCCATGCGGAGCCAAATCCCTGACATCCCCATTGTACCCCCACACTGTCCAACCCATAACAAAGTAAGCAAACTATTTAACCATTCATAAGCATCGTCACTGGTGACTGTGGGGGCAACTCTGTGATCGTTCCACAGGCACTTGCGTGTGTAGTGGCTCATGTGAGCCGGGCTTCCCTGAGTCAAGGAGAAACTGCCCTCAGTGTCAGGTGTCTCCTCCCCCCCTCCGGTTTCCTTCATTGGTAGCGTCCTGACTAGAGATGAGCGAACTTTCTAAAAATTTGATTCAGGTGATTCCATGAATTTCTCCAAGAAATTTGGGTTCGTCCGAATCGAATCTTTGAAAATCGCTGTTCTCTAGTAGAATGTGCGATACACACAACACGATGGGAGCGGGGGAAGCTTTCGCTGTGTGACCGCCCTTCCCCGCCCCTGCTTCACCGCTCCCACCGTATCAACATTTAGCTACATGCCGGCTTCTCTGTCATTCTGGCCCAGCGGCTGGAGCCAACTTGCGCCCGCAGCCAACCGCTGGGCCAGAACGATTGGGAAACTGGTTTGTCACACATAAAGGTGGGAGCGGGGGAGGCCGGCTGCACTGTCAGCGGGTAACGGAAGCCGACTTGCAAACCTGACAGTGAAGCCTGTTAAGACATTGATGCTGGCTCCCCCCTCCCGCAGTGCACACTGGATGCAAGCGTGGCACTAGAAAGAGGATGGTGGTGAGTTCTTTTTTTTTTACCCACCGCCTGAGGTGCCGGTGTATTTCAGGGAAAATTCGGTCAGCACGAACCCCCAAAAACTCGGTTTCGTGGCTAATCGAATTTTTCCTGAAATTCGGAACGAACTTGGGTTCTGACGAACCAGTTCATTCATCTCTAGTCCTGACAATTGTTCTATGTGCCATCTAGTGGTGAACAAAGAGAATGAAATGTTATTAGGGTTATTCATTTGGGTCCGGATCAGTGCAAAATCTATGTTACTTTTTTGTAAAGGAGCTGAAACGTAAGAAAATCTTCCCGTATCGCATCGGATATGGTCATTTTATTGAAAATTACCTTTTAGTATAATAGACGGGGAGGTCATCCAGTTATCCAAACTTGGTCAGGCAGGATTATTTTACTAAATGCCTATCAACCAGCTTTTCCGTCTTCAGGCCAAACACCGAACCCCAGCACGGACGTCTGTGTTGGGGTCTGGGGACCCAGGGTTTGCTCATCACTAGTGATGAGCCAGTGTGGGGACAATCCAATTTGTATGCCCTCAGGCCAGATGCAGCAGTTACATCCACCATACCCTGTGTGAACCGGTATAGAGGTTTATTGATCCCCTTACCAGTTTACCAACAGTGAAAAAAGAAAAAAATAAGAGAATCATTTTTTTTTTAAATAAAGCAAAAAAAAACTCACCTTTTCCGCTTTTTCCTTCACCTGTTTCATGACAGACGGCAGGTCCACCGGCCTGATCTTCTTGATGCCGGTGAGCCACTATTGCAGCTGGCCTGACAACATCTATAGTGGGGGTGGGGGGGGGGGGGGCATGGAGAGATATTCCCCAGGAATCCCATTCTATTTCCCTCCCTTCTAGTGACATCATCAGTCACAACGGAGTATTCCACAGAGGCTCCTCCTCTGGGAAATAAAAGCCTTGGTGCCCAGTATTAGCTTGTTGGGATGCTAAGGAAAGAAGGAGGTGGGACCTGTGCAATATCAGCTCCCCAGCCTGTCTCTTGGATAATGTAGCTTGGGGATACCGTAGCATCATTATGCTGTCCCGTTGTCTTATTTCACAGCACTAACATTCAGCTCCTGTTGTGGACGCTGTGTGTCGTCCCGAGATCTCTCACCTTGGCCGATTCCTAATTAGTTAATGGTTACGAGGTATGAAGTCAATTCACGCACTGGTAATTAACAGCATAGACCTCAGAGAAGCGCTTCTACCCCGTAGGCAAGCTTAGTTTATACAAACATACAAAACAGGAACCTACATAATGAAGCTTATTGGCTTTTAACATAATACAGTAATGCTATAAAAGGCAATGTCTCTAATCAAGTGTACAGATTGGTCCATCCTTATCTGGTCAGCACATTCCACACCGGCGCAGTAGGTAACTAATCACATCACGTTCGAGCCTCCTCAGGGTGTGTTGCTCTCCTACAATGCCATCTTGTCTTTGGAATGTGAACTTAGATTTTATTTCTTATTCTTTGGGAAGTGGGGAGGGGCTTTCACAGCCGAGCTCATCGTCCCATTATACTGATCCACCACACCCCTTTGTGGAGCATGATAAACATTTAAATTATTCATCCTTATAATGTCAACATTGGTATAGTTAAGATAAGAACTAAAAGGAGAGGTATAAGCAGCAAATGATTGAGAGAGAGTAGAAAGAGGATGAGAAATAAATAGAGTAGAGTCAAAGGTAAAGAGGATCCAAAGTTCAGGTTGGGCTGCTCTCGGAAGCCCCTCCCCCAGGGTCCCAACCATGGCCTATCCATCTCTCTGATATTATGTAGTGAGAGACTGATCAAGATTTGGGTATATCCAGATGTAGCTTTCTTTAAAACCCCACTTGGTGCACTGGTGCATTGTGCTGTCTTGAAATTTTAAATGCTTTTCAAATGGCTTCTTTGGGCTGAGCTGTGATATGTCAGATAAAGGTTACATCTGTATGAGTGATCCATGGCACCTATTATTTTGTTTATCTTTTTAACTGGTTCTAAACTAGTAAGAGGTTCAATGGACCCCTATACCAGTTCACAGGTTAGTCATGGCCGCCATGCCACCTAGCATCGGCGGGTGGTACGGAGGATAATTTGACCTTGATCTCATCTGTATCCGGTGATAAGATCTGTGTCTAATCTAGCTTTGGCCCAAATCCGAAGCCAATCACAACCTTTGACTTTTAATGGAAATGACTGTTTTCTACTTCTCAACTCGTTTACTAATGCTAGCGGCCTCTTTATAGCTACTAATGTTACCATTTGCGCCACCGATTGTCCTGAATCTCAGACTGGGTGTTTTTTACCTTGCGATGCAGCCCTTCTCCCTCTTGCAGCACTATGGGGTCTTATTCAGAGCCAGGTGAGAAAGCTCAATCCTCTTTTAGCAGAGGAAACTGCCATTCACTTTCATTGTCTACCTTGGTGCTGATTCAATGCCAGGTGAAAATGTACATCCGGTTGTTCCATCAGCCCCACGTTAGACAATAAAAGTGAATGGCAGTTTTCTCTCCTAAAAAAGGAGTGAGCTTTCTCACCTGCTTCTAAATCGATCCCAGTGTAACAAGCAGAAACATTGGTAAACCCTGCAAGCTCCCTGCTGCGCATTGCATTGTAACAGCCAGTCTGTGGCTGATGTTACGAATGTAACATAGTCACCCTGCTCTGATACATTTTATATCAGTCACAGGTCTGGTATTAAAATGTAAACAGCTCAAAGGTGACTTATGACGAATTCTTCATATGGAAGATTAATACTTTATAATAAACTGGAAATGCATATACAGATGCAGCAATTGTTAACTGACACATCACAGCTCATCTAACTGGATAATCTCAGCACAGAAGCCATTGAAAATAATTGAAGGATGGTAGGACATTTTTATTGCTATGTACTATTATCTTTATTACAACAGTACGGCAGAGCTACAATAACGTGTAAAAACTAATTGAGACGCTGATTGCTTCTTTCTTTATTTTTTTAGATACAGAGTTAATCTTTTCCTCATTAAATTCCTGGAGTGAGTCTTAATGCTCCAGCGGGGAGAGCTCGGAGCCCCCATGATGCCTCGTTACGCTGAAGACAAGAGCGCGGCATTGTACAGGAACAGTGCGCGTGTCTCCAGAGGGATGAGCCGCGTTAGAGATTCTAAATGAAGCTTCACCACAATGATCGTTGTGTCTTATTGTAAAAACATTGACCAGAAACTTTATTCCATTATAACCAGGATTTATGTTACCTCTGTACACTGCGGCCATACTGGGGGGTTATGGGATGTCTTCTTAGCAGGGTTTATTATACGTCTCCAAACATGTGCTACACATCAAACGTTTCTCCAAACATACTGACAAAAACAGTCACAGGCATGGAACACAAACTGACTGACTCCTCTAGTGATGCCAGTGACCCCTCTAATGATGCCGGTGACCCCTCTAGTAATGGTGGTGACCCCTCTAGTGATGTCAGAGACCCCTCTAGAGATGCTGGTGACTACTGTAGAGATGCTGGTGACCCCTCTAGTGATACCAGTGACCCCTCTGGTTATGCCAGTGACCCCTCTAGTGATGCCGAAGACTCCTCTATTGATGGTGGTGACCCCTCTTGTGATGGTGGTGACCCCCCTTGTGATGGTGGTGACTCCTCTAGTGATGGTGGTGACTCCTCTAGTGATGGCGGTGATCCCTCTAGTGATGGCGGTGACTCCTCTAGTGATGGCGGTGACCCCTCTAGTGATGGTGGTGACTCCTCTATTGATGGTGGTGACCCCTCTTGTGATGGTGGTGACCCCCCTTGTGATGCCAGTGACTCTTCTAGTGATTTGGATCACCCATCCTGTGATGAAATTGATTCCTCCAGCGATGGTGGTGACCCCTGTAGTGATGCCGGTGACCCCTCTGGTGATGATGGTGATCCCTCTAGTGATGCCGGTGACTCCTCTAGTGATGGTGGTGACCCCTCTAGAGATGCTGGTGACTGCTCTAGTGATTTGGATGACCCCTCTAGTGATGCTGGGGACCCCTCTAGCGATGCTGGGGACCCCTCTAGTGATACCAGTGACCCCTCTTATGATGCAGCTGCCCCCTCTAGTGATGACAATGACTCCTCCAGTGTTGCTGATTAACCATCTAGTGATGTTGATGACCCATGTAGTGATAGTAGTGACTCCTCCAGTGATGCTGGTGACTCCTCTAGTGATGGCGGTGACTCCTCTGGTGATGTGGATAACCCTCTAGTGATGCCGTTGATCCCTCTAGTGATGCTTGGGACCCCTCTAGTGAGCCGGTGACTCCTCCTATTGCTGATGACCCTTCTAGTGATGTTGATGACCCATGTAGTATTGATTGTGACTCCTCTAGTGATGGCAGGGACCCCTCGAGTGATGGTGGTGACCCCTCTAGTGATGGCAGGGACCCCTCGAGTGATGGTGGTGACCCCTCTAGTGATGGCGGTGACCCCTCTAGTGATGGCGGTGACTCCTCTAGTGATGGTGGTGACCCCTCTAGTGATGGTGGTGACTCCTCTAGTGATGGTGGTGACCCCTCTAGTGATGGCGGTGACCCCTCTAGTGATGGCAGGGACCCCTCGAGTGATGGTGGTGACCCCTCTAGTGATGGCAGGGACCCCTCGAGTGATGGTGGTGACTCCTCTAGTGATGGTGGTGACCCCTCTAGTGATGGTGGTGACCCCTCTAGTGATGCCGGTGACTCCTCTAGTGATGGTGGTGACCCCTCTAGTGATGGCGGTGACTCCTCTAGTGATGGTGGTGACCCCTCTAGTGATGGCGGTGACCCCTCTAGTGATGGCAGGGACCCCTCGAGTGATGGTGGTGACCCCTCTAGTGATGGCAGGGACCCCTCGAGTGATGGTGGTGACCCCTCTAGTGATGGTGGTGACTCCTCTAGTGATGGTGGTGACTCCTCTAGTGATGGCGGTGACCCCTCTAGTGATGGTGGTGACCCCTCTAGTGATGGCGGTGACTCCTCTAGTGATGGTGGTGACCCCTCTAGTGATGGCGGTGACCCCTCTAGTGATGGTGGTGACCCCTCTAGTGATGGCGGTGACTCCTCTAGTGATGGCGGTGACCCCTCTAGTGATGGTGGTGACTCCTCTAGTGATGGTGGTGACCCCTCTAGTGATGGTGGTGACCCCTCTAGTGATGGCGGTGACTCCTCTAGTGATGGTGGTGACCCCTCTAGTGATGGCGGTGACTCCTCTAGTGATGCTGGTGACTCCTCTAGTGATGGCGGTGACCCCTCTAGAGATGGCGGTGACTCCTCTAGTGATGGTGGTGACTCCTCTAGTGATGGTGGTGACCCCTCTAGTGATGGCGGTGACCCCTCTAGTGATGGTGGTGACTCCTCTAGTGATGGTGGTGACCCCTCTAGTGATGGTGGTGACCCCTCTAGTGATGGTGGTGACCCCTCTAGTGATGGCGGTGACTCCTCTAGTGATGGTGGTGACTCCTCTAGTGATGGTGGTGACCCCTCTAGTGATGGTGGTGACCCCTCTAGTGATGGTGATGACTGCTCTAGTGATGTTAGTGACCCCTCTAGTGATGTTAGTGACTCCTCTAGTGATGGCGGTGACTCCTCTAGTGATGGTGGTGACTCCTCTAGTGATGGTGATGACTGCTCTAGTGATGTTAGTGACCCCTCTAGTGATGTTAGTGACTCCTCTAGTGATGGTGATGACTGCTCTATTGATGTTAGTGACCCCTCTAGTGATGTTAGTGACTCCTCTAGTGATGGTGGTGACTCCTCTAGTGATGCCTGTGACCCCTCTAGTGATGCCAAAGACTCTTCTAGTGATGCCATTAACCCCTCTGGTGATGTCGGTGACCCCTCTAGTGATGGTGGTGACCCCTCTTCTGATGCGGGTGACCCCTCTAGAGATGCCGGTGACCCCTCTAGTTATGCCAGTGACCCCTCTAGTGATAGTAGTGACCCCTCTAGTGATGGTGGTGACCCCACTTGTGATGCCGGTGCCTGCTCTAGTGATGCAGGTGACCCTTTTAGTGATGGCGGTGACCCCTCTAGTGATGGTGGTGACCCCTCTAGTGATGGTGGTGACTCCTCTAGTGATGGTGGTGACTCCTCTAGTGATGGTGGTGACTCCTCTAGTGATGGCGGTGACCCCTCTAGTGATGGCAGTGACTCCTCTAGTGATGGTAGTGACTCCTCTAGTGATGGTGGTGACCCCTCTTGTGATGCCGGTGCCTGCTCTAGTGATGCAGGTGACCCTTTTAGTGATGGCGGTGACCCCTCTAGTGATGGCGGTGACCCCTCTAGTGATGGTGGTGACTCCTCTAGTGATGGTAGTGACTCCTCTAGTGATGGCAGTGACTCCTCTAGTGATGGTAGTGACTCCTCTAGTGATGGTGGTGACTCCTCTAGTGATGGCGGTGACTCCTCTAGTGATGGCGGTGACTCCTCTAGTGATGGTGGTGACTCCTCTAGTGATGGCGGTGACCCCTCTAGTGATGGCAGTGACTCCTCTAGTGATGGCGGTGACCCCTCTAGTGATGGTGGTGACCCCTCTAGTGATGGCAGTGACTCCTCTAGTGATGGCGGTGACCCCTCTAGTGATGGCGGTGACCCCTCTAGTGATGGTGGTGACCCCTCTAGTGATGGTGGTGGACTGCTGCTTAGGTCGCAGGTGACGCAGATGCTAATTAGGCCACGGCCAATTCAAATGCTAATTAGGCCACTACAAACATGTTTATATACAGCCTTGGGTGACTTCAGAGTGTTATAAAGGACTTTTAGGGCAGCCAGCTATTGTTTTCCTTGCTTTTTAGATTTAAAGTTTGACAAATTGAACTTTGGAAAAGTTCACTCAACTCTAGTGGATTTTTTTCTAATAAAAAAACTATTGAAAGATAATTAACTAGTACATTTTGTTTCCTTAACAAGTCTCCACACTTGGAGGCCGATTCATTAATAGCGCCAGGTAGCGACAGATGAGCGCCAGTAGCGTTATTTTCACAGCGCCCGCTAGTATTCGTTGTGCTTGGCCGTTGTTCGCTTGGTGACAGCGACTCAGTCGGTGTGCGGTAATGTTGAATACGGGTTAGGAGTCGCTGTTTCACAGGTTCCGCGCTATATGGGTGCGCCTGACAGCGAATGGCCAGAGCGAACGGCTCCCACCATATTCATTAACAAATCACGCTCAAAAAATTCTCGCGCTGTGAAATGCATGTTTAAACCCCAGAGCGCTGCCGGCGATGGCTTAAAAGTAGTTTTTAACCCCCAAACAACCATATTTTTTGATTAAAAAATTAAACAAGTTTTTCTAAACATTTTGTAATATGAATACATTAATATCAGACCTGTAATATCAATTCTGCACAATTTTTTTTTTTTTTTTTTTTTTTACCTTAAAACAAATATCTAACATTGCCGAAGTGGTCACAGAATTTTTGACAGTTAAAAAAAAACAAAAAAAAAAAAAAAACAATATCAATTAATTATGAATATTTAAAGATTGCTCCATTGAAATGCATTGGAGAGCGCCAGGGAGCATACCTGGCGCTGTGATGGGATTAGCAGCGGCGCTGTTCGTTGCAGTCCGCTACATGATGAATCCCGCGCTAGGTGACACTCTCGCCGGCGCCAGCCTCATTTAGCGTGATAAATGCGTGATTGTATCCGCCGCCTGGCGTTCTGGAGTCGGTAGCCGCCGATAGCTGGCTCTACCTGGCGCTAGTGAGACACTACCTGGCGCTATCCCTTGATAAATAAGGCCCTTGGTGATACAGAAGCTAAGGCCCCTTTGAATGCTTTAATGAAGTCCTGGCTCCTGAGACTGTAGATCAGAGGATTAAGGAGAGCGGTGAGCACTGTGTAAAACACAGACAGCACCCTGCTGCCGGACATATTGCTGCTACCACTCGACCAGAGATAAATAATCACAAGGGTGTCATAAAATATCGAGACCACGGTCAGATGAGAGGAAAATGTGGAGAAGACTTTCTCGCCCTTGACTTTTATTCTCAGGACAGTTAAGAAATATATACACGTAGGTATAGGGGGGTTGCCTGTCGCTGCTGTCATTACCCAGCTTTAAAAGATAAGTGGCACTTGTTTTTTCCTTTTGACTTCTTGTCTCTTTGTCATTTGATTAATCGGTATTGGCACAGTTGTTTGTTACAAATTGATGCACAATGCACTCAGCACTTTATCTTAGGTGTAAATAATCAATTTGCTTCCTTTTAGATATATTATATTGTATATTTTTGTTACACATTTGTGAGATATGAACTTTTTTCATTTATGATTACATTAATGGGTTTATAGCAGCATGGGACAACAGCGCCCCCTGGCGGCAGATCAGTGTGTTTTATGTGTTATATGTTTTTTAAACTGTAGTGTATGTCATAAATGTCCAATTAATTGTATCCATAATAAAATTTAGACCATTTTTATGCATTGAGTGTGTGCAGTAGTGAATCCTTGGTGATTACCTTATAGGGGTTGTAGGGCACCCCCATCTCTTTCTTGTATATACACGTAGGTAAGAAATGCCATTATTAGAGACCCAGCTCCAAAAATGCCCCCAAAGACCAGGACAATTAATGTGTTGATAAAAAATGTTGCTGCAAGAGATGTGGAACAGCTGGGGCAGGTCACAGAAGAAGCTCCCCACGATATTCGATCTACAAAAAGTTAGCTTCAAGGCAAAAAGTATGTGCACGGTGGCATGGCTGAGCCAAGAGACCACGTGCCGGACACTAGCTGCACACATAATTTCCTGTGCATGATTTGCACGTAGTGCAACGGGCGACAGACAGCGATATATCGATCGTAGGACATGACAGACAACAGAAACAACATAAAATTGAAAAGCTGGGTGAAGCAAGCCCGTGTAGTAATAATTCTTCTATGGGTGACAAGGTGGTGCAACATCCGTGGAACGATGACTAAGGACATGCTGAGGTCCAAGCTGGCCAGGTTCCCCAGCGAATTCCAGGTGAGGGTCAGAAGGTAGATGAGGAGAAAGAAGAGGAAGAGAGGCAGCTGAAGACTTGGACGGTCAAACAGGCCAGAGGGGAGGAAATCGGTTAGTATTGTCGTATTTCTCATCACCTCATGTTTACTTCTTTAACAAAAGTAAAACATGTTTCATGAATGTGTAAGATTTGTACTGTAACTTGTGTAATGGTGGAAGAGGTCTATTCATGGAATTTGCTGTCTCGAAATTTGTCATCCTTACCTTCCACTCCAAGATTTTCCCCATCATAGTTATTACTCACTCTCATTCTTGGTTCACCACTTTGGAGGTTCATGGTCACCTATTCTGCCTGTGGTCCCCGCACTAAAGGTGAGGTCCCAGGCACCCTTAGTGATGGGCGAACACAAACTTTAAAGTTCAGGTTTGTACCAAACTTTGCGGGTTAGGGCTCCCAAACCTGAACACGGACTGAACCAGAAGTCCGTGTTCGAGTTCGGCATCAGGCCCAAACATGATAAAGCTGGTTGATGGGTTGCTGAGCAGCACATCAACTCCCTTCATGTAAGTGTGGAGCAGCAGTAAGCTGAGCCCAGCGATCTACTTCCTGTCAGTGGCGACCGTGTTTGGAAAGGTCCCCGTTCATGGCCACAGAAAAATAGCTGCTGCTCCATGAAGCTTCTGTCACTCACCTGAGCCCTGCATTACGCTTCCTGTCAGCGGAAGTAGTGTCCTCACTCATGGGGAGCGGTGGCCATTTTTCTGTGGCACCCCAGCCAGGGATCAGGTTGCAGGTAAGTAACTCACACTCACCTCCTCCATCGTGATCCTCGGCACGAATGTCCCAAATCATTCTGACAGCTCGTCTACCAGCTGGTGGCAGGCGTGTGCAGGGCGAAGGATCTGTGTCCTCCGCCCCACTGCAATATTAAATGGAGCACCCGCACCGCTGCAGGATAATGGGGAAAAATTGAGTAGGGATAAGGGAACTCCTAAAGATGTGAATCTGTTCCCTGTTGAAATCAATTGGTACCCAAACTTTGGGGGGTAGCTTTGGTGGGGTGGCACAGAGTGTGCAGCAGGAAGCGTTGCTGTAACTTACCTTGGCACAGAATCCTTTTCCTGTCGGCAGCATATGAAATCTGCCCCAGATAGGACTACAGGAAGATGGCTGCCGGCTCCCATGAGTGAAGTTACTTCTAGTGCCAGCTGATTGATGGGCTGCTCAGGAGACCATCAACTAGCTTTTCCATGTTCAGGGTGGACGTCGAGCTCGAACACAGACTTCTGGCTGCTTTGGGAACCTGAACTCTGCGGTTTGGGTTCGAACCTTTGGTTGCATTTAATTCAAAAGTATTCTTCAAATCACCTATTGCTTGATACAATTAAGACTTATGGCATATTAATAAACTAAGTGCTCATTATTCAATTAGGAGCTTGTTATTACATTCATGTTCAATAAAGCTTTTATAAAACTATATCCAAGACTGCAAATATTTTGTTCAGTACAATAACAGTTCAATACACCAACTCTTCCAGAGTATCTGCCCCTACAATACTAAAGCTTCAGTACCATCAGTTATCCCTATATTGACCAAGCCCATGATCTGTTGCTGCAATGCTATAGCATCAACAGACAAGGCAGAGAAGCTTTTTGGGGGGGGGGGGGGGGACGGGGCTAAAGAGCTTAAGTTCTGGTGGTGGGCTGGACAGGAGCTGTACATTTCTGGGCTAATTTGTGGCCCCTGTCTGCCCCAGTGGTAAGCTGTACTCCCTTTTGTTCCCATTTAATTAGAAGTATACTTTAAATCACCTATTGCTTGATACAGTTAAGACTTATGGCATATTAATCAATTAAGTGCTCATTATTCAATTTGGAGCTTGTTATTAAATTCCTGTTCAATAAAGCTCCTATAAAACTATATCGAAGACTGCAAATATTTTGTTCAGTATAATAACAGTTCAATACTCCAACTCCAGTGTATCTGCCCCTACAATACTAAAGCGTCAGTATCCCATCTGTTATCCCATATCGACCATGCCCATGATCTGTTGCTGCAACACTATACCATCAACAGATGAGGAAGAGAAGCTCCTTGGGGGGCGGGGCTAAGGATCTTAAGTTCTGATGGTGGGCTGGTCAGCAGCTGTATATTCCTGGGCTAATTTTTGGCCCCAGTCTGCCCCATTGGTAAACTGTAACTTTTTTTCCCATTTATCAACAATCTTTATTTATATTAAGCTTTGGCAACATATTCCACAGCACTTTACCATAGGTTACAAATAATACAGACTACCCTCTGTCCCATGGATTGGCTCTTGACATTTTGATCAGATAGATCTCTTTGAATTAATTATTTGCCGCATTACAGATGGCTGATATTATTACATCTTGGAAAGCTTTGATAAAGTCCTGGTTCCTCAGACTGTAGATCAGGGGATTGAGGAGAGGGGGGATCACTGTGTAAAAGACAGACACCACTTTGTCTCCAGCTAAATGTTTTCCAGCTTTTGGACGAAAATAATTAAACATGAGGGAACCATAAAAGATGAAGAACACCGTCAGATGGGAAGAGCACATAGAGAAGACTTTCCTCCTGCTGCCTTTAACTTGCATTTTGAAGATCGTCCTCAGAATATAATGTCAGTAAAATAACTAGGGATGAGCGAAGCGATCCGGACATCTACCCCGCTCCAGTGCATGCTGGGGCAGTCACATGCAGCCTATCAGCAGCCAGCAAGCCCGGTGACGTCACAGCGCTATTTAAGGTGGCGGACATCTTGCTTTTCCTCATTTCTCTATTGCATTTGTGAGAGACAGGACGCTGCTGTAGTCAGGGAGAGACAGTTAGAGAGACAGGGACAGGCAGGAGACAGGCAGAAGACAGGAAGGAGACAGGCAGGAAGTCAGCGAGAAGCAGGGAAAGTTAGGAAAAATCGGAGGCAGTCACAGGGAGATTTTTTTTTTTTTTCATCCAGCCTGAGTGTTACTGGCTGGCTGACTGGCTTTGTTAGCTGTTTCAGGCTACTTTTGATGTGCATATATACTGAACTGATCTCAAGTCTGCTGTGGGAACATTACCATTTTGTAAAATCTCATTAGCCTCTGTATTTACTGTAAGCTGCACAAGTAATTTGGCCTGTATGAGCCTGCTTACACACTGTTGCTGTGTGCATATATACTGATCTCAAGTCTGCTTGGGGGTATCCCATTCTGTAACATACCATTAGCCTCTGTATTTACTGTAAGCTGCACAGTTATTTAAAGTAATTTAGCCTGTATGAGCCTGCTTACACACTGTTGCGGTGTGCATATATACTGATCTCAAGTCTGCTGTGAGGCATCCCATTCTGTAACATACCATTAGCCTCTGTATTTACTGTAAGCTGCACAGTTATTTAAAGTAATTTGGCCTGTATGAGCCTGCTTACACACTGTTCCTGTGTGCATATATACTGATCTCAAGTCTGCTTGGGGCATCCCATTCTTTAACATATCATTAGCCTCTGTATTTACTGTAAGCTGCACAGTTATTTAAAGTAATTTGGCCTGTATGAGCCTGCTTACACACTGTTGCTGTGTGCATATATACTGATCTCAAGTCTGCTTGGGGGCATCCCATTCTGTAACATCACATTAGCCTCTGTATTTACTGTAAGCTGCACAGTTATTTAAAGTAATTTGGCCTGTTTGAGCCTGCTTAGACACTGTTGCTGTGCATATATACTGATCTCAGGTCTGCTGTGGGGGCATCCCATTTGTTTTTGACTGCTTTTAATAAACCAGGCCGCAGGGCACCGCAAAACTGCACATTGAACCCTATCTGTTTATACTAAATAAGGAAATACATAAAAATGTCAGGCAGACAAGTGCCAGGATGTTCAAAGAGGAGTGGCAGAGGCCAAGATTCCGCAGGCAGAGGTCGCAGCACAGTTATTTAAAGTAATTTGGCCTGTATGAGCCTGCTTACACACTGTTGCTGTGTGCATATATACTGATCTCAAGTCTACTTGGGGTCATCCCATTCTGTAACATACCATTAGCCTCTGTATTTACTGTAAGCTGCCCAGTTATTTAAAGTAATTTGGCCTGTATGAGCCTGCTTACACACTGTTGCTGTGTGCATATATACTGATCTCAAGTCTGCTGTGGGCCATCCCATTCTGTAACATCACATTAGCCTCTGTATTTACTGTAAGCTGCACAGTTATTTAAAGTAATTTGGCCTGTTTGAGCCTGCTTAGACACTGTTGCTGTGCATATATACTGTTCTAAAGCCTGCTTCGGGGCATCCCATTCTGTAACATCACATTACCCTCTGTATTTACTGTAAGCTGCACAGTTATTTAAAGTAATTTGGCCTGTTTGAGCCTGCTTAGACACTGTTGCTGTGCATATATACTGATCTTAGGTCTGCTGTGGAGAAATCCCATTTGTTTTTGACTGCTTTTAATAAACCAGGGCACCGCAAAACTGCACATTGAACCCTATGGGCCTGATGCAGAGCCTCCTCTGAACTGCCCTTAAAACCTTCCGATTGTCCGGGTCTCCCGTTTGAATCGTGGCTCAAATGTGATGCAGAGCCTCCGTCGGAAATGCTCCCTAACTGATCCGTCAATTTCACTTTACTCGGAAAGCTCTCGGGTGCCTTCAATTTGATCGGGGCTCCCGTTCACGTTCACACGGGCGGCCCGTTTTTCCCTGATTTTTCCTGCCTTTTTGAACGTACCTGCTTGGTTTCCGTCGTATTTGACCTTCCATTTTGGTGGTTTTAGCAAGTATACTTACATCTCCATGGCTCTTCAGTTGCCAATCTGGCTACACGCAAGCGCACATCCCTAAACCTCCATTGGAATATGCATATGGCACCAACTGCCAATTTGACACATATATATATATATATATATATATATTTCTGTTAAATTTTTGGTGTTCCTTTTTCCTTTCCATTAATGCATACCTTAATTCTTTTTCTGATTGTTTTTGATTTATTGTCCCATATCTAAACCTTTTGTGTCATGTAAATGTGTGATGATGTTGTGTGATTGTACATTTGCAGGAAAGACAACACACCAAATCTTTTTATTTGTTTTTAATTCAAACGTTGTTTTAATTTTTTATTTGGATTTGGATTTTTCATATTATTTTTTTTTTTTTGCCAAAACTAAAAAACAATTAAAATTTCAATGCAAAATAAAAAACATTAGGCCTCGGGGTCTTGTGCCTGTGGTTTTCTAGTATCTGTGAATGATAAACAACATTAGTTTAGCATTGTTTTTATGGTTTGGTTGGGCGTGTTTTTTTTGGGGCACTTTTTAAACCGGACCTTCAGCGTGATTTAATGAAAAGCCCAAACTCTTAAAAAACGATTCCGCAGCATCATCTGTTAAAAAAAGATACAAGGACCCACCATTAATCCACAAAATACATTAACAAGTTTCCTGGCCTAACTAAAGTCACTTTATTAACCTCTTGCTGCCTCACATTGCCCTAATTCTTCTATCTGCATGTAGCCTAGTTTGTAGCGGTGTACATGTGTTAAACTAAGGTGGGCTGGTCTGTAACGTGACAAACTAAGTTGTTTCAGACTATTCTTGCACTTTGTTTTTTTTTTTATTATAAGGAATGTGTGCGAGCACATAAACGCACGCTCGCATACTCACATCCATGATGATGTCGTCCTGCTCCTGTGTAAAGATGGCATAGCTCCTGGTATAGCTCTGACGTTCCCCCGCAGTGACGTGCAGGACATCCCAAATTGGAATGCCCCAGAGACATGATGCCTGTAACCCAACCCTGGATTTCTTCACACTCCAAAGGGCTGGGTTACATGGGCTGGAAATCCCATATCGGGATGCCCCACTGTGTGAAACCCTTTTTACTGAGACTTTACTCAGAAATGGCAGACTCCCTCTCTTAAAGCGGAACAAGCCATGATTAGTTTAATGACCTTTGCAGACGTATATTGTAGTGCCCCCCCCCCAGTCTGATCAAAACAACAGAACCTCATCTTCAAGAGACCAAAGGCTCGCTCCACCACAGAGCGAGTCCTCCTGGGGGCAGTATTGTAGGGCTCCTCTGCCTGTGAAGATGGGTGCAGGATTGGGGTCAGCAGCCAGGGGAGCAAAGGATAGCCAGAGTCTCCCCCCCCCCCCCCAAAAAAAAAAAAAAAAAAAAAAAGGTGTGCATTGCAACAATAGAAAAGAGGGACAAATAGGTGAGCGGGGTAGGGTTGGAGTAAAGGACATTTGTAATGAGCCTACATGCACATCCAACCTGTACACTCATTAAAAAAGTCTGGGGAATACTACTTACATAAGAGGGCAAGAACATGACGCAATAGGGTTCGATCACTTAACCCATTTAATTTAAAGTTAAAAAATTAGGCAAAAAATATACTAACAAAAAAATTACCAAATAGTGTGTTAAGGGAAAAAAAAATAAAAGACAGGGTGGGCAACCAATACAAGTTTCATACACATACCCAGTAAGGCGGGTGAGCTCAAATAGGTGCAGCCTGGTTTCTGCCATACTCAGCAGGACAAGACCGCGGAGCTGGCGCCGCTGATGTGCTCCAACAGAGGACTGCATATTATTGCCCGAGTGCAAATACGGCTGCTCTGACTTGCCGTAAGTGAAGGCTCGGCGGCCCCGTTTCATTAGGGTGATTTCAATCGGAAAACAAGGCTCTGCATCACTGAAAAAAACGGAACAATGAACGAGGCGTCCGTTTTGCCGGGAAACAGCCTCGTGCGAGCCGACAATCGGAAAGGCGGCTGAGCGCACACATGAGCGCATAAACGCACACTAAAATCAACGTAGCACCCTTTCCTGACCCGATCAAAGCCCAAAACCAACGGGAAAACACACGGGAGAAGTGAACGGGGAGGCTCTGCATCAAGCCATATATGTTTATACTAAATAAGGAAATACATAAAAATGTCAGGCAGACAAGTGCCAGGATGTTCAAAGAGGAGTGGCAGAGGCCAAGATTCAGCAGGCAGAGGTCGCAGCAGACTAGGGGCGAGTGGCAGCAGGAGTCACTGTGAGAGACCTGGTCTGCCAGTATCTGCTAGCGGTCATGTCTCCACCAGTAACGCATCTGCCGTGGTAGATTGGTTAACATGCTCATCAACATCATCACAAGTTACGTCTGAGACCCCCAGTCTAGGGTCGGTAGGTTCCTCTGACACAACCCTGAGTTGGCATGCCCCGAGAGCAGTCCCTGTCCTCCCATTGCCTCTGTCCTACGCCGTTCCCTCCCACAGTGACGTATCCTATGCTTTGGGTTCAGCTCCACTCTTTAGTGAGGAGGACGATCAGATAGAGGACAGTCAGCAGCTACTGCCCAGCCAAGAAATGGAGGTGGCTTCTTTAGCTAGGCAGACAAATAGTGATGTGGACAGTGTCGTGGGTGCTGCGAGCGTTCCAGCTCCTGTGCCAGACACTGTTGACGAATCCACGAACATCAGTGACGTACAGCCACAACTCGGTGATAATGATGATGACGATGAAGCCGATCGCACTTGGGAGCCGGGTGATGAAGGGGCTTCATCGTCATCATCAGGAGAAGAGGGGCGCAGGTTGCCCCGGAGTCAGCAGCTCAGGCAGCAAGGTGTTAGCAGCATGGTTGGCAGGCAGCATGGGGGCACAATTGTAAAGCCTGGAGCCAAAAGGGGCCAGGGCCGGGGTAGAGCACCTGCTGCGCGGCAGGCTACCTTATCGGGAGGTAGTGGGGCAGGGGTTCCTGGAATTGGCGACAATAGCAGCGAATCAGTGAGGCCTGTTGGTGGGAAAAGTAGCTACTCGGCAGTGTGGCAGTTTTTCCTGAAGCATCCGCAGGAGGGTAACATGGCCACATGCAAGATATGTAGGCAGAAGGTGAAGCGTGGCCAGGGCCCAAATGTTGGCACCACGGCCCTGCGTCAACATATGATGCATCACCATAAAGCGACCTGGGAGAACCGAGGCTCCCAAGGGGTGGTCCAGTCTGCTTCCTCACCAAGTGGTACGCCGCTCCCAATTTCTGCCAGCCAAGGCTCCAGCACCTCAGCCGAAGGCAGCTGTGCGTCATACCCATCCTCTGTCGCTCCTCCTCCTGCTCCTCCTCCAAGTCATGCATCCCGCCAGCAATCCATCAGCGAAGCCATGTCCAAGAGACAGCAGTATGCGCCCACTCATCCTACGGCGCAGAAGCTGAATGTGCTCCTGTCCAAGTTGCTGGTGCTGCAGTCGCTCCCTTTTCAGGTGGTGGACTCTGCACCTTTCAGAGAACTGATGGCTTGTGCCGAGCCGAGGTGGAGAGTCCCAATCCGTCATTTCTTTGCCAAGAAGGCAGTACCAGCGCTGCACACTTTTGTTGAACAGAAGGTGGGCCAGTCCTTGAGCCTGTCGGTGTGTAGCAAAGTGCATGGCAGCGCCGACGTCTGGAGCTGTAACTACGGTCAGGGACAGTACATGTCGTTTACGGCCCACTGGGTGAATGTGGTCCCTTTGCAGCAGCAGCAGCAGCAACTTGGACAGGTCACACCGCTTCGGCCTCCGCGCTCCCTGCCCGTTGGGCCTGTGACACTGTGTGACTCGGCCTCCTCATCCTCCGCCATCTCCTCACCCTCCACTGTAGGCTCAAGTCTCAGTGCCCCTCCAGTCTACCATGTGTGCAGGGCATGGAGGTGTCACGCAGTGCTTCACATGGTTTGTCTTGTCGAAAGGAGTCACACAGGGGAGGAACTGCTTAAATTTATTCATCAGGAAATCCAAACATGGCTTACTCCAAGAAAACTTAAAATGGGAATCATGGTTACCGACAATGGGAAGAACATTTTGTCTGTGCTGCGCCAAGGAAGCCTGACCCATGCCCCCTGCATGGCTCACGTCTTCAATCTGGTTGTCAATCGGTTTCTGAAGTGTTCCCCCCATCTGCAAGACATCCTAACAACTTCAAGGGAACTTTGCATGCACTTCAGCCACTCCTACACCGCCAAACACACCCTTCTTGAGCTACAGCGTCAGAACGGTATCCCCCAACATAGTCTGATTTGCGATGTTTCCACCCGTTGGAATTCCACCCTTCACATGTTGGACCGATTATATGAACAGAGAAAAGCCATCACGGATTTCCTGATGATCCAAGCAGATAGGGGGACTCCCCTGTGTAACTTCAATGTCAACCAGTGGCAGCTCATAAGTGACACCTGCCGTTTGCTCAGGCCCTTTGAGGAAGCCACTTTATTTGTCAGGATTACGGGATGAACGACGTGATTCCACTGCTTCATGTACTACAGCACATGTTGGAAACCATGGCTGGTCAGGGCACTGGAGACATGGCGTCTACATCTTACGGCCACATGAACCCCGTTGGAGCTGAACTGGAGGAGGAGAAGGAAGAGGAGGAGGAGGGGCACAGTGAAGCACAGTTTAGGCTTGGCGAAATGGCTGGTTTATCTAGTCAGCGGACAGGAGAGGAGGAGCAGGAGCAGCCAGAGGAGCTAGAGGGTTTTGAGGAAGGCGAGACAGAGGACCCGGACACACCATGGCAGTATGCAGTGGAGATGGAGACAGGTAGTCCCTCCGAGTCACTTGCGCAAATGGCAGGAAGCATGCTCACATGCTTACGTAGTGACCCCAGAATTGTTTCCATTTGTCAGCGGGATGACTTCTGGCTCTCCACCTTATTGGACCCTCGCTTCCGGCACAAAATGGGGGCATTTTTTAAACCCGCCGAGAGGGAGGACAAACTGAACTACTACAAGACATTCTACGTAGTCAGTCAGTCAGTAATGAGCCTGCTATTGAAATGTAAATAGCTCCCAGATGGATCACAGCTTTCTGCGACGTGTGCACCACGCTACTGTGATGGAGACCTAGAATTGTACGGGGTAAGTGTCCCTCAATTTGTTTGTCTTCCCCATATTTTCAGCAGGGACAACCCAATATGAGTTAATACTCTTTACTTACTTGTTGCCACCCCCCTGCTTGTTTTTGGACTTGTTTGCCATCTGAACCCTGGAACCACTGCTTGCTTGCTCAGTACCTTGACGTGATCTCCCTTGCAGCAATACCTATACCTAATAGACAGAAACAGGGAGGTCCTTAGACTCCAGATCAACTTTAATGACTTCTGTTCAGGGGAAACACAGGGTTAGAACTCCTGTAAACATCACATGGGGATGGTGCATGTGTTTGGGGATGCTGGGCTTAATTATGCCAACACCCCACCCAAAGTGGGCTCAGGGCCAGAGACGGGGCAAAGTATTGTAGTCACCGGCGATCATTCTTGACTCCGATTGGCAGGAGACGGAACTCACACACAGACCAAGTGCTGCTACAACTGAGGGATGCCCCTTCCTTTATTCAGGCACAGACAGACAGTTGAAAGAAATGGCAAGCTGCTCTGGGAAATAAGTTGTTAGTGTGGGGGGGGGCCCAAGTGATGGGTGGGTCCATCCACCCTCACCCAGGGTATTCCAGGGCATCCCCTCATTCTCCAGGGACCCCCCTCCTAGGTTCACCACTAGCTAGGGGACTATACTGTTACATCCCCTTCCAATTAAATACACTTAGACCTTTCTAAGTGGAGCCAAAACACTATATAAGAACAATATATATATATATATATATCTGAAAGCTCTATATACAATGGCATATAATAGGACATTGGTATCTACAGAAATCTTCCCATCCAGACATTTCCCTAAATGGCTTCAGTGCAGGAGAAGGAGGATCAACACATTTAACAACACACAAAACATCACAATTAAGAAAAATGACCCCAAAATATGAGGGGCCTTCACAAAAACTGCTGTCCCGGTCCTGTAGAGAGTCCTCCTGGATGTGAGGGGCATCCCAAAAACATGAGCATACAAATCTTATCACGAGTTCTTACTAATAAAACATTCCTAATGTGTCCCGGTTCCCCCTCACGGGGACACTAATACCTGACCACCCACACCCCAATAAACTATGCCGGGACAGAGCAAACATTAAGCCCTAAAGAGCGCCCGTAACTATACCACCATTAACCCTTTCAGTGCCAATCACATTGTTTCTACATGCTCGCTTCCACTTCTTCAAAAACCCCGCTGTCAATTACCTGCAGCGAGAAAAAAATTTGCGGTAAGATGCACTTACCAAAAATGATTTGCAACAAAAACTAACCTTTACCCTTGAAGATTTGATTATTTTGTTTTGTAATGGAAAACATTTTTACTGAAACATCGCGGAAAGCTTTCCTAAAATCCTGGTTCCTCAAACTGTAGATCACAGGGTTAAAAAGAGGAATGATGATCGTATAGATTAACGAGGAAACTTTGTCAAGAGAAAATTGAACATTGGGGCTGGTGTGAAAATAATTGAACAAACCGGAGCCATAAAATAAGGAGACTACGGTCAGGTGGGCGGAGCATGTAGAGAAGACTTTACTCTTATTGACGGGGATTTTGAGGACAGTTTTGAATATAAAAAGATAAGGAATGAAGGTCATTATGAGAGTGCCGCCACCGATGACGCTTCCCATGATGAAGTTAATCAGAATATTGTCTGAAACGTCTCCGCAAGAAATCTTTAGCAGCTGGGGCAGGTCGCAGAAGAAGCTCTCAACAACATTGGAGGCGCAAAATGTTAATTTTGAAGCAGAGAGCGTGAATACTGAAGCGTAGGAGGCACTAAGAGACCAAACAGCGACCACCAGCTGGAGGCACAACCTCCAACACATCATCTGCATGTAATGCAATGGGTGACAGATGGCAGCATAGCGATCATAGGACATGACGGCCAACAGGAAGATCTCAGAGCTGGCGAAGAGGAAAAAGAAGAAGATTTGCGCTACACAAGCTCTGATAGAAATAAATCTTCTTTTACGAAGGTCAAATAACATTTGGGGAACGATGACTGAGGACATGCTGAGGTCCAGGCCGGCCAGGTTCCCCAGGAAGAAATACATGGGGGTGTGGAGGTGAGAGTCAGTGACTATGAGGGAGATGATCAGCAAATTCCACATGAGGGTCAGAAGGTAGATGAGAAGGAAAAGGAGGAAGAGAGGCAGCTGAAGACTCGGGAGGTCAGACAGGCCAGAGAGGAGTAACTCAGATAAGGAGGTCTCATTCTCCATTGAGGTGTTTTCTTATGTTTGTTTAAAAAATTATGTCGTAAAATCACCAAACTTACCAACAAAGTTACACGTGAAGAGTTATAATCATCTCAAGATGAGATGAGGAAAAATTGTTTCTTTAAATATCCCAACTATCCTGAGCATTTGCTCAACCAGAAGAAACCTGGCAGGAGGAGAAAAAGGGCTCAAAAATGCTTCAAACACAATTCATTCATTATTTCTACAATGATCTAGGAAAGAAGAGTGTAAGGGTTAGGTTCCCACACAGGGTATGTCACCTTTCACACCTGACCGTAAAAATACTCCAACAGGTTACAACACGTGACAGAGCCCATTAAAATGAATAGTTCCCTATCATATAAGTGTGCTAAGGTTTGAACAATTCTGCATACAGTTTTTTCTCGCTGCGCTATTGCAATGCACCTCCATAGAAGTCTATGGGCACTGCAAGCCATACTCACCACCAACTCCTGATCCATCTCCGCTGGTCTCCCACCGCCGGCCTCCGGTCAGGCACCACTGCAGCCAGCTTTCTGGAGGCCTTCAGTCCTCTGCTCCAGCAAGGAATACTGCAAGCCCCATAAGAGGTGGCTGCTGCAATGCCTGACTGGAGATGCTGATCCTGCTGCAGCAGCAATTTCCTTCCCCGAAGATCCTACTGCCGCCGTCTCCTCCTCCTCGCCGCTGCTGCCTCCAGGTGCCCGTGCCCATGCTGGAGAACAGGAAACAATGGGCCAGTGCAGGGTGGCATGTACAACTGTGTGCTGTGCTGCACTGTGTCTGTGTGTCTCCACCGCAGTAGCTGTGAAGAAGCACAGTGTGAAAAGTGCCGATTTGGCGTGCCCCACTGTTTGAAGCCCCCAGGTCGCCCATAAAAACTCCCCTTTCCATTGTTCTAAGACGCATGTGTGTGCACACATCTACAACCGTGAGGACTCTTGTCAATAAAGTTGTGTTTCGCTCCTGGGTACAACAGATCCTCATGGAATGACCGTTGACAGTTCGTAACAAAAAGGTACAAGGATCCAAAGAATCCAAACATAAAATGATCTCAAACAAACTAAGTTGAATAACGAGCAAGAGCATCAGGATAAAAAAACATATAACATATAAGATCTAGGAACAAACAAGTATCTAATAAGTATCTAATAAAGTATAACAAGTATCTAATAAACTGGACATTACCTGCGCCCACCGCAGAACAGAAGAAATAACTTTTACAGTAAGTATTGAAACTTCCTTTCTTTCTGCTTCATGTGGAGGATGCAGGACCTTCAGAATGAGAGATGTCCCCCACAGAAGTTAGCATTAGGGTGGGCAAATATATATGTATATAACTTGGCTGTAACAGATAAAATCAATAAATTTATCCACTAATTTATTTTTCTCTAAAAACCCAAACTCGGTTCCCATTAAAATCAATGGGGACACAAACTTTGGGGGGTGATTCTGCCTCTGGGGGCCCAGAGGGTGCGAGCAATGCCAGTAAGTACTTTCCACAGCCTGCAGCCCCACAGCTAAAACCGCAACAATCATCAGATCAATATCTTTGCCAGTATCTATCTATTAACATTGAGAAAGCAATAGGGATCCAGTTCTCAATCATCGAAGGGTCCTTAACTTTGACAGAAGGATTACAGCCGAGCACTTTATGGAGGGAGGGAACCCTCTGCCAGACAGCAGCTGAAAACCTTCATTAAATGTGGTGCCAGGATGTTCTCAAAACACTTTTAAAACTCTGCTGTCAAATCATCTGGCCCAGGCGACTTTTTTTTATGGCTAGGTGGTCAATCTTACTTACCACCTCATATGTGACCGGCTTTGTCACGCTAGTCAAAGAAAGGTCACCTTTTCCCAGTCCTGGAGTAGAGTCCAGGACATTTTCCATCCCTGCCTGGTCAAGAATTTTTCTCCCCAAGAGGTCGGCATAAAAGGACCTAATAATCTCCAGGGTCCGTGACTTGAATCTTACCAGGGAACCTGCAGCCTGTCTACAATTCTGCTAGGGATCGAGTGAGTGGTATTTCCTATAATCCCTCTCCAGAACAAATGAAGCATATTGGTCATACTGACATTTCCTAAGGAGATGCCTGACTTCAGAAATTGCTCTCCTGATCCCCACCATTTGAGACAAGGAGGTTTAGCTTCCTTCACAAGCGCTAGTAGGCTACAGAGGCGACAGAGCTCAGAGAGCCATATGTTGGGATGAGAGGTTAAAATATTGGGACGGGCTATCCCTCCCTCCTGCTGAGACTATAACAAACAAGATTAGTCATTCTGAAAAGCCTGCCTGAACCCTGGTGTGAATTACATTGTTTTACTTTGTTACAGTTAAGAAGCAGCTGATTTATCTTAATTGTTTCTATTGTAAATATTTTGGTCAACTCCCCCACACTCAGACCTACTGTTACAAAATCCTTAATGGAAACCTGTGCCCAAGAATTGTCTTGCCCTCTCCTCCTTAAGGAGTGACACATTCTTCCTCCAAATATCTCTTCCCCTTGAGGGTATATCAGAGGCATTCAAGGTCACCAATAGTTAAAAGTGATCAGAGAACTCAACCACCTCCATGTGTGGTGGCCCGGAAGCCAAGCCCTCCTAAATAAAATCTATTCTACTCTGACTGTTAAATCACTGAAAAGCGAAGCCCTTGAGGTCCGGAGAGTGCTTAAAGTGGAACTTCAGTCACCAAGTAACCCCCCCCCCCCCCCTGCCAGGCTACCCTGGCGCTGAGGCAGGACAGGAGGGTTACAAAGAAAAAACCTTACTTTATCCAGGGGCTGTGTCACTTCTCCGGCACTCCGACGCTCCAGATCCTGGTCTCGGTCATGTTAAATGACAGCACAGAGCCGCATCCCCCGGCTTCTTGTGCGTTCCTACCCATCCATTCGAAGGGCTGTGGCTCTGTGTCAATCGTGGCGCCACCCGCACAGAGACTGGGGAGCGGCGTGGCCCGACGCTAAGGTAAAGGCCAGGGTAGCGTGGTAGGCCAGGGGGGTTAATCGGTGACTGAAGTTCCGCTTTAATTTGCACTCCTTCATACTTTCATACTCTATAACCATACTTTTCTAAAAGAGACTATTACAGCCCAGTTTGCCTTTGAAGCCAAGTGGATATTTTAGACACAGGAGCCAAATGGTTCAGGAAAGTGAGAACAAGAAAATGTGTCTGACCATTTCGGTAGTGTTCCACATACAGAACCACCCTCACACCTTTACCCTGGTAGTGTCACACAATTTATGCCTGTAGTCAGGTCAGTTGTATCACCTACCTCAGTGACAATACCCTTGTGGTCGGATGATGGTTGAATGAATGGGTTATGCAGATTTGTGCTCTAGTGTAAATGACGGGTTAATGCTTTTACTCTTAAAAAGTGTTTTAGGAAGCCATGCGAATAGGCGACAATGTGTCTTCAAGAAGCCAAGTCACTTTTGAGCACTAGATTGTGGCCTGGCCACATAGAAAACCTTATAGAAGTCCTACGAGGTCTAATATGATAACCAAGAGCAGCACCAATCACAGCCCCCGGCGCCTACACACAAGGAGAAACACCAGGAAATGCAACGAGATGACGGCACAGCAGAAATTCATGGAAACGTAACACAAGCCGAATGATTTTTCTGTATCTCAGAATTTATTTATCAAAAACCGAGGCAAAGCTAAAGCAGAAGATACTTGAATATTAGTGTCCTGATGTTGCAGATTAGAAGAGGTCTCATCAGTGTCATCAGTGTGACACGCAGCAGCATTGGATTGAAGTTATCGCACAAGTTGGTTTAATCGCAGACCAATATTTATGCTGCAGATCGGTTCCCTGGACACGCTCTGAGCTCCCTCCGTGTACATAACGTCATTATGGCTCTTTAGTTATATTAGATTTGCTTTCTTGGGAACTGAGCTGTAAAATAATCTTTAGAGATTTCACAGTAAAACTTCAACATTCAGCATCATTTATGTAAGGCTGAAAAGCTAAAGACTTTTCCCATCCAACTCAGCCAGTTTTATCTCCTTCCAGTGGTTTAGTGGTCATACTGCTGTTGGAAATAGTCATTGCACCCCCATTAAATATCTGGTAATGGGTAAGGCTACATGAATGGACTCCCCTTAGGCCTCACTTTCAGATGTAGCCTCAAGCATCTACTGAAAGTTTTCCTACTTCTACATCTAAGGTCTCCAACCTTTATTAAAGAGTGGGACTAGGATGACCCTCTAAAGCTCTTCTTTAACATGAGAGCCATATTTAGCAGTGATAGATGGCCAGGAGCCACATTCTATGTGATTGTAGAAGCCAAATTATCATAATAGAACATGAAACAACAAGAACCATGTTCTAAATTATAATGCAGCAAACATAATAGATCAGTGAATTTGTAGAGCACATGTGGATCTATTTGCCAGATTAAGTGCATCGAGACACCGCACAGAGAGGCTGGGCAAGCAAGTGGGGTGCTGGAAGCTGATAAGGTAAGCCACCAAGCTTCTCTGCCTTCCTGACTTTGGATTAACCAAATCCATGGCTCTGATGATGCCTGGGTGCCACATACCCTCCAGCGTCAAAAGTCTTACTAGACCTTCTTATGTGTTCTGGTGTAGAAGACAGGCAGCGAGCCACACACCAGGGGTCCGCAAGCCCCAAGTGGCTTCCAAGTTATGGGTGCAGAACTCCTGGACTACATGCAGGTTTCAATGTTCATGCAATGCCCAGACAGTTTCACATTCCCAAAAACAGCTTGATCATTCTTGGAGCTAACAGAGGAAATCATTATTGGGAGTCTATGAGATTGTCAAGCCCTGTGGGACACCCACCTTCTAAGTGAGTCCACAACCCACAATCTCCGCTGCTAGCTTCACCTATAGCCAAGCCCCCAATAACCAGGACACTTTATATGTCTCACCGAACACGGTTGCCCCCAGGACTTAGTAGCACATAGGTTAAGAACTTACAGGGGTGAAGGCAGATGAACCAGAGGCAAGACTGGGGCAATGCAGGGTAGGCTGGGGTCATACACAGTTGATCAGCCCTCACAATACGCAGCACCAAGGGATGAGACGGTTTCGTGGTCAGGGTACAGGCAGGCGTCGGTCCAGGCAGCAGTCATAGAGTGGTCGGGCAAAACAAGGTCGGCAACAGAAACATCACAGGCAAAAAAATCACAGGTACTATAGCACCCAGCAGCACACCATCATGAGCAATGATAACAGGGGCTGGGGCACCTTTATAGGGGAGGAAGCGCATGGATATGCTGGGGCAACTTAGGGCTAAATGGCCCTGCAACAACCTCAGGGCTGATTTGCCCCTAAAGCCATTAGTGCATTGCGCCCACAGTAATGTTGGGTCTCATTGGCCCTTTAAAATGGAATTAAAAGCACTGTCTCTATATTTGCAGATGACACAAAGATATGGAGCACAGTGCCTATGTGTCTATTGAAGATGGTCAGAAGCTTCAGGCTGACTTGGACACTTTGAGTGTCTGGGCTCCACTTGGCAAATGAAGTTCAATGTGGAGAAATGTAAAGTCATGCACTTGGGAGTGCGCATGCGTGCGGAGCGTGGATGGACTTCTGAATCCGCGCTCAGATGAAACCCTGCTATCCCGCCCCCCCCCAGCGTGTTGTGAGTGGCGGTTTTGGGGCAGGGAGGCTCAGGAGAACCCCGAGATTCCCCCTACCTCTTTTGGAGCCATTCTGCGAGGGCCCCCGGAACGCCGTAGACTGCCAGCACAGGACGGAGGTGAGCTGTGGGCGCCATATTGGATCCGACTGCATTGTGTGCAGCAGCCTCAGCATCCTCTCCCCGAGGATCCTTTCATTGGCCTGTGTCCACCACATAGTTACAGGGCAACACTGCCCATACAGTGTCTGGCAGTCCAGCAGCATTAGGGAAGGGGTGGCTGGGGGTCCATCCTCCCCTCTGCCACATTCTGCAGGAAGTGAATCTAATCATCCCACAACATCTCCCCCCTGCAAGTGATTTTAGGAGCCCCGATAAGCTGGGACACTATAAGCCCCTCACCCTTCACCTCCTGAAGTTCTGGGACTGCTCTGTTGGCTGTGCCTTCCTGGCAATAAGCACCTATAGCCATCAGCCTGCTTGTACCCTCCCCCAATTTTTGTCTAACATAAGGTGATCTTCACTGAGTTCCATGGCCCTTCTTAAAGGTGAAGTGCGCCTCCTTTTACCCTGATGAGTTTGTGTCTTTCGCGACCTCCTCATATTATGGTTTGCTCCGCCTGACCTACATATTCATTCAAGCTATTAATAATACCCTGCTGTCTGCCTTTTGGGGTGCACCTCTGGCCTAAGTCGGCCCTATCCCCCCCGCTTATTATTACTTATCTGTCTCAACGCATCAGTGAGGTCTTGACAATACTTGAACCCCTGAGCTCCACATAAAATGGAAGCCTCCACGCCATCGCAAAGCGAGCCCCCAATTCCCGTGGACCTCCTACCAGAGGACGACTCCTGGATGGACGACTCTCTGCAAGGCTCACCACCAAAGTCACAACCACCACCTCTTGACAAATACGAATCTATGCTTGAGAAGGCCCTCGAGAGGTGGGCCCTAAATATTACATCCCAGATTACCGCTAATCTCTCTGCTGAAATAAAAGAACTGGGCCAAAGAGTTGACAACCTTGAACAACAGTCCACTGCACACAGTTCGGAATTATCTTCCTTCGGGACGGAACTAGAGGCCTTAAAAGAGTAGAACCTTACCTTACACCACAAGCTTGAGGACATGGAGAACCTCTCACGTAGGGCCAACATCAGGATCAGAGGTATCCCTGAAGCCGTCACTGATCTACAATCCACAGTTACTGCTGTCTTCCAAGAGCTTGCCCCAGCCATCCCTATCGAAAGGCTGGAATTCAACAGAATACATCATTCCTTGCAGAAAAAAAGAGTGGACGGGCTTCCGCGTGACGTGTTAGCTAAACACCATTTCTACCGCAATAAGGAACAACTTGCTGGCTGCACGGGATCAAGGAACTCTCAATTTCCAGAACTTTGAGTACCAACTCTGTGCCGACCTGTCTCCTCAAACCATCACCAGAAGGCGTGCCATGAAATCCTCACTTGAAATTCTGCAAGCAAAAGGGGTCAGGTACAAATGGGGGTTCCCTTTCAAAATTTCCTTCAGCTATCAGGATCAGCGGTACGAGGCATCTACCCCACAAGACCTGGAGGCCACCCTCACCTCGGCCGGCTTGAGGGCTCACGCTGTCGCCCAAGCTGCTTCCCCGCAAAAGAAGAGAGCTCTTTCATTTTCACCTGTACCTATGGACAAACGTTTCCCGCGAAGGAGCATCCAGTCAACGAGCAAAGTCATCAGATTGATTGTCCACAGGTTTGGTAAGCCTGCTGTGGGGGAGGGATGATGTGTTAGATTCCCTGTGCATTGTACAAGGGGTCTAGCCCCTCATTCTCCCACCGCAGCGATCCCATAGGGTGCAGTTTTTAGTTCTCGTTTTGCATTGTTGGGACTATCATATTCTTTGTTTGTTCCCTGTTCTATTTTTCAGGTACTTTCTACGCACAGTATACAACTTTTACGACTCTCTTGCTGATAGAGCCCTGTCTGGTTTACGCTGAGTTGTTTGATACGCATCCCTGGTATCAATTTATAGATTGTTACTTGAATTTTCCGTTAACCGCTGCTCATTTGTAATGTTTTCTAGTATAGTGGCCCGGGCGCCTGGGTTTCAAGCCCTGCACACTCCACGCTCCCTTGCTCGCCGGTTTTCCATCGAGTCCGGAGGCCTCTCTTCTGACCCCATTGAGGGTCAGTTACTATACTGGTTGGTCTAAGGAACCCCCTTTGGAGGTCCCTCCAACCAGATAGTCTTCCCCACCGGGGTAGAGCACTTCTCTCCCCCCCTGGGAAATTTTATGTGGGAAGGTTTTGTATGCTGTTGTTATTCAGATTTAAAATGTTCTCTGTTATTGTCCCCCTCCCCTCTTTCTCCCCCCCTTCTTTTTCCCTCCCTCCCCAGGTGTCCAGCCCCCTTATGCTAATAGATACTGTATGGTATATTTATGGCGGTTAAACTGGTTTCGCTGAACGTTCAGGGTCTCAATGCCCCTCAAAAAAGGGTGAAGGCGTTCTGTCAGATGAGGGCCCTGCACGCCGACATTGTCTGCTTCCAAGAGACTCATTTTACTAAGAAAAACAATCCCAAATTTCCCAGCTCTGACTATCCTCTTTTCTTTATGACATCAGCTGATACCAAGCAGAGAGGAGTCCTCATCACTTTCAAGCGCTCTCTCCCTTTCTCTTTGGAGCAGACAATACTGGACCTCTTGGGTCTCTTTCTAATTGTGACCGGCATGATACAAGACCAACCAGTCACTATTGCCACATGTTATGCCCCCAACCAGAATCAGAACGCCTTTTTTGAGGAGTTCCTTAGAACTCTAGATCCCCATGTAAAGGGGCTCCTCATGGTGGCTGGGAATTCTAACCAAATCTTGCAGTCTAAACTTGACAGACAAATGGTGGGTTGGCCCTTGGACTGCTCCAGGGAGAGCTCCTCAGGAAAAGCGTTCCATTCCCTGCAAAATCAATACCACCTAGCTGACACATGGAGAGAGGTCCACCCCGCTAAGAGGGACTTCACTCACTACTCCTGCCCACATAAGGTTTTCAAGAGGATAGACCATATCTTCTTGCAGCCGCCCTCTTTGCCACACCTCTCCCACTCCTCTATAGTCCCGATAGCATGGTCAGATCATGATCTCGTCGCTGTCGAGTTGATCTCTCTGACCCAAGGATCCCCTCAGCGGTCTTGGAAGCTCCATGATCCTATGTTGTCTGATGAGGCACTTCTCAAACGCTTTCGCAAAGAGATTGAGAGCTTTTAACTGCAAAACACGGGGTCGGTGAGCTCTGAGGCTCTGCTCTGGGAAGCTCATAAAGCTGTAATTCGTGGGCAATTAATTCGTGAATCTTCTCAGCGCAAAGCCTCATATAAGGAAAAGCTTCAAAAACTGCTAGATGGATACCACTCAGCCTCCTCCGCCTTTAAAGAAAGTCTGACTAAACATAACAGAATTAGATTCAACCAAGCAGGGGACAGACTCAACCTGTGCCTTGCAGGTGAGGCTGAACGTCAAATTAATCGGACTAGGTTTAGGTGGTATCGCATCAGCAATAAACCAGACACCCCTCTTGCCAGAAGGCTTAGAGGAGTCACCCAGAGGGTTAAGTCAGTGCGCATCAAGACCTTAGAGGGCACATTTTCTAGCAACCCATCGAGGGTGGTGTCAACCTTCGGTAAACATCTCGAGGATCTATATAAATCTAAGACCATGCTAGATGAACGCCTTGCAGAAAAGTTGCTAGGACAATGCTCACTCCCTTCTCTACCGCTTGAAGCCAAGACCTTCCTTTATAGGCCGGTTGAACTACCTGAGGTCCAGGAAGCCATTGCCTCCTTAAAGATCGGGAAACAGCCTGGCCCAGATGGGTTCTCCACCCTTTACCATAAAAAGTTTTCCCAGGTACTTTCTCCACGCCTAGTTCGGATGTTTAACTCCCTCAGTAACGGCGACTCATGGAGTACAGAGGCGCTCACTGTGGCCGTCTGCATAATACCTAAACCCAATGTTGACACCACCCTCTGGTCTAACTATAGGCCCATATTCCTGCTAAATATCGATGTCAAACTGCTAGCTAAGGTTCTTGCAGCAAGACTCAATAGGTATATTGCATCCTTAATTTCTCGCCCCCTTCCTGACCACCTGGGAAGGTTGGATTACCCACTTCCAACCTAAAAACTTCGACCGTTCCCTCCTCACATCTCAGTGATGTGTTGTACACACCTACGCCTGGTAGCGGCTGGACACCCACTCCCAATCCTTCCCCTTCCCTTTCCTTGCCCCTCTATCTCCTTCATTCTAGCCCCCCACTCCTAACCTTCCGTTCTCCCTCTCAGGTACATGGTCTTTCGCCACGCGTGCATCATATCCTGTTCTTGGGATACTGTTTTCAATGTTTCTACGTGCCGACACCCCTTTGGGTGTAATTATACGCCTCACAAAATGTAATGTATGTTGCAATGTAATGTACTTTATTCTCAATAAAAATATTGATAAAAAAAAAAGTCATGCACTTGGGGTCTAATAACCTGAAGGCCACATATCTCCTCGGGGGAGTAAAACTGGGAGAGTCACTAGTTGAGAAGGATCTGGGGGTACAGCTGCTTCCAAGGCCACCAAGATATTAGCATGCATTAATAAAGGCCTGGAATCATGGGATAGGTGAGTAATTTTGCCTCTTTACAATGCACTGGTGCACCCTCACCTGGAATATGCCGTCCAGTTCTGGGCACCCATTCATAGAAAGGACGCTCTGACTATGGAAAGGGAGCAGAGGAGCTACCACACTAATAAGAGGAATGAAGGGTTTTAGTTATGAGGAAAGATTAAGGGAATTAAATTTGTTTAGTCTTGAGAGGAGACAACTGAGGGGGGACATGAATAACTTGTATAAATATATAAATGGCCAATACAAAAAATATGGGGAAACATCATTTCAGGTAAAATCCTCTCTAAAGACAACAGTTACTATTAGCGGTATTACTTAAAAAAAAAATATTTATATAACAAATAACTTCCACCTATAAAATAAAAAAAATAACTTCCCCGACACCAACACCCTTGGTTGAACTTCATGGACACATGTCTTTTTTCAACCGTATTAACTATGTAACTATGTAACTATGTAACTATTTAAACTAACCTCAGATGGCCGTGTTGAAGCCCACCACAGGAAATCATTCTTGAAACCCACCAGAGGAAATCCTGCTGGGGCCACCAGAGGAAATCATCCTTGGATCCACCAGAGAAAATCATTCTTGGGGGCCATCAGAGGAAATCATTCTTGGGGCCACCAGAGGAAATCATTCTTGGGAGCCACCAGAGGAAATCATTCTTCAAGCTCACCAGAGGAGATAATTCTTGCGGCCACGAGAGGAAATTGTCAGTGGGCCCTTCGGAGGAGATAATTCTTGGGGCCACCAGAGGAAATCATGCTTGAGAGCCACCAGAGGAGATCATTTATGGAGCCCCCCAGAGAAGATCATTCTTGCGGCCACCAGAATAAATCATTCTTGCGGCCACCAGAGGCAATCATCCTTGGAGCCACCAGAGGAAATCATTTCTGGAGGCACCAGAGGAAATCATTATTGTGGTAACCAGAGGAAATCATTCTTAGGGTCACCAGAGGAAATAATACTTGGAATCCACCAGAGAAGATCATGACTTTGGGCCACCAGAGGAAATCATTTTTGGGAGCCACCAGAGGAAATCATTCTTCGAGCTCACCAGAGGAGATAATTCTTAGTGCCACCAGAGGCAATTATCCTTTGGCCCTCCAGAGAAGATCGTTCTTGGGGCCACCAGAGGAAAGGAAATCATTCTCGGGAGACACCAGAGGAAATCATGCTTGTGATCCACCAGAGGAAATCATTCTTGCGGCCACCAGAGGCAATCCTGCTTGGGGCCACCAGAGGCAATCATTCTTGGAACCACCAGAGGAAATCATTCTTGGAACCACCAGAGGAAATCATTCTTGGAACCACCAGAGGAAATCATTCTTGGAACCACCAGAGGAAATCATTCTTGGGGCCACCAGAAGAAATCATTCTTGCGGCCACCAGAGGCAATCCTGCTTGGGGCCACCAGAGGCAATGATTCTTGGAACCACCAGAGGAAATCATTCTTGGGACCACCAGAGGAAATCATTCTTGGAGCCCCCCAGAGAAGATCATTCTTGTGGCCACCAGAAGAAATCATTCTTGCGCCCACCAGAGGCAATCATCCTTGGAGCCACCAGAGGAAATCATTCTTGGAAGCACCAGATGAAATTATTATTGTGGTAACCAGAGGAAATCATTCTTGGGGTCACCAGAGGAAAAAATACTTGGAGCCCACCAGAGGAAATAATTATTTGAGCTCACCAGAGGAGATCATTCTTAGGGCCACCAGAGGCATTTATCCTTGGGCCCTCCAGAGGAGATCGTTCTTGGGGCCACCAGAGGAAAGGAAATCATTCTTGGGAGCCACCAGAGGCAATCCTGCTCGGGGCCACCAGAGGAAATCATTCTTGGAACCACCAGAGGAAATCATTCTTGGGACCACCAGAGGAAATCATTCTTGGAGCCCCCCAGAGAAGATCATTCTTGTGGCCAGCAGAGGAAATGATACTTGGGACCCACCAGAGGAAATCATTCTCAGGGCCACCAGAGGCCATCCTGCTTGGGGCCACCAGAGGCAAACATTCTTGGAACCACCAGAGGAAATCATTCTTGGAACCACCAGAGGAAATCATTCTTGGAGCCACCAGAAGAAATCATTTTTGAGGCCCCCAGAGGCAATCCTGCTTGGGGCCACCAGAGGCAAACATTTTTGGAACCACCAGAGGAAATCATTATTGGAACCACCAGAGAAAATCATTCTTGGAGCCACCAGAGGAAATCATTCTTGGAGCCACCAGAGGAAATCATTCTTGGAGCCACCAGAGGAAATGATACTTAGGACCCACCAGAGTAAATCATTCTCAGGGCCAGCAGTAAACCATTATTTGGGTCACCAAAGGAAATCATTCTTGGAGCCCACCAGAGGAAATCCTGCTTGGGGCCACCAGAGGCAAACATTCTTGGAACCACCAGAGGAAATCATCCTTGGACCCACCAGAGGAAATCATTCTTGCAGCCACCAGAGGAAATCATTCTTGGAGCTAACCAGAGGAAATCATTCTTGGAGGCACCAGAGAAAATCATTCTTGTGGTCACAAGAGGAAATCATTCTTGGAGCCACCAGAGGAAATCATTCTTGGAGCCACCAGTGGAAATCATTCTTGGGGCCACCAGAGGAAATCATTCTTGGAGCCCACCAGAGTAAATAATATTTGGGGCCCAGCAGAGGAAATCATCTTTGGAGCCTAGTAGAGGAAATCATTCCCAATTTGCCCCATAAGGTCAGCATCCAACCCTGCAATCTAAGATTCCAGGGTCAGCCAACATGGGTTTTGTTCCGTCTTAGTCCAAATTATATTATTGTCTGAAGAGGTGAGTTTTGAGGTCACCGTTATAGGCATTGAGTGTTGGAGAGTGATGGATTAAGTGGGAGAGAGCATTGCAGAGAAGTGGAGAGGCACAGGAGTGTGAGGGCGGTCACCAAAGTGGTAGACAGGAGAATGTCAGAGGCAGAGCAGAGGTCTCGTCTGGGTTGGTATGGATGTATTGAGAAGAGCTTTGTAGGTTAGTTTTAGAAGTTTGATCTGAATTCTCTATGAAGCAGGCAGCCAGTGGAGGGACAGACAGGGGGAAGTGGCACTGCAGAAGTGAGAGGAGAGGTGGATGATGCGAGCAGCAGAGTTCAGAACAGATAGGAGGGACAGTCTGTTTGTTGGAGACAGTTGGAGAGTGTTGGAGAGTGAGTGTTGCAGTTGTCTAGTAAGTATATGACCAGAGCATGCACTAGCAACTTTAATGGTGTCAGATGAAAGAAATGGGAAAATGAGTGAGACATTTGGAGAAGACAGGAGGTCAATGACTGCTTTACAATGTATCACAGCTGATTACAATTGAAACAATTTAGATACAGCAGCAGAAACCTGGCTGTAACAATGTAGTACTCACCAGGGAGTTCTGATATGACCATGGCATGCACTAACAATTTTAGTGTTGTCAGGCAAAGGAAGGGACAGATGCTGGAGGCGTTTTTAAGATGGAGAAGACAGAAGTTCAGAGACTGCTGTTCAATGTATCACAGCTGATTACAATCCAAACAATTTCGATACATCAGCTGCTGCCTGGCTGTAACAATGTAACCTCCACCAGGGAGTCAGGACAAGACCAGAGCATGCACAAGCATTTTAGTGGTGCCAGGTGAGAGGAAAGGGTGGATGCGGGAGTCGTTTTTAAGGTGGAAGAGACAGAAATTCTAAGACCACTTTACAATGTATCACAGCTGAATACAATTAAAACCATTTTGATACATCAGCGGCAACCTGGCTGTAATAATGTAACACTCACCAGGGCAATTTTACTGGTGTCAGATGAGAGGAAGGGGCAGATGTGGGGCAAGTTAAGTTGGAGACGACAGGAGGTCCATGAATCTAACCCAGTGTTCCCCGACCCTCTCCTGGAGAACCACTAACTGGTCAAGTTTTGCCCATAGATGCACAGGAGGATTCAGTGGTGGACTGGGGCCTCAAATTCGCCCAAGATTTTAGCAGCCCGGCCATCCCCCAGTGTGCTCCTTGGCTGTTCAATGAGTGAGGCTATTGAATTGCAGAAAGATCCCAAAACTGTGTGGCCCATCGGGAATTTACCCAAGTCTCCCTAAAGCCAGTTCACCCCTGGGTGGGGTAATTAGTGCAGTAGCAGCAGAGCTATAGAGGCGGATGTGGAGATCCACATAACATGACATGTTGGTGGCTCTCCAAGGGAAGCACTGCTCTAACCAATCAGAGAGAGTTATTATAGACATCAACCCGTGTGAATGTGATGTTCCTTTTGATTCTTTTGGGAAAATATTTTGTATCTATTGGGTATCACTAGAAGTGGAAACATCTGAAATGTTTCATTCAAATTAGTTCAATTAATCAATTAAAAATTAACTCATCTGATCTTTTTTTATTAAATCATCGCGGAACGCTCTTCTGAAATTCTGGTTCCTTATGCTGTAGATCACAGGGTTAAATAGAGGAATGATGGAGATCAAAGAGGAGATGCTGTCGAGAGAAAAATGAACATTGGGGCTGGTGCGAAAATAATTGAACATACTGGAGCCATAAAATAAGAAGACCACGGTCAGGTGGGAGGAGCACGTAGAGAAGACTTTACTCTTATTGATGGGGATTTTGAGGACAGTTTTGAAAATAGAGACATAAGGAATGAAGATCATTACGAGAGTGCTGCCACCGATGACACTTCCCATGATGAAGTTAATCAGAATATTATGGGAAATATCGCCGCAAGAAATCTTTAGCAGCTGGGGCAGGTCGCAGAAGAAGCTCTCGACAACATTGGAGGCGCAAAATGTTAACTTTAAAGCAGAGTGCGTGAATACTGAAAAGTAGGAGACACCAAGAGGCTAGACCATGGCCACCAGCTGGACGCACAACCTCCATGCATCATCTGCATTTAATGTAATGGGTGACAGATGGCAGCATAGCGATCATAGGACATGACGGCCAACAGGAAGATTTCAGAGCTGGCGAAGAGAAAAAAGAAGAAGATTTACGCTACGCAAGCTCTCAAGGAGATAGGTCTTCTTTTGTGAAGGTCAAACAACATCCGCAGAATGGTGACGGAGGAAAAGCAGAGGTCCAAGCTGGCCAGGTTCCCCAGGAAGAAATACATGGGGGTGTGGAGGTGAGAGTCGGTGACTATGAGCTTGATGATCAGCAAATTCCAGGTGAGGGTCAGAAGGTAGATGAGAAGGAAGAAGAGGAAGAAAGGCAGCGGAAGACTCGGGAGGTCAGAGGGCCAGAGAGTAGCAACTCAGATAAGAAGGTCTCATTCTCCATTAAGGTGTTTTCTTATTTTTGTTTAAAAAATTATGTCGTAAAATCACCAAACTTACCAAGAAAGTTAAATGTGAAGAGTTATAATAATCCTAAACAGGAAAAGGTGTTTCTTTAAATATCCCAGCTATCCTGAGCATCTGCTCACCTAGAAGAAACCTGGCAGGAGGAGAAAAAAGGCTCAGAAATGCTTCAAACACAATTCATTCATTATTTCTACAATGATCTAGGAGAGGAGAGTGTGAGGATTAGATCCCCACACAGGGTATTAGGCACCTTTCACACCTGACCGTTTTCATCATGTGTAAATACTCCAATGTGTCACAATGGCCAGAAAACACATCCCATTAAAATGAATAGGCCTCTATCATATCAGTCCGCTGAGGTCTATGGGCTATGGGCACCTCAGGTAAAGCTCATGCGTTGTGCCAAAAGAGCCATACCCACCACCACCTTCTGATCCGTCACCGCAAGTTCCCCACAGCCCGGCCTCTGGTCAGGCACTACTGCAGCCAGCTTCAGTCCACTGCTCCAGCAAGCACTACCAGAAAGCACCTAAGAGGTGGCTGCAGCAATGCCTGCCCGGAGATGCAGGTCCTGCTGCCACAGCCACCACGGTCTCCTTCCCTGGTCAGGAGTGCTGCCACCTCCTCCTTGCTGCTGCTCCCTTCAGGTGCCCGTGCCCACACCAGAGGACAGAAAACAATAGTCCAGTGCAGGGCGCCTTGTACAATTGTATGCTGTGCTGCGCTGTGTCTGTGTGTCTCCACCGCCACAGCGGTGAAGAAGCACAGTGTGAAAAGTGCCGATTTGGCATGCCCCGCTGTTTGAAACCCCCCAGATCTCCCATAAAAACTACCCTCTCCATTGTTCTACGACCCAGGTGTGGTCCTGCATCCAATAAGCGTGCTCGGCTCCATTCATCGATTTTGGCAGCCATTGTTGTGCAGTGTCTCATAGATGAGGACTCTTGTCAATGAAGTTGTTAGCGATCCTGGGTACAACAGCCCCTCATGGAGTGACCGGGAGAAATGGTAATAACGATTCAAAGCATTTACACATAAAATGATCTCAAACAAGCTAAATTGAATCATTAGCAAGAGCATCTGGATATAACTATACTAAGTACTAGGAACTAGGAACAAAAAAACATATATTAAACTGGGAGGGACCTGCACCCTCCACAGAAACAGAAGAAATAACTTTTATGGTAAGTACTAAAACTTCCTTTTTTTCTGCTTCATGTGGAGGATGCAGGAAAATTCTTCAGAATTCTAAATACTGAACAATGAGAATTAGTATTAGGGTATAAGGGTGGGCAATTCTGCCTCTTCTGCCCCCAGAGGGTGCCAGTAAGTTTTTTCCCCAGCCTGCAGACCTGCACCACTTCCCAGGCAGCTAAAACTGCAACAAGCGTCAGATCAATATCTTTGCCAGTATCTTTCTATTGACATTGAGAAGGCTGAAGGGGCTCCAGTTCTCAATCATCAAAGAGTCCTTACCTTTTGACAGAAGGATGACAGCTGAGCTCCTCATGGAGGGAGGGAGGGAACCCTCTGCCAGACAGCAACTGAAAACCTCCACCAAATGTGGTGCCAGGATGTTCTTAAAACACTTATAAAACTCTGCTGTCAAACGATCTTGCCCAGGTGACTTTTTGATGGCTAGGTGGTCAATCGTGCTTACCACCTCATCATATGTGACCGGTAGGGATGAGCGAATCGATCCGGACGAACCCGGATTCGATCCGAATTTCAGGAAAAATTCGATTCGGATCGAATCCGAATTTCCCCGCGATTCGATCGCTCGAAGTTTTCCTTTAACATCCATTCATTTACATTACAGGCATTCTAAGATGGCGGACGGGACATGTCCAGACATCAACCCCGCGCCAGTGCAAGCTGGGACAGTCACATGCAGCCTATCAGCAGCCAGCAAGCCCGGTGACGTCACAGCGCTATTTAAGGCCGGCCATCTTGCTTTCCTGCCTCATTTCTCTATTGCATTCGTGAGAGACAGAACGTTGTGTAGCTGAGGGAGAGAGACAGTTAGACAGGCAGGGACAGACAGGGACAGGCTGGAGACAGGCAGGAGACAGACAGGAGACAGACAGAAAGTCAGCGAAAAACAGGGAAAGGTAGAAAAATCGGAGGCTGTCAGCCTGTCACAGGGAGTTTTTTTTTTTTTTTCATCCAGCCTGACAGGCTTTGTTAGCGTTTTCAGGCTGCTTATACTAACTGTGCATATATACTGAACTGATCTTAAGTCTGCTGTGAGGCATCCCATTCTGTGACTAAAGCAGCCTCTGTTTAAGACCATATAACCATTTGCACTTATTATAATTGAAATTAGCCCTGATAAAGACACTTTTGCTCGGCATAGTACTTCTGGACCCTGCCAGGGCATCCCATTCTGTGACTACAGCAGCCTCTGTTTAAGACCATATAACCATTTGCACTTATTATAATTGAAATTAGGCCTGATAAAGACACTTTTGCTGGGCATAGTACTTCTGGACCCTGCCAGGGCATCCCATTCTGTGACTACAGCAGCCTCTGTTTAAGACCATATAACCATTTGCTCTTATTATATTTGAAATTAGCCTGATAAAGACACTTTTGCTGGGCATAGTACTTCTGGACCCTGCCAGGGCATCCCATTCTGTGACTACAGCAGCCTCTGTTTAAGACCATATAACCATTTGCTCTTATTATATTTGAAATTAGCCTGATAAAGACACTTTTGCTGGGCATAGTACTTCTGGACCCTGCCAGGGCATCCCATTCTGTGACTACAGCAGCCTCTGTTTAAGACCATATAACCATTTGCTCTTATTATATTTGAAATTAGCCTGATAAAGACACTTTTGCTCGGCATAGTACTTCTGGACCCTGCCAGGGCATCCCATTCTGTGACTACAGCAGCCTCTGTTTAAGACCATATAACCATTTGCTCTTATTATATTTGAAATTAGCCTGATAAAGACACTTTTGCTCGGCATAGTACTTCTGGACCCTGCCAGGGCATCCCATTCTGTGACTACAGCAGCCTCTGTTTAAGACCATATAACCATTTGCTCTTATTATATTTGAAATTAGCCTGATAAAGACACTTTTGCTCGGCATAGTACTTCTGGACCCTGCCAGGGCATCCCATTCTGTGACTACAGCAGCCTCTGTTTAAGACCATATAACCATTTGCTCTTATTATATTTGAAATTAGCCTGATAAAGACACTTTTGCTCGGCATAGTACTTCTGGACCCTGCCAGGGCATCCCATTCTGTGACTACAGCAGCCTCTGTTTAAGACCATATAACCATTTGCTCTTATTATATTTGAAATTAGCCTGATAAAGACACTTTTGCTCGGCATAGCACTACTGGATCTTTTTTGGGGCATCCCATTCTGTGACTACAGCAGCCTCTGTTTAAGACCATATAACCATTTGCACTTATTATAATTGAAATTAGCCCTGATAAAGACACTTTTACTGGGCATAGCACTACAGGATCTTTTTTTGGGGCATCCCATTCTGTGACTACAGCAGCCTCTGTTTAAGACCATATAACCATTTGCACTTATTATAACTGAAATTAGCCCTGATAAAGACACTTTTGCTGGGCATAGGCTTACTGCTGCCTGCCAGGTGCACTTCTGTTGAGGCATCCCATTCTGTAACATAGCATACCCCTCTTTATTTACACTAAGCAGCTCTCTTATTTACACTAAGCAGGCCTGTTGGAGGCTGAGTGTTACTGCTCACTTTTGGTGTGCATTATATTCTGTTTCATATAGACCCACCGCTGCCCGGGGGATCTTAAAATATCACCTACTACCACGCCAGTTAGACTATGTCGGGCAGACAAGTGCCTGGAAGTGAAAAGAGGAGTGGCAGAGGCCAAGATTCCGCAGGCAGAGCTCGCATCAGACTGGGGGCCAGTAGCAGCAGGAGTCACGCTGAGAGACCTAATCTGCCAGTATCTGCTAGCGGTCGGGTCTCCACCAGTAACGCATCTGCCGTGGTAGATTGGTTGACGCGCTCATCAACAACATCATCACAACTTACGTCTGAGACCCCCAGTCTAGGGTCGGTAGGTTCCTCTGACACAACCCTGAGTTGGCATGCCCCGAGAGCAGTCCCTGTCCTCCCATTGCCTCTGTCCTACGCCGTTCCCTCCCCCTGCGACGTATCCTATGCTTTGGGTTCAGTTCCACTCTTTAGTGAGGAGGACGATCAGATACAGGAGGACAGTCAGCAGCTACTGCCCAGCCAAGAAATGGAGGTGGCTTCTTTAGCTAGGCAGACAAATAGTGATGTGGACAGTGTCGTGGGTGCTGCGAGCGTTCCAGCTCCTGCGCCAGACACTGTTGACGAATCCACGAACATCAGTGACGTACAGCCACAACTCGGTGATGATGATGATGACGATGAAGCCGATCGCACTTGGGAGCCGGGTGAGGAAGGGGCTTCATCGTCATCATCAGGAGAAGAGGGGCGCAGGTTGCCCCGGAGTCAGCAGCTGAGGCAGCAAGGTGGTAGCAGTCAGCATGGGGGCACAATTCCAAAGGCTGGATCCGGCCGGGGCCGGGGCCGGGGTAGAGCACCTGCTGTGCGGCAGTCTACCTTATCAGGAGGTAGTGGAGCAGGGGTTCCTGGAGTTGGCAACAGCAGCAGTGAATCAGTGAGGCCAGGGGGTGGGAAAAGTAGCTACTCGGCAGTGTGGCAGTTTTTCCTGAGGCATCCGCAGGAGGGTAACATGGCCACATGCAAGATATGTAGGCAAAAGGTGAAGCGTGGCCAGGGTCCAAATGTTGGCACCACGGCCCTGCGTCAACATATGATGCGTCACCATAAAGCGACCTGGGAGAACCGAGGCTCCCAAGGGGTGGTCCAGTCTGCTTCCTCACCAAGTGAGCTCCCAATTTCTGCCAGCCAAGGCTCCAGCACCTCAGCCGAAGGCAACTGTGCGTCATACCTATCCTCTGTCGCTCCTGCTCCTCCTCCTCCAAGTCATGCATCCCGCCAGCAATCCATCAGCGAAGCCATGTCCAAGAGACAGCAGTATGCGCCCACTCATCCTACGGCGCAGAAGCTGAATGTGCTCCTGTCCAAGTTGCTGGTGCTGCAGTCGCTCCCTTTTCAGGTGGTGGAATCTGCACCTTTCAGAGAACTGATGGCTTGTGCCGAGCCGAGGTGGAGAGTCCCAAGCCGTCATTTCTTTGCCAAGAAGGCAGTACCAGCGCTGCACACTTTTGTTGAACAGAAGGTGGGCCAGTCCTTGAGCCTGTCGGTGTGTAGCAAAATACATGGCAGCGCCGACATCTGGAGCTGTAACTACGGTCAGGGGCAGTACATGTCGTTTACGGCCCACTGGGTGAATGTGGTCCCTTTGCAGCAGCAGCAGCAACTTGGACAGGTCACGCCGCTTCGGCCTCCGCGCTCTCTGCCCATTGGACCTGTGACACCGTGCGACTCGGCCTCCTCATCCTCCGCCATCTCCTCACCCTCCACTGTAGGCTCAAGTCTCAGTGCCCCTCCAGTCTACCATGTGTGCAGGGCACGGAGGTGTCACGCAGTGCTTCACATGGTTTGTCTTGGCGAACGGAGTCACACAGGGGAGGAACTGCTTAAATGTATTCATCAGGAAATCCAAACATGGCTTACTCCGAGAAAACTTAAAATGGGAATCATGGTTACCGACAATGGGAAGAACATTTTGTCTGCGCTGCGCCAAGGAAGCCTGACCCATGCCCCCTGCATGGCTCACGTCTTCAATCTGGTTGTCAAGCGGTTTCTGAAGTGTTCCCCCCATCTGCAAGACATCCTAACAACTTCAAGGAAACTTTGCATGCACTTCAGCCACTCCTACACCGCCAAACACACCCTTCTTGAGCTACAGCGTCAGAATGGTATCCCCCAACATAGTCTGATTTGCGATGTTTCCACCCGTTGGAATTCCACCCTTCACATGTTGGACCGATTATATGAACAGAGAAAAGCCATCACGGATTTCCTGATGATCCAAGCAGATAGGGGGACTCCCCTGTGTAACTTCAATGTCAACCAGTGGCAGCTCATACGTGACACCTGCCGTTTGCTCAGGCCCTTTGAGGAAGCCACTTTATTTGTCAGTCGGCAGGATTACGGGATGAACGACGTGATTCCACTGCTTCATGTACTACAGCACATGTTGGAAACCATGGCTGGTCAGGGCACTGGAGACATGGCGTTTACATCTTACGGCCACATGAACCCCATTGGAGCTGAACTGGAGGAAGAGGAGGAGGAGGAGTTGCCCAGCGAAACACAGTTTAGGCTTGGCGAAATGGCTGGTTTATCTAGTCAGCGGACAGGAGAGGAGGAGCAGGAGCAGCCAGAGGAGCTAGAGGTTTTTGAGGAAGGCGAGACAGAGGACCCGGGCACACCGTGGCAGTATGCAGTGGAGATGGAGACAGGTAGTCCATCCGAGTCACTTGCGCAAATGGCACGAAGCATGCTCACGTGCTTGCGTAGTGACCCCAGAATTGTTTCCATCTGTCGGCGGGATGACTTCTGGCTGTCCACCTTATTGGACCCTCGCTTCCGGCACAAAATGGGGGCATTTTTTAAACCCACCGAGAGAGAGGACAAACTCAACTACTACAAAGACATTCTACGTAGGCAGTTGGCCGATGCCTATCTGCGCCATGGTCCATACTCTCGCAGGTCTGACTCGAGGGGACCTCTGCGCTCACCTTCCACTGCCATGGCCGCTGGGGGGGTTGGCAGGAGCAGCAGCAGCAGCTCCATCAGCAGCAGCAGCCTCAGTCTTCAGTCGCTAATGAGTAGCTTTCTACACCCGCATAGTGAGGCTACTCATGAGCAGCAGGAAGACCTGGAGCAGGACCTCAACCAGCAGGTCATGTCATACTTTGACATGACCATGCCAACACACCTTGAGGATCCGCTGGACTTCTGGGCAGCCAAACTTGATTTGTGGCCGCAACTAGCAGAGTTTGCCCTGGAAAAGCTGTCCTGCCCGGCAAGTAGCGTGCCATCTGAGCGGGTGTTTAGTGCGGCGGGGGCCATAGTTACGGCGAGGAGAACTCGTCTGTCAACTAAAAATGTGGAGAGACTCACCTTTGTCAAAATGAATCAGGGATGGATCAGCCAGGATTTCCACCCACCAATGCCTGATGCATGCGACTAGATTCAGCATGGTGCCACGTTTTACACTTTCCAAATGGTGCAAAACATATTTATGTCTTTAGGCCATTTTTTGGGCTCCTGCTGCTGCTGCTGCCAACTTCTGCCAACTCCAGGGTGTGATTCATCCAATTGTTGGGCTCCTGAAGCCAACCCCAGTGTCTCTTTAAAGTAATATTTGGGCTCCTGCTGCTGCTGCTGCTGTCAACTCCTGCCAACTCCAGGGTGTGATTCATCCAATTGTTGGGCTCCTGAAGCCAACCCCAGTGTCTCTTTAAAGTAATATTTGGGCTCCTGCTGCTGCCAACTTCTGCCAACTCCAGGGTGTGATTCATCCAATTTTTGGGCTCCTGAAGCCAACCCCAGAGTCTCTTTAAAGTAACGTTTGGGCTCCTGCTGCTGCTGCTGCTGCTGCCAACTTCTGCCAACTCCAGGGTGTGATTCATCCAATTTTTGGGCTCCTGAAGCCAACCCCAGGGTCTGTTTAAAGTAATGTTTGGGCTCCTGCTGCTGCTTGCAACTCCAGGGTGTGATTCATCCAATTTTGGGCTCCTGAGGCCAACCCCAGTGTCTCTTTAAAGTAATGTTTGGGCTCCTGCTGCTGCTGCTGCTGCTGCTGCCGCCAACTCCAGGGTGTGATTCATCCAATTTTTGGGCTCCTGAGGCCAACCCCAGGGTCTCTTTAAAGTAATATTTGGGCTCCTGCTGCTGCTGCTGCCAAATTCTGCCAACTCCAGGGTGTGATTCATCCAATTTTTGGGCTCCTGAAGCCAACCCCAGTGTCTCTTTAAAGTAATGTTTGGGCTCCTGCTGCTGCTGCTGCTGCCAACTCCAGGGTGTGATTCATCCAATTTTTGGGCTCCTGAGGCCAACCCCAGGGTCTCTTTAAAGTAATATTTGGGCTCCTGCTGCTGCTGCTGCTGCTGCCAACTTCTGCCAACTCCAGGGTGTGATTCATCCAATTTTTGGGCTCCTGAAGCCAACCCCAGGGTCTGTTTAAAGTAATGTTTGGGCTCCTGCTGCTGCTTGCAACTCCAGGGTGTGATTCATCCAATTTTTGGGCTCCTGAGGCCAACCCCAGGGTCTCTTTAAAGTAATATTTGGGCTCCTGCTGCTGCCAACTCCAGGGTGTGATTCATCCAATTTTTGGGCTCCTGAGGCCAACCCCAGGGTCTCTTTAAAGTAATATTTGGGCTCCTGCTGCTGCTGCTGCTGCTGCCAACTTCTGCCAACTCCAGGGTGTGATTCATCCAATTTTTGGGCTCCTGAAGCCAACCCCAGTGTCTCTTTAAAGTAATGTTTGGGCTCCTGCTGCTGCTGCTGCTGCTGCTGCCAACTCCAGGGTGTGATTCATCCAATTTTGGGGCTCCTGAGGCCAACCCCAGGGTCTCTTTAAAGTAATATTTGGGCTCCTGCTGCTGCTGCTGCTGCTGCTGCCAACTTCTGCCAACTCCAGGGTGTGATTCATCCAATTTTTGGGCTCCTGAAGCCAACCCCAGGGTCTGTTTAAAGTAATGTTTGGGCTCCTGCTGCTGCTTGCAACTCCAGGGTGTGATTCATCCAATTTTTGGGCTCCTGAGGCCAACCTCAGGGTCTCTTTAAAGTAATATTTGGGCTCCTGCTGCTGCCAACTCCAGGGTGTGATTCATCCAATTTTTGGGCTCCTGAAGCCAACCCCAGTGTCTCTTTAAAGTAATATTTGGGCTCCTGCTGCTGCTGCTGCTGCCAACTCCAGGGTGTGATTCATCCAATTTTTGGGCTCCTGAGGCCAACCCCAGGGTCTCTTTAAAGTAATATTTGGGCTCCTGCTGCTGCTGCTGCTGCTGCCAACTTCTGCCAACTCCAGGGTGTGATTCATCCAATTTTTGGGCTCCTGAAGCCAACCCCAGTGTCTCTTTAAAGTAATGTTTGGGCTCCTGCTGCTGCTGCTGCTGCCAACTCCAGGGTGTGATTAATCCAATTTTTGGGCTCCTGAGGCCAACCCCAGGGTCTCTTTAAAGTAATGTTTGGGCTCCTGCTGCTGCTGCCAACTCCAGGGTGTGATTCATCCAATTTTTGGGCTCCTGAGGCCAACCCCAGGGTCTCTTTAAAGTAATTTTTGGGCTCCTGCTGCTGCTGCTGCCAACTTCTGCCAACTCCAGGGTGTGATTCATCCAATTTTTGGGCTCCTGAGGCCAACCCCAGGGTCTCTTTAAAGTAATTTTTGGGCTCCTGCTGCTGCTGCTGCCAACTTCTGCCAACTCCAGGGTGTGATTCATCCAATTTTTGGGCTCCTGAAGCCAACCCCAGTGTCTCTTTAAAGTAATGTTTGGGCTCCTGCTGCTGCTGCTGCTGCTGCTGCCGCCAACTCCAGGGTGTGATTCATCCAATTTTTGGGCTCCTGAGGCCAACCCCAGGGTCTCTTTAAAGTAATATTTGGGCTCCTGCTGCTGCCAACTCCAGGGTGTGATTCATCCAATTTTTGGGCTCCTGCTGCTGCTGCCAACTCCAGGGTGTGATTCATCCAATTTTTGGGCTCCTGAAGCCAACCCCAGGGTCTCTTTAAAGTAATATTTGGGCTCCTGCTGCTGCTGCCAACTCCAGGGTGTGTGTCACGCTCCGGGTACCGCGATTAACCACTTAGACAACTCCAGCTCTCTTGGTAAGGACCTCAACCCCCAATCTCCGCAGCCAGCTTCACCTATAGGAGCCCCCGCTTGCCGAGACGCAGAACACGCCTGCTCGGGATCGGTTGCCCCCAGGACTTTATGGCTCAAAGGATGAAGCCTTACGGTACAGAGGACTGGAGAGCCCGCGGCTGGAAGTGGAATCGGGTAGCCCGTAACTAAGCGTAAGGAGGAAGTCCAAGGACAGGCTGGAGGTTGGTAACAGGAGACCTGAGGAGGCCACAGGACAATAGCAATGGACAGATCGTGGTCTAGGTTCGAGGCAAGGGTCGGCAGCAGGAGTGGAGATCGAGGATGGTCAGAGGCAAGCAAAGGTCGGCAACAGGAGTGGAGATCGAGGATGGTCAAACTGGCAAGGGTCGGCAACAGGAACGGAGATCAAGGATGGTCAAACTGGCAAGGGTCGGCAACAGGAACGGAGATCAAGGATGGTCAAACTGGCAAGGGTCGGCAACAGGAACGGAGATCGAGGGTAGTCAAAAACAGGCAAGGTCGGCAACAGGAATCAGGATCAAAATCAAGGATAAACAGCTACAAGGGTCTAGGCGCTATAACAGGCAATGACAAACTGACTGGGGTGAGATTATATAGGGAACAGGTATGATTGGCCCTGGGGAATCAGTGTGGTGATTGGTGCAACTATGAACTTTACACGGATTGGTAACCTAGGGCGTACAGCCCAGAACTAAGAGCAGCCGATTGGCTCAGTGTCAGAGGGGCGCTCCCACTAATGCAGCTGGGCTTTAAGGCAATTAATTAAACTTCCTCCGGCGGCCGCGTTGAGAGCAGCGCCGCCGGAGGGTATAAACAAAGCGTGCTCGCGCACGTGCGCGAGCACGAGAGGCTGCGCTGGAGCCGTCGAGAGAGGGGGAAGGCGCGTGCGCGCCAGCCGGGACAGAAGCTGCCGCCCGCCGCGGCCGCCGGACAGGTGGCTGCGCAGCGGGAGCGGGCGGCTGAGGACCCGAGACGCCGCTGGAACGGGGCACTGGTGAGCGGACTCTGATATTACCCCCCCCCTCACGAGGGGCCTCCGGACCCTCACCAGGCTTCCCCGGATTGTCACGGTGGAATTTCCGTACAAGAGCCCTGGCATGGACATCACAAGAAGAAACCCAGCACCTCTCCTCAGGACCGTAACCAACCCAATCAATTAAATACTGTAACGTATTGCGAACCCTACGTGAATCCAGAATCTTGTTCACTTCATATTCTTGTACATTATCCACTAAAACAGGAGGAGGACCAGCAGGAAAAGAGTTTTTTGCTGGTTTCAACAGTGAAACATGAAACGAGTTAGAAATTTTCATAGTAGGAGGGAGCTGAACTTTGAAGGTCACGTTACTAAGTTTCCTAATAATGGGGTAAGGACCGATAAATTTAGGACCCAGTTTATAAGAAGGTTGCCGGAGAGCAATGTTCTTGGTGGAAACCCAGACAAGATCTCCACACTGAAGGATAGGTTCCTGAGATCTACGACGGTCAGCAAATTTCTTATACTTAACGCGCATAGTTTCTAAATTTTCCTGGACGCGTGCCCAAATATCCTTCCGTTTCTGAAGCCACTCTTCTAACACCGGAAAATCAGAAGGTGCTGCAGAAATAGAAGAAGCCTTAGGATTCTTTCCATAATTACAAATGAAAGGGGATATTTTAGTACTGTCACGGCGCATTATTATACGCAAATTCGGCAAAGTCAATAAATTCCGACCACTGCTCCTGAGTGTCAGAGATGTAACATCTTAAATATTGTTCTAAACTTTGATTAGTTCTTTCAGTCTGCCCATTAGACTGGGGATGATATGCGGAGGATAAAGAAACCTGAATCCCCAAGCGTGAACAAAAATTTCTCCAAAAACGTGATATAAACTGCACAACCCGATCGGAAACAATATTTACTGGAATACCATGAAGCCGAAAAATATGCGAGATGAATAAGCGCGAAAGTTCAGGAGCCGAGGGTAGCTTGGGTAGAGCAATGAAATGAGCCATCTTACTAAATCTATCGACGACCACCCAAATCACAGTATTCCCATGTGACAGAGGCAAATCAACAATAAAGTCCATCGAAATGTGAGACCATGGTTCTTTAGGGATCTCAAGGGGAATCAGATAACCGCTAGGGGCCTTGTGTACCCCTTTACTTCGTGCACAAACGGAACATGCGTCGATAAGGGTAGTGATATCACGTTTCATAGAAGGCCACCATACATGGCGACGAGCTAAAATAAAAGTTTTATGAACTCCCAGATGCCCAGCAGTTTTTGCGTCGTGGAATTCACGGATTACATCAGAACGCAAATGCGGCGGTACAAAGTGACATCCTATGGGTACATTTACAGGCGATTTATTTTGGAACGGCGCCAAAACACTAGAGAGATCAGGGAGCAAAGCCCCGAGTACACAACCTGCAGGTAAGATAGGTTCACCAGTCTCTCCCCGATCTTTACACTCACCAAACATGCGCGACAGAGCATCAGCTTTAGTATTTTTTACACCTGGCTTAAAGGTAATAATAAAATTGAAACGCGAAAAAAATAATGCCCAACGGGCCTGTCGAGAATTCAACCTCTTGGCGGAGCCTATATACTCGAGATTTTTGTGATCAGTATATACAGTGATAGGATGTAAGGAACCCTCCAACCAATGACGCCACTCATCAAACGCCAGTTTAATAGCTAATAGTTCCCTATTGCCAACATCATAATTTTGTTCTGCGGTATTAAACTTCCGAGAAAAATAAGCACATGGATGCATACGTTCAGGAGACCCAGAGAATTGCGATAAAACAGCTCCAACACCTAATTCAGACGCATCTACTTCAACAACAAAAGGTCTGTTGACATCAGGGTGCACTAAAACTGGCGCCGAAGTAAAAGCCTGTTTTAGGACACAAAAGGCTTCAATAGCTGATGGTGACCAGTTAGCAGTGAACGCGGCTTTGCGGGTGAGATTGGTGAGAGGAGCAACAATACTAGAAAAACCCTTGATAAAACGTCGATAGAAATTAGCAAATCCTAAAAAGCGTTGTAATTCTTTTAAGGATTTGGGTTGTACCCAATCCCGTACTGCCGAAACCTTTCCCGCATCCATCTCTAACCCCTGACTAGAAATAATATACCCCAAGAAGGGAACAGAGGTGACCTCAAACATACACTTAGAGATCTTAGCGTATAGATTATTTTCTCTCAATTTCTGAAGGACCAGTTTTACATGTTGTCTGTGTTCGGAAAGGTTCTTGGAGAAAATGAGGATATCATCCAAATAAACCACTACGAAGTTACCCAAATAGTCACGAAACACGTCATTAACAAAGTCTTGAAAGACCGCAGGAGCATTGCAAAGGCCAAAAGGCATGACTAAATATTCGTAATGACCATCTTTCACATTGAAAGCCGTCTTCCACTCATCCCCTTGCCGAATACGGATCAGGTTGTAGGCTCCCTTTAGATCTAGTTTAGAAAAAATTCGAGCTCCCACTACCTGATTAAATAAATCACCTATTAAGGGAAGAGGATAACGATTTTTAACAGTGATTTTATTCAAGGCTCTATAATCTATGCAGGGCCTTAAACCTCCATCCTTCTTCTCAACAAAAAAGAAGCCGGCACCCGCCGGTGAAGTAGATGGGCGGATAAAGCCTTTGCTCAGATTTTCAGAAATATATTCTTTCATGGCCTGCTCTTCAGCTCGATTCAGATTATAGATCTTGCCCCTAGGAGGAATAGTTCCAGGAAGTAGGTCGATGGGACAGTCATAGGGTCTGTGTGGGGGTAGATTATCGGCGGACCGCTCAGAAAAGACATCCGCCCAATCAATATAAGGCAGAGGCAGTTCTAGGGGCGAAATCTGCACACTCCTAAGGACAGTGGAGAAGCAATGTGATCTGCAGAAATTACTCCACTTAACCAGATCACCCGACTGCCAATTAAATACGGGGTTATGGAGTTTTAGCCATGGGTATCCCAAAACTACTGGTGTCTCCGGACAATCAAACACCAGAAATTCTATAAGTTCAGAATGAGATGAGCCCACCACTAATTTGAGAGGAGGGGTCTTGTGACTGACCGGTCCTCCCTGGATAGCCTTCCCATTTATTGCCAACACCTGGAGAGACTTTTCAAGAGGTACCAGTGGAACCCCCAGGATGGAGACTATGTTCCGATCCAGCAAGTTACCTGCAGCTCCACTATCGACAAAAGCAGATACTGCCTGTTTGAAAAGACCCCAGAAAAGCTCTGTAGGGATTAACATCTTATCATGGTGAGAGTAATGCTTCCATCCACCTAGGTCAGCACCCTCTTCCTGACCTAGGCGAGAAAGTTTCCCGCCGGATATCCCTTATTAGGGCAAGACCTGGCAAAATGCCCCGGGGACCCACAATAGAGACAAAGACCCAAAGACCGTCTTCGTTGTTTCTCGTCCTGAGAAAGACGGACTCTGCCAACCTGCATTGGCTCCTCTTGAGAGGGGGAGGAGGAGTTTACCCCACCAGGAGTTGAAGGGCTGGGAGTTTGTGAAGGTCTAAAGGGAGTAGTAACCCTAACCCTTTCCCTGGCTCTCTCCCTAAGACGCCTATCGATCCTGATGGAGACCTGCATAAGCTGGTCCAAATCTTTAGAAGTGGGAAAGTTGACCAGGGCATCTTTAATATTTTCGGATAGCCCCATGCGGAATTGGCTACATAGGGCTGGATCGTTCCAGGTAGATTCTACTGCCCAGCGCCGGAACTCAGCGCTGTAGTCCTCGGCGGAATTCCGACCCTGCTTCAGGGCCCGAAGCCTGTTTTCCGCCGTGGACTGACGATCTGGATCCGCATACAACACTCCCATAGCTGAGAAAAAGGATGTCACGGAGTGTAAGGCAGGATCTTCAGGGAGTAAGCTGAAAGCCCATGACTGGGGATCCCCTTGTAGCAAACAGATAATTAAACCCACCCGTTGGGTTTCTGTGCCAGAAGAAAAAGGCCGCAGCCTAAAGTAGAGTTCACACGAATTCTTGAAATTCGAAAAGCCGGCCCGGTCTCCAAAGAACTTTTGAGGTAAAGGAACCTTAGGCCCAGGAATATGAGGTGATACAGCGGGTGTTGAAGTCTGGCGGGTTTCTTGATTGGCCACCCTCTGGGCAAGTTGATTGATAGCGGTGGCCATCGCCTGAACTTGCTGTACCAGGTCTTCCATAATAATATTTCTTTGGGCCTGTTATAATGTCACGCTCCGGGTACCGCGATTAACCACTTAGACAACTCCAGCTCTCTTGGTAAGGACCTCAACCCCCAATCTCCGCAGCCAGCTTCACCTATAGGAGCCCCCGCTTGCCGAGACGCAGAACACGCCTGCTCGGGATCGGTTGCCCCCAGGACTTTATGGCTCAAAGGATGAAGCCTTACGGTACAGAGGACTGGAGAGCCCGCGGCTGGAAGTGGAATCGGGTAGCCCGTAACTAAGCGTAAGGAGGAAGTCCAAGGACAGGCTGGAGGTTGGTAACAGGAGACCTGAGGAGGCCACAGGACAATAGCAATGGACAGATCGTGGTCTAGGTTCGAGGCAAGGGTCGGCAGCAGGAGTGGAGATCGAGGATGGTCAGAGGCAAGCAAAGGTCGGCAACAGGAGTGGAGATCGAGGATGGTCAAACTGGCAAGGGTCGGCAACAGGAACGGAGATCAAGGATGGTCAAACTGGCAAGGGTCGGCAACAGGTACGGAGATCAAGGATGGTCAAACTGGCAAGGGTCGGCAACAGGAACGGAGATCGAGGGTAGTCAAAAACAGGCAAGGTCGGCAACAGGAATCAGGATCAAAATCGAGGATAAACAGCTACAAGGGTCTAGGCGCTATAACAGGCAATGACAAACTGACTGGGGTGAGATTATATAGGGAACAGGTATGATTGGCCCTGGGGAATCAGTGTGGTGATTGGTGCAACTATGAACTTTACACGGATTGGTAACCTAGGGCGTACAGCCCAGAACTAAGAGCAGCCGATTGGCTCAGTGTCAGAGGGGCGCTCCCACTAATGCAGCTGGGCTTTAAGGCAATTAATTAAACTTCCTCCGGAGGCCGCGTTGAGAGCAGCGCCGCCGGAGGGTATAAACAAAGCGTGCTCGCGCACGTGCGCGAGCACGAGAGGCAGCGCTGGAGCCGTCGAGAGAGGGGGAAGGCGCGTGCGCGCCAGCCGGGACAGAAGCTGCCGCCCGCCGCAGCCGCCGGACAGGTGGCTGCGCAGCGGGAGCGGGCGGCTGAGGACCCGAGACGCCGCTGGAACGGGGCACTGGTGAGCGGACTTTGATAGTGTGATTCATCCAATTTTTGGGCTCCTGAAGCCAACTCCAGTGTATATTTGGGCTCCTGCTGCTGCTGCTGCCAACTTCTGCCAACTCCAGGGTGTGATTCATCCAATTTTTGGGCTCCTGAAGCCAACCCCAGGGTCTGTTTAAAGTAATGTTTGGGCTCCTGCTGCTGCTTGCAACTCCAGGGTGTGATTCATCCAATTTTTGGGCTCCTGAGGCCAACCCCAGGGTCTCTTTAAAGTAATGTTTGGGCTCCTGCTGCTGCTGCTGCTGCCGCCAACTCCAGGGTGTGATTCATCCAATTTTTGGGCTCCTGAGGCCAACCCCAGGGTCTCTTTAAAGTAATATTTGGGCTCCTGCTGCTGCCAACTTCTGCCAACTCCAGGGTGTGATTCATCCAATTTTTGGGCTCCTGAAGCCAACCCCAGTGTCTCTTTAAAGTAATGTTTGGGCTCCTGCTGCTGCTGCTGCTGCTGCTGCCAACTCCAGGGTGTGATTCATCCAATTGTTGGGCTCCTGAGGCCAACCCCAGGGTCTCTTTAAAGTAATATTTGGGCTCCTGCTGCTGCTGCTGCTGCCAACTTCTGCCAACTCCAGGGTGTGATTCATCCAATTTTTGGGCTCCTGAAGCCAACCCCAGTGTCTGTTTAAAGTAATGTTTGGGCTCCTGCTGCTGCTTGCAACTCCAGGGTGTGATTCATCCAATTTTTGGGCTCCTGAGGCCAACCCCAGGGTCTCTTTAAAGTAATATTTGGGCTCCTGCTGCTGCCAACTCCAGGGTGTGATTCGTCCAATTTTTGGGCTCCTGAGGCCAACCCCAGGGTCTCTTTAAAGTAATATTTGGGCTCCTGCTGCTGCTGCTGCCAACTTCTGCCAACTCCAGGGTGTGATTCATCCAATTTTTGGGCTCCTGAAGCCAACCCCAGGGTCTGTTTAAAGTAATGTTTGGGCTCCTGCTGCTGCTTGCAACTCCAGGGTGTGATTCATCCAATTTTTGGGCTCCTGAGGCCAACCCCAGGGTCTCTTTAAAGTAATATTTGGGCTCCTGCTGCTGCCAACTCCAGGGTGTGATTCATCCAATTTTTGGGCTCCTGAGGCCAACCCCAGGGTCTCTTTAAAGTAATATTTGGGCTCCTGCTGCTGCTGCTGCTGCTGCCAACTTCTGCCAACTCCAGGGTGTGATTCATCCAATTTTTGGGCTCCTGAAGCCAACCCCAGGGTCTGTTTAAAGTAATGTTTGGGCTCCTGCTGCTGCTTGCAAATCCAGGGTGTGATTCATCCAATTTTTGGGCTCCTGAGGCCAACCCCAGTGTCTCTTTAAAGTAATATTTGGGCTCCTGCTGCTGCTGCTGCCAACTTCTACCAACTCCAGGGTGTGATTCATCCAATTTTTGGGCTCCTGAAGCCAACCCCAGGGTCTGTTTAAAGTAATGTTTGGGCTCCTGCTGCTGCTTGCAACTCCAGGATGTGATTCATCCAATTTTTGGGCTCCTGAGGCCAACCCCAGGGTCTCTTTAAAGTAATGTTTGGGCTCCTGCTGCTGCTGCCAACTCCAGGGTGTGATTCATCCAATTTTTGGGCTCCTGAAGCCAACCCCAGGGTCTCTTTAAAGTAATATTTGGGCTCCTGCTGCTGCTGCCAACTCCAGGGTGTGATTCATCCAATTTTTGGGCTCCTGAAGCCAACCCCAGGGTCTCTTTAAAGTAATATTTGGGCTCCTGCTGCTGCTGCCAACTCCAGGGTGTGATTCATCCAATTTTTGGGCTCCTGAAGCCAACCCCAGGGTCTCTTTAAAGTAATGTTTGGGCTCCTGCTGCTGCCAACTCCAGGGTGTGATTCATCCAATTTTTGGGCTCCTGCTGCTGCCAACTCCAGTGTCTCTTTAAAGCAATGTTTGGGCTCCTGCCTCTCATAGTGATGCCACTTCAACTCTCTTGAATTCAATTGTGCCGCTCTGCGATTCTATTAGCGATGCCTCTGATCTGCATGTGATATTTATTCAAAGTATTATTTAACTAACCCAGCACGCATCCTGTGCGTGTTACAGCAAGGCAGAATGGTTTACAACCCTATTGAGGCTCTAGGAGGCTCAGAAATAGCCGTTTTTAATAGCGATTCGTCGCGAATTTATTCGGGTCGAAACGATTTTTGTCGGAAAATTCGGCGAATCAGTCGAATCGAATTTTTCAAAAGTTCGCTCATCTCTAGTGACCGGCTCTGTCACGCTAATCAAAGAAAGGTCACCTATTTCCAATCCTGTACAGGAAATTTTCCATCCCTGCCTGGTCAAGAATCTTTCTCCCCGAAAAGTCAGCATAAAAGGACCTAATAATCTCCAGGGTCCTCGGCTTGAATCTTATCAGGGAACATGTGCTATCCATTAGCTAAGACAGCTGCAGCTTGTCTCTAAATCTGGAAATCATTCTTTGGCCTACCAGATTAAATCATTCTTGGGGTATCCAGAGGAAATCATTCTTGGAGCCACCAGAAGAAATCATTCTTGGAGCCACCAGTGGAAATAATTCTTGGGCCTACCAGAGGAAATCATTCTTGGGGTCATCAGAGGAAATCATTCTTGTGGTCACCAGAGGAAATCAGTCTTGGGGCCACCAGAGGAAATCATTCTTGGGCCACCAGAGGAAATCATTCTTGGGGTCACCAGAGGAAATCATTCTTGGAGTCACCAGAGGAAATCATTCTTGGGGTCACCAGAGGAAATCATTCTTGGGGTCACCAGAGGAAATACTTCTTGGAGCCACCAGAAGAAATCATTCTTGGAGCCCACCAGAGGAAATCATTCTTGGGGTCACCAGAGGAAATCATTCTTGGGGTCACCAGAGGAAATACTTCTCGGAGCCACCAGAAGAAATCATTCTTGGAGCCCACCAGAGGAAATCATTCTTGAGGTCACCAGAGGAAATCATTCTTGGGTCACCAGAAGAAATCATTCTTGGAGCCACCAGTGGAAATAATTCTTGGGCCTACCAGAGGAAATCATTCTTGGGGTCATCAGAGGAAATCATTCTTGTGGTCACCAGAGGAAATCAGTCTTGGGGCCACCAGAGGAAATCATTCTTGGGCCACCAGAGGAAATCATTCTTGGGGTCACCAGAGGAAATCATTCTTGGAGTCACCAGAGGAAATCATTCTTGGGGTCACCAGAGGAAATCATTCTTGGGGTCACCAGAGGAAATACTTCTTGGAGCCACCAGAAGAAATCATTCTTGGAGCCCACCAGAGGAAATCATTCTTGGGGTCACCAGAGGAAATCATTCTTGGGGTCACCAGAGGAAATACTTCTCGGAGCCACCAGAAGAAATCATTCTTGGAGCCCACCAGAGGAAATCATTCTTGGGGTCACCAGAGGAAATCATTCTTGGGGTCACCAGAGGAAATACTTCTCTGAGCCACCAGAAGAAATCATTCTTGGAGCCCACCAGAGGAAATCATTCTTGGGGCCACCAGAGGAAATCATTCTTGGGGTCACCAGAGGAAATCATTCTTGGGGTCACCAGAGGAAATCATTCTTGGGGTCACCAGAGGGAATCATTCTTGGGGTCACCAGAGGAAATCATTCTTGGGGCCACCAGAGGAAATCATTCTTGGGGTCACCAGAGGAAATCATTCTTGGGGTCACCAGAGGAAATCATTTTTGAGTCACCAGAAGAAATCATTCTTGGGGCCACCAGAGGAAATCATTCTTTGGCCTACCAGAGGAAATCATTCTTGGGGCCACCAGAGGAAATCATTCTTGGGTCACAAGAGGAAATCATTCTTGGGGCCACCAGAGGGAATCATTCTTGGGGTCACAAGAGGAAATCATTCTTTTGGCCACCAGAGGAAATCATTCTTGGAGCCACCAGTGGAAATCATTCTTGGGGCCACCAGAGGAAATCATTCTTGGGGTCACCAGAGGAAATCATTCTTGTGGTCACCAGAGGAAATCATTCTTGGGGCCACTAGAGGAAATCATTCTTGGGGTCACCAGAGGAAATCATTCTTGGGGTCACCAGAGGAAATCATTCTTGGGGTTACCAGAGGAAATCATTCTTGGAGCCACCAGAGGAAATCATTCTTGGGGTCACCAGAGGAAATCATTCTTGGGGTTACCAGAGGAAATCATTCTTGTGGTCACCAGAGGAAATCATTCTTGGGCCACCAGAGGAAAACATTCTTGAAGCCACCAAAGGAAATCATTAGAGATTATTGAATTTTTGGAAAATTCAATTCGGCTATTTCGCCGAAATTCCGGAAAAAAATTTGGTCCGAATTGATATGCAGCAAATCGCTATTAAAAGCGGTTATTTCTGGTCTACTAAGAGCCTCAATAGGGTTGTAGATTTTGCCTTGCTGTAACACGCATAGGATGTGTACTGGGTTAGTGAAATAATATTGTAAAGAAGTATGACATGCAGATCAGAGGCATCGCTACTAGAATCGCTGCCGTAGAGCGGCACAATGCCAGAGCCTTGAGGGGGCATAAGCATGAGGAGCCCATATATTTCCTAAAACACACACTCATATATTGCCTGAAAGATATACCCTGTAGTTGGCAGTAGAATAAGGAGAACATATATTGCCTGAAAGACACCCTGGAGTTGATGGCAGCATGACAAGCCCATTTATTGCCTGTGACACACACCGTAGAGTTGTCTGAAGCATGTGGAAACCATATATTGCCTGAGAGACATACCCTGGAGTTAGCAGCAGCAATAGGAGCCCATATATTGCCTAAAAGACACACGAGTTGGCAGCAGCATGAGAAGACCATATATTGCCTAAAACACACACAATAGAGTTGGAAGCAGCTTGGGAAGCCCATATATTGCCTGAAGACACCCTGAGGTTGATTGCAGCATGATGAGCCCATATATTGCCTGAAAGACACATCCTAGAGTTGGCAGCAGCATGAGGATCCCATATACTGCCTGAAAGACACACTGGAGTTGACAGCAGCATAAGGAGAGCATATATTGCCTGAAAGACAAACCCTGCAGTTGGCAGCAGCATGAGGAGCCCATAGTTTGCCAGAAATACACCCTGGGGTTGGCAGGAGCATAAGAAGCTCATATATTGTCTGAAACACACACCATAGAGTTGATAGCAGCATGAGGATCCCTTATATTTCCTGAAAGACACACCCTGGAGTTAGTAGCAGCATAAGTAGGCCATGTATTGCCTTAATAACACCAAGGAGATGGCTGCAGCATGAGGTGCCCATATATTGCCTAAAACACACACCCTGGAGTTGGCAACAGCTTAAGGAGCACATATATTGCCTGAAAGACACTCTGAGGTTGGTAGCAGCATGAGGAGCCCATATATTGCCTGAAAGACATACTGGAGTTGGCAACAGCATGAGGAGAGCATATATTGCCTGAAAGACACACACTGAAGTTGAAAGAAGCATGAGGAACCCACATAATGCCTGAAAGACATACTGGAGTTGGCAGCAGCATGAGGAGAGCATATATTGCCTGAAAGACACACACTGGAGTTGACAGCAGCATGAGGAACCCATATATTGCCCGAAAAGACACACTGGAGTTAGCACCAGCATGAGGAGAACATATGTTGCCTGAAAGACACACGCAGGAGTTGGCAGCAGTATAGGAAGCCCATATACTGCCTGAAAGACACCCTGGAGGGTGGCAGCAGCATGAGGAGCCCATATATTGCCTGAAAGACACAGCCTGGAGATGTCAGCAGCATGAGGGGTCATATATTGACTTAAAGACACACCCTAGAGTTGGAAGCAGCAAGAGAAGCCCGTATTTTGACTGCAAGACACACTGGAGTTGGCAGCAGCATAAGGAGGCAGGATATTGCCTGAAAGACACCCTGGAGATGGAGCAGCTTAAGGAGCCCATATATTACCTGAAACGCACACTCTGGAGTTGGCAGCAGAATGAGGAGCCCATATATTGCCTGAAAGACACACCCTGGAGTTGGCAGCAGCATGAGGAGCCCATATTTATACTGAAAGACACCCTGGAGTTGGTAGAAACATGAGGAGCCCATATATTGTCTGAAACACACACCCTGGAGTTGGCAGCAGCATGAGGAGCCCATATATTGCCTGAAAGACACACCTTGGAGTTGGCAGCAGGGTGTTATGTTAAGTTTTATGTAAAACATTTCCTCAATAATTTCTTGTGTGCCTGATGCGGAGGAATGTCTGTAACTGTGGAGGAGCGATATAAATCTGTTTTGCATTATCCATATTTGTGAAGTGTTGGTGTGGCACCATGATCAATCTTTTCGGATGCATCAGCCATTGGTGGGTGGAAATCTTGGCTGAATTATCTTAACACGGGTCAGTCTCTCCATAGTTACACTCCTGCTGCTGTTGTCCAAAAAAAACAATTTTAACGCATACTGGAGCGCATTGAACTGCCCTCATCAGTGCATATACACATACACACATGTAAGAGTTGTGCCAATTTGTTCCTGTTAAAGTCTTCAGACCCTAGTTACTGTGAAAGGCCAGACATAGTTACACACCTGCTGCTGTTGTTGACAAATCCTGTTTTAAGTGAAGTTTTGTCATCCCCTTATATACGCACTAAGTATGTCAGGCAGAGAAGTGGCAGGATGGGCACAGAGGAGTGGCAGAGGCCTAAATTCATCAAGCAGAGGTTGCAGCAGACCAGGGGTGAATGGCAGCAGGATTCACAGCGAGACGCCTGATCTCCCGGTATCAGCTAGCGATCGTGTCCCGACCAGAAACCCATCTGTCATCATCAATTGGTTAACATGTAAATCCATTTAATCACAAGTGACATCTGACACCCCCAGTCAACTGTCGGTGGCTTCCTTAGACAAAATCCTCACTTGGCACGACCCAGGAGCAGTCTCGGTCCTCCCATTGCCTCTGTCCTATGTCATTCCCCCCACCCAGTGAAGTATCTTATGCTTTGGTTTTAGCTCCACTATTCAGTGAGGATGATCTGATAGAGAACAACAGCTACTGCCCAGCCAAGAAGTGGGGGAGACACTCGCCGCTTCCTCCACTAGGCAGCAAGTTGTGATGAGGAGAGTGGCGTGGGAGGTGGTGTTGCAAGCGTTCTGGCTCCTCAAGCAGACACTGTTGAGGAACCTGAGGAGGACATCAGTGACATGCAGACACAACTCGATGATGATTATTATTAATTTTATTTATATAGTGCCATCATCTTCTGTAGCGATTTACAAGGTGTGATTACAAACAAGGTAAAACATATAGTGCAGAGAACAATACAACACTAGATGCTACGAGGTTCAAACCTGTGAGCACAGTGTTGTGAGTACAGGAGACAATAGGAAAGAGAGCCCTGCCCTTGCGAGCTTACAGTCTAAGGGGTGGAGACAAAACATCTTTTCACAGTAACTAGGCCCTGAAGACTTTAACAGGAAAAGAATGGTGCAACTCTCAGATGTACGTATGTGGTGTGCACTGATAAGGGCAGTTCAATGCGCTCCAGTAGGCTTAAAACAGTATTTTTACACAACAGCGGCAGGTCTGTAACTATGTCTGGCCTTTAACACTAACTAGCCCATCAGCACTTGAAAATAAAACCAAAGGCAAAAACTCTCAGACGCCCTTGAATGGAATGCCCCCGGTGAGAACCAGTTAAATGCACTACAGCAAGCTTTAAAACGTGGTTTTGGTAGAAAAGCAAGATCACTATAGGCAGGTGTATGGCCTGTAATACAAACTTGGCTTGCAAGATCTTGGCATAAAAAGAAATACACTTTCTCTCTCTGTAACTGTCTGTCTCTTTCTCGCCCTGTCTCTTTCTCTCCCTGGCACTTTCACACCCTGTTTCTTTCTCTCCCTGGCTTTATCTGTCCCTGGCTCTATCTCTGCTTGACCCGTTACCGCCACAATACACCGCTGAAATGAGCGCAAGATGGCAGCTGCTTATATAGGGCTGTGACATCACCAGGGTGCCTGGCTGCTGATAGGCTGCATGCAACATTCCCAGGATACCTTGCCCCATGGGACATGTCCTGACATGTGGATCTACCATTTTAGATGGCCTGGACCGCACTAAATGGAATTTAAGGAAGCGATTCGAGTGACTGAATCACAGTGATATTCGGATGCATTGAAAATCAAATTTTTCCTAAAATTCGTAACAAATTCGGAGTCGTCTGATTCGATTCGCTCATCCATAGACATCATTCTTGGGATCACCATATGGAAATCATTCTTGGGGTCACCAGAAGAAATAATTCTTGGAGCCTAGCAGAGGCAATCATCCATGGGCTCACCAGAGGAAATCATTCTTGGAGCCACCAGAGGAAATTATTCTTTGGGGCCACCAGAGGAAATCATTCTTGGGGCCACCAGAGGAAATCATTCTTGCAGCCACCAGAGGCAATCATCCATGGGCTCACCAGAGGAAATCATTCTTGGAGCCACCAGAGGAAATTATTCTTGGAGCCACCAGAGGAAATCATTCTTGGGCTCACCAGAGGAAATCATTCTTGGGGTCACCAGAGGAAATCATTCTTGGAGCCACCATAGGAAATCATTCTTGGAGCCAACAGAGGAAATCATTCTTGGGGGCAACCAGAGGAAATCATTCTTGGAGCCACCATAGGAAATCATTATGGGAGCCACCAGAGGAAATCAATCTTATGCCCACCAGAGGAAATCATTCTTATGCACACCAGAGACTGGGCTGGTGACCTCCACCCCTGGCTCAGAAGGTAAGGAAGTTGGGGTTACTCAGTCACGTCCTCCTCTGGTAACCGAGTAGGCTGTACAGGGAATCCAAAAGCAAAAGGCTTTGAGGCGGGAAAGGCCTCATTCCTGGCTTCACACTCCTTGTTGTCTGTGGCTCACTCCTGCGTTTGTGGCTGACCTCCCCCGGCTGGGAAGACATCCTCTCCCCCTCCGTGTGAATGCTGCTAACCGTCAGGCACTTTACATACCTCACTCAAGACCGAGCTTATCCTCATTTACGACCATCCTCTAAGAGTCGCACACGGCAGCAGGTCCGCCTTCATGCCGGCAATTGCAGTCAGTCCCCAGAGGAACATTTCACCGCTCACAGATTGCCCTGCCACTTTCACAGGGCCTTCACCTCCACCTGCCTACTGGTGGATTGTCATCATGGCACCCCCAACCCAGGTGGTAAGGGCCGGCAGCTGGCAGCTGCTGCAGCAGGCCCTGGTCACCATGGCACAGATAAACCCCCTTCAGTGGGGACACACCAAGATCAGCTTCTCCTGGCCAGTCGCCACATTCACAAGGACCCGCAAGGGCCCCCGAGGGATTACATGAAGCCCTGTGCACTCCCAGGCTGCCTCTTCTGTCATAACTCATCACCATCTTGCTCACTTGCTCACTTGCAGACAGCCTTCGTAGCCTTTTAAGGCCAAGCCCCAGCACACACAGCTCTACGGGGTCCTTCTCATCTTTTACAGTGGCTCCCTCATGATGTAAACAACGGGGAGCAAAAGCGGATGTATCCTCAGCATGTGGCGCTCTCCTGCCATTCAAATGAGTGTGTCCACGTCTGGGGTGGCGGTCGTTTTCACTCCCGATTGATGTGTAGGACCAGGAAAAGGTGAGTTTGGAACCGGGCACCTGGTTTCACAAAGCCAGGAAACCCAAATCAGTATGTCCCACAGGCAACATGGAATATTCCAAATCCTGAGTTTTGTTCTGCTTAAAGGTGAGTCATGGATTTCTAAGCGTTGTCACGCAGCGCCTTGCAGCACATTTTCAATGCAAAGGACTCAATAAAGGGCAGAAACACAAACACACAAAGGTGATAATCGTCACACAAATGTATGAAAAGGAAATGGAAACATACATTGGTGGTTTTAGGTTCCTCTGACCATCAGGTTGTTGTCTAGTGGTCGGTGAGAGTCTTGAATGTATGTAGACCTCCATTTCCAACTCTCTATCTATGACTACCAACTTGCTAACTATAAGGGTGATACAGATTAAACTTGTGTGTTTCATCCGAGGCATTTTGGGTGACCAAATGTTTCCTTTTTTTTAATTTTTGGGAATTTCTCATTTGAAAACAATGAATTTGAGCAAAATGCATGAATTTGTGTGATTCAGCCTGTATTTAACGGAAAAAATGGATTTAGAGCAAATTTTTGCGCCTGCCTGTCCTCCATTCAAGGGTCATTTATTTATCAGTGCAAGTGGGGCATTTTGGGGGGGTAATTTAAGTTTTACTTTAAAAAAACGTGGGGTCCCCCCCTGCAGACGCAACCAGCCCGGACACAAGTATAAGGGTTTGTAAGCTCAGAGGCCCTGAAAGTTACAAGCCCTTATGCCCTTTGGTATGAGTTTGGGGCTCTGTGCCTTGGGCACCGCTAGAATAACCCTGTGCCCACAGCAGCTGTTATACTTGGAGCTCTGGCCTCCATAGAATCTTCCCTATGCCATTGATGATGTCACTGAATGGGTGAAGCCTAGATGGTATTTTTCAGATGCAACCCCCTCCAGACCCCTCCCCTTCAGTGACATCATCAATGACATAGAGGATATTCCATGAAGGCCCCTAAGCTCTGTGTTACAAGACCTTATGCTTGGTGCCCAGGCTCGTTGCCTTTTGGGGGGTCCCCTATGTTTTTTTTTAAATATAAACAAAAAAAACACAAAACAAAGCCCCACTGTCCCTTTCAATGACTAAAGTGTCATTCATTTAAACAATGAACATGAAAAATGCATAAAGATAAACAAAACAGTTGAAAAAAACATCTGTCAGTTTCAATGTTAAATTGAATGCCGGGAAAAGTGGAAATAATTTCAACAATGAAGACTGAAAAAAATAAAACAAAATACTAAAAGTCAGGCTATTTTTCATCAGATAAAAGATGTATCTAACCAAAAATTACCAAAAAAAGACCAAAAAAGTAAGCAGCGAGAACTCACAGTAAGATGCACTTTTGCAGGCCAAAAACGTAAGGGCTCGTCTTGAACAAAAGCTTACGCCAAACATCTTTGATCTTGTTCGCACAAGTCAACTAATCTTGCAGATGGCTGTGAATCACATGAACATTCAGGAATTCCCCGTCTGCGAGTTTACTTTCGCACAAAAACTAACCTTTACTCTTAAAGCTTTGATTAATTTTAGATTGTAGCGGAAATCATTTTTACTGAAACATGGTGGAAAGCTTTCCTAAAATCCTGGTTCCTCAAACTATAAATCACGGGGTTAAAAAGAGGAATGAGAATTGTATAGATTAATGAGGAAAGGTTGTCAAGAGAAAAATGAACATTGGGGTTTGTGCGAAAATAATTGAACATACCGGAGCCATAAAATAAGGAGACTACGGTCAGGTGGGCGGAGCACGTAGAGAAGACTTTACTCTTACTGACGTGGATTTTGAGGACAGTTTTGAATATAAAAACATAAGGAATGAAGGTCATTACGAGAGTGCCGCCACCGATGATGCTTCCCATGATTAAGTTCATCAGAATATTGTCTGAAACGTTACTGCAAGAAATCTTTAGCAGCTGGGGCAGGTCGCAGAAGAAGCTCTCAACAACATTGGAGGCACAAAATATTAATTTTGAAGCAAAGTGTGTGAATACTGAAGCGTAGGAGGCACTAAGAGACCAAACAACGACCACCAGCTGGAGGCACAACCTCCAATGCATCATATGCATGTAATGTAATGGGTGGCAGATGGCGGCATAGCGATCATAGGACATGACGGCCAACAGGAAGATCTCAGAGGTGACAAAGTGGAAAAAGAAGAAGATTTGTGCTACGCAAGCTCTGATAGAAATAAATCTTCTTTTACGAAGGTCAAATAACATTTGGGGAACAATGACTGAGGACATGCTGAGGTCCAGGCCGGCCAGGTTCCCCAGGAAGAAATACATGGGGGTGTGGAGGTGAGAGTCGGTGACTATGAGGATGACAATGAGCACATTCCAGGTGAGGGTCAGAAGGTAGATGAGAAGGAAAAGGAGGAAGAGAGGGAGCTGAAGACTCGGGAGGTCAGACAGGCCAGAGAGGAGCAACTCAGATAAGTAGGTTTCATTCTCCATTGAGGTATTTTCTTATATTTGTTTAAAAAAAATGATGTCCTAAAATCACCAAACTTTACCAACAAAATTACAGGTCAATTATAATCTCAGGATGAGATGAGGAAAAAGTGTTTCTTTAAATATCCCAACTATCCTGAGCATCTGCTCAACTAGAAGAAACCTGGCAAAAGGAGAAAAAAGGCTCAAAAGTGCTTCAAACGCAATTCATTCATTATTTCTACAATGATCTAGGAGAGGAGAGTGTGAGGGTTAGATCCCCACGCAGGGTATTAGGCCCCTTTCACACCTGACCTTCATGTTGAAGTAAAAATACTCCAACGTATCACAACACGTGACAGAGCCCATTAAAACGAATAGTTTCCTATAATATCTGTGTGCTAAGGTCTGCAAAATGCTGCATACAGTTTTTTTTCCACAGAGCACTGCCAGCCATACTCACCACCATCTCCTGATTCATCGCCGCCGGTCTCCCACTGCCTCTGGCCAGGCACTGCTGCAGCCAGCTTCTTGTGGGCCTTCAGTCCTCTGCTCCAGCAAGGAATACTGGAAGGCCCATAAGAGGTGGCTGCAGCAATGCCTGACTGGAGAGGCTGGTCCTGCTGCGGAAGAAATTTCCTTCCCCGAAGATCCTACTGCCGCCATCTCCTCCTCTGCACCACTACTGCCTCCAGGTGCCTGTGCCCATGCTGGAGGACAGGAAACAAAGGGCCAGTGCAGGGCAGCATCTACGATTGTGTGCTGTGCTGCACTGTGTCTGTGTGTCTCCACCGCAGTAGCTGTGAAGAAGCACAGTGTGAAAAGTGCCGATTTGGCATGCCCCACTGTTTGAAGCCCCCCAGGTCACCCATAAAAACAGTATCTATCTATTAACATTGAGAAGGCTGAAGGGGCTCCAGTTCTCAATCATCAAAGGGTCCTTACCTTTTGACAGAAGGATCACAGCCGAGTGCTTTATGGAGGGAGGGAGGGAACCCTCTGCCAGACAGCAGCTGAGAACCTCTATCAAATGTGGTGCCAGGATGTTCTTAAAACACTTATAAAACTCAGCTGTCAAACCATCTGGCCCAGGCGACTTTCTAATGACTAGGTGATCAATCACACTTACCACCTCATCATATGTGACCGGCTCTGTCACTCTAGTCAAAGAAAGGTCACCTATTTCCAATCCTGGAGTAAAGGTCAGGAAAGTTCCCATCCCTGCTCTTTCTACCCAAGAGGTCGGCATAAAAGGACTTAATAATCTCCAGGGTCCTCGACTTGAATCTTACCAAGGAACCCGTGCTATGCATCAGGTAAGACAGCTGCAGCCTGTCTGCAATTCTGGTAGGGACTGAGTGAGTGCTCTTTCCCATAATCCCTCTCCAGAACTAAGGAAGCATATTGGTCATACTGACATTTACTAAGGGGACGCTTGACTTCAGAGTTTCAGACAAGGAGGTTCAGCTTCCTTCAGAAGCGCTAGTAGACTACAGAGGCGACAGGTCTCAGAGATCCATATATTGGGATGGGAGGTTAAAAATTTGCGATGGGCTATCTCTCCCTCCAGCTGAGACTATAACAAAGAAGATTAGTCATTTTGATGCTGCTGAGAGTTACGTTGTTTTACATTGTTAAGGTGAAGAAGCAGCTGATTGCTCTTAACTGTTTTGCTATTGTAATCATCTGTTATACATTATAAAGTAGCTATGAGCCATCTATTGGAATATAAATAGCTTACAGACAGCTTACAGTGCAATGTGATGAGCGCATTGTGCTGTGTGATGGATTGGACTCCCCTGTATGTACTTATCCTTTTCCTTTTTCCTAGGCTTCTGAAAATTCCCATTTTGGTCAACTCCCCACCACTTAGACCTAATGTTGTCATATCCTTAATGAAAACCTGTGCCTAAGGATTGTCTTACTCTTTTCTCCTTAAATCCGACCAACACACGTTTTTACTTTAACGGGTGTTGGTCCCGCTGTCTGTGCTTCACAATTACCTTAGGGCGGGGGCATCCAGAATGCTGGAGCCCCCTCACAGATAACCTAGCAGAACGCTCGCTCGTAAAACTCACCTTCATTAGGAGCCTGCGCCAGGAAGGGAGTCCCGCAATTGGCCGCCGGGTGGTCACATGGGCAGGTCTTGCTTGTAGTCAGCGCAGAGTATGCGCGACTGCGGCTCACACAACCCCCCGCCAGCCAATCACAGGACTCCTTTTCCCGGCGCTGGCTCCTAATGAAGGTGAGAATTACAAATGTTCTGCTAGGTTATCTGTGAGGAGGCTCCAGCATTCTGGATGCCCCCCCCCCCCCCCCCCCCCCCAAGGTTATTGTGAAGCACAGACAGTGTGACCAACAACCGTTAAAGTAAAAACAGGTGTTGGTCTGGTTCATGGAGTGATAAATTAATCCTCCAAATATCTCTTTCCCTTGAGAGTGTATCGGAGGCATTCAGGACCATCAATAGCAAAAAAGTGATCAGAGAACTCAATCACCTCCAGGTGTGGTGGCTGGGAAGCCAAGCCCTCATCTATTCTACTCACTGACTATTAGCTCGCTGAAAAGGGAAGCCCTTGAGGTCTTGAGAGTGCTTAAAGCGGAACTTCAGTCACCAAGAAACCCCCCCACCCACCCTGCCAGGCTACCCTGGCGCTGAGGCAGGATGGGGGTTACAAAGACAAAACCCTTTCCTTATCCTTATCAACACAGAGCCACATCCCCCAGCTCCGTGCACACTCCATCCTGCCCTCTATCCTACGTGCAGACCCAGGGCATGCGGTTTGTGTCAATTGCGGTGGCACTCACACAGAGACTGGGGGAGCAGCACCGACCGAGGATAAGGTAAGGGTTTTTTTTCTTTGCAACCCCCTCGCCTCAGCGCCAGGGTAGCATGGCAGACCGGGAGGTTACTTGGTGATTGAAGTTTTGCTTTAATGTGCACTCCATACTTTCATACTCTCTAATCATACTTTTCTAAAATAGACTATTAGTCGCCTTTGAAGCCAAGTGGGTATTTTAGACACAGAAGCCAAATGGTTCAAGAAAGTTGTGAGGAACCACCCTCACACCTTTACCCTGGCAGTGTCACACAATTTATGCCTGTAGTCAGATCAGTTGTATCACCTACCTCAGTGACAATATCCTTGTGGTTGAATCAATGGATTATGCAGATTTGTACTCTAGTGTAAATGACGGGTTAATGCTTTTACTCTTAAAAGTGTTTTAGGAAGCCATGCGAATAGGCGACAATGTGTCTTCAAGAAGCCAAGTCACTTTTGAGCACTAGATTGTGGCCTGGCCGTATAGAAAACCTTATAGAAGAACTGCGAGGTCTAATATGACAACCAAGAGCAGCACCAATCACAGCCCCCGGCGCCTAGACACAAGAAGAAACAACAAGAAATGCAACGAGATGACGGCACAGCAGAAACTTATGGAAACGTAACACAAGCCGAATGATTTTTCTGTATCCCAGAATTTATTTATCAAAAACCGAGGCAAAGCTAAAGCAGAAGATACTTGAATATTAGTGTCCTGACGTTGCAGATTAGAAGAGGCCTCATCAGTGACATCAGTGTGACACGCAGCAGCATTGGATTGAAGTTATCGCATGAGTTGGTTTAATCGCAGACCAATATTTATGCTGCAGATCGGTTCCCTGGACACGCTCTGAGCTCCCTCTGTGTACATAACGTCATTATGGCTTATTTAGTTATATTAGATTTGCTTTCTTGGGAACTGAGCTGTAAAATAATCTTTAGAGATTTCACTTCGACATTCAGCACCATTTAAAAAAAAAAGTGGAAAGCACTAATTTAGGATATGACCAACATATACAGCAGGTCCTGTCCTTCTGTTTAAAATAGTCATTGCACCCCCCATTAAATACCTGGTGATGGTTATGGCTACACAAATGGACTCCACTAGGCCTCACTTTCAGATGTAGCCTCAAGCATCTACTGAGAGTTTCCTACTTCTATATCTAGGGGTCTCTAACATTTATTAAAGAGGAACCACATTCGGGTATGTCACACTCCTGGGTATTGTTCCTCTCAGGTAGGTCATCCTGGATTGGGATGTCCCGCTGTGTGCTTCCCCCCAATTTGCTGTAAAAGACTCACATTCCTGGAGATCCCACAGCCCAGAAATGGCTGAAACTGAGCATGCTAATTCACTGATTTGCTTAGTGGCCTGCTCAGCGCCCCCGCCGTTCATTCAGCAAGGCCTGGCGTGGGTACGCACACAGCTAGAGCCGAGCGAAGATGCGCCTGCAGCGCTGAGGCACGGCGAAGTATTAAAAAGCAGCAAACATTATAGATCAGTGAACATAGGGATCGTCCTCAGATCCCAAAATATTAGTAGAGCACATGTGGATCCCTGTGCCAGATTATATAAGTTACCCACACAAGCAGATCCTCCATCCAGGATCAAACAAGTGGGGTGCTGGAAGCTGACAAGGTAAGCCTGCAAGCTTCTCTGCCTTCCTGACTTTGGATTAACCAAATGCATGACTCTGATAATGCCCAGCACCGGGTGCCACGTACCATCCAGTATCAAATGTTTACCAGACCTTCTTATGTATTCTGGTCTAGAAGACAGCCAGGGAGCCACACAGCAGAGGTCCGCAAGCCGCAAGTAGCTTCCAACCTATGGGTGCAAAACCTCTGTTTTACATGTAGGGTTCTAGATACAGCTTGATCATTCTTGGGGTCACCAGAGGAAATCATTCTTGGGGTCACCAGAGGAAATCATTCTTGGGGTCATTCTTGGGGTCACCAGAGGAAATCATTCTTGGGGCCCACCAGAGAAAATAAGTATTAGAGTCACCAGAGGAAATTGATCTTGGGACCAACCAGAGGAAATCATTCTTGGGGCCAGCAGAGGAAATCATTCTTGGGCTCACCAGAGGAAATCATTCCTGGGGCCACCAGAGGAAATAATTCTTGGGGCCCACCAGAGGAAATCATTCTTGGGGCCACCAGAGGAAATCATTCTTGGGCTCACCAGAGGAAATCATTCCTGGGGCCACCAGAGGAAATAATTCTTGGGGCCCACCAGAGGAAATAATTCTTGGGGCCCACCAGAGGAAATCATTCTTGGGCTCACCAGAGGAAATCATTCCTGGGGCCACCAGAGGAAATAATTATTGGGGCCCACCAGAGGAAATCATTCTTGGGGCGACCAGAGGAAATCATTCTTGGGGCCACCAGAGGAAATCATTCTTGGGGCCACCAGAGGAAATCATTCTTGGGGTCACCAGAGGAAATCATTCTTGGGGTCACCAGAGGAAATCATTCTTGGGGTCACCAGAGGAAATCATTCCTGGGGCCAGCAGAGGAAATCATTCTTGGAACCACCAGAGGAAATCATTCTTGGGGCCCACTAGAGGAAGTCATTCTTGGGGCCACCAGAGGAAATCATTCTGTGGGTCACCAGAGGAAATCATTCCTGGGGCCACCAGAGGAAATCATTCTTGGGGTCACCAGAGGAAATCATTCTTGGGGTCACCAGAGGAAATCATTCTTGGGGTCACCAGAGGAAATCATTCTTGGGGTCACCAGAGGAAATCATTCTTGGGGTCACCAGAGGAAATCATTCTTGGAGCCACCAGAGGAAATCATTCTGTGGGTCACCAGAGGAAATCATTCTTGGGGTCACCAGAGGAAATCATTCTTGGGGTCACCAGAGGAAATCATTCTTGGAGCCACCAGAGGAAATCATTCTTGGAGCCACCAGAGGAAATCATTCTTGGAGCCACCAGAGGAAATCATTCTTGGGCTCACCAGAGGAAATCATTCTTGGAGCCCACTAGAGGAAATCATTCTTGGGGCCACCAGAGGAAATCATTCTTGGGGAAGGTAGGAAGAGGCTCCTGCTTACACCCCCGGGTGCAGCTTCCACTACAAAGCAGCAAGATCATCCTGGACAGCAATGATCAGGCCAGGATCGGCAGTGGTGTGTAACAGGCATGAGCAAGCCCTGCGGGGCAGCTAAGGCTTGATCAGGGTGAAAAATAAATGCAGATAGTTTGCCCCCTTGTGGTCCATAGAGAAAGCCCTGGAAAAAGCAACCATGTATCCTCAGCCAGCCGAAAGTGACGGGAGCAGCGGTGGCGAGGATTGGAGTCGGGGACTAGTGGCAAATCCAACAGAAGTGGAGAAGAAGAGGTTTAGCAGCTAGGGTAGCAGGATTCCCTAGATTGGCACAGGCTAACTGAGTGACATGCAGTAGGTGTCACTGTGCCAGGGGTTCCATCAATTGATGGTTAAAATACGGTATAAGGGGTCTTTACCAGATTTTCTGCACAGGGGGTTTTCATCACACCTAATCTGGCCCCAGGGGTGACAGATGTCCCAGTGTCATACATTGCATCGGGAGTATAATTTTTTTTCATCACTTCCTCCTGTTATGACTATAGCAAGATGAGTCATTCTGAAAAGTCTGTCAGCTCCTTGGTTATTGTTATAGCTTAGGAGAAGCAGATGTATCGTAATTGTTTCTATTGTACTCAACTGTGATACATTGCACAGCAGTAATGAGCCTGCAATTGAAATGTAAATAGCTCACAGAAGGAAGCTTTCTGTGCTGTGTGCATCACGTTACTGTGATGAAGACCTAGAATCGTACAGGACTAGTGTCCCTAAGTCTGTGTGTCTCCCTCATGCTTCCAGCTAGAACAACCCAGACAATTGGAGTTAATACACTTTCCTGCTCTATCATGTCTTGTTTTTAACATAATAGGGGACATCACTAACCCCGGTGGGCAAAAGATTTGGAGGTTTTATTTCATTTTGGGACAAGCCTTTTTACAGAGAACTCATGGCAATAAGAGGTTCTGACAAAGTTGACAAGCGAAACGTGTCTATCTGCCGAATTGTAGGACTATGCAAGTTAGATGACCAATGGAGATGAGCAAATTATTTTAAAAAAATGATTCAGATGATTCAACACATTTCCCAAAAATATTTTGTTTGTTCCCAATTGAACCTTTAACAAATTGCTAAAAAAAATTACTTACGAAGGAGACAAACTTCACATTGGTCTCTGCATCACACAGTGCAATGCACACATCACAGAAAGCTATGAGCTATCTGTAAACCTATTACATTCCAGTAACAGGACCGTTTTATCACAGCTGATTACAAGAGAAACAATTATGATACAGAAGGTTTATTTCTCTCTCTCTCTTTGACATAATTTCCGCCATCCTGTTGCTTTAAGATATTTAGACTTAGAGCTCCACTTTAGGTTTGTGGTGTATGTAGTCTCATGTTCTGGTGCCTGGTACAGCTGGAGCATTCCGTGCAGCCAAGGTTAGATAAGTAACTGTTCAGATACTCCGTAACTTCCTTTTCCTGAGGCTTTATTAGAAATTCCTTAGCAAGCTGTAAAGATGACATTATTCTGTGTTATGTGAAAATGATTTGCTCATAAAGGGAGGAGCCACGTACTCTGTGTGACATTATCTATAAAGATACAGCTATTCTTCAATAAAGCACATTCATGTGATGAATTGTCCTGCTGTGTATGTCTGATTCAATCACATGATTCTCCAACCGGTTGTTTAAGGGTGAACAATATGGAGGTTGAGTCAGAGAGGCCAGGCAGACTTATCGGGGTCCGAGTTACCCTTTTGGGGGGGGGGGGGGTACGGCACTGTTGTACCTGTTGTTGGAGAGCTTTGCTTAGGTGGCTGGAGTGTTTCATAATGGTCATAATAATATACATAAAGAAATAAAAAACATAAATTTATTACATTTATTACACTGATTTTTTCCATATTTCACATACAACTAATTTTTTTCTCCATATTTTACACATAGAAGAAGGAGAATAGTTTACAGCAATTCTCTATTCTAAATAGCTGTTTGGTGCCTTATTCATTTGAGGCACACCATACTGTAATTCAGCAAGTAGCAAGCACTTGGGTTTGTTCCTCTCAGGTGTAGCAAGTAAAGATTAGGTGCAAGCGTTTCGCTTAGGGAAGCTTCTTCAGTGCACATTTGCATTTAGTTTCAGTGGTGGAGAAACACTTATTTTAGAATCAGACATTTTTTAAAAGTCGTCCGAGTTACCCCCCAACATATACATCAGCTGCTCCTTGGCTATAACACAGTAACACAGTGTACCTTTATTATTACATGTCAGCTACGGATGCCACATTACTTAGTGTAAGCTCTCCATCGCAGCGTATTCCGCTTTTTATATTATTTTTTCTTTCTTTTCTTCCCTTTGTTCTCCTTTTTCTCCTCCTCTCCATTCTCAACTGTTGCCTTATTTCTTTCTCACTTTCATTCAGTTCCCTTACCACTTTCATTCCCCTCATTATTCTAATTTTTTCTCTCTTTTGATACACGTCTTTTGGTCACGTGGACCAGCCTAGACCAGCAGCCAGGAGAGAGAAAGACTCCCCGGGCCAAGTGACCACCGGTGGCCATTCGCTGGGCCACGTTTTGGCCAAGGATTAAGAATTGCAGAGATTACGGGTCATTGCACGTGGGTGGGGACTGGATGCTCTGGATGCTCCCCCTGAGACTGTCACAATGTGGCCCCACATACCTTAGGGAGATAATGAGTGTGGGACTGGTTTACAAGTGGTTAGATAAAATTGTTAGGTAGAGCAGTTAGTTAGGCTTTAGTTATAGGGACTGTGGCAGAGACGCTGTAGGTCTATTCTGCCTCCCTGCATCAGGCATTAAAGCGGAAGTCCAGTCTCTATGTAACCTCCCTCACAGCCTTCCTTGTGCTCAGGCAGGATGATAGAAGAAAATAAATGGCTTACCTCGCTCGGGATCCAGCATTGTTCCCCCAGCATCTCATGTCCTGGCTGCTGCCATCTTGGGGAGAATGCACATAGTGACTGGTCTGTTACCCAATGCCATGCAGCAGTGTGATCGTACTGGTCATTCTCTTAAGTTAAACTGTCACTCAGGTCTAGGGCTTCCATTTAGAGTTCCAGCCCAATCATAAAAGGCATCCCAACGATTGCAGTTGCCCCCTCTACAGCTGCTTTACAATGTATCCAAGCAGGCCTTGTTACAATGTGTTACAGAGCAGGGAGCTGGCCGGCTTTTACAATGTAAAATGATTCTGCTTCTAACATTGCACAGCAGAAGGTAAAGAGGCAGCAGCACAAGGTAAAAATCTCCCAATCTGATGATCAGCGCATTTGGTGATGCTGCTTCTGTAACGTAAAATGATTATAACTTAGTATCTGGATCTAGGACTCAATTTGCCAAAGGCCTTGATGGATGGACGTAACACTGGGAGTGTCACAAGAGACCAGGTCTGGATGGAGGTATATAAACCATTGCTCTTGGGGTATGACATTCCCCTCGGTTGGATGTAAGGGTATACAGAAGGATGTCAGTAGGGACAGTTTATAGGCCAGAAGAGTACCCCACTGCCGGTCAGATACGGACTAGTGATTAGCTGGAGTGGGGACCATCCAGTTCGAAAGCCCTCCAGCGGGAGAGTCCCCAGTATCTGGCACTGAGTGCTCCTAAATGCCAGGATGAGATTGATGAGAGGGTTAAACTGGGCTGTAAATTGGTTCCCAGGCCCTGAATAATAATAATTTTGTATAAATAGTAGAGATGGAGCTACTCCCACCCCGTTAATTTGGATGAATTGCCATTAACACACACAGGGAGGGATCCAGTCAATTTGGATTTCTCCCTGTGGAATGTTCTAAAGGGAGGCTGGCAGCTTCCCAGGTGAGTAGCTCTGAAATATTTGACTGCATTGCATGTCCCAACTTTGGGAACTCAGAAATAAGAGTAGGGACCACACTAAACACAGAGTGCCTTGTCGGGGCAGTGTGGCTTCCACATGTATCTGCAGATATATGCAACCAAATCTCTGTCTTTCCACATAGCTAGACATGTTTGGTGCTTAATATTTGGATGAGATTGATGAGAGGGTTAAACTGGGCTGTAAATCGGTTCCCAGGCCCTGAATAATAATTTAATAATTTTGTGCTGGGATACGCTTGACATTTGTGCAGCCATTTTGATAAGGTCACTGGGTATTCACCATTTGAGGTTTTAATTGGAAGATCATTGCTCCCTCCCTGGGCTAGAGTGCCCCCTTATGTTAGAAAGAGGGGACTTAACACCTGATACAGAATATGTGAGGAAGCTGATAAAAACTTTGGATAATGTTGAAAGAAATGTGCCTTGCACCTCTCTGTCTCGCACCTCTCTTTTTCTTCACAGGACGCCACCCAATCTTTTAAAGTAGGTGATGCAATCATGGTCCAGTAGCTGAATCACAGAAAAAAGTAAAGCTGCCCCTTTGGTGCTCCAACCACGGTGATCGCAGTAACCAGTCGTGGGTGCACGTGTCCCGAATGAAGAAGCGCCCAAGCAAAAAGCAGACACCGCTACCTAGAGCAGAGGACAAGCAGACCATGCTACCTAGAGCACAGGAAAAGCAAGAAAATGATGCTTAATATGGGGGATCTAGGGTCCCCGAAGAAAGAAGAACAGATGAAGCCCTTGACCAGACCATATTTGCTGGACGGGCCTGAAATGGCTAATATCTTGCTACACACAAACCCACGCGGTTACATAGGGGGGCTGGCTCAAATGATACAAGTAGTATAATTGGACTACAAGACAGTATACATACTATAAATCTTTACTGAAAAATATTGCACAACCCCGAGATAAGCACACAAAAAAAAAGGAGTCTTCGCACCTTGTTTATGCGCTGTGTAGCATACATATCCAGTGCTGATCTGCCTTGTCCTATGCCCGTGACAATTCACAGAGGGACAATTGAGCTGTGTATCCATGAAAGGGACGGCTCTCTATCTTATATGGTCGCCAGTGGATAACACATGCATCTTATTACATGAAGCTGCGGATTGGCAGTCTCTGAATGTCATTGGACTATGTCCCCAGTCTTTTAATATATGACTAGCTGGTCTGTATTTGGATTATAAGACACGGACTGAGGAGCAGTATCCCTGTATTTGGCGCCCAACGTTGAAGCTTCATTATGTTTATTCGATCATATTAGGTGATTGGCCTTAGGTTGATAGTGGTGGTTTGTCTGTGGATGCTTCTTTGAAGTGTTGGTGCATGTGCATGGGGGGGCCCCCTATTTTTAACATCACAACATTGTGATTTTTTAGGTGTATCAATTTTTTGTGTGCTTATCTTGGGGTTGTGCAATATTTTTCAATAAAGATTTATAGTATGTATACTGTCTTGTAGTCCAATTATACTACTTGTATCATTTGAGCCAGTGCCCCTAAGTAACCGCGTGGGTTTGTGTGTAGCAAGATATTGGTAATTTGGTTAAAGGGACGCCAGGTAATGGCAGTGCTCATGATAAGTTATCTAGGAGTCTCCTTGTATTTTATTTTCCTTTGTTCCTGAAATGGCTAAACTTTTGATACTTGCTTTTATTCTTTCTATGGTGATATATGTACTTACTTCATGCTTTTATGACCCACAGGTGTTAGGCCCCCCTCGAGGGATATGTGGAAAAGTACAATTAGAGTAGGTAAGAGAGGGACAGGTGAAACTTGACCCCTAAGATGCTTCTACTGAAGTTTAAATATGCCTACACCTGGAAGTCAGGTTATGACAAATGTTGGATCTGTAGTAAATTACACCCTGAAACATCACAGGTCCCCATGCCTTTAAATTTCACTCAGGTCTATAATTATAACAACCAAATGAGAAATGTGAGTTTTGCGAGTAGCCAGAGTGAAATGATTACGTTTCAGATATAGGACCCACAAACCAGGCGGGTGTTTTAAGGTTGGAAAATCTAATAAGGAAGTGAAAATATCTGCCCATTCTCAGTTTAATATCTCTAAGCCAGCTGAGAACAATGCCCAATACAACGCAACTGGCTGGAATTTCACTTTGATTAATCCGTATCTACCTAACTGACTTTCTTATAATGTTCTTGATGGAGGAAAATATAAGGGAGTTTAGAAATAGGAGCATAAAACAAGGCATGAGCTTAGGTAATAACATCTACATTTGTTGTGGGGAAAGTGTGTTACCCCTGGTTCCCCGTAGAGCCGAAGTGATAGTGCTATATGGCTGTCCTAATCCCTGTAATTGGTCTTGTTAAAGATCATGAGGGAAAGCGTTCTTCTGAAATTAGTCAATATCAATACTAGTCAATACTTTTAATGCTTCTGCTGTTATATTTGCTGTTTAAAATTGTATGTGTATTTTTAACAGATGTACTTATTCCACACCTGGTGCCAAATATGAAGCGTATCTGATGCAGAAAGAAGTTGCGTGATCATTCTGTGGAATGGGAATGATCAAAGAGGGGATTGATGGGATACACTTAACATTTGTGCAACCATTTTGATATTTGGTGGTTTCTGTAGCAGAAAAGAACAAACAGTGTCTCAAGGTTATACACTCCTGGGAAGCGTGGGTCATGTTCCCTTGAGAAATTACAGAACTTTGCATAGTTTGTGAGACTCCTGCAGATAAGAGGATCGCACCGTTGGGGGCTGGAGCTCTGCAAATTTGTGTGTGATATGGACTAGAAGTAATGTAATGTTTTCTTAGATGGCTTTGTGTAACTGTACCCTGTGCATCTCATGCTTCTTGGGGCCATCTCCAGCATACTGAGAGAATACTGAAGGACCTTGGGTGGAGGGAGGCCAGAATAACCCTGTAGAGTCCCCCACAGCATGCGCTTGGAGATGCCAGGCTGAATAAGGCCAATGTCCTTCAAAGTGGAGGGCGGCCAGGGATGGGGCAAATTACTTACACTTGTTATAGTCACCGGCATTCACTCTTGACTCCGATAGACAGGAGAAGGAACTCAGACACAGACCAAGTGCAGCTTAAACTGAGGGATGCCCCTTCCTTTATTCAGTCACAGACAAACAGTTAATAGAAATGGCAAGCTGCTCTGGGAATTAAGTCGTTAGTGTGGGAGGCCCCAAGTGATGGATGGGCTCATTTGGGGCCTCCAACATTAACTACTTAATTCCCAGAGCAGCTTGCCATTTATTTCACAGACAGTTATTTCACAACCGACTTCAAGTTACACTGACTCCAGTAACTCATGTGTGGGTTGTCAGTGTTTCCAACTGCGCCGACTGCTGGTCGGCTTGGTACCTCTTTCTGGGTTCCCAGCTCCTCCTGGTTGCTCTTCTATCATCAGGCTGCTGTCACCAGGACCCACTTCCCACACCCGTACGTCAGGGATCCTTCTGTCCACCACTCTCAGCTCAGGCTGACTGTAACTCTCCTAGCCCCACCCAGGTCCCCCTTATACCCTCTGAAAACTAACCAATCAGAGGAGTGGGCCGTACTCCAATTAACCCCTGTGTGCAAGGAGGGGATTCTCTATGTATGCTATTCCTTATCCTATTTATTCTACATTTAACAACACACAAAACATCACAATTAAGAAAAAATAACCCCAAAAAAGGAGAGGCCTTCACAAAAACTGCTATCCAGTTTCTGTAGAGAGACGTTCTGGGTGTGAGGGGCATCCCAAAACATGAGCATACAAATGTTGTCACAAGTTAATAATATCTTACTAATAAAGCATTCCTAATGAGTTCAGCATCCCCCTAGCGGGGACACTAATACCTTACGGCAAACCTTAACCCCTAAATAGCGCCCCATAACTATACTACCATTAACCTAGGGGCAACAACCCAATAAACAAAGAAATGAACAATGTGGGATACGGTGCAGCATGGACTGGGACCCGAAGACAGAACTGTTTATAAACTCTAAGGTAACATCAAACATTTGATGCTGTTAAAAACGGCCCCTAAAAAGGGGAGGGCTCTAAAAAATGCACAACCCGGGGGATAGTCATACAGGGGGCAGTCCAGTAACCCCACCCCCCTCGGTGGCTTGGAAGGTGGAGTCCATCACCTTGTTCAGCAACATAATTGATGTCTGCAGACTCCTCTCGCTCCTCACTGATATTGCGAGGGGTCAGGCAACTGAACAAGCTTCCCCTCCCGCCAATGGTGCACGGAAAAGGACTTTGAAGTTCCATCTTTGAAATGAATCTGGACGTGGGTGGAGAAGATCCATCTCCCCAAGCCCCACTCGTGCTGAAGTGCCAAATATTTGGTGGAGGTGTGCCTTAGGTTGTAGTCCTGGGCAGGTTTGGCAATATGACACTTTAGTCCAAGCACCTCCCCCATCCATTGCTCACGGTGCATCTCCACCTCGTACAACTCAGGTGGCAAATAGAGGTACTCCTAGTTGCATTCCAAGTACACTCGTTCATTAAACAATTTCCAAAAGTGGCATCATTCGCTGCTGACCCCTGGCTCAGCAGGAAAGGAAGGAAGTTGGTGTGGCTCAGTTAAGTCCTTCCCTGGTAGCCGAGCCAGTTGTACAGGGAAGGAAAAAGCAAAAGGCGTTGGGATGGACTAGTTCCCAGCCCTACATTCCTTATTGTCTGCGGCTTGCTGCTGTGTTTGTGCCTCATCTTTCCAGGCTGGGAAGACCTCCTCACCCCCTCCGGGTGAACGCTGCCAACTATAGCATCATTCATTTAAACAATGACCAAAAAAATACCTAAAAATAAGTAAAACAAGTGGAAAAAAACGGCTGTCAGTTTTAATGTTAAACAGAATGCCAGGGAAAGTGGATTTCATTTTAACAATGAAAACTGAAAAAAAACAACAAAAAATTAAAAGCTCGGTTATTTTTCATTAGATAAAAGTAAACAAATAACCCCAAAAAGTAAAAAAAAAACCTGCTGCAAGTTACCCACAGCAAGAACGGGAAAATCTTGCGTTAAGATGCACTTTCGCAGGCCAATAACATAAAGGCTCACCTTGAACGAAAGCTTATCCCAAGCACTTTCGATTTTGTGGGCAGCTGTGAATCACATGAGCATTCAGGAATTCCCCGTCTGTGAGTTTGCTTTCACACAAAAACAAACCTTTTTTACTAGAAGCTTTGATTAATTTCGGATTGTAGCGGAAATAATTTTTACTGAAACATCGCGGAAAGCTTTCCTAAAATCCTGGTTCCTTATACTGTAGATCACGGGGTTAAAAAGAGGAATGATGATCGCATAGATTAATGAGGAAACTTTGTCAAGAGAAAAATGAACATTGGGGCTGGTGCGAAAATAATTGAACATACCGGAGCCATAAAATAAGGAGACCACGGTCAGGTGAGAGGAGCACGTAGAGAAGACTTTACTCTTACTGACGGAAATTTTGAGGACAGTTTTGAATATAAAAACATAAGGAATGAAGGTCATTACGAGAGTGCCGCCACCGATGACGCTTCCCATGAAGAAGTTAATCAGAATATTGTCTGAAACGTCTCCGCAAGAAATCTTTAGCAGCTGGGGCAGGTCGCAGAAGAAGTTCTCAACAACATTGGAGGCACAAAATGTTAATTTTGAAGCAGAGTGTGTGAATACTGAAGCGTAGAAGACCCCGAGAGGCCAAGTAATGACCACCAGCTGGACGCACAACCTCCAACTCATCATCTGCATGTAATGTAATGGGTGACAGATGGCGGCATAGCGATCATAGGACATGATGGCCAACAGGAAGATCTCAGAGCTGGCGAAGAGAAAAAAGAAGAAGATTTGCGCTAGGCAAGCTCTGACAGACATAGGTCTTCTTTTATGAAGGTCAAATAACATTTGGGGAATGATGACTGAGGACATGCTGAGGTCCAGGCTGGCCAGGTTCCCCAGGAAGAAATACATGGGGGTGTGGAGATGATTGTCGGTGACTATGAGGGAGATGATCAGTAAATTCCAGGTGAGGGTCAGAAGGTAAATGAGAAGAAAAAGGAAGAAGAGAGGCAGCTGAAGACTCGGGAGGTCAGATAGGCCGGAGAGGAGTAACTCAGATAAGGAGGTCTCATTCTCCATTGAGGTGTTTTCTTATTTTTGTTTAAAAAATCATCTCCTAAAATCACCAAACTTTACCAACAAAATTACATGTGAAGAGTTATAATCATCTCAGAATGAGTGAGATGAGGAAAAAGTGTTTCTTTAAATATCCCAACTATCCTGAGCATCTGCTCAACTAGAAGAAACCTGGCAGGAGGAGAAAAAAAGGCTCAAAAATTCTCTAAACACAATTCATTTATTATTTCTACGATGATCTAGTAAAAGAGAGTGTGAGGGTATTGAGACCCTTTCACACCTGACTGCATCATGTTAATGCTTCAACATGTCACAAACGGACATAAAACACAGCCCATTGAAATGAATAGGCCCGTATCATATCAGTCCGCTGAGGTTTGCTAAATGCTGCATGCAGCTTTTGCCCACAGCACTATCGCAACGTGCCTCCATAGAAGTCGCAGGTAAAACACATGCGTTTTGCTGAAAGGGTCATACTCACCACCACCTCCTGATCCATCACCGCTGGTTTCTCACTGCCCGGCCTCCACTCAGGTATTGCAGCAGCCAGCTTCAGTCCACTGCTCCAGCAAGGACTACAGGAAATCCCCCAAGAGGTGGCTGCAGAAATGCCTACCTGGAGATGCTGGACCCCCTGTTGCAGCCGCCGCAACATCCTTCCCTGGTCAGGAGCTAGAGCTCCTACTGCTGCCTCCTGGAGGGAGCAAACACTCTGTCAGACAGCAGCTGAAAACCTCCACAAATTGTGGTGCCAGGATGGTCCTAAAACACTATTTAAACTCTGCTGTCAAACCATCTGGCCCAGGCGATTTTTTGATGGCTACTCTAATCGTGCTTACTCCCTCATCATATGTGAACGTCTCTGCCACGTTAGTCAAAGAAAGGTCACCTTTTCCCAATCCTGGAGTAGAGTCCAGTAAATTTTCCATCCCTGCCTGGTCAATAATCTTTCTCCCCATGAGGTCGGCATAAAAGGACCTAATAATCTACAGGGTCCCCTGACTTGAATCTCACCAGGGAACCTGTGCTATCCGTCAGGTAAGACAGCTGTAGCCTGTCTGCAAATTTGGTAGGTATCGAGTGAGCGATATTTACCATATTCCCTCTCCAGAACTAATGAAGCATATTGGTAATACTGACATTTCCTATGGAGATACTTGACTTCAGAGATTCTTCCCCAAATCTCCACCATTCCAGACAAGGCGGTTCAGCTTCCTTCAGAAGCACTAGAAGGTTACAGAGGCAACCGAGCTCACACCTTTACCCTGGCAGTGTCACACAAATTATGCCTGTAGTCAGGTCAGTTGTATCACCTACCTCAATGACAAGACCATTGTGGTTGGATGATGCTTGAATGAATTGATAATGCAGATTTGTACTCTAGTGTAAATGACGGGTTGATGCCAGGCAAATAGACGACAATGTATCTTCAAGAAGCCCAGTCACTTCTGAGCACTAGATTGTGGCTTGGCCATATAGAAAAACTACGAGGTCTAATACATCAACCAAGAGCAACAACCACAACCGCTAGTGCCTGCACACAAGAAGAAACACCAAGAAATGAAACGAGATGACGGCACAGCAGAAATTCATGGAAACGTAACACAAGCCGAATGATTTTTCTGTATCCCAGAATGTATTTATCAAAAACCGAGGCAAAGCTAAAGCAGAAGATACTTGAATATTAGTGTCCTAACGTTGCAGATTAGAAGAGGCCTCATCAGTGACATCAGTGTGACACGCAGCAGCATTGGATTGAAGTTATCGCACGAGTTGGTTTAATCGCAGACCAATATTTATACAGCAGATCAGTTCCCTGGACACGCTCTGAGCTCCCTCCGTGTACATAACGTCATTATGGCTCTTTACTTTATTTAGATTTGCTTTCTTGGGAACTGAGCTGTAAAATAATCTTTAGAGATTTTACAGTAAAACTTCGACATTTAGCATCATTTACAAAAAAAGGAAAAAGTTGAAAGCACTAATTCAAGACATGACCAACATATACAGCAGGTCCTGTCCTTCTGTTGAAAATAGTCAGTGCTCCCCAATAAATACCTGGTAAGGCTACATAAATGTACTCCACTAGGCCTCACTTTCAGATGTCTACTATACGCACAGCTAGAGGTGAGCGGAGATGCGGCTGCGGAGCCGAGGCACGGCAAGGACTCCGGAAGCAGGTAAGTGGAATGAACGACCTGGGGACTTTCACACAGTTTGGGTTGCCCCAAAGAGTGGAACTAGAATGAACCTCTAAAGTTCTTCTTTAACATGAGAGCCTCATTTAGCACTGAGAGACGGTCAGGAGCCACATTCTATGTTATTGTAGAAGCCGGATAATCATAACAGAACAGGAAACAATAAGAACCAAGTTCTACATTATACTGAAAAGCAGCAAATATAATAGATTAGTGAACATGGGGATCATCCTCAGATCACTGAATATTTGTAGAGCACATGTGGATCCCTGTGTCAGATTATGTTTGTTACTAGAGATGAGCGAACTGAACCGCTAGAACACGATTTCAACCTGAATTTCAGGAAAAGTTCTGTTCATGGCGAAACGCGGAAGACAAACCTGGTGAGATTTTGCCAGGGCCACCCCACAGGTCACAGCCAGCCAAGGAGAAGCAGAGAGACAGGGTCACATGGTCGCAGCTCAAGTGGTCAGAGGAGCTGGGCCAAACAGGAGGCGCTATTGCAGGAGATAGTCATGTGACACGCCGTCTATTGACCATTATCGAGTTGGCTGTTGCAGAGAGAGCATTGCTCCTAGAGCAGGGACAGTGTACGGGCAGTTTAGGGCATTTTAAACCACAGCATATGAGAAAAGAAGGAAAGGAAATGAAGTGAGCACAGTTGGACGCTGAGGGGGTGTGTGCTGCCTCTGCTGGGATATGCTGGTCATTGTAGTTCACCCGGTAAAGTCTGAAAACTTCAGTGAGGGTTTTTTTTATTATTTAGCCACAACTGTTTGGTTTAGCTGGTCCCTGTCATTGCGTTGGGGAACTTGGGGTACACAGTGCCTCTGTGTTTAACCCTTTTAGTGCCAAGCACGTAGATTCTATGTGCTCACTTCTACTCCTTTGAAGTCTACTCCTTAACAAGTGTCATGGATTTCTCATCGGAGAAATCCCAATGGTAGTAAATGACCTGAATTAGACTAAGAGACAGAGGCGGATATGCGGCAAACCGGGTTTAATAATAACAAACAGTGTGTACACACCAACCAATCTGCTATATACATATATACACATAGATTGCTGTGAAATCAGAAACGTACGTGCTTAGGAGTCCAAAGAAAAGTCCAAGTCCAACAATGGCTAAGGCTAAGGCTAAGGCTGGAGTCCTGGGTCCAGAGTTAAAGTATCAGAGTTTCAGGGTCCGGGTTCAAAGACAGAAATAAATGCTGATCCACTGAGGCCATGTGTTGATCAGCTTATATAGGCCAGGTAATCACAGGTGCAAGCTGATTCCCAGGAAGTCTGCAGAACAGCACCATCTGCAGGTGAAGCGGCATATAGAAGGGGAACTCAAGCTATGGAGGAACTCCAGACCTGACACCAAGCATGTAGAATCTACGTGCCTGGCTTTCCTCCCTGCGACAGTATAAAAAAATAGTAAAAAAAAACACTTACCTGACCCCTTGTTTGATCCGTCGGGGTATTCTCTTCACCTGGTGGGCCTCTGATGCCCTCCCCACCAGGGATCTTTTTCGCCTGGCAAGGAATTATTGGGGGGTGCAGTTCTGTTTTAAGTGTGCAGACCCCATCCCTATCTAAGTTAGGGTACACAGTGCCTAAGTGTTTAAAACAGTTAAAAAAAAAACAATCTTTTTCACCTGCCAAGTGATATTTTAGGGAACATCTGTCTGGGCTGTGGAAGTGTGTCATTCTGGTGTGTGCGCTGCTCCAAATATTTTATTTTTATAAATATTTAGTAAAATGTCTGGGAAAGGAAGTGGTAGAGGAAAAGACATCCCTGTAATTATTTCTGCCACTAAGGATAAGGATGTTGGTGCCAGTACCAACACTGTGGTCAGCAGCCATGTGCCCAGGCCCAGTAAAAGTAGCACCAGGCATTTGCCCAGGCCCAGCCATAGTAGTGGCAGCATCCATTTGCTTAGGACCGTATCTGCTAGTAGTAGCAGCAGCAGCAATGTACGCTGTAGTAGCAGCAGCAGCAATGTACGCTATAGTAGCAGCAGCAGCAATGTACACTGTAGTAGCAGCAGCAGCAATGTACGCTATAGTAGCAGCAGCAGCAATGTACGTGGTGGTAGTAGTAGCATCAGCAAGCCAAAGTTGTCCATTTTCTCCAGTGGGCGTGTTATTTCAGACAATGCATCCATTGTGGACTGGTTGACTCGCTCTCACTCATCTCAGGAGGAGGAAGACTCTGACACAATGACACTGAGCCAGGTTTCAAAGGATTCTCCCTCCACTACAGCTACACGTCACAGTAAAAGAAGCCCTTCTCTTCCATCATCTGTCTCTTTACTGTACCCACCTAGTTGAGCACCAGCCCGGTTGCTATGGATAGTGATGAGGAGAATTTGTTTGATGACAGTCAGCCTTTGGAGCGTGTTGCTGCAGTGGTGGAGGTGGAATCGGTGTCCAAGACGCATAGCTGTGGCAGTGGGGGTGTTGGGAGACATGGAAATACTGGCAGTTATGAAGGTGGTTGCGGTGTCAGGGGGCAAGTAGATTATGATGAAACATCAGAGCAGGGAAGTGGCAGGGATCAGGAGGAGGAGTTTGATGTAGTTTTGGACAGGACAGAACTAGGCAACAAGAAAGGGAAATCGTCAGAGCAGGAGGGTACTTCTGGCAATGGCAGCGACAAAGAGCCGAGCCAAGATAGGACCAGATCATCTGCAAAATGGCACAGGGCTGGGTCTGCTGGTATGGTCCACTCAGGGGCAGGTGACGGCAACACTGATGCTGCTTTTGCAGACTACAGAAAAAGCCTTCCAGAGGAGGAGCAATGTCAGGTGGCGTTGGTGGACATTCTAGATCTTATTTATGGTGTGCTGCCATGTGGCAATACTTTTGTACCTTCCCTGGAGAGCAAAACCTAGCACAGTGCCGGATCTGCAAGCAGAAAGTTAGCCGTACCCATGGAACAAATCTAGGACTAGGAACTACCGCTCTACATAGGCATCTGAAGCGGCATCACAAAGCTGCATGGGACAATCGTAATGCCCTTCTTCAATTTCCAGGAAGCCAAACCTGTTGCTACCGCTATAAAAATGGGTTCATTTTTGAGGGCTTGCCCGCTACTGCCAGTGCCAGGCCTACACAATGCCTACACAACATCCAGAGGCCTCCTGTCCCTCTGCCTAGTCTTTCAGTACTGCTTATGCCAATAATACCACCAACAGCACCTCCGCTGCCACCCTCTGCTACTGCCAGGCCAACACAACCGCAGTTTATCACTGTGATGCTGAAAATGGGCACATTTTTCAGTGCTTGTAAAAAGCAATTTCTTCTTCAGCTAAAATTTAAGGGTGCCAATCCTACTGCTAGCCCCCATTACAATTAGGATAATTTTTTGAGGGCTTTCTCGCGTCTGCCAAGCCTACACAACCAAAGGTCTACCCCCTGTGATGCCCAAAATGGGTAGATTTTTCAATGCTTGTAAAAAGACATTTCTTCTTTTCACTTTGCTGAAACGCAAGCCCTGTTGCTTCTCCCCATTTTTATGTGCTTTAAACTATCATAGACAGCCATGGGCTATTGAAATGCTAATTATAACCTGGCCCCGGTGATGGCAATGTCAGCGTGTCTCCCCCTGGCTCTGGTGGTGATGAAATCCTAATTGTCCGGCAGGTCTCCCCCTGGCTCTGGTGGAGGTGATATCCAAATTGTCCAGAAGGTTTCCCTCTGGTGGTGGTGGTGGAGATATCCTAATTGTCTGCCAAGTCTCCCCCTGGCGGTGGTGCTGATGATCTCCTCATTGTCTGTCAGGTTTCCCCTGGCTCTGGTGCTGATGATCTCCTCATCGTACATCAGGTCTCCCCTGGCTTCGGTGGTGGTGATGTGATGTCCTCATTGTTCAGTGTTATCCAAGGGGGCTCCCCTATCTCTGGTAGTGGGGGCAGAGGTTCCGGTATCCTCCCCTTCTTACCTAACCCAGTGTGGTTAGTCTCCGGTGTCCAGTGTAGTCCTCGATTGCCTTTGGCTTGTGGCTGCCAATTTACACACAGGGTGGGCTGCTGTGGGGTAAAGACGTGCTCTGGTATACTCTTCACCTGAAAGGTGCCAAGGAAATCTCTTTTTCATCACTTTTTTTTTGTGTAATATATCTTTATTGAAAGGAAAGTACAATACAGAGCATACTGACAAGTCAAATAACATTTGTGGTCAACATCTGAAGCCGAATAGGCGAGAGAGAATAAAATGAAAATATGAATCCACATTTCACAGAGTCCCCCCCTTAATGTCGAACATGTAAATCGAGGAGTATTATTTCCTTCCAGGACCTTAGTGAGTCATACACTGTGTGAACCCTCCTTTATTCGACTCCTCCAATTCAGATCTAGTCAGAAACCACTAAATACGTTTCCCCAAGGAGGTGCCCTCAGTCGGCCCGAAGCTTGTCTTTGTCAGGGGGGAGCAACCTAGATTCGCAACAACAGTATCATAAACCATAGAAGAGCCCTGTATTCTTCCCTTCCTTCTATGTTTTCTTTTTTTTCCCCATAGTGGGGGGTTAAGAAAAAAAAAAGGGCATGAGGAAGAAAGGACAAGATATGGGGGAGTGGAAGGGAGGGCGGGAGGAATGGGTGGGAAGGGTGGGGGAGAGAGGATAATGCTCCTTGGCCAGCTCAGGAGGAGACGGCGACAAGGGGGGTCCCGGAGAAGGGGGCACCCGAGGGCGGGGGTATATATTAAGATTAAGATTGGGGAGGGCCCGGCGGTCCAGGGCCAACTCTCTGTGGCTTCGCACTCCATTTCATCTCTTGTTACGTTCCATATAGAGAGTCTCCTACAAAAATTACAAAGAAGAGAGTAGAGCCCTGAATTCTGGCGTGCCCTGCGCCATAATCCAGATTGTCCAGGTGATGTTTAGCTTCTCCCTTCCGTTTTCTTCACCCTCAAGCACTAGCTCCTCCATTCTCCGTATCCCCTCCACCTCCCGAACCCACTCCAATATGTCTGGGGTGCATTGGGAGCGCCAATGTCGGGGTATCACCGATCTAGCCGCAGTCAGAAGATGTCTGAGAATTCCCCTTTTTGCTGCCGAGATCGGACCAGGCACCATTGATAGCAGCGCTATCTGTGGTTCCCTAGGTACATCCTCTAGGGTCAAGAATTTATAGACCGCAAATACTTGGTCCCATAGTTTATATATCAAGGGGCAGCTCCACCAGATGTGGAGCATGTTGCCCTCTGCTTGTCCACACCTCCAGCAGGTGCCTGTGTCGGCCCCCCCATACCTGGCTAAGTCAACCGGGCACTTATACCACCGGGACAGAATTTTGTAGTTTTTTTCCTGGGCTTTACACGCAAGGGAAAGCTTATGGGTCAAGGCAAAAGACTTGTCCCAGTCTTCGGCACTCAGCTTCCGGCCCAAGTCCCGCTCCCATCCTCTAACAAATGCAAGGTCCTCGGAAGAATCCCTCTCCGCCTGGAGCACCCCGTAAAGAAGCGACAGGGTATGCAGTGGCCCCTCATCAGCTCTCAGGATACTCTCAAATGTGGTTAGAGGCTGAGAGAGCGAGGACCCCGGGGAATGAGAGGAGACAAAAGCCACCAGCTGTCTATGCAAAAGCCATGACAACCTCTCGCCCCGCCCCCGGACCCGGAGTTCCTGGAGGCATGGGGGTCGATTATTCTGTACGATATCGCCAAGCCTGACTCCTTGTGATTTCTCCCATATTAGGAATTTATTTGACCCCACCCCCGGGGGAAAGGCAGGATTATCAAACAGGGGGGTAAGCGGTCCCGGTCTATGTGATATTCTCTTTTTCTTGAGTAATGAGTCCCATACAGATAACAAAGATCGTGTCAAAAGTGGAAGGCTGTGAGTCTCCGGTCTTAGGGAGGGTTCCAGCCAGGGGAGCGCAGTAAGGCTGAGAGGGGAGGCCCCAGCCTCCACACCCACCCACAGCTTGTCCCCCTCGTGATGGAACCAGTCGACTAATCTAACCAGGAGTGCAGCTGTGTGGTAGCCCTTGAGATCTGGCAGTCCCAGTCCCCCCTCTCCTTTAGGCCTCACCAAAGTCGTGTAACTGATTCTGGGCTTTTTGTCGTTCCAGACAAACTTAGTCCAGGCCTTCTTCAGAACCCCAAAGAAGCCCCGTTCTGGCACAATCGGTACCGCCTGGAACACATAGAGAAAGCGTGGTAGGATATCCATTTTTAGTATATTTATCCGACCCATCCATGAATATTGCCCTTTGTTATATGTCTTAAGGCTCTCCAGGGTCCTAGAGAGGAGGGGGGCGTAATTCAGCCTATACAAACTGTCCAAATTGGTAGGCAGCTGTATACCCAGATAGGTAATGGATTCTTTCTGCCATTTAAATGAGAAGTTTGTTTGGAGATGTTTCTGGGTGTCATTGGGTAAGGAGACATTGAGGGCTTCCGTTTTAGAAAGGTTAACTTTAAAGTTGCTGAGGTAGCCAAATCTTTCAAATTCTTTTAGTATAGAGGGCAGGGAAATATGAGGGGATGAGATATATAGTAAGAGGTCATCTGCAAACAGTGCGAGTTTATGCTCCCTTCCCCCACAGTGGATTCCCTTGATTGTGGGGTTCGCTCTCAGGGCTTGTGCAAGGTGTTCCATGACTATTACATACAATAGCGGCGACAGCGGACATCCCTGTCGCGTGCCATTGCCGATCCCAAATGGGGATGAGAGGAGCCCATTCACCCTGACTCTCGCTGTTGGTGCACTATATAGCGACATGATCTTCCCCAACATTTCGGGACCTATCCCTATTTGGACCAGAGCTGCTCGGAGGAATCTCCAATGGACCCTGTCAAATGCCTTCTCGGCATCCACAGATAGAAGGCAGGAAGGGATCTTCTGGGTCTGTGCATGGTGCATAAGGGTGATTGTCTTTAATGTGTTGTCTCTAGCTTCTCTCCCTACAACAAAACCCACCTGGTCCTTATCGATGATCCCTGCCAGGGACCCTTGTATTCTGTTGGCTATGATTTTTGCGAAAAGTTTGATGTCTACGTTTATTAGTGAGATCGGTCTATAGTTGCTAGTCAGGGTCTTATCTTTGTTGGGTTTTGGTATGACAGAGATATGTGCTTCCAGAGCCTGTCTTGGGAAGGGGCAGGAATCGGAGACACTATTAAAAACCCTCGTCAGGAAGGGAACAAGTCGCCCCCCCAGGGCTTTATAGAACCTTGGTGTGAACCCATCTGGGCCTGGGCTTTTCCCCGTTGGGGTTCCTTTAATGGCCTTCCCTATCTCCGTCTCCTCAAAGGGCGTCTCCAACAAATCCCTCGTCTCCTCCGATATAGGGGGGACTGCCGTTTCCTGGACGTAGTCTTGTATGCGGGAATCTAATTCCTCCGGGGGGAGAGTGTCCCCTCTACCTTTTATATTATACAGCTCTGTGTAGTATTTCTGGAATTCCTCCACAATATGGTTGGGTTTGTGAATCTCCCTCCCCTCCTTATCTCTAATGACTGGTATATATGTTAGGTCCTGTCTAGGGTGTAGGGACCTGGCCAGTAATCTCCCGCATTTGTCTGAGAATTCATAAAACTTGGCTCTGCACCTGTCCCGATATTTCAGATAGCATTGGTCATATAACCTTTTGAGTGTCTCTCTAGCTGCAACCAGTTCCACCAGCTCTCCCTTGGAGCGGGTACTCTTATGAGATTGCTCGAGTGTTCGAATACGGTCCAGAGTAGATCGGATCTGTTGCGTCCTCTCTTTCTTCAACCTAGAGCCATGTTTCAAAAACATCCCTCTAAGGACACATTTCATCGCTTCCCACTGTACCGGTAGGGAGGTGTTGTCATTTACATGGTCTGCGATGAAGTGTGTTATTGCGCTATCCACCTCTGCCATACATATTGAATCCTTAAGTAAGTTGTCATTAAGTCTCCAGTTGAACCGTCGCCTGGCCCCACCCGTGACCGGTAGGTCGATATATATTGGAGAGTGGTCTGACCAAATGATAGGGCCAATCGAGGCACTCAGGTCTCTAGCCAGAGCATAATGACTGACAAATAAGTAGTCCAGTCTGCTATAGGAGGCGTGAGTGTGTGAGTAGAACGTATAGTCTCTCGCACCTTGATTCAGGACTCTCCATACATCGACCACCTGAAGGTCACTCAGCGCCTTTTTAAAGGTCGCCAAATTAGCTTGTGGGATCGCTGACCTGCCCTGGGAGGTGTCTAGCCTTGGGTCTAACGCCATATTAAAATCCCCACCTAGGATTAAGATCCCCTCTGTAAATTTCTCTAGTAGGCGGAGGAACCGCACTCCCACCCCGGTTTGGTCTTGATTGGGTAGGTATAGGTTTGCTATAGTATAGGTCTCTCCGCCTGTTAAGAACTTCATAAAGATATATCTCCCCCGGGGATCAACGTTTGCATCCAATGGCTCCAACTGAGCATTTTTGTGGATAGCAATCGACACCCCTTTGGATTTGGCGTCCGGGTTTGGGGAGTGATACCATTTCGTGAAGTATTTATTCTTAATTTCTGGAATCTTCCCGCTACGAAAGTGGGTCTCTTGAAAAAGTATTATGTCTACCTTTTCCTTGTGCAGGCCGTATAAAATCTTAGCTCTTTTTTCCGGTATATTTAAACCTTTGGAGTTTAGGGAGCATATCTTCAAGCTAGCCATACCGCCAGGCCCTCCCCCCTCCCAAGCAAGTCCCCGATGAAAGATAAAGGATCTGAGGGGCGGGAGGGCGGGCCTGGGGGGCCAAATCTATGAGTGGGTAGATTGATGGGAAACCCGTCTAATGTACCTGGGTGACTCAACCTCTGGGTGTTAAGGGGTAGGGGTAGGGTTAGGGAAGGAAAGAAGTAAAGGAGAGAGTGAACCGGAAAAAAGAAAAAACCCTCTAAGAGAAAAGAGGGCGGGTTCTAGTAACGGAACTACTGTTCCTTATTCTGCTTAGTCCCACCAGGCGGAAGCTCGGTGAGAGAGAGCAGAAAACTATTAGGGGGTAAGCAACCTCGCACCACGGGGGGGGCCCCAGCAACCCCGTCTCCAATCTACTAACCTTCAAGACCAACGCTTATGGAGCGTTTAGGCCTCCGGTAATCAGTTTAGAGAGGAGGCAGCCTAAGGACACCTAGCGAGAAGCCCGGTTTGTACGAAGCATCTAGCGAACATTATAACTTTTTAAAAAACTAACTAAGCATTTAACAACCAAAGGCAGGAAAAAAAAAACATATTACAAGTTGCAGTATAGGCACATCTTTTCGCAGTTTTTGAGTAGTCCCAACTCGATGAGAAGCAACTGTTTTTCAAAAGGATACATTTATAATAGGGGTTTGACTACTTCGTCAGGGAATCTACTACCGAGAGTCCGGCACCCTATCTCCTTGGACCTGGGCGAAGTACCCCCGCTCCACCACGGCCCCTACGACGGTCTCTTCTGTCCCAATGGTCTCTCCGTGGGGGCGGCTCTGCTCCAAAGTCCAACCAGTCCGGGACTACCACGGGGTCGGCGTCCAGGAATCTAAACAGGTCCGGGAGGTCTTCTCTGCGTCGTACGATAAATGTGCCGTTGTCCGTGCGGACAATGAGGTGGAATGGGTGTCCCCATTTGTAAGAAGCGTTAAGCTCCCGCAGCTTATCTAGGAGTGGGCGCATCACTCTCCGCATGCGCAACGTGTGTCGGGAAAAATCTGGGAGAATTTGAATCCTACGGTCCTTCCACTCTACCAGCCGCTGTTCCCAGGCTTTGCGCAAAATGTCCTCCTTGACTGTGAAGAAGTGGATGCGACATAGGACATCCCGCGGCGCATCGGCTTCCCCAGCTGGCCGACTGGTCACCCTATGGATCCGGTCAATAATTATCTCTGAATCGCTTGGGTTTCCCAGTACCACATTAAAAATTTCAGAGGCCGTGGACCGTAACTGGCTTGAGGGGATTGACTCTGGGATACCCCGCAGCTTCAGATTATTGCGCCTGTTCCGGTTTTCCAGATCATCGGCTTGAAGAATGACATCTGTGAGTTGTTGCTTCTGGCCGCGATTTGCCCGTTCCAGTTCCGCAATTCTATTTTCATGGTTTGTGCTGGAGCTCTCTAAGGAGGCCACCCTGGTATCCAAAGCTGATGTTTGCTGTTGAAGATCCTCCAACTCTTTCCTGACGGCTCGCTCGATCCTTAGCGCGACTGCCTCCAGGTCTTCCTTTAAATCCGCTTTCGTGGGGAGAAACTGGAGGAGGAGCCTGAGGCTGGGATCCAACTCAGTAGGGATGCCCCACGCTGCCTGGGTTAGGTGGGGGCTGGGATGGGGTTGTCCCCCCGTGGTGGTCGAGGGTCTCCCCTCTAGATCCGGGATGCCCCAATATCCCTCTCTTGGGCTTGCTCTCTCCCGTGTATCTCTGTCAGGGTTTGAATACCAAGCCAGCGGCGGCGTGTGATTTGGTATCAATGAGGGGCTACAAGCCGGCGACCACCCCACTCCATCGCTGTCATTATGGGGGTCCTGCACTTTAAGTATGGCGTCTACAGGTGAAAGGGACTCATTCAGCAGGCTGCCTGAGGGGGGTGGCTGGTGCACCTCACATTCAGCCCTTATAATGTGTGTAGCTGGGCAGAGATTATGATTCCTCTCTGTTGTTGGGGAGGGTTCAGTGTGCTGTATAGCTCCTTTATTAATGATTGTATTGGGGCTCGGTTGTGTGGAGGGGATCCCGTCCCTTATGGCATCACGCCCCTCGGCACCACGAGGCGGCAGGGGCTCCATCTGCTGTATCCTCCCCTCACAGCTTCTGGCAGCGTTGACCGAAGGGCTGCGCTGAGGGAGGTCTCCCTCCCTCACCTCCTCTGTCTTCCGCGCCGACGCGCGTGTGTCAGTCGCGTGGCTCCCTCCCTCCTCTGCACTGTCTGGGGAATGGCAGAGCGGGGGAATGCCCAGACCCACCTCCACAGGCACCGCCGCCTCCGCCATCGCATCAGTGTCTCCCGGGCAGCACTTTGCCTCCAGCCGTCGGCGCTGCTGTCTCTCGGCGGAGCCCTGTCTTCCCGCCGCACGCTGCGGGAGGCTCGCTCCTCTCCCCTCCTGCGCCATCTTGTCTGCTGCCGGCTCCCGGGATGGGGCTTCCTGGACCATATAGCGTGCGATGTCACCAGCTGTCAAGCCTCCTCCACCCCTCTGACTTCTCTTCTTCTTGTTGCTCCTCATAGTCAAGGTCTCGATGAGCTCGCTGTTCTGTCGGATAACTAAAGGACGGGTAAGTTGCCGGAGCCCCTCTTCCAAGCGTCCTCACTCCGCCATGCGTAGGCCACGCCCCTTTTTCATCACTTTTGAGGAGAGATGTAAGGAGGGAAAATCCCTGATCGTGGCCTTGCAGCGGGCTGAGGGCTAACTGGATGAAGAGGACACTGGGGCCACCACCAAAACCAGGAGGAGGGCTGCCGGATGATGAGGTCATCAGCAGAAGCTGTAAAGAGAAAAATTGATTTGATACCAAAAAATCAGCAAGGAACTCGAAACAAGTAGATTTTCCCCTGAAATTGAGATTTCTGGTTCTACAACACAGTGTCCATACATATACATATACAGTGAAAATAGTAACAATGTATCTATAACATCACTTTCATTAGCATTTCTTTTTGCTAATTAAGTAAAAATTAGCCTTTGGGCCGACACCTGTAAGTTCGGGTTTGTCAAGTTCAGCCTAACTTTGAACAAAAGTTCATTTGAACTTGATCCCAACCCGAAATTAATAGGGACCCAAACTTTGTGACCAAAAAACCCCAGGCGCCCCCCCCCCACCCAAGGGGGTGGGGTCAACTAATGCAGAGTGTGCAGTGGTAGACTTACCTGAGCCCCGTGATCCGCTGTCAAAATGTCTACGCCCCCCGGGGGCTTCAGAAAGGTGGCTGTTTCCATGAGAGAGGGCACTTTACATAGCAAGCTGCTGCCAGTGTCCGCACTCATGGGGGCGGCCATCTTTCTGAAGCCCCAGCCTAAGACATTTTGACAGAGGAAGAACCGCCCGACTGCCGACGAGATTGCGGGGCTCAAGTAAGTTTCACAGCCGTTGCTGCTGCTGCACACTTTAGGTTAAGCTGGTTGATGGTCTGGCTGCTCAGTAACCAGCTATTCCATGTTTGGGCTGAAGTTCACGTACGGTTTGGGAATATGAACTAGAACTTTGCGGTTCGGGTTCGTCCAACACTATTAACAATCTGGCATTCACTTGAATGTGTTTCCAACATTTGTCAGTTCATCTCTCTCTATATCAATGGGTGAATGTGTTTCGCCAATAATTTTCCAGCTTCCTCAACACCCTTATTGTGCTATTATGTGCATTGTACATCAACTTCATCATAGCATTAAACTGATGACTGTATATTGTAAATCACATCAGGCAGGCTATTTTTTTATTATCGCAATTTTTTCAGTAGTTTCACAAACAACCCTGCACCCAATGGGCCATTATTGTAAGTTTACATTCTTGTGGTATCATTCATAAATATCCCTTCACCCCATTGCTTACGCTTGTATGTCTATCGGGGTATTGGGGCATCTCATCCATGGTGCTTCAGTGATCCTTTAGGAACAGGCATTGAGAGGAGGAGGGGTAGGTGAGTCTTTGAAATATGCAGACTGCTGCTGTATTTATTTGTGCATTTATTTATTTTGTAAATACACGATGTTACACAGCAGGGATTCTGGCTGTTACAATGTGTTGCACAGCAGGTAACCTGGCTGTTACAATGTGTTACACGGCAGGTAACCTGGCTGTTACAATGTGTTACACGGCAGGGAACCTGGCTGTTACAATGTGTTTCACAGCAGGGAGCCTTGCTGTTACAATGTGTTACACAGCAGGTAACCTGGCTGTTACAATGTGTTACACGGCAGGTAACCTGGCTGTTACAATGTGTTACACAGCAGGTAACCTGGCTGTTACAATGTGTTACACGGCAGGTAACCTGGCTGTTACAATGTGTTACACAACAGGGAGCCTGGCTGTTACAATGTGTTACACAGCAGGTATCCTGGCTGTTACAATGTGTTACACAGCAGGTAACCTGGCTGTTACAATGTGTTACACAGCAGGGAGCCTTGCTGTTACAATGTGTTACACAGCAGGTAACCTGGCTGTTACAATGTGTTACACGGCAGGGAACCTGGCTGTTACACAGCAGGGAGCTGGATGGATTTAACAATGTAAGAGCATGACTCATCTCTGCTTGTTACATTGCACAGCCGGAGGGAGAGATACTGCAGATAAAAACTTCTCTGTCTGAGATTCCCGTGTATTCAGTAATGCTGCTTCTGTATGTGTCTGGTGTTGGAAATATGTTGTGCTATATTATTTCAAATGAGGGAAATACTAGCTCTGCAAGCTTTTCCCTGTGCATAGGTCACACTCGTGCTAATAGATTGTTACAAGTTAAAAATTTAGCAATGGTGCGGTGGTGCACTAGCATGCTTGCATTTAATTTGCCCTTAGCCAGGAACCAAGCTGGGTGGTGGCCCCTGTTACACTGTAACAAGCTAGGCAGCATCCGGGTGTTACATTGTAACAATGGGTTGTCATCTCACTTGTTACATTGTAATAGTGGGACACCTGGCAGTATGCTGGGCCACAGGCAACTGCTGCATTGTGCTGGATAAGAATCCTAATGCAACATTTTGTCAGCCATCAAATGCTTCATCTGTACATGAAACTGTGGGTGAACGTGTGATGTCATCATGTTGTGACACTGCTCCATCGCTAGCCCTCAAACCATTCTCATAGACTTTCCTCTGCTATGCCAGCTGCCAGCTATATAGATAATGTATATGTAGATGCAGCATTATTCATTGTAATCTCTCACAGCACTGTGATGGAGAAATCACTCACACATAACAGACAGCTGTGAGTCAGATGAGAGTTGTTTACATTTTAATATCAGGTTCATGGCTGGTATTCAATGTTTCACAGCTGGTGTAGCTCTTGTTACAATTGTAAGAATCAGCCATAGTCTGGCTGTTACAATGTGTTACAGTGCAAAGAGATCCAGCTAGATAGTAAAATGTAGATTTTATTATCCATAGTTTAAAATAACAGTATTTACATGCCACAGAGTGCATAAAAATCCAGAAAACGAATCAGTACTGTGCAATAGTATTAGGAGAAACGTATCACTATGGTTCCTACGACTGCAGGGTACAATCCATTTGTTGTCTTTTTATGCACTCTATAGAATTTACTCTCTAATATTGTTAACTATGGATAGTAAAAGCTTTAAAAGTTATACTGCAATCTCACTGGATCTCTTTGCATTGGATACATTGTGTGGGGCATGCCATCGAGTCACAGGCAGCTGTGGGTCAGCTGGGAGTTGTTTACATTTTAATAGCAGGCTCACATCTGGTATTCAATGTATCACAGCAGGTGTAGCTCTTGTTACAAATGTAAGAATCAGCCATAGCCTGGCTGTTACAATGTGTTACAATGCAAAGAGATCCAGCTAGATAGTAAAATGTAGCTTTTATAGTCCAAGAGTGCATAAAAAGCCAGAAAATGAATCAGTACTGTGAGATAGTATTAGGAGAACTGCTTGAAACTTTTCACTATGGTTACCACGACTGCAGGGTACAATCCATTTGTTGTCTTTTTATGTACTCTATGGGTTTTACTCTCTATTATTGTTAACTATGGATAGTAAAAGCTGTAAAAGTTATACTGCAATCTCACTGGATCTCTTTGCATTGGATACTGCGTGGGGGGCATGCCAGTGAGGCCCAGGCAGCTGTGGGTCAGCTGGGAGTTATTTACATTTTAATAGCAGGCTCACAGCTGGTATTCAATGTATCCCAGGAGGTGTAGCTCTTGTTACAAATGTAAGAATCAGCCATAGCCTGGCTGTTACAATGTGTTACAATGCAAAGAGATCCAGCTAGATAGTAAAATGTAGCTTTTATAGTCCATAGTTAAAAATACCAGTGATTAAATGCCACAGAGTGCATAAAAAGCCAGAAAATGAATCAGTACTGTGCGATAGTATTAGGAGAAGAACTGCTTGAAACTTTTCACTATGGTTACCACGACTGCAGGGTACAATCCATTTGTTGTATTTTTATGCACTCTATGGGATTTAATCTCTATTATTCTTAAATATGGGTAGTAAAAGCTGTAAAAGTTTTACTGCAATCTCACTGGATCTCTTTGCATTGGATACTGCGTGGGGGGCATGCCAGTGAGGCCCAGGCAGCTGTGGGTCAGCTGGGAGTTATTTACATTTTAATAGCAGGCTCACAGCTGGTATTCAATGTATCCCAGGAGGTGTAGCTCTTGTTACAAATGTAAGAATCAGCCATAGTCTGGCTGTTACAATGTGTTACAATGCAAAGAGATCCGGCTAGATAGTAAAATGTAGCTTTTATAGTCCATAGTTAAAAATACCAGTGATTAAATGCCACAGAGTGCATAAAAACCAGAAAATGAATCAGTACTGTGAGATAGTATTAGGAGAAGAACTGCTTGAAACTTTTCACTATGGTTACCACGACTGCAGGGTACAATCCATTTGTTGTCTTTTTATGTACTCTATGGGTTTTACTCTCTATTATTGTTAACTATGGATAGTAAAAGCTGTAAAAGTTATACTGCAATCTCACTAGATCTCTTTGCATTGGATAATGCGTGGGGAGCATGCCAGTGAGGCCCAGGCAGCTGTGGGTCAGCTGGGAGTTGTTTACATTTTAATAGCAGGCTCACAGCTGGTATTAAATGTATCACAGCAGGTGTAGCTCTTGTTACAATTGTAAGAATCAGCCACAGGGTACAATCCATTTATTGTCTTTGTATGCACTCTATGGGATTTACTTTTAATATTGTTGACTATGGATAGTAAAAGCTGTAAAAGTTATACTGCAATCTCACTGGATCTCACTGGATCTCTTTGCATTGGATACTGCGTGTGGGGCATTCCAGCGAGGCCCAGGCAGCTGTGGGTCAGCTGGGAGTTATTTACATTTTAATAGTAGGTTCACAGCTGGTATTCAATGTATCACAGCAGGTGTAGCTCTTGTTACAATTGTAAGAATCAGCCATAGCCTGGCTGTTACAATGTGTTACAATGCAAAGAGATCCAGCTAGATAGTAATACGTAGCATTTATTATCCATAGTTTAAAATAACAGTGATTACATGCCACAGAGTACATAAAAAGCCAGAAAACGAATCAGTACTGAGCGATAGTATTAGGAGAATAACTGTCTGAGACACATCACTATGGTTCCCACGACTGCGGGGTATAATCCATTCATTGTCTTTGTATGCACTCTATGGGATTTGCTCCCTATTGTTAGCTATGGATAGTAAAAGCTTTAAAAGTTATACTGCAATCTCACTGGATCTTTTAGCATTGGATACTGTGTGGGGGCGTGCCAGCGAGGCCCAGGCAGCATGAGGCAAAAACCTCCCGGCCTGAGTTTCAGTGCATTCGGTGCTTCTGCCCCTGTAGCAATCATTTCATCAGAAAAGTCAGCTCCGTATTGATCCTCAAAAGAATCCGGGGTTAGGTGTCCCCGGTTTTTATTCTTTGTCTCTGGCTGTGACCACACCGTTCTGTTAAAATAGTTTGTTTACATTTATTTGGCATCTAATTAAAAAACAGTACATTTGTCTATACAATTCACATACAATTGATGCTTTAGTATTCTTATACATGAAAATTATCTGACCATTGTCAATTATCCTTGGAAACACCTTTCAGGTGGGCAGACAAGTTTCGCCTTGTGACAAGGCTTTATCAATGCCCTATTCACCTGAGAAAGAGAAATATAGAGGAGTAATAAACCTTAGAAACATTCTATGCTGAATCAATATATCAACTACAATTATATAGTAAACATTGGTTTTGTAGTAAGTATGGATAAGCAATAGGCTACCTTATCAAGGAATTTCCATGCATACAATGGAGTGAGGTACTGTACAGTGGAATTGTTTCCCCGAGAAATGTCAGGTCCATATATCCTTTTAGGAACTGTATAAAGTGTTGTTCAAATTGAGATGTGTTGGCCCTTTAAGAGATATTACGCCGCCGTATCCTATTCAATTTAAAATTGGTCTGAGGTTAGCCAAGATGATATTACTATATTTTAACTATGGGTGATATTCTCCCTGTTTTTATTTAGTCATACCTGAGGTCCTAAATTGTGGAATTCACTATGCCGTCACTTGTGGCATGCCCTCGGTATTGTCTGCTGTGTGGTCTAATCCTTTATTGGCAGCACTGTAAACAAAGGGTGCACTATAGTTATTTGTTTATGGTTTTATGTAGGGATGAGCGAATCGATCTGGACGAACCCGGATTCGATCCGAATTTCATGAAAAATTCGATTCGGATCGAATCCGAATTTCCCCGTGCTTCGATCGCTCGAAGTTTTTCTTTAACATCCATTCATTTACATTACAGGCATTCTAAGATGGCGGACGGGACATGTCCAGACATCTACCCCGCTCCAGTGCATGCTGGGGCAGTCACATGCAGCCTATCAGCAGCCAGCAAGCCCGGTGACGTCACAGCGCTATATAAGGCGGCGGCCATCTTGCTTTTGTTCATTTCTCTATTGCATTCGTGAGAGACAGGACACTGCTGTATTCAGGGAGAGACAGTTAGAGAGCCAGGGACAGCCAGGGACAGCCAGTAGACAGGCAGGAGACAGGCAGGAAGTCAGCGAGAAGCAGGGAAATGTAGGAAAAATCGGAGGCAGTGACAGGGAGATTTTTTTTTTTTCATCCAGCCTGAGTGTTACTGGCTGGCTGACTGGCTTTGTTAGCTGTTTCAGGCTGCTTATACACTTTTGATGTTGTGCATATATACTGAACTGATCTCAAGTCTGCTGTGGGAACATTACCATTTTGTAAGATGTCATTAGCCTCTGTATTTCCTCTAAGCTGCACACTTATTTAAAGTAATTTGGCCTGTTGCAGCCTGCTTAGACACATTTGCTGTGCATATATACTGATCTCAAGTCTGCTGTGGGGGCATCCCATTTTGTAACATCCCATTAGCCTCTGTATTTCCTCTAAGCTGCACACTTATTTAAAGTAATTTGGCCTGTTGCAGGCTGCTTAGACACTTTTTCTGTGCATATATACTGATCTCAAGTCTGCTGTGGGGGCATCCCATTTTGTAACATCGCATTAGCCTCTGTATTTCCTCTAAGCTGCACACTAATTTAAAGTAATTTGGCCTGTTGCAGCCTGCTTAGACACTTTTACTGTGCATATATACTGATCTCAAGTCTGCTGTGGGGGCATCCCATTCTGTAACATCACATTAGCCTCTGTATTTCCTCTAAGCTGCACACTTATTTAAAGTAATTTGGCCTGTTGGAGCCTGCTTAGACACTTTTACTGTGCATATATACTGATCTCAAGTCTGCTGTGGGGGCATCCCATTCTGTAACACCACATTAGCCTCTGTATTTCCTCTAAGCTGCACACTTATTTAAAGTAATTTGGCCTGTTGCAGCCTGCTTAGACACTTTTTCTGTGCATATATACTGATCTCAAGTCTGCTGTGGGGGCATCCCATTCTGTAACATCCCATTAGCCTCTGTATTTCCTCTAAGCTGCACACTTATTTAAAGAAATTTGGCCTGTTGCAGGCTGCTTATCCACTGTTGCTGTGCATATATACTGTTCTAAAGCCTGCTTGGGGGTATCCCACTCTATAACATACCATACCCCTCTTGATCTTCACTAAGCTGCACACTTATTTAAAGTAATTTGGCCTGTTGGAGCCTGCTTATCCACTGTTGCTGTGCATATATACTGTTCTAAAGCCTGCTTGGGGGCATCCCACTCTATAACATACCATACCCCTCTTGATCTTCACTAAGCTGCACACTTATTTTAAGTAATTTGGCCTGTTGGAGCCTGCTTATCCACTGTTGCTGTGCATATATACTGTTCTAAAGCCTGCTTGGGGGTATCCCACTCTATAACATACCATACCCCTCTTGATCTTCACTAAGCTGCACACTTATTTAAAGTAATTTGGCCTGTTGGAGCCTGCTTATCCACTGTTGCTGTGCATATATACTGTTCTAAAGCCTGCTTGGGGGCATCCCACTCTATAACATACCATACCCCTCTTGATCTTCACTAAGCTGCACACTTATTTAAAGTAATTTGACCTGTTGTAGGCTGCTTATCCACTGCTGCTGTGCATATATACTGTTCTAAAGCCTGCTTGGGGGCATCCCACTCTATAACATACCATACCCCTCTTGATCTTCACTAAGCTGCATACTTATTTAAAGTAATTTGGCCTGTTGCAGCCTGCTTATCCACTGTTGCTGTGCATATATACTGTTCTAAAGCCTGCTTGGGGGTATCCCATTCTGTAACATAACATAACCTACCTCTCTTATTTAAACTAAGCAGGCCTCTTATTTACACTAAGCAGCTCTCTTATTTACACTAAGCAGCTCTCTTATTTAAGCTACGCAGGCCTCTTTGAGGCTGATTGTCCACTTTTGGGTGTGCATTATATTCGGTTTCATATACAGTGGGGTATCCCAATTTGTAAGATAACCTACCCCAACCATGTAAACTAAAGAGGCCTGTTGCAGCCTGAGTATCTCTTTCAATGACACTGCTGCCTGGGGTATCCCAATTTGTAATATAACCTACCACAACCATGTAAACTAAAGGTTACGTCCTTCCAGAAGGAAAACTTATGCCAAACACTATTTTTGTTGGGGGCATTGACCTTTGGATTGATCGGCATGAAATTAAGGATTTTTTTTCAAACTATGGCGCTGTAAAGAAGGTCAAAATTATTTCTCATACTTGGATTAGTGTTAAAAGGTTCTGCTCAGCTTAAAATACATTACGCCACACTAGCATCCCAAGGCACATGCTATTTAACCCTATCTGTTAAGCTAAAGCATTTCTCATACTTGGATTATTGTTAATACTTTTTGTTCAGCTTAAAATACATTACGCCACACTGGCATCCCAAGGCACATGCTATTTAACCCTATTTGTTAAGCACAAGCATTTCTCATTCTTGGATTATTGTTACTTTTTGTTCAGCTTGAAATATACCAGGCCACACGGGCATCCCAAGGCACATGCTATTTTAACCCTATCTGTTATGCAAAAGCATTTCTCATACTTGGATTAGTGTCAAAAGTTTCTGTTCAGCTTAAAATATACCAGGCCACACGGCATCCCAAGGCACATGCTATTTTAACCCTATCTGTTATACAACATAAGCGTTGATCAGCATCAGCTGCTTTATTAAGCTACTTCAGTTTGCACTTGTTTTTGACTGCTTTTAATAAACCAGGCCGCAGGGCACCCCAAAGCTGCACCTTGAACCCTATCTGTTATACAACATAAGCGTTGATCAGCATCAGCTGCTTTATTAAGCTACTTCAGTTTGCACTTGTTTTTGACTTCTTTCAATAAACCAGGCCGCAGGGCACCCCAAAGCTGCACCTTGAACCCTATCTCTTATACAACATAAGCGTTGATCAGCATCAGCTGCTTTATTAAGCTACTTCAGTTTGCACTTGTTTTTGACTGCTTTTAATAAACCAGGCCGCAGGGCACCCCAAAGCTGCCCCTTGAACCCTATCTGTTAATACTAAATAATCAAATACATAAAAATGTCAGGCAGACAAGTGCCAGGATGTTCAAAGAGGAGTGGCAGAGGCCAAGATTCAGCAGGCAGAGGTCGCAGCAGACTAGGGGCGAGTGGCAGCAGGAGTCACGGTGAGAGACCTGATCTGCCAGTATCTGCTAGCGGTCATGTCTCCACCAGTAACGCATCTGCCGTGGTAGATTGGTTAACGCGCTCATCAACATCATCACAAGTTACGTCTGAGACCCCCAGTCTAGGGTCGGTAGGTTCCTCTGACACAACCCTGAGTTGGCATGCCCCGAGAGCAGTCCCTGTCCTCCCATTGCCTCTGTCCTACGCCGTTTCCTCCCCCAGCGATGTATCCTATGCTTTGGGTTCAGCTCCACTCTTTAGTGAGGAGGACGATCAGATAGAGGACAGTCAGCAGCTACTGCCCAGCCATGAAATGGAGGTGGCTTCTTTAGCTCGGCAGACAAATAGTGATGTGGACAGTGTCGTGGGTGTTGCGAGATTTCCAGCTTCTGCGCCAGACACTGTTGAGGAAACCGAGAACATCAGTGACGTACAGCCACAACTCGGTGATGATGATGATGAAGCCGATCGCACTTGGGAGCCGGGTGATGAAGGGGCTTCATCGTCATCATCAGGAGAAGAGGGGCGCAGGTTGCCCCGGAGTCAGCAGCTCAGGCAGCAAGGTGTTAGCAGCATGGTTGGCAGTCAGCATGGGGGCACAATTGTAAAGCCTGGAGCCAAACGAGGCCGGGGCCGGGGTAGAGCACCTGCTGCGCGGCAGGCTACCTTATCGGGAGGTAGTGGGGCAGGGGTTCCTGGAGTTGGCGACAATAGCAGCGAATCAGTGAGGCCTGTTGGTGGGAAAAGTAGCTACTCGGCAGTGTGGCAGTTTTTCCTGAAGCATCCGCAGGAGGGTAACATGGCCACATGCAAGATATGTAGGCAGAAGGTGAAGCGCGGCCAGGGCCCAAATGTTGGCACCACGGCCCTGTGTCAACATATGATGCGTCACCATAAAGCGACCTGGGAGAACCGAGGCTCCCAAGGGGTTGTCCAGTCTGCTTCCTCACCAAGTGGCACGCCGCTCCCAATTTCTGCCAGCCAAGGCTCCAGCACCTCAGCCGAAGGCAGCCGTGCGTCATACCCATCCTCTGTCGCTCCTGCTCCTCCTCCTCCAAGTCATGCATCCCACCAGCAATCCATTAGCGAAGCCATGTCCAAGAGACAGCAGTATGTGCCCACTCATCCTTCGGCGCAGAAGCTGAATGTGCTCCTGTCCAAGTTGCTGGTGCTGCAGTCGCTCCCTTTTCAGGTGGTGGACTCTGCACCTTTCAGAGAACTGATGGCTTGTGCCGAGCCGAGGTGGAGAGTCCCAAGCCGTCATTTCTTTGCCAAGAAGGCAGTACCAGCGCTGCACACTTTTGTTGAACAGAAGGTGGGCCAGTCCTTGAGCCTGTCGGTGTGTAGCAAAGTGCATGGCAGCGCCGACGTCTGGAGCTGTAACTACGGTCAGGGACAGTACATGTCGTTTACGGCCCACTGGGTGAATGTGGTCCCTTTGCAGCAGCAGCAGCAACTTGGACAGGTCACGCCGCTTCGGCCTCCGCGCTCCCTGCCCGTTGGGCCTGTGACACTGTGTGACTCGGCCTCCTCATCCTCCGCCATCTCCTCACCCTCCACTGTAGGCTCAAGTCTCAGTGCCCCTCCAGTCTACCATGTGTGCAGGGCACGGAGGTGTCACGCAGTGCTTCACATGGTTTGTCTTGGCGAGTCACACAGGGGAGGAACTGCTTAAATTTATTCATCAGGAAATCCAAACATGGCTTACTCCAAGAAAACTTAAAATGGGAATCATGGTTACCGACAATGGGAAGAACATTTTGTCTGCGCTGCGCCAAGGAAGGCTGACCCATGCCCCCTGCATGGCTCACGTCTTCAATCTGGTTGTCAAGCGGTTTCTGAAGTGTTCCCCCCATATGCAAGACATCCTAACAACTTTAAGGAAACTTTGCATGCACTTCAGCCACTCATACACCGCCAAACACACCCTTCTTGAGCTACAGCATCAGAACGGTATCCCCCAACATAGTCTGATTTGCGATGTTTCCACCCGTTGGAATTCTACCCTTCACATGTTGGACCGATTATATGAACAGAGAAAAGCCATCACATATTTCCTGATGATCCAAGCGGATAGGGGGACTCCCCTGTGTAACTTCAATGTCAACCAGTGGCAGCTCATACGTGACACCTGCCGTTTGCTCAGGCCCTTTGAGGAAGCCACTTTATTTGTCAGTCGGCAGGATTACGGGATGAACGACGTGATTCCACTGCATCATGTACTACAGCACATGTTGGAAACCATGGCAGGGCACTGGAGACATGGCGTCTACATCTTATGGCCACATGAACCCCGTTGGAGCTGAACTGGAGGAGGAGGAGGAGGAAGAGGAGGAGGAGGGACACAGTGAAGCACAGTTTAGGCTTGGCGAAATGGCTGGTTTATCTAGTCAGCGGACAGGAGAGGAGGAGCAGGAGCAGCCGGAGGAACTAGAGGGTTTTGAGGAAGGCGAGACAGAGGACCCGGACACACCGTGGCAGTATGCAGTGGAGATGGAGACAGGTAGTCCATCCGAGTCACTTGCGCAAATGGCAGGAAGCATGCTCACGTGCTTGCGTAGTGACCCCAGAATTGTTTGCATTTGTCGGCGGGATAACTTCTGGCTGTCCACCTTATTGGACCCTCGCTTCCGGCACAAAATGGGGGCATTTTTTAAACCCGCCGAGAGGGAGGACAAACTGAACTACTACAAAGACATTCTACGTAGGCAGTTGGCCGATGCCTATCTGCGCCATGGTCCATACTCTCGCAGGTCTGACTCGAGGGGACCTCTGCGCTCACCTTCCACTGCCATAGCTGCTGGGGGGGTTGGCAGGAGCAGCAGCAGCAGCTCCATCAGCAGCAGCCTCAGTCTTCAGTCGCTAATGAGTAGCTTTCTACACCCGCATAGTGAGGCTACTCATGAGCAGCAGGAAGACCTGGAGCAGGACCTGAACCAGCAGGTCATGTCATACCTTGACATGACCATGCCAACACACCTTGAGGATCCGCTGGACTTCTGGGTAGCCAAACTTGATTTGTGGCCGCAAATAGCAGAGTTTGCCCTGGAAAAGCTGTCCTGCCCGGCAAGTAGCGTGCCATCTGAGCGGTTGTTTAGTGCGGTGGGGGCCATAGTTACGGCGAGGAGAACTCGTCTGTCAACTAAAAATGTGGAGAGACTCACCTTTGTCAAAATGAATCAGGGATTGATCAGCCAGGATTTCCACCCACCAATGCCTGATGCATGCGACTAGATTCAGCATGGTGCCACGTTTTACACTTTCCAAATGGTGCAAAACATATTTATGTCTTTAGGCCAATTTTTGGGCTCCTGCTGATGCCAACTTCAGGGTGTGACTTCCAACCAATTTTTGGCCTCCTGCTGATGCCAACTTCAGGGTGTGCCTTTCAGCCAATGTTGGGCTGCTGCTGCTGCTGCTTGCAACTCCAGGGTGTGATTCATCCAATTTTTGGGCTCCTGCTGCCAACTCCAGTGTCTCTTTCAGCCAATGTTTGGGCTCCTGCTGCTGCTTGCAACTCCAGGGTGTGATTCATCCAATTTTGGGGCTCCTGCTGCCAACTCCAGTGTCTCTTTAAAGCAATGTTTGGGCTGCTGCTGCTGCTTGCAACTCCAGGGAGTGATTCATCCAATTTTTGGGCTCCTGAAGCCAACTCCAGTGTGTCTTTCAAGCTATGTTTGGGCTGCTGCTGCTTGCAACTCCAGGGTGTGATTCATCCAATTTTTGGGCTCCTGCTGCCAACTCTAGTGTCTCTTTAAAGCAATGTTTGGGCTCCTGCTGCTGTTTGCAACTCCAGGTAGTGATTCATCCAATTTTTGGGCTCCTGCTGCCAACTCCAGTGTCTCTCTCAGCCCATTTTGGCCTCCTGCTGCTGCTGCCAACTCCAGGGTGTCTTTCAAGCAATGTTTGGGCTCCTGATTATGCTGCTGCCAACTCCAGGATGTGCCTTCCAGCTAATGTATGTGCTCCTGTCGCTGCCAACTTCAGGGTGCCTTCCAGCCAATTTCTAGGTTCCTGCTGCTGCTGCCAACTCCAGGGAGTGTCAGTCAATTATTGGGCTCCTGCTGCCAACTCCAGTGTCTCTTTCAGCCAATGTTTGGGCTCCTGCTGCTTGCAACTCCAGGGTGTGATTCATCCAATTGTGGGGCTCCTGCTGCCAACTCCAGTGTCTCTCTCAGCCAATTGTTGGCCTCCTGCTGCTGCCAACTCCAGGGTGTCTTTCAAGCAATGTTTGGGCTCCAGGGTGTGCCTTCCAGCTAATGTATGTGCTCCTGCTGCTGCCAACTTCAGGGTGCCTTCCAGCCAATTCCTAAGTTCCTGCTGCTGCTGCCAACTCCAGGGTGTGTCAGTCAATTTTTGGGCTCCTGCTGCTGCCAACTCAAGTGTCTCTTTAAAGCAATGTTTGGGCTCCTGCTGCTTGCAACTCCAGGGTGTGATTCAGCCAATTTTTGGGCTCCTGCTGCCAACTCCAGTGTCTCTTTCAGCCAATGTTTGGGCTCCTGCTGCTGCTTGCAACTCCAGGGTGTGATTCATCCAATTTTTGGGCTCCTGCTGCCAACTCCAGTGTCTCTTTAAAGCAATGTTTGGGCTCCTGCTGCTGCTTGCAACTCCAGGTAGTGATTCATCCAATTTTTGGGCTCCTGCTGCCAACTCCAGTGTCTCTCTCAGCCAATTTTTGGCCTCCTGCTGCTGCTGCCAACTCCAGGGTGTCTTTCAAGCAATGTTTGGGCTCCTGCTTATGCTGCTGCCAACTCCAGGATGTGCCTTCCAGCTAATGTATGTGCTCCTGCTGCTGCCAACTTCAGGGTGCCTTCCAGCCAATTTCTAGGTTCCTGCTGCTGCTGCCAACTCCAGGGTGTGTCAGTCAATTATTGGGCTCCTGCTGCCAACTCCAGTGTCTCTTTCAGCCAATGTTTGGGCTCCTGCTGCTTGCAACTCCAGGGTGTGATTCATCCAATTTTGGGGCTCCTGCTGCCAACTCCAGTGTCTCTCTCAGCCAATTTTTGGCCTCCTGCTGCTGCTGCTGCCAACTCCAGGGTGTCTTTCAAGCAATGTTTGGGCTCCTGCTTATGCTGCTGCCAACTCCAGGGTGTGCCTTCCAGCTAATGTATGTGCTCCTGCTGCTGCCAACTTCAGGGTGCCTTCCAGCCAATTTCTAGGTTCCTGCTGCTGCTGCCAACTCCAGGGTGTGTCAGTCAATTTTTGGGCTCCTGCTGCTGCCAACTCAAGTGTCTCTTTAAAGCAATGTTTGGGCTCCTGCTGCTTGCAACTCCAGGGTGTGATTCAGCCAATTCTTGGGCTCCTGCTGCCAACTCCAGTGTCTCTTTAAAGCAATGTTTGGGCTCCTGCTGCCAACTCCAGTGTCTCTTTCAGCCAATGTTGGGCTCCTGCTGCTGCTTGCAACTCCAGCGTGTGATTCATCCAATTCTTGGGCTCCTGCTGCCAACGCCAGTGTCTCTTTAAAGCAATGTTTGGGCTCCTGCTGCTGCTGCTTGCAACTCCAGGGAGTGATTCATCCAATTTTTGGGCTCCTGAAGCCAACTCCAGTGTGTCTTTCAAGCTATGTTTGGGCTGCTGCTGCTGCTGCTTGCAACTCCAGGGTGTGATTCATCCAATTTTTGGGCTCCTGCTGCCAACTCCAGTGTCTCTTTCAGCCAATGTTTGGGCTCCTGCTGCTGCTTGCAACTCCAGGGTGTGATTCATCCAATTTTTGGGCTCCTGCTGCGAACTCCAGTGTCTCTTTCAGCCAATGTTTGGGCTCCTGCTGCTGCTTGCAATTCCAGGGTGTGATTCATCCAATTTTTGGGCTCCTGCTGCTGCTTGCAACTCCAGGGTGTGATTTATCCAATTTTTGGGCTCCTGCTGCCCACTCCAGTGTCTCTTTCAAGCTATGTTTGGGCTGCTGCTGCTTGCAACTCCAGGGTGTGATTCATCCAATTTTTGGGCTCCTTCTGCCAACTCCAGTGTCTCTTTCAAGCTATGTTTGGGCTGCTGCTGCTGCTGCTTGCAACTCCAGGGTGTGATTCATCCAATTTTTGGGCTCCTGCTGCCAACTCCAGTGTGTCTTTCAAGCTATGTTTGGGCTGCTGCTGCTTGCAACTCCAGGGTGTGATTCATCCAATTTTTGGGCTCCTGCTGCCAACCCCAGTGTCTCTTTAAAGTAATGTTTGGGCTGCTGCTGCTGCTTGCAACTCCAGGGTGTGATTCATCCAATTTTTGGGCTCCTGCTGCAAACTCCAGTGTCTCTTTCAGCCTATGTTTGGGCTCCTGCTGCTGCTTGCAACTCTAGGGTGTGATTCATCCAATTTTTGTGCTCCTGCTGCCAACTCCAGTGTCTCTTTCAGCCAATGTTTGGGCTCCTGCTGCTGCTGCTTGCAACTCCAGGGTGTGATTCATCCAATTTTTGGGCTCCTGCTGCCAACTCCAGTGTGTCTTTCAAGCTATGTTTGGGCTGCTGCTGCTTGCAACTCCAGGGTGTGATTCATCCAATTTTTGGGCTCCTGCTGCCAACCCCAGTGACTCTTTAAAGTAATGTTTGGGCTGCTGCTGCTGCTTGCAACTCCAGGGTGTGATTCATCCAATTTTTGGGCTCCTGCTGCAAACTCCAGTGTCTCTTTCAGCCTATGTTTGGGCTCCTGCTGCTGCTTGCAACTCCAGTGTGTGATTCATCCAATTTTTGTGCTCCTGCTGCCAACTCCAGTGTCTCTTTCAGCCAATGTCTGGGCTCCTGCTGCTGCTGCTTGCAACTCCAGGGTGTGATTCATCCAATTTTTGGGCTCCTGCTGCCAACTCCAGTGTGTCTTTCAAGCTATGTTTGGGTTGCTGCTGCTTGCAACTCCAGGGTGTGATTCATCCAATTTTTGGGCTCCTGCTGCCAACTCCAGTGTCTCTTTAAAGTAATGTTTGGGCTGCTGCTGCTGCTGCTGCTTGCGACTCCAGGGTGTGATTCATCCAATTTTTGGGATCCTGACGCCAACTCCAGTGTCTCTTTCAAGCTATGTTTGGGCTGCTGCTGCTGCTTGCAACTCCAGGGTGTGATTCATCCAATTTTTGGGCTCCTGCTTCCAACTCCAGTGTGTCTTTCAAGCTATGTTTGGGCTACTGCTGCTTGCAACTCCAGGGTGTGATTCATCCAATTTTTGGGCTCCTGCTGCCAACTCCAGTGTCTCTCTAAAGTAATGCTTGGGCTGCTGCTGCTGCTTGCAACTCCAGGGTGTGATTAATCCAATTTTTGGGCAACTGCTGCCAACTCCAGTGTCTCGTTAAAGCTATGTTTGGGCTGCTGCTGCTGCTTGCGACTCCAGGGTGTGATTCATCCAATTTTTGGGCTCCTGCTGCCAACTCCAGTGTGTCTTTCAAGCTATGTTTGGGCTGCTGCTGCTGCTGCTGCTTGCAACTCCAGGGTGTGATTCATCCAATTGTTGGGCTCCTGCTTCCAACTCCAGTGTGTCTTTCAAGCTATGTTTGGGCTGCTGCTGCTTGCAACTCCAGGGTGTGATTCATCCAATTTTTGGGCTCCTGCTGCCAACTCCAGTGTCTCTTTAAAGTAATGTTTGGGCTGCTGCTGCTGCTGCTTGCAACTCCAGGGTGTGATTCATCCAATTTTTGGGCAACTGCTGCCAACTCCAGTGTCTCTTTCAAGCTATGTTTGGGCTGCTGCTGCTGCTGCTGCTTGCGACTCCAGGGTGTGATTCATCCAATTTTTGGCCTCCTGCTGCCAACTCCAGTGTGTCTTTCAAGCTATGTTTGGGCTGCTGCTGCTTGCAACTCCAGGGTGTGATTCATCCAATTTTTGGGCTTCTGCTGCCAACTCCAGTGTCTCTTTCAGCCAATGTTTGGGCTCCTGCTGCTGCTTGCAACTCCAGGGAGTGATTCATCCAATTTTTGGGCTCCTGCTGCCAACTCCAGTGTCTCTTTCAGCCAATGTTTGGGCTCCTGCTGCTGCTTGCAACTCCAGGGTGTGATTCATCCAATTTTTGGGCTCCTGCTGCCAACTCCAGTGCCTCTTTCAGCCAATGTTTGGGCTCCTGCTGCTGCTGCTTGCAACTCCAGGGTGTGATTCATCCAATTTTTAGGCTCCTGCTTCCAACTCCAGTGTGACTTTCAAGCTATGTTTGGGCTGCTGCTGCTGCTGCTTGCAACTCCAGGGTGTGATTCATCCAATTTTTGGGCTCCTGCTGCCAACTCCAGTGTGTCTTTCAAGCTATGTTTGGGCTGCTTGCAACTCCAGGATGTGATTCATCCAATTTTTGGGCTCCTGCTGCCAACTCCAGTGTCTCTTTAAAGTAATGTTTGGGCTGCTGCTGCTGCTGCTGCTTGCAACTCCAGGGTGTGATTCATCCAATTTTTGGGCTCCTGCTGCCAACTCCAGTGTCTTTTTAAAGCAATGTTTGGGCTCCTGCTTGCAACTCCAGGGTGTGATTCATCCAATTTTTGGGCTCCTACTGCCAACTCCAGTGTCTCTTTAAAGTAATGTTCGGGCTGCTGCTTGCAACTCCAGGGTGTGATTCATCCAATTTTTGGGCTCCTGCTGCCAACTCCAGTGTCTCTTTCAAGCTATGTTTGGGCTGCTGCTGCTGCTGCTTGCAAATCCAGGGTGTGATTCATCCAATGTTTGGGCTCCTGCTGCCAACTCCAGTGTGTCTTTCAAGCTATGTTTGGGCTGCTGCTGCTTGCAACTCCAGGGTGTGATTCATCCAATTTTTGGGCTCCTGCTGCCAACTCCAGTGTCTCTTTAAAGTAATGTTTGGGCTGCTGCTGCTGCTGCTTGCAACTCCAGGGAGTGATTCATCCAATTTTTGTGCTCCTGCTGCCAACTCCAGTGTCTCTTTAAAGCAACGTTTGGGCTCCTGCTGCTGCTTGCAACTCCAGGGTGTGATTCATCCAATTTTTGGGCTCCTGCTGCCAACTCCAGTGTCTCTCTCAGCCAATTTTTGGCCTCCTGCTGCTGCTGCTGCCAACTCCAGTGTGTCTTTCAAGCAATGTTTGGGCTCCTGCTTATGCTGCTGCCAACTCCAGGGTGTGCCTTCCAGCTAATGTATGTGCTCATGCTGCTGCCAACTTCAGGGTGCCTTCCAGCCAATTTCTAGGTTCCTGCTGCTGCTGCCAACTCCAGGGTGTGTCAGTCAATTATTGGGCTCCTGCTGCCAACTCCAGTGTCTCTTTCAGCCAATGTTTGGGCTCCTGCTGCTTGCAACTCCAGGGTGTGATTCATCCAATTTTTGGGCTCCTGCTGCCAACTCCAGTGTCTCTCTCAGCCCATTTTTGGCCTCCTGCTGCTGCTGCTGCTGGCAACTCCAGGGTGTCTTTCAAGCAATGTTTGGGCTCCTGCTTATGCTGCTGCCAACTCCAGGGTGTGCCTTCCAGCTAATGTATGTGCTCCTGCTGCTGCCAACTTCAGGGTGCCTTCCAGCCAATTTCTAGGTTCCTGCTGCTTGCAACTCCAGGGTGTGATTCATCCAATTTTTGGGCTCCTGCTGCCAACTCCAGTGTCTCTCTCAGCCAATTTTTGGCCTCCTGCTGCTGCTGCTGCCAACTTCAGGGTGTCTTTCAAGCAATGTTTGGGCTCCTGCTTATGCTGCTGCCAACTCCAGGTTATGCCTTCCAGCTAATGTATGTGCTCCTGCTGCTCCCAACTTCAGGGTGCCTTGCAGCCAATTTCTAGGTTCCTGCTGCTGCTGCCAACTCCAGGGTGTGTCAGTCAATTTTTGGGCTCCTGCTGCTGCCAACTCAAGTGTCTCTTTAAAGCAATGTTTGGGCTCCTGCTGCTGCTGCTGCTTGCAACTCCAGGGTGTGATTCAGCCAATTTTTGGGCTATTGCTGCCAACTCCAGTGTCTCTTTCAGCCAATGTTGGGCTCCTGCTGCTGCTTGCAACTCCAGGGTGTGATTCATCCAATTCTTGGGCTCCTGCTGCCAACTCCAGTGTCTCTTTAAAGCAATGTTTGGGCTCCTGCTGCTGCTGCTTGCAACTCCAGGGAGTGATTCATCCAATTTTTGGCTCCTGAAGCCAACTCCAGTGTGTCTTTCAAGCTATGTTTGGGCTGCTGCTGCTGCTGCTTGCAACTCCAGGGTGTGATTCATCCAATTTTTGGGCTCCTGTTGCCAACTCCAGTGTCTCTTTCAGCCAATGTTTGGGCTCCTGCTGCTGCTTGCAACTCCAGGGTGTGATTCATCCAATTTTTGGGCTCCTGCTGCCAACTCCAGTGTGTCTTTCAAGCTATGTTTGGGCTGCTGCTGCTTGCAACTCCAGGGTGTGATTCATCCAATTTTTGGGCTCCTGCTGCCAACTCCAGTGTCTCTTTAAAGTAATGTTCGGGCTGCTGCTGCTGCTTGCAACTCCAGGATGTGATTCATCCAATTTTTGGGCTCCTGCTGCCAACTCCAGTGTCTCTTTCAAGCTATGTTTGGGCTGCTGCTGCTTGCAACTCCAGGGTGTGATTAATCCAATTTTTGGGCTCCTGCTGCCAACTCCAGTGTGTCTTTCAAGCTATGTTTGGGCTGCTGCTGCCTGCAACTCCAGGGTGTGATTCATCCAATTTTAGGGCTCCTGCTGCCAACTCCAGTGTCTCTTTCAGCCAATGTTTGGGCTCCTGCTGCTGCTTGCAACTCCAGGGAGTGATTCATCCAATTTTTGGGCTCCTGCTGCCAACTCCAGTGTCTCTTTCAGCCAATGTTTGGGCTCCTGCTGCTGCTTGCAACTCCAGGGTGTGATTCATCCAATTTTTAGGCTCCTGCTGGCAACTCCAGTGTCTCTTTCAGCCAATGTTTGGGCTCCTGCTGCTGCTGCTGCTTGCAACTCCAGGGTGTGATTAATCCAATTTTTGGGCTCCTGCTGCCAACTCCAGTGTGTCTTTCAAGCTATGTTTGGGCTGCTGCTGCTGCTTGCAAATCCAGGGTGTGATTCATCCAAATTTTGGGCTCCTGCTGCCAACTCCAGTGTGTCTTTCAAGCTATGTTTGGGCTCCTGCTGCTTGCAACTCCAGGGTGTGATTCATCCAATTTTTGGGCTCCTGCTGCCAACTCCAGTGTCTCTTTCATGCTATGCTTGGGCTGCTGCTGCTGCTGCTTGCAACTCCAGGGTGTGATTCATCCAATTTTTGGGCTCATGACGCCAACTCCAGTGTCTCTTTAGCGAATGTTGGGCTCCTGCTGCTGCTGCTTGCAACTCCGGGGTGTGATTCATCCAATTTTTGGGCTCCTGCTGCCAACTCCAGTGTCTCTTTCAAGCTATGTTTGGGCTGCTGCTGCTGCTGCTTGCAACTCCAGGGTGTGATTCATCCAATTTTTGGGCTCCTGCTGCCAACTCCAGTGTCTCTTTAAAGTAATGTTTGGGCTCCTGCTGCTGCTTGCAACTCCAGGGTGTGATTCATCCAATTTTTGGGCTCCTGACGCCAACTCCAGTGTCTCTTTCAGCCAATGTTGGGCTCCTGCTGCTGCTGCTTGCAACTCCGGGGTGTGATTCATCCAATTTTTGAGCTCCTGCTGCCAACTCCAGTGTGTCTTTCAAGCTATGTTTGGGCTCCTGCTGCTGCTGCTTCCTAAAATACAGGATCTCCCAGGTAAATATCCCCATGTGGGGAATGCAGAGGAGGAATCTTTATAGGAAATACACATCACACCTGTTGGGAGTGGATGGTGTATAACCCTGCCAGTATGTCAAAGTCCAGCATTAATATGCCTGTTATAACCAAGGTACACCCGTTTAAACAGCTGTTTTTTTTTTTTCCCCGGGCAAATTCAGTGTATTATCTCACTGCGGTCACCTATTAGCCAACACTGAGGACTCTGCTAATCAAATAGTAGATTATGCACAGTTACTTCTTTAATTTAATTCAATGTACCTACTGAGGTCTCCATTAAAATGGAGCCTCACAGCAGACTGCCCTGCCTGGCCGGTGACGCGCCGGGCCACATCCGGCAGAAACTCCGGAGTGGTGCGGTATGCGTTCCGGGTTCTGTAACGCATGACGTCACTTCCGGTGACGTGGAGCGCGTCCGGAGCCTGGGACACAACAAATGCATCACCGGAGGAGCGCACAACAGCCCCGACTGCCGGACGAACAACACACCGGATACGGAACCCTTCATACTAAGGGAAGATTTTTCTTCCCCCAGCGCTCCAGCTGCAATATCAGGCAACCGGCTTTGATACAGCCATTGCCATCTAGACTTATGCTGAATACTTTCTCTCTATCCATATTGTGAGTACTGCATAAAACCATAAACAAATAACTATAGTGCACCCTTTGTTTACAGTGCTGCCAATCAAGGATTAGACCACACAGCAGACAATACCGAGGGCATGCCACAAGTGACGGCATAGTGAATTCCACAATTTAGGACCTCAGGTATGACTAAATAAAAACAGGGAGAATATCACCCATAGTTAAAATATAGTAATATCATCTTGGCTAACCTCAGACCAATTTTAAATTGAATAGGATACGGCGGCGTAATATCTCTTAAAGGGCCAACACATCTCAATTTGAACAACACTTTATACAGTTCCTAAAAGGATGTATGGACCTGACATTTCTCGGGGAAACTATTCCACTGTACAGTACCTCACTCCATTGTATGCATGGAAATTCCTTGATAAGGTAGCCTATTGTTTATCCATACTTACTACAAAACCAATGTTTACTATATAATTGTAGTTGATATATTGCTTCAGCATAGAATGTTTCTAAGGTTTATTACTCCTCTATATTTCTCTTTCTCAGGTGAATAGGGCATTGATAAAGCCTTGTCACAAGGCGAAACATGTCTGCCCACCTGAAAGGTGTTTCCAAGGATAATTGAAAAGAGTGACAATGGTCAGATAATTTTCATGTATAAGAATACTAAAGCATCAATTGTATGTGAATTGTATAGACAAATGTACTGTTTTTTAATTAGATGCCAAATAAATGTAAACAAACTATTTTAACAGAACGGTGTGGTCACAGCCAGAGACAAAGAATAAAAACCGGGGACGAGGGGCGTGGCCTGACGGGCGAATGGTGCGGACGTAGAGGAGAGAGCTCCTGAGATTTTAAGGGCAAAAAGTGGCAGTATCAGGCTACCCGATCCCAAACTTCACGTTACAGATGGCTGGGAAGAAGCAGAAGCGGCGAGAGCGAGGGAGGGAGACCGCACTCACCTGCGATGCCCGACGGAAAGACCCGATGGCTCCATCATCACCATCTGAGACATCTGTGAGCGGGGAAGAAGGACGCCTGTGCGGCGATCTGACAGATGGCACACTGACAGGCTCACCATGGGAGCGCAGGAGGCAGCCAGCAGGCGAGGTAGCGGCGGGGAGAGCGGCAGCCGCCGCAGCAGCTCTAATGTCCAAAACAACTGCCGGCCGCTAGGGAGAGCCAGGCGCACCCGCCCCCTCCGGACTCGGTGCCAGCGGCGGAACGTGGGCTCCTCGGATGCAGCGGGGGGAGAGACTCACCAGCGAAGCATGTTCAGATGAATGCAGCTGCTGATCCGAGGTGCTGCGAAGAGGTAACACTGAATTTGCAACATATAGCAGGGAGCATGGGTGATGTGACTGGCCTAAGGTGCGCTGGGGGGGCTCGGGAGGACAGCCCAGGAGGGGCAGCAGTCACTCCCCCGAGTGACACTGAGATAGGGAGATATGGGGAGGGTTCCCAGCTCCCTCCTGGGAGGTCTGCAGGTCTCACCCAAGGGCCCCTAAATCCAACTGTTCCGCGTCAGGAGAAAGGAACCCAGGCCCTGCTAGGGCGGGCCAGGGGAGAAGATGCTGCCTTAAGCACCCCAGCCAAAGGGGACCCAACCGCAGACCCACGCCTTTCCACGCAGGGGCCAAAGGAGAGACAAGCTGCCTGGGGAAGCCTTGGCAGATTTGCATACACCCCCAACGTTAAAAATACGGGGCTTCCTGGCACTTTAAATCGCCACTACATGGTTGGCCCCCCTGTATCACTACCCACCGAAAGGGGTCTCCCTCAAAGAATCCAGCGGTCCAGAAGCCTCCCGAGACCAGGGGGAGTACTGCTGCATGCTGGATATCGAGAAGCGTCGGGCACCACAGCCCCCCAGTCAATGCACCTGACTCACCCACCCCACGACCCCTCGATGGAATGGTCCTCCTCTGAGGACGTTGACATCCCTAGCCCTCCAGCCCAGCTAACTCTTCCACAGGAGGAAATTCTCTCCCCCAACATGCAGTCTTCGCCTGCGAATGAAGTTTCCTTCCCTTCTCTGATGTGTCCAAATCTCCCAACCTCACCGCAGAGCACCGAAGCAGTGCGCGACAGATCAGCGCCAGCCGGTAACATACACAGTGAAACTCTCTCCTTCCTAAGAGCTATCCCTACGAGAGCGGACTTTGAGACGCTTATAGCGAGATATGAGATGGAATATAAGAAAGACATCGCGGAGGTGCGGGGTCAGCTTCAGACGCTTGATTCCAGAGTTACATCTCACCAGTCGGCGAACGAATCCGCTATCGCGGACCTAACGGCACGGGTGGAGGCGCAGAGCTCACAAATCCTACAGCTTCAACTTATGCACGACGACTTGGAAAACAGACATAGGAGAAACAACCTTCGGCTTAGAGGAATACCAGAGGCGTCGTCCGGAGAAGATGTGAAACAAATCATCACCACCATCTTTAACACTCTTCTAGAAAGAAGCACTGACACCCCAATCGAGATTGATAGGGCACATAGGGCCCTGGGTCCGCACAATCCTGACCCGGCGTTTCCCCATGATGTCATATGCAGAATACACTTCTACAGAGTAAAAGAAGAGATCTTGCGGAGGACATGGAGACATGGCCCTGTGGAGTTCGATGGAGCCAGAATACACATCCTTCCAGACCTCTCTAGACGTACGCTCCAAATGAGACGGGTGATGAGGCCGGTTTTAGATGCAATTCGGAACTCAGGCGCCACGTACTGGTGGGGCTTCCCATTCCACTTGATAATCTCTAAGGGGCGTGACACGTTCCTCCTCAAAACCTACCAGGACTTGGAAAACCTTTTCTCCTTCCTGGGGTGCGACCCGGTGTTGGTGCCCAACTGGCTATTACCCATCTCGGAGCCTCAATCACAGAGGCAACGTGGAGGCTACTCCCGTCACCCTAGACCGGTCAGACCAAGAAGCCGTAACGCCGGAAGGCCCAGACCTACTGACAACGAACTTTGAACAAGCTTACCAGTGTTCTGGACTGCCCCGCAATTTCTCTCCTGAGTCCTAGTTTTCAGTCCAATCTGTTTTGTGTTCTTGAGGTTTATTGTTTGATGCCGCCCGTTTTTCTCTTGGATTAGTAGCCCAGTAGACCTAATTGCCCTGATAATTCAGGAGAATTTACCCCCCAGTTCGCCGTTAGACACAGTCCCCCACTTAGGCCAAGCTTTGCCCTCCTCTTATTGGAGGAGTTTCGAAGCTAAGAGCATTTGCTATATAGTTTTGGTTCCCCCTAGCCCTCTATCTAGGCATGGGATTTGACTTGTATTTGTTCCCCCGTGTTCTCACCCCCTTTGTTCTCTACCCTCCTTCCTCATTCTCCCTGTCCTCTTCTCCCTTCCTACTAACTTCTACCTGTCCCTCTATCCGTTTCTCTTTTTTCTTGTCGTAGGCGGCGGAGGGAGGGGTGGGTTCCCCAGTGCAGGACGGGTAGCGCTTCCTGTCCTCTACCCGGTCACCAACCCCTCCTTACTTGATATCTATCTTCCCTACTGAGGTCCTTCCGCACGTGCCATGATGGGTGAAACTAACCTGGTCTCTTTTAATGTGAAAGGCTTGAACACCCCTGAAAAGAAATCTACGATTTTGAAAAACCTCAAGGCTCTGAAGGCTCAAGTGGCCTTTCTGCAAGAGACTCACTTCAAGGCCTCCAACCCCCCATCCCTACGGAGTAAGGTATTTCTTATCATAGCTACTCTCCGGACTCGCGATCAAGAGGAGTGAGTATACTGCTTTCCAGTGCGATTCCTTGGGAGGAGGTGGGCTCTCTGGGTGGTGGGGAGGGAAGGTGGCTCTTGGTAAAAGGTAGGATTAGGACGGAGGTCTTTACCTTTGTCAATATATATGCACCCAACACTGGGCAAATCTCATTCCTTGAGGAGGTCTTTGACAAGATGGCAGACTTTGCCGAGGGCAAACTAATAGTGGGGGGTGACTTTAACCTCTCCTTAGAACCCCTTATTGATACATCCAAAGGGCACTCCTACATCTACTACCCCAAACTCAGGAGGATTAAGAAACTCCTACACACTCACCAACTGATTGACCCATGGCGCGTACTTAACCCTGAAGCTCGAGACTATTCCATTTTCTCTGCCCCACATAACATGTATTCGAGGATAGACTTCTTCTTGATACAGCATTTCCTGCTTCCACAGGTGACGGCTGTTTCAATAGGAAACATCACTTTCTCAGATCATGCCCCAATCACACTTAAGCTTTCAGTGCAGTCACAGGTTCCACGTTCTTGGTCCTGGAGACTGAATAGCTCCCTTATCCAAGATCCGATAATTAAAGAGGACGTAAAAAAAAAGACTTCTTTACTACCAACTCCACTCCTGACATCAGTTTGCCCGTGATCTGGGAAGCACATAAATGTGTATTACGAGGCCTGATGATTCAGCACGGAACCAGGGTTAAAAAAGAAAGAAGTAAACAGATTCTGGAACTGCTTGGGGAGATTCGGAAATTTGAGACTCTCCACAAGCAGTCATTGACCGTGTCACATCTGGCTACCCTGACCACCCTCAGGGAGCGGCTAAAGAGGATATATAGCGACAGAACCAAACTCCAGCTCATTAAGAGCAGGAAAATCTTCTATGAATCTGGAGACAAATGCGGACGCCTGCTGGCCTCAGCTCTGAGGGGGGAAAGGGCCAGAACTTATATTCCCAGAATTTGTGACCGGGAGGGAAACATGGTACACACAGACAAAGACATGGCGGGAGTATTTAGGGGGTTTTACCAGTCCTTATACAACATCCCTCCTTCCCAATCAAACCTCAGGGGGGCTGAGATGGGTGAATACATCAGACAATCTGGGATGCCTAGGCTCCCTCGAGCCGTGTTACAGGGTCTAGAAGCCCCAATTACACAGGAGGAACTGAAGCTAGCCATTAAGGGGTCAGCCAATGGGAAAGCACCAGGGCCGGACGGGCTCCCCCTGCTATACTATAAAGAATTCGGATCAATCCTAATGCCTAGACTCCTGGGAGTCTTCAACTACTTGAAAACGGATAATGCGCTCCCCATGGATAGTCTCCGTGCCCACATTTCGGTCATACCGAAAGAGGGAAAAGACCCATCAATCAGTTTTAGCTATAGATCGATATCCCTCCTTAACGTTGACATCAAGCTCCTCGACAAAATTCTCGCTACCCGCCTGGCCCCCCACCTCCATCAGGTGATTCACCTGGATCAGGTTGGGTTCATGCCCCACAGGGAAGCACGCGATAACCTACTTCAGGCTGCCCTAGAAGGGGCCCCCCCCCTCGAATTTTCTTGCGACTGATGCCGAAAAGGCCTTCGACAGAGTAAGCTGGGATTTTATGTTCGGGGTCCTCGACCATATTGGGCTCGGGCCCTGCATGCAGTCCTGGATAGCAAGCCTCTACCAACATCCCACTGCTTCAGTTAGGGTTAATGGGTTCCTGTCGGAGCCCTTCGGCATCGGAAAAGGGACGAGGCAGGGGTGCCCCCTTTCCCCTTTGATCTTCATCCTGACGTTGGAGCCCTTTCTCTGTAGAGTGAGAGAGAATCCTAATGTCCAGGGGATCTCTCTCCCCTCTGGTCAGTACAAGGTTGCGGCTTTTGCCGACGACCTGCTCTTTTTTGTAACTAGCCCGGAGGTGATGCTTCCGAACCTCATAAAAGAGCTGGAGGTCTATAAGCACATGTCGAACTACAAAGTAAACATGCAAAAATCGAAAGTGCTTAATATTAATATTCCGTCAGCTAGAGAGGAAAACCTCCAGAAAGCATTCCCCTTTAGATGTGCTAACGAGTGCATCACTTATCTGGGCACGAAACTGGGCAGGTCCCTTGACAAGATATTCTCGTTAAATTTCCCTCCACTACTCCGCGCATTTTCTAATGACCTAGAGGCGTGGTCACTCAAAAAGCTTTCCTGGTTCTCCCCCAAGTTCCCTGTACTGGGGAATCCTGCATTTACACCGGGCATGGAAGGAGGGACAGCGGAGAGATGGATGGGGGAGGGGTTAGGCAGGGTCAGACACTTTTGCACCCAGGGGAGATGGGAATCTCTGGATGTAATTGCGCAATCAAGGGATCTTCCCAACATGTTCTTTCCTACGCTTACAGAATTCTTGTGAGCCCCCAAGACCAAGACCCCCTGCCTTCCTTTGTGAAGTGGGAAAGGGACTTGGAGGTCGTCCTCACGCCAAAACAGAAAGATGTGATAGTTCGCTTGGCACATAAAATGGCTACCTGCACGAGAGTGTAATTATAAAATTCTAACACGGTGGTATAGGGTCCCAACCCTTCTACATAAGTGGTCCCCGGATGTTTCCCCCCTCTGCTGGCGATGTAACAGGGAGAGGGGGGATTTCCTCCACATATTTTGGTCGTGTCCTAAATTGTCGGGATTCTGGGAGAAGGTTGGGAACACAATGCAGCGTATGACTGAGAGGGTGGTCCCATTGGGCCCGGCCTTCTTCCTCCTCCACCACTCGGAGATGCCCACAAAAAAATACCAGTGATCTGTCCTGAGCCAGATGGTAAATGCCGCAAGGGCGTGCATCCCGGCGCTTTGGAAGTCCCCAACACCCCCCACCATCTCTTCCTGGCTAGGTAGGGTGGCAGAGATCAAGAGATTTGAGGGCCTGATCGCAGCGCAAACAGAATCTTCTGAGAGCCACCGACTCAAGTGGTTCAGTTGGGTGGAGTTCACAACCACACAGGATTACAGAACCCTACTGGAGGGGGTGCCTCCCTCCTTCTGCCGCACATCTTTGCTCCTTTGCTTCCCTTCCTCCCTATTATCTTTTCCTTCTTCTCCCAACTAGGTCAACCTCCCTTTCCTCTCCCCCCTCTCTTTCTTTTTTCTCTCCCTTCCCCATGGCCCTCACCTCTTAACTTCTTACAGTTATTTCTATGAGATTCCTAACACGTCGAGCTTCCATTGAACACTGGGGTTTTGGGACGGTCGGGGGGGGGGTGTCCCGTCGGCGCCACCATAATCATTATAGGAAATAACAGAGGGCCCCCTCCGGGGGAGGCTCTCGGGGGAGTGGGGTGGCGCCGGGGGGGGGTCCCTCCCGCCCAGTGGGAGAGACGCGGACCCCCTGCTCCAAATGGTTTTCTTCGCTATATTTACTCGACATTGCTTAACATTTAACAATTGATGTAACATGAGACAGAGACTGTATTTCTTTCTTTCTCTTTATTGATGCTTTACTGTTTCTTATTGTAAACTGAAAATGGAAAATAAAGAATATGAAAAAAAAAAACGGGGACACCTAACCCCAGATTCTTTTGAAAATACTTGATTGGTCTTGGCCGTGTACCCACCCAAGTATATATAGGGGTATTATTTAAAAGGGTCGCACAAGTGTGGAAACCCAGGATAGGTGCAGCTCCGTATTGATCCTCATCAGAATGTCCCAGAACGCAGTTAGGAGATCCCGGTTTCTCAGACTGTAGATCAGGGGGTTGAGGAGCGGCGGGAGCACCGTGTAAAAAACAGCCACCACTTTGTCACCGACGAAATGTTTATCGGCGCTTGGACGGAAATAATTAAACATAATGGTGCCGTAGAATACGAAGACCACTGTCAAATGCGAGGAGCAAGTAGAGAAGACTTTCCTTCTGCTGCCCTTCACCTGCATTTTAAGAACTGTTTTGAATATATAGACGTAAGGCATTAAGGTTAGCGTCAGGCAACCGACTCCAAGAAAGACTTCCAATAGAAAGACGAGGATCGTCGTGATGTAAACGTCGCTGCAGGAAACCTGGAACAGTTGGGGCAGGTCGCAGAAGAAACTCTCTATGAGGTTCGAGTCACCATACCTTAATCTGAAGGTGTGAGATGTTTGCACCAAAGAATATGCGAAACTGAGGAGCCAAACGCCGGATATCATCTGCACGCAGGCTCGCCAACGCATGACCTGCATGTAATGTAACGCGCGGCAGATGGCGACATAGCGATCGTAGGACATGACGGCCAACAGGAAGACTTCACAGGCAGCAAAGAACAGAAAGAAGAAGGCTTGGGACAGGCAAGCCGCCGGAGCGATTGATCTACTCCGCGTGTGAAGGTCAAACAGCATTCGTGGACCCGTGACAGAGGCATAACAGAGGTCCAAGCTGGCCAGGTTCCCCAAGAAAAAAAACATGGGGGTATGGAGGTGAGAGTCGGTGACTATCATGGAGATTATCAGCAAATTCCAGGTGAGGGTCAGAAGGTAGATAAAAAGAAAAAAGAAGAAGAGAGGCAGCTGAAGACTCGGGAGGTCAGACAGGCCCGAGAGTAGAAACCCCATGAGAACTGTGTGATTGACCATTGTATTACTTACACAGAATGTTGGAGGAACTGTGTACAGCTACACTGCAACATCACAGAAAGCTGTGAGTCAGCTGTTATCTAATTTTATGTCAGGTCTGTGGTTGCTATACATTGTATCACATCAGGGTGTTTCAACATTATTCACAGCCTGGTTGATACAATGTAATAAACAACAGGGAGCTGTTTAGCTTTTACAGTTTTGGAGCATTCAGCACTGGCGTATTTGTATATTGAGAGTATAACGCTTCATAATTATGTAGACCTGGGGTCTCAAACTTTTTTTTTCATCTAAAGTTCAGTTCAAACTTCTAGTGCTAACCTACAAAGCTCTCTCTAACCAGGCCCCTTCCTACATTTCATCTCTGATCCAGCATTACCAACCAAAGCGCAACCTCTGCTCTGCCTCTGACATTCTCCTGTCCTCTTCCTTGGTTACTTCCTCGCACTCCCGACTTCAAGACTTCTCCCGTGCCTCCCCACTTCTCTGGAATGCACTCCCCTGCTCGATCAGCCACTCTCCATCACTCCAAGCCTTTAAAAGCGCCCTCAAAACTCACTTCTTCAGACAAGCATATGACCTGGCGTAAGCAACTCCTATAACCTTCAATGACACATGCAGCCATACTCAAGCTCTACCACTTATGACCCCGCCCCCTTTGTCTCCACCCCCATCCTTTAGACTGTAAGCTCGCAAGGGCAGGGCACTCCTCCCTATTGTCTGCTGTGCTCACAACACTTGGTTTTAACCTGTGGCATCTAATTTTGTATTGTTCTCTGTGCTATATGTTTTACCTTGTCTGTATTCTTACCTTATAAAGCGCTACGGAAGTTGATGGCGCTATATAAATAAACATAATAATAATAATAATAATAATCTGGTACCACTTTTATATTCCAATTTTCCAGGGAGCTGTTTAGCTTTTACAGGATAAGACCATGAGTTACATATTTCTGCTTGTTAAAATGCACAGCAAGAGAGAATCCTGAGTTGAAAAGAAAAACTCCCAGCTTGAGTTTCGCCACATTTATCGCTGGCGTATATGTATATTGAGAGTACAATGCTTCATAATTATGTAGACCTGCAGTTCTCAACCTTTTTTGTTCATCAGGTACCACTTTTATATTCCAATTTTCCATTCAAGTACCGACATGTATGCACCCTGGAAACAATGAAAACGTAAGTTTATGGGCAATTTTGGACAATAGCCTCGATTCAGAGACACATTCGTCCGGACTTCCGTAGCTGTCTGTGAAAGTTTTGGTGGGTGTTTGTCATTTTTTTGCTTCGTACGAACGTTCGGAATGCGGTTTCGATGAACGGAAGCAAATCGGAACATTTCCGTTAGTTCGGATCATTTTCCAAACAAAATCGGAAATTTTCCGTTCGTTCAGATAACTTCCGTTGTTGGGATGGGTTTCCGTCTGATTCAGAGAGCTGATTTCCGACGGATCACCACCCTATAAATCCGTTTCATTTCCGATCCACTTACGGGACCTTTGAGGGCTCGGATTGCTATTGTTGAACATGTTTTGCGTAGCACCAAGGCATTGCATGTATCAGCATGGCCGAGGCCATACATTGTATAGCAATGCATACCTGAATCAATACATTCCATGAATGCCTTATAGAAGCATTTTAATGCTGACCTTAATTAGTCCTTAGCATGTAAACATTTATTTTTCCACACATCCATATAATTGCTATATTTTTTTAGACTTATGTCCTTTGTGAATTATATTTGGATTGTTGAACTTGAATCTTAATTTGTTGTAGGAGTTATTGTTTTAGTTGGTTACCTTTGCTTTGTGTAATTATTTTATATTTGGTTGCAGGAACTGCAAGATGTGCCACTTGCCCTTGCTCCTGATGCCCGTTCTTTGCCTGCAGAATGCGGGCCAGGGGTTCTCTAATCGGGCACTATGCAAAACCTGGGCCGTTGTGGCGAGGGCCCTCTGGCTTTTGAAGTCCAGATTTAGGTTTTTGGACCATACGGGGGGGGGGGGGGGGCACTGCAGTATGACCCCAACAAGGTTATACCAAAATTTTACGTTTTTTAACAGGGACCACACGTGCCAGAGTGGCACAACTGAGTGTCAGGGTCCTTCAGTTGGTGGGCGAGGTGCAGGAGCTGCGCAACTCGTTGGGGAACACAGATGAGGAATAATGTTCTGTGGCCTGCCATTGCTATGTATTTTGTTTTTTATAGTTGTAAAAATTTGAAATTTTCCAAATTTTTAAAAAAATTTTATTTTATGATGGTATAAAAAAAAATGTTACATTGTCATTTCATTTACAAAATACATTAACACAAAACTAATGGGCCCATAAATATTTAAAGATGAACATTCACATGACCGAGAAGTGATTTGGGTAAGTTTTAGGGGGCTAAAATGGAAGAAGAACCTAACCAAGAAGTGGTTGGGGTGAGCTTTAAGGGTCCAAAAGGGAAGATGGAGGATAGTGCTAAGTGGTTTGGGTGAGCTTTAAGGTTCCAAAAGGGAAGATGGAGGATAGTGCTAAGCGATTTAGCTAAACATTGTAGTGGGAGTGAGGGTGGCAAATATGTAGGCGAGCCCTTTAATGAGTTAAGTTTGTAGTGCGCAGGCGCAAGATCGTAAGGATTTCCATCTGGACGAATATTTATTGAAAAAGGGAAACAGAATCGAACGGGAAATGTAAAGGATTCGTTGGAGGATACGATGGGAAAAGGGCAAAAACGAAAGCCTACGTTGTAACATGTGAAAATGAAACGGAAAAGTCTGGATGGAAAATGACATCCTCGTATTCGTAATCTGCCGTACGAACGGACGGAAACTTTACAGAAGGTTTTCAATGCATGCATAGAATCGCTCGTACGCTCATACGAGAATGGAAACATTTCACAAAAAAAAACAGATCGGAACTAAAACGGAAGTTTTTTGTGTCTCTCTGAATCGAGGCTAATATCCCGAATCTGGATGACCCCAGCAGGAGAAACTAAATCCAGGATTTTTGGTTTGGTCAGCCTATAGCACGGATAGCCAGAAGAGGGGGTATTCATTTAAAAGAGCTGATGGCGGGCTCACGGGTCATGCAGCCTTTACCTCTGATCAAGGGCACGTTTTCACAGTTAATGGCGCCTTACTGCTTCTCATTTGCTTTTCTCATGCTCTAACCTGCGTCATTTCTTTATTGATGCTTGTGTCAATATTGTCATGTTGTTATGCAAAGTCCATGCATTTCTCTCTACTAACCCAGTATCTGTTCACCATTATCTTTCATTGATACAATGCCTCTGTCGTGTGAGCAAGTATCTATATATGTAACAGCTTGCAGTATATAAGCTATGCCTAATAACCCTTTGCTATTTCCTACTATTGTATTCTATTGCTATAGACAGTGTGTTGTTGTTTCAAAAACAGAGCTCTCGAGTTCTGTGGTAATTTGCAGCCTGTATAGACTGTGTGTAAAGATTTCTCATCTTTCCTACCATACAAGCAATATCGAAAACTCAATTTTTGCTGTGCGCTTCCATATATTGGGAAAAGCACCTCTTGGTGATATAACGGGACTATCCCATCTGGCTTTAACACTCAGGTGATGTTTTGGGGGGGTATTTGTCTTGCAATGCTTGATTCATCCTCCTCCTTCTATTGATACTTAAATGATTAAATGATTTTTTTTTTACTTGAGCGCTGAGATTGATTTGAACATTAATTGCACTTTATTACTTTTTGATATTACTTACGATATAAATTGGTGAGTTGAAATTGTTTATTATATCACAGTAATATCGTTAAGTATATATGGATTTTGGGTCCAGATGGGATGCCTTGCTTATTGATTATTTTAAAATTTGTGTATGGTTTTAATAAATATGAATTCTTGAGACTGCAGTATTATGTGAGTTATTGATCAGAGGGGGGGCGACAGATTGTGACTTTCTTGTGGTTGCTGGTGCCACACAGGAATCAACACTTCCATATATTTAATTATATCACCATTGAAGTAAATCAATGATTTACTTGCAATTAGATAATAATAAGAGAGGAAATCAAAGGTGTCAACAGCAATGTCACTAACAAGAAATGCAATCAGTTCAGCTGAAGACTCGGGAGGTCGGAGAGGCCTGAGAGTAGAAACCCCAGGAGAACTGTGTGATTGACCATAGTATTACTTACACAGAATGTTTAAGAAACTGTGTAAAGCTACACTCCAGCATAGCAGAAATCAAGTGTCAGCTGTTATCTGTTTCTATGTCGGGTTTGTGGCTGCTATACGATGTACCACGGCAGGGTGTTTCTTTTCGGTTTTAACGTCAGTCACAGCCTTGTTGATACGATGTTAGTGTATGGTTTTAATAAATATGAATCTTTGAGACTTCAGTATTATGTGAGTTATTAATCAGGTGGAAGAGTGCGGCAGATTGTCACTTTTTTGTGGTTGTTGGTGCCACACAGGAATCAACGCTTCCATATATTTAATTATATCACCATTGAAGTGAATCAGGTATTTACTTGAAATTAGATAAGAATACGAGAGGATATCAAAGGTGTCAACAGCAATGTCACTAACAAGAAACCCGATCCTTTCAATATCTCATCCGACGTCATTTCACGCCGCAGCAGTGCTGCCGACTTTGCCCGTTGAATAAAAGCTGCTGTTGCATCTGTTTATAAAGAAGAATATCCCCCCCCCCCGCCATCAGCTGAACAAATCATCCTTGTATTCATCTCTCAGCATTCATTACAGCCTGGGGAATTCTACTGTTGAGCTATCAGAATAAAATAATGAAGTATTCCCCCGGGGGCGGGGGACGCCAGTGCGCAGAACAACACTGAATCCAAAAAAATAAGGGCATAAATATTAAGTGTTCTTAAGAAGGTTTCTAGATGTTTTGATCAGAATGTTTTTTTTTTTTTTTGCTAATACTCAAATAGCTTCCATCCCATAAAGAAATCGCACCATTGTCGTATTAGTCATGTTTTATAAAAGTCTTCCAACTTCTTGAATCTTTTACACATTTTTAAACGTTACGGCCACAAAGTTTATGTACAATGTATTGTATTAAGTTTTATGAGATAGAGAAATACAAAGTAACACGTATATGTGAAGTGTAAAGACTATAGGGTTGATTGAGCCCCTTTCTCGTCCATTTTTTCCCCTCGTATGATTCAGCGGGTGCCTTTTTTTCTGCTAGAATTTTTGTATGAAAAGTTTTAATTTTTGCAAGATTCTTCATTTGGTCGCGAGACCTCAAAAAAAAAAAAATGGCTCTGAATCAACCCTATTGAGATGTTCTTTTCCAAATTAAAAAAAAAAAAAAAGATAAACCCTTCCCCTTCTCTTTGCACGTCTTCCTTTCTAACCTCTGAAGCCTTTATCTTTATATTTGGCTACGACTCGCAGTCCAAGTGTCACAGGTTTGTCAGCAGAGAAATTTCCTATTATAGGCGATGGGTCCAGATGGAATCCACCCCAGAGTTCTAAGGGAACTTAGGTTTGTGATTGCAGCCCCTCTGACTGATTTACTTAACCATTCCCTTTCAACTGGTGAGGTTCCAGATGATTGGAGAATGGCCAATGTCGTACCAATCCATAAAAAGGGGAGTAGAGAAGAAGCCAGTAATTACAGGCCAGTTAGTGTAACATCTATAGTGGTCAAATTAATGGAAACACTCTTAAAAAAACAGATAATTCCCCATCTAAAAAAGAATGACCTATTGGACCCAAAACAGCACGGCTTTACTGAGGGCCGATCATGTCAGACCAATCTTATTGATTTCTTTGACAATGTCACTAAAGCGTTGTTGTAAATGGTGTGCAATCTGAACAAAGGCGAGTTACAAGTGGTGTGCCGCAGGGCTCTGTCCTGGGCCCCATTCATTTTAATATATTTGTAAGTGACATAGGAGAAGGCTTGGTAGGAAAAGTTTGTCTGTTTGCTGATGATACAAAGGTTAGTAATAGGGGGATATTCCTGGAGGTGTCTGCAACATGGAAAATGATTTAGCTTTACTGGATAGATGGTCAAAACAGTGGAAACTAGAGTTTAATGTCTCTAAATGTAAAATCATGCACTTGGGTAGAAGGAATCCCTGCTCTGAGTACCGTATGGGCAGCACTGTGTTAGCCAGGACCTCGGAGGAGAGAGATTTAGGGGTACTGATTACTGATAGCTGCAAGATGATTGGACAGTGTAGCCAGGCAGTGGGAAAAGCAAGCAGGATGCTCGGCTGCATAGCTCGAGGCATCACCAGTAGGAAGAGGGAGGTTGTGATGCCGCTGTATAGAGCCCTGGTGAGGCCACAGCTAGAATACTGTGTGCAGTTCTGGAGACCTTACCTGCAAAAAGGCATTATTCAAATAGAACGTGTCCAAAGGCCGGCAACGAAAACTTTAAACTTATTAGGAGAGACTTAAAGAACTTAATTTGTACAGTCTGGAGGAAAGAAGGGAGAGGGGGGACAAGATTGAGATCTTTAAATATGTGAAAGGATTGAATAAGGTTCAGGAGGGAAGTGTTTTTAAGAAGAAGCTTAATGATAGAACAAGGGGGCCCAACCTGAAGCTAGTCGGGGGGAAGATCAGGAGCAATGTTAGAAAATATTATTTTACAGAAAGAGTAGTAGATGCTTGGAACAAACTTCCAGCAGAGGTAGTTGAAAAATCAACAGTCACTGAATTTAAACATGCCTGGGATAAGCACACATCTATCCTAAGATAAAGAGTACATACAGTATACACATAAGGGCAGACTAGATGGACTGTATGGTCTCCTTCTGCCGTCAACTTTCTATGTTTCTATGTTTCTATAGAATGACCAGTAATTGAGGCTGCGAGACAAAGGCGGATATATGGCAAACTGTGTTTAATGGTGATAAACAGAACCGAATATACATAGCACACACCAACCAGGCTGCTGTACAAATACACAAGTGAACATAATAACATACACGTGCTGAGGTAACTGTACAGGTGGACACTGCGTGCTACGGCTGCTGAGTAAAAATACATTTGAACCCGGAAAACATACCCACACACAGGCTGCTGTACATATACACAAGTGAACATAATAACATACACGTGCTGAGGTAACTGTACAAAAATACAGGTGAACACTGCTTGCTACGACTGCTGTGTAGAAATACAGGTGAACCCGAAAAACATACCCACACTCAGGCTGATGTACATATACACAGGTGGAGTCTGAAAACATACATGCATAGGGATCCAGTGAAAGTCCAAAAGCACATACAAGGCTGAGACATGGAAAGCAAATCACAAGGCTTGTTACAGGAATCCTGGGTTCAAGATTGAGAGTCTGTGTCTGGGTATAGGAAGACAATGCAATGCTGATCCACCGGCTGCAGGGGTGGATCAGCCTTTAAAGGCCAGAAAGTGACACAAGTGCTGGCTAATTACCATCACTTCTGCAGGAGAGGGCCACCTGCTGGTGGAGGAGCATATGGCATGGGAAAGTCCAGGAAAGGGAGCCAGCCAAAAGCAGTACAGAACAGATGCATGCTCCCATGTTGCGGAGGAACTCCAGATCTGACACCAAAATGCACCTTATTTCACTACTGTTAAAGGCTACATGATAAAGGTGTGTGGACACTGAGCATCCCACATGGGCTAACACCCGCTATAACTTTTATGCATAACACTTTATAACTGTACAAATGTAACCAGACTGGATTAGGTACGGAAAGGAAAGGTGGCTGCTTTGACTGTGTAGTTCATTCTGCCTATATTACTGTTTACAATATAAAACTATTAAAAGGTGTGTCGTATACACTCTGTGTTTTCTGTCTCCTGTACTTTGATAACACTAAACAAGATCTGCTGTTGACAATTGCCTTCAGATGTCACCTGATTAGTGTATCGAGTCTTGTAACTGGAGGTCATGTCTTCTCAGTGTAACACCAGCTGTTGTGTTAAGAGGCGTCAGAGGTTTGTTAGAGACCATCAGCGACCAAACAGCATAATGGAAACCATGGAACACAGCAGACAGCTCAGGGGTAAAGTTGTGGTGAGGTGTATTGCGGGGTTAGGCGGGAAGTTCTGATCATGTGACAGAGCTCATGGCTCCAGTATGACCTACCAAGACATGGCCACCCACTGTCCGCTGACAACCCACACAGGGAGAGCACTAATTATGGAAGAGGCCCAGGGTCACTTTGGAGAAGCTGCAGAGATTCACAGCTCAGGGGGGAGAAACTATTAGTCATGTCCTCCACAGATCTGCCATTTATGGAAGAGTGGTGAGAAGAAGCCAATTGCTTTCAGAGGTCACCTGATTAGTATATCGAGTCCTGTACCTGGAGATCATGTATTCTCCGTGTAACTCCAGCTGTTGTGTGAAGGCCTCAAAGGTTTGTTAGACAACATCAGTGACCAAACAGTATCATGGAAACCAGGGAACACAGCAGACAGCTCAGGGGTAAATTTGTGGTTAGGTGTATTGCGGGGTTAGGCGGGAAGCTCTGATCATGTAACAGAGCTCATGGCTCCAAGACATAGCCACCCACTGTCCGCTGACAGCCCACACAAGGAGAACACTAATTAGGGAAGAGGCCCAGGGTCACTGTGGAGGAGCTGCAGAGATTCACAGCTCAGGGGGAGAAACTATTAGTCGTGTTCTCCACAGATCTGCCCTTTATGGAAGAGTGGTGAGAAGAAGCCAATTGCCTTCAGAAATCACCAGATTAGCATATCGAGTCCTGTACCTGGAGATCATGTATTCTCTGTGTAACTCCAGCTGTTGTGTGAAGGCCTCAAAGGTTTGTTAGACAACATCAGTGACCAAACAGTATCATGGAAACCAGGGAACACAGCAGACAGCTCAGGGGTAAGGTTGTGGTGCGGTGTATTGTGGGGTTAGGCGGGAAGCTCTGATCATGTAACAGAGCTCATGGCTCTAAGACATGGCCACCCACTGTCCGCTGACAGCCCACACAAGGAGAGCACTAATTAGGGAAGAGGCCCAGGGTCACTGTGGAGGAGCTGCAGAGATTCACAGCTCAGGGGGGAGAAACTATTAGTCGTGTTCTCCACAGATCTGCCCTTTATGGAAGAGTGGTGAGAAGAAGCCAATTGCTTTCAGAGGTCACCATATTAGTAAATCAAGTCCTGTACCTGGAGGTAATGTATTCTTAGTGTAACTCCAGCTGTTGCGTGAAGGCCACAAAGGTTTGTTAGAGAGCATCAGTGACCAAACAGTATCATGGAAACCAGGGAACACAGCAGACAGCTCAGGGGTAAAGTTGTGGTGAGGTGTATTGCGGGGTTAGGCAAGAAACTCTGATTATGTGACGGAGCTCATGGCTCCAGTATGACCTACCAAGACATGGGCACCCAATGTCCACTGACAGGCCACACAAGGAGAGCACTAATTAGGGAAGAGGCCCAGGGTCACTCTGGAGGAGCTGCAGAGATTCACAGCTCACTATTAGTCGTGTTCTTCACATATCTGCCCTTTATGAAAGAGTTTTGAGAAGAAGCCATGTGAGGAAGCCATAAGAAGGCCAGGGTGCAGTTTGCTGCCTCAGGCTATGTAGACGACACAGCAAGTATGTGGGAGAAGATGCTCTGCTCACAGGAGACCAAAGTGGAACCAAACACTATGTGTGGAGAAAAGGTAAGCCCGACCCTCCTCCTGATAACACCACCCCCACCTTGACACATGTGGTTGTGTCATCCTATACTGGAGGGAGGCTTTTTTTCAGCAGGGACTGGGAAGCTGGTCAGAGTTGATGGGAAGATGGATGGAGCTTAATACAGGACAATTCTGGAGGAGAACCTGGAGGCTGCAGAAGACTTAGAACGGGGGTGTGACTAGAGGAAAACATAAAGATATTGTTGGGATCTTCCCTGCCCTTGATAGCCCACAGTGTTCTCCATTGGCTCTTGTCTTCTTGACGTTCTGCTTCTGGAAGCAGGGTTTTACTGCAGACAATGTTCCCAGCATTTCTGGCATCCCTTCAGCTGTTCGGTGACATGCATGGGCGCACACTCGAGATGCGGTGCTGCTCAGGACAGGTGGTGCAGCCTATGGGGCAGTTAATGCCTAGGGCCAATTAGATTTGGTTTAGCAAGTGGGCTATTGAGCCCTGGATGTGTGCATCTTACTGTATGGTCCGTGAGCCCTTAATTTGGCTCAGGACAATGGGCCTGCACATCCTGCCCCTGGCCAATAGCTTTCTTACCATTGGCCACCTGCTCTATAAAACCAACTCCTATCTTGGCCCACAACACCCCATGATAATCCTTGTCTGCTTGGGGTTTTTCTTTTGCGTATTCATCCCATAGATGACATTTGCTTTGTTGTCTGACCATCTCCATACCTGATGCCTTGGATATCAGAACTTCTCAGCCTACTTAAGACCCTCTGCTCGACCTCAAATTCCACTTACTTCTGCTGCTCCAGTTGTGGTGAAGAGTCGCGTCACATCACCAATGGGCATCCCAAATCTGGATGCCCTCTAAGGATCATGATATTTGGACCAAAACTCAAGTTTTGGTCTACTTTGAAGCGCACCAAACCCCTTTAACCTGACCTCGGAGTCTTAATGAATGTAGATCCTCCTAATTTTGATGCCCCTGTGTGTGACCCCCTCCCCCCCCCCCCCTTTGTTCATTGCTTTCCTCGTACTGGTGAATGCACTGTGTCGCCAGTTTGAGTTAATGGCCAAACCAGGGGGTTCTTTCACAAACAGGACCATCCCAAATTGAGATGCCCCTGTAAAGCGGAACAAAATACAGTTGTGTAATTGCTTGCATAGTGGGTATACCAGCGATCCCAGGGGGTTTCGCACAGTAGGGTATCACAGATTGGAATGCTCCAGGGATAGGAAATCAGCTGGGGTGGGCAACTTAAAAGCAGGACAAAACCCAGCACTTCCTGCCCTGGAATCTAAATCAAGATGCCCCGTTATACCCTGCCATTCAAGAAAATGTGGGCACCAGCTGTGGCGGTGCCCTCCCAGTCCGCCCCTGTCACACACCCCAAAGGCCGGCCCTGTCAGTGGGCCCTCCTTGGAGGACGGGGCAGCTGCCGGGTGCTGATGTTGGCCCTGCTTAGGCCCCATCCAGATTGGGGACGCCCCTCGGTTATGTGACGCAACTCTTTACCACAAAGGGGCCCATGCCGCCCAAGGGCCTACATAAACCTGGAGCCGGCCCTGATAGGGGGGCGTAGAAGGCCATTGCATTCTTGCGCACAGAGATTTTGCCTCTGCATCACTTAACCCATCACTGCAGTGAGTGTACACTTACCCAAAGCAGTGACTTTCCCAAATTACAGCACCCGGGGAGCAGTTGGGGGGTTGGGTTCCTTGCTCAAGAGTAGAAACCAATAATGTAATTGTCCCTGCACCACCCTACAAATAAGAATACATTTCAAAAGACCAGTGTGCACATATATGGTGTCCAAGAAGAAGGCAATGTAAATTTGCAAGCAAATATAATATGGGGCCCAGTACCACACAAAAAGGACACCAATAAATTGCACCACCAATCTATATATTCAAAGAACAAGGCATGTAACAATACTATGAAATCTTAAATTGTAAATTTATTTACATCATGATTAAAATTCAGAGCTCATACAACACATAATTAAAACCATAATTGCTCAACAGGAGACAGAGGAAAAAAGTGCCATTGTGCATATAATAATATAAATATATAAAAGTGTATATAAACAAATAATACAAAGTCAATAGAGGGGATCAACAACCCCTGATTAGAAACAAATCACCAAACCTATATAGTGTTAATAAGACAATATATGTGTATCAACAACTAACACATAAAAATTGCACACCTAAAACAATCCAAAACTAACCCCAAAAACAATCCTCAAATATTGAAAATATATAAATTTCTATCACCAAGTGTCTGGCTGGAACTCCTGCTGTATCCTGGTGCCCCTTTACCCACGCGCTCCGTGGAAAACACCACTTTTACAAGGTGCCAGGAAGAGAACAAAAGGTACCTGTGCTGTTCGCCTTAAATATGCCTCCTTAACAATCAATGTGCAGGTGAAGCAAATGAGTGGCGTTCACATCAACCCGCGCCCAGCGTCTCCGGCCGGCAGCCGCCCAGCACGAGAAGATAATCACGTCGCACATGTGAGCTGTGTGCATCTCCCTGCCGACCGCCCCCCAAACCACTCGGTCATCCGCGTCACTCCACGCCGCCGCACAGCGGCGTGTGACCATGGCAACGGACGCCGTAGCGGAGGGGGCGATCGGCAGCCAGACAACACAGCCGCATAATATATAAAGACCGCACATACAGGCAAAACCGGCTGACATGCACAGGCATCAATTGTACATATACAACAATAAATAAAAATTAAAAATATCTCAAACTTTATTATTACTATTATATAACTTCAAGTATAAATGTTACAAAAATATATATATATATATTCTATTATTTACATGTCCCTAAAGTACTCTAAATATACAATACAATGCAAAACTGAATTTAATTTACATTAAGTTACATTCAATACTGGCTAATCATTATTTACAATAAACTAACAAAAATACATATACAAACAATAATATTTAAATATTCTACATGTGAATGCTCAAGAGTACTTCAGTCATGTCCCATGGGCGGAAATCGAACCTGGTCACAAGACCACTTTCTTACCTCTAGGACAAGACTGCCCCCTTATGTATGGAAGCAGATAATATCTCTCTCTGGTTGGTTGGGCTGATCACACGGAAGCTCCCCGCCCAACTGTATTGTGTCTGTGTCCTAGTCAAGGCTTTCTCCCATCCCCCTACTCATGCTCATGTGTAAGCAGGGCTCACAAGTGTGATCCAAAATGGCCGCTCCTATGTAATTCTAGGAGCACATCTAATCCGTAACATGGGGTTACACTCTCAACATATGTCACTGATCATCAAAGGGGAGCAAATAACCATTATTTTCTTAACTGGAGGTCCGTTTAATTGAAGAATGATCTAAGAGGAGTGGTGATTTTTTTCATGAAACCCCTGAACTCCCCTCTAAAGTCCTGGTTCCTCAGGCTGTAAATCAGGGAATTGAGGAGAGGGCTGATGGTCATATAAAAGACTGACACCACCTTGTTCCCAGAAAAAAGATAGCCGGAACCCGTTGGACGTAAATAATTGATCATGAAGGTGCCGTAAAATACGAAGACCACCATCAGGTGGGAGGAGCACGTGGAGAAGACTTTACTCCTGCCGCCCTTGATTCACATCCTCGGGACAGTTTTGAAGATATAGATGTAGGACATGAAGATAATTATCAGAGACCCGATGCCGATGAAGCCTCCCAAGAGGAAGATAAGCAGGACGTTGGTGAAGACGTCGCTGCAGGAGATTCTGAACAACTGGGGCAGGTCACAGAAGAAGCTCTCTATGGCCCTTATTTAGCAAGGGATAGCGCCAGGTAGCGAATGGTGAGCGGCCGGTAATGACGGGCCCCGCCACGAGAACGCCGGCTCCCCTCCGCAATCACACATTTATCAAGCCGATCCTGCTTAGCGACTGACAGAGCGCCAGATAGCGAATCATTCATCATTATTCCAGCCTCACCCCACAGCGCCAGCGAGCAACCTTGAACAGCGACAGGTATGACCTCTCGCTGCATTTCAATGGAAAAATCTTTAAATATTCTTAATTAATTGCTATTAACTTTTTTTTTTTTTTAAATGTCAAAAATTCTGTGACCACTTCTGCAATGTTAGATATTTTTTTTAAGGTAAAAAAAAAAAAAAATTGTGCAGAATTGATATTACAGGTCTGATATTAATGTATTCATATTACAAAATGTTTTGAAAAACTTGTTTTTTTTTTATCCAAAAATATGGTGGTTTGGGGGTTAAAAAACTACTTTTAACCCATCGACGCCAGCGCTCTGGGGTTTAAACAAGCTTTTCACTGCGCGAGAATTTTTTGAGCGTGATTTGTCAATGAATATGGTGGGAGCCGTTCGCTATGGCCATTCGCTGTCATTGCCTCCCATACAGCGCGGAACCTGTCAAATAGTGACTCCTCACCCAATATTCAACATTACAGCAAACCGACTGAGTCGCTATCAACTACAGAACAACGGCCAAGCACAGCGGCTACTAGCGGGCGCTCTGAAAATGCCGCTACTGTCGCTCATCTGACGCTATTAATGAATCGGCCTCCCCGTTTTTTGGCCTACAAAATGTTAACTTTGTAGCAAAAAATTTTTGTATTAAAGAATAGACGGCGCCGACAACCCACCCAGAGGAGGCCAACTGGAGACATAGTTTCCAACTGATGATCTGCATGTAATGCAATGGGCAGCAGATGGCAACATAGCGATCGTAGGACATGACGGCCAGCACTGTAGCCTCAGAGGCGGCAAAGAAGAGAAAGAAAAAGACCTGGGTCATGGAGGCCATTGTGGAAATCAAATTTTTTCTGGTTCGAAGGTCGAATAACATGCGTGGAACGATGGCTGAGGAGAAGCGGAGGTCCGCTTTAATTGAAGAATGATCTAAGAGGAGTGGTGATTTTTTTCATGACACCCCTGAACGCTCCTCTGAAGTCCTGGTTCCTCAGACTGTAAATCAGGGGATTGAGGAGAGGGCTGATGGCCGTATAAAAGACCGACACCACTTTGTTTCCAGAAAAATGATCGGGTGAAGGTGCCGTAAAATGCGAAGACCACCATCAGGTGGGAGGAGCACGTGGAGAAGACTTTACTCCTGCCGCCCTTGATTCGCATCCTCAGGACAGTTTTGAAGATATAGATGTAGGACATGAAGATAATTATCAGAGACCCGATGCCGATGAAGCCTCCCAAGAGGAAGATAAGCAGAATGTTGATGAAGACGTCGCTGCAGGAGATTTGGAACAACTGGGGCAGGTCACAGAAGAAGCTCTCTATGTTTTTTGACCTACAAAATTTTAACTTTGTGGCAAAAAATGTTTGTATTACAGAATAGGCGGCGCCGACAACCCACCCAGAGGAGGCCAACTGGAGACATAGTTTCCAATTGATGATCTGCATGTAATGCAATGGGTAGCAGATGGCGACATAGCGATCGTAGGACATCACAGCCAGCACTGTAGCCTCAGAGGCGGCAAAGAAGAGAAAGAAAAAGACCTGGGTCATGCAAGACATCGTAGAAATCACATTTTTTCTGGTTCGAAGGTCGAATAACATGCGCGGAACGGTGACTGAGGAGAAGCAGAGGTCCAAGCTGGCCAGGGTCCCCAGGAAGAAATACATGGGGGTGTGGAGGTGATGGTCGGCGACTATCAGGACGATGATCAGCAGATTCCAGGTGAGGGTCAGTAGGTAGATGAGAAGGAAGAAGAGGAAGAGAGGCATCTGAAGACTCGGAACATCAGACAGGCCTGAGAGGAGTAACTTGTGTAGAATGGTCTTGTTTCCCATGTAGGGATTTGTTTTAAATACTAAAATAAAAGTAACAATGGAATTGCATTATCTTTATGTTGCCAACGATTTCCAACAACAAGTCATAGGACGCATTGGTTTCAGCAGACGGTTTGTTACACAAGATTCCCATTCACCATAATTTATGAATCCACAATAGCATTTCTAGCATTGATAAACACTGCTATGTTCTCCACAGCAGTTGCAAGCAAATAAAAGCATAGGAAATATCTAGTGCAATCCTATATAGAAGGTATATTCCGCACCACCTATTCAATAATCAATCAATATTTTCTTATATTGCTTGTGGCCGTGCTTGCGACTGAGAGCTACTTTAATCTTTAACCAAGAATATTTCCCTATAGTGGCTCCAGCAACCACCCAGTTAGCCCCAAACGCAGCACCCTCTCCACAGCAATCAATCAACTCAAATCTATCTCATGAATTCATCTTTATTAAATTCCCCATTAAAAGTTTCATACAAACATATACTTTAAAAATATCCCAAACAATTCATTATATGGGGTATCCTGTACAAACCCGTAATCCCATTACCATCCTAAAAAAGTGTGATATAACAATTATCTAAAAAGTATATATATATATATATTGTGGTAAGGTGGTGCAAGGGGCCGTCATTGACGGCAGGTATGTAGCACCAATGTACCTGGCATTGGTGCAGTAAAGTCGTGTAGTCTGATTTCCAGCATCAGCTGCTGGTGGCAGTTTGCTGCTGTTGCTTTAGAATAGCCGAAAGGCTAACCTGGGACGGCTTTACTGGGATGGAGTAGAGCAGGGTGGGACTCCATCCCACTACCCAGGTCCGGGTTTTGCGGGCTGTTTAAATAGCCTGGGGAATCAGCTGTGCTCTGTCCTTTGTCTAGAGCTCACATGGGAGTGAGACTCTGTGAGCCTGGCTGAAATCCCCTGTTTCATGCGGACCTGAGGCCTATTTTGACTGTAAACAGGGCTTTTGCTCAAGGACTAAAAGCTGTTTGCCTGATTGAATCATTTATGCTGCGGTTTCCTGAAAAGGTGATGTAACCTGTATGGACATGTGCTTTTGTGGATGTTTATGTGAAATAAACACAGACTTTACTTCGAACTGTTTGCCTCCGCCTCTATACTGCTGACACCCGGTCGCCTACCAGAGCTAATCTCCACAATATATATATATATATATATATATATATATATATATATATATATATTTATTTTAAAAAATATATATATAAAATAATAATCAAAATCAATCAAAAAGTCCCCTCAATTAATCGGTTATAAAGTGCTAAAAGTGCAAAAAACAGTGCGGTCTCTATTTAATATAATCACTGAAGAAAATATGGTAAGAGAAGTGCGAAGTGACAACAATTAATTCATGAATGACAAACACATCACCTAATAGTGGCGAGTCCCCGGGATATCCCCTATACCAAGGGTACTCAACCACTTCTTGTAAAGGTCCATTTAAAGGAATTCGGTGGGAGGTGAAGGTCCGGACAGAGGGCTGTCACGGAGGGGGGAATGATGGATAGTAAGAAATCACACACACTGGGGGAGGGCCTATAGATTCCCCAGGCAAAACAAAAAAAAAAGCTGCTTGCCCCCATCCCAAAACCCTAAAGGTCACTGGGAAAAAACAGGAGCTTTTTATTTGGCCCCACAGTATTACAAATTGAGGTCAGGGCCGGGGTCCGGAAATCTGGTGCCGAGGTCCGCATTCGGACCCCAGTCCGCCAGTTGAGTATCGCTGCCCTATACAATAGGGTCAAGAGATGGTTTCCCATGCATTCCGTAGCACGAACCCTGATTACTTTCTCAAGGTGTGGTGCTCAACACAAGCCTGCTGCCTTTTATAATGTGTCCGGTCTTTATCTAAAGTATGATTATTATTTATATATATATATATATATATATATATATATATATATTTTTTTTTTTTTTTTTTAAATATATATATATACTTATTAGATATTGTTATATCACACTTTTTGAGGTTGATAATGGGATTACGGGTCTGTACGGGATACCCCATATAATGAATTGTTTGGGATATTTTTAAAGTATATGTTTGTATGTAACTTTTAATGAGGAATTTAATAAAGATGAATTCATGAGATAGATTTGAGTTGATTGATTGCTGTGGAGAGGGTGCTGCGGTCTGGGGCTAACTGGGTGGTTGCTGGAGCCACTATAGGGAAATATTCTTGGTTAAATATCTAGTGCAATAACGTTTAAAAAAGCAAATCTTTAATAAAAGATGAAAATACACTCATAAGCATAAGCTGAATGCCGACATGTTCAGAAAAAAAAAGATAAGCCCAGGTGTCTCTCACCAGCTTTTCAAGCCACAACGATCGCTTGAGGGCAAAGAAATAGGAGATAGAAGTGGCCGTTAATGGGCTAGCCTGGAGGGTTCTATAGGTAGCCACCGATGCCAACTGCCTGACGCGTTTTGTTGCTGAACATGACTTTCATTAAGGCTGGCAGCACGGCGTTGTGGCGGTCTGTGAATAGAAATGATTTTCCGGGACGTGGTTTCCTCCCCCGTCCAAGGTGACGTCAGCGAGAGTCATGGCCCAATCACTTAAACCGGACCAACAGCCGTTATTATTTTAATGGGTGTTGGTCCCTCTCTTTGCTGCTAGCAAGAACGCTGGAGCCCACTCGCACTGCATGGGACGCTTAGAATACTCGCCTTCCTTACGAGCCAGTGCCGGGATTGGCTGCCGGGCGGTCACCCGGCACAGAGGACGTGTCTATGGCCCACGTGCCCGACCGGTGGCCAATCGCGGGACTACTTTCCCGGCTCTGGCTCGTAGGGAAGGTGAGTATTCTAAGCGTCCTGTGCAGTTAGGTGCGAGGGGGCTCCCGCATTCTGGATGCCCCCCGAGCTTCTTGCTAGCAGCAAAGAGAGGGACCAACACCCGTTAAAGTCATAACGGCTGTTGGTCCGGTTCAACAGCAATTGAGTATGTGTGGTTACATTGTAGAGCTCGAACATTGAGCTTATGCAGCTGCGCATCTCCAGAGCAGGAGATACATGAAGAGGGATGGAAATCATAGCAAGCAAGGAAATGCCCTCACTTAGGGCATTAACACATTTGAGCCCTGATACTGGGGGATTTATTAACGCATTTGAGCATATAAAGAGATTTATCTTCTTATCTATTGTATGCCAGTTAGCACCTACCTCAGCGACAATACCGTTGTGGTTGGACGATGGTTGGATGAATGGATGACGCAGGTTTGTACTACGGTGAAAATGATGGGTTTGCTTCAAAAGGGTTTTAGGAAGCCATTCGATTTGGGGACATTGTGTCTTCCAGAAGCCCGGCCACTTTCGAGCACTTAGTCAGTATCTTTTCCACCCTCTCAGTAAAACGTAACTCGGGCCCTTAATCATATCGTAATAATCTTATGATTAAGGGTCCGAGTGGTCCGAAACGTGTTATGAGTGTTTAACAACAGGACACGGCTGCATCTGGATCCTTTCACTGTTGTCTTTCACGTTTGGCTATTTAAACTGTGGATATTATAAGTTATGTTTTACAGAGAGGCTGGATAATATACCAACTTGGACTTTACTGGGGAGGATTGCCGTGGATCTGCTTTTCTGCGCCTTTTGGTGGATGTGTTGAGCTGGCTTTTGTGTTTCTTGTATATATTCACTTTTGAGCAGTAGAAAGTCTTATAGACGGGCAGGCTGATTCATTACTAGTGCCAGGTACGGGCAGATGAGCGTCTGTAGCGAGGCATTGAGAGCGGCCGATAGTAGTCGCTGTGCTCGGCCATGGTTCACTGTTTCAGAGCGTCTGTCGCTGGCCTGCTTTGATGAATATATTGTGTGAGTCGCTCCAACACCAGTACAGTGCTGTATGGGAGTGAACGGTAGCGCCAGCTCAGTGCGACCAACTCAAATCATATTCATCAAAAAACAGCCTCACACAGTTCCGGCGCTCAAAATCGTGTCGTTGTAGCCAGAGCGCCAGTCGTTGTGTGATTAACACATATCCACTAGTAACAAAGCGAAAACATATGGAATTACGTTGTTATTACATTGTAACATGAACACTTTAATACCAGACATGTAATGACAATTCTGCAAAAAAATATTATAAATAGAAAAAGTTTTCTAGGTAAGGAGAGGTCACACAATAATTTGATAATTTATAAAAAATAAATGAATAAACCCTTTTAAAAGAGAATAAATGGATCGTCCATTAAAATGTATGAGAGGGACAGGTAGCGACAGGTAATACCAGGCTCTGGAAGGCAGAGCGCCGCCGGGATCCGCTGAGCTGTCTGCGATGATGAATCGGTCGCTATGTGTCGCTGTTAGAGGCGCTCACCAGATTCGCTTTGATAAATGTGGTTTTGTGCACAGCGCCCGTCTGTCACCGTTCGCTACCTGTCATTAACTGTCGCTACCAGTCGTTAAATGGCGCTATGGCTTGATGAATAAACCCCTAAGTCTAATATACCAACCAAGAGCAACAGCAAAACACAAGAAGAAACACCAGGAAATGCAACAAGACGATGACGGCACAGCGGAAACTCATGGAAACTTAGCAGGAGCTGAATGTTTTTCTTTTTAATCTCTAGAATTTATTTATCGAAACCGAGGCAAAACTAATACAGAAGATACTTGAATATTAGTGTCCTGACGTTGCAGATTAGAAGAGGTCTCATCAGTGACATCAGTGTGACACGCAGGAGCAGTGGATTGAAGTTACTGCGCCAGTCAGTTTAATCGCAGACTATTATTTATGCTGCAGATCGGTTCCCTTTAGAAACTCCGAACTCCTCCGCGTACGTCTCGTCATTATGGATCTTTAGTTATTTTAGATTTGCTTTCTTGGGAATTGAGCTGTGAAATAATCTTTAGAGATTTCAGAGTAAAACTTCAAACTGCGAAATTCAGCCGCATCATTAACATAGGAAAGTTAAAAATTAACAAAGGAAAGGAAAGTTAAAACCACTTATTTGAAACTTGAACAAAATATATTCAGCGGGTCCTTCGCTTCTGTGGAAATAGTCATGGCACCCCAGTTGGATACCTGGTAATGGGTAAGGCTACACGAATGGACTCCACTAGGCCTCACTTTCAAACGTCTACTGAAAGACTTCCTACGTCTACATCCACTGTACATGCAGGCTGGGCTGTATTTACCATTAGGCAAACCTAGGCCCGTGCCTAGGGTGGCCACCTGCAAAGGGGCTGGGGGGGGCTGACATTACTGATATAGTAAAAAAAAAAAGCACGTTAATGCTCTCTTCCCTGGGCAGCCCCTATGCAGGGCCGTGCAGTAACCATGACTAAGGACTGTCAGCCAGATGCAAATTGGCCATTGGGAGAGACTCTTTCTTTGTCAGTTCTTTTATTCTTTGTTTCTTTTGTTCTATTCTGTTCCTTCCTTCTAGTCTTTTTCTTTCTTTCTTTCTAACAATACTTTGTTTCTTTCTTTCATCTGTAATGCATTTCTTTTCTTCTTTTCTTCTTTTCTGCCAGTCCTTCTATTCTTTCTTTCCTGTTAGCTCTTTTTTTTCTCCCATTTTCTCTCTCTGGTTTACCTGCTTTTTTCCCGTCTTTACGTTTATTCTTTCTTTGTTTCTGTCATTCATTTTGTGCTGTCGTTCTTTGTTTCTTTGCATGTATTTTTTATTTCGTTCCATCTATTTTTATTTCTTTTTTTGTGATTCCTTCTTTCTTTTCTTTTTTGCTTACATTTTTTCTGTCATTCCTTTTATTCTTATGTTCCTTATTTCTCTTTCTGTCTGTCATTCCTTCTATTATTTTTTCTTCTTATTCTTTAGCAATATTCATCATACAAGCAACTTTATCGCCATGTGTGGAGTGTTATACCACACCGCAATGGGCCCGCTGGAGCTGGCCCTGCTCAACGTTATTCAACAAAAGGGGTCGCCAGCTCTTGAGGTGCCTAGGGCGGCATGAACACCAAATATGGCCCTGCATGCAGGTTGGTTGGTTTAGGCGTGCAATGCTCAGACAGTCTCATATTCCCAACAGCATCGTCATGCCAATTAGAACTTAGAACTTGACAGTCGTACTTTACATTTCCATCAACGGAAATCAATCTTAGAGCCCAGCAGAGGAACTCAACAGTGAAAACACCTTCTAGGCCTCACTTTCAAACATCTACTGAAAGACTTCATACGTCTACTTCCATTGTATATGCAGGTTTGTTGGTTTAGGTGTGAAATGATTAGTCAGTTTCATATTCCCACCAGCATCTTGATGACATCTAGAACTTAACAGTCATTCGTCACATCAAAATAAATTAATCTTATAGCCCAGCAGAGGAACCCAACAGTGAAGCCACCATCTAGCCTCACTTTCTAACATCTACTGAAAGACTTCCTACATCTATTCATTCTTGGGGCCACCAGAACAAATCAATTTTGGAGCCACCAGAGGAAATCATTCTTGGAGCCACCAGAGGAAATCATTTTTGGAGCCACCAGAGAAATCCATTCCTGGGGCCCACCAGAGGAAATCATTCTTGGGGTCACCAGAGGAAATTATTCTTGGGGCCCCACCAGAGGAAATCATTCTTGGGGCCACCAGAGGAAATCATTCTTGGGGTCACCAGAGGGAATCATTCTTGGAGCCACCAGAGGAAATCATTCTTGGGGTCACCAGAGGAAATCATTCTTGCGGGCTACCAGAGGAAATCATTCTTGGAGCCACTAGAGGAAATCATTCTTGGGGCCACCAGAGGATATCATTCTTGGGGTCACCAGAGGAAATCATTCTTAGGGCCACCAGAGGAAATCATTCTTGGGGTCACCAGAGGAAATCATTCTTGGGGCAGCAAGAGGAAATCATTCTTGGGGCCACCAGAGGAAATCATTCTTGGGGCAGCAAGAGGAAATCATTCTTGGGGCCACCAGAGGAAATCATTCTTGGGGCCACCAGAGGAAATCATTCTTGGGGTCACCAGAGGAAATCATTCTTAGGGCCACCAGAGGAAATCATTCTTGGGGTCACCAGAGGAAATCATTCTTGGGGCAGCAAGAGGAAATCATTCTTGGGGCCACCAGAGGAAATCATTCTTGGGGCAGCAAGAGGAAATCATGCTTGGGGCCACCAGAGGAAATCATTCTTGGGGCCACCAGAGGAAATCATTCTTGGGGTCACCAGAGGAAATCATTCTTGGGGCAGCAAGAGGAAATCATTCTTGGGGTCACCAGAGGAAATCTTTCCTGGGGCCACCAGAGGAAATCATTCTTGGGGTTACCAGAGGAAATCATTCTTGGGGCAGCAAGAGGAAACCATTCTTGGGGTCACCAGAGGAAATCTTTCCTGGGGCCACCAGAGGAAATCATTCTTGGGGTCACCAGAGGAAATCATTCTTGGGGCCACCAGAGGAAATCATTCTTGGGGCCACCAGAGGAAATCATTCTTGGAGCCACTAGAGGAAATCATTCTTGGGGCCACCAGAGGATATCATTCTTGGGGCCACCAGAGGATATCATTCTTGGGGACACCAGAGGAAATCATTCTTGGGGACACCAGAGGAAATCATTCTTGGGGTCACCAGAGGAAATCATTCTTAGGGCCACCAGAGGAAATCATTCTTGGGGTCACCAGAGGAAATCATTCTTGGGGCAGCAAGAGGAAATCATTCTTGGGGTCACCAGAGGAAATCATTCTTGGGGCAGCAAGAGGAAATCATTCTTGGGGTCACCAGAGGAAATCATTCTTGGGGTCACCAGAGGAAATCATTCTTGGGGCAGCAAGAGGAAACCATTCTTGGGGTCACCAGAGGAAATCATTCTTGGGGTCACCAGAGGAAATCATTCTTGGGGCCACCAGAGGAAATCATTCTTGGTGCCACTAGAGGAAATCATTCTTGGGGCCACCAGAGGATATCATTCTTGGGGCCACCAGAGGAAATCATTCTTGGGGCCACCAGAGGATATCATTCTTGGGGCCACCAGAGGAAATCATTCTTGGAGCCACTAGAGGAAATCATTCTTGGGGCCACCAGAGGATATCATTCTTGGGGCCACCAGAGGATATCATTCTTGGGGCAGCAAGAGGAAATCATTCTTGGGGTCACCAGAGGAAATCATTCTTGGGGCAGCAAGAGGAAATCATTCTTGGGGTCACCAGAGGAAATCATTCTTGGGGCAGCAAGAGGAAATCATTCTTGGGGTCACCAGAGGAAATCATTCTTGGGGTCACCAGAGGAAATCATTCTTGGGGCAGCAAGAGGAAACCATTCTTGGGGTCACCAGAGGAAATCATTCTTGGGGTCACCAGAGGAAATCATTCTTGGGGCCACCAGAGGAAATCATTCTTGGTGCCACTAGAGGAAATCATTCTTGGGGCCACCAGAGGATATCATTCTTGGGGCCACCAGAGGAAATCATTCTTGGGGCCACCAGAGGATATCATTCTTGGGGCCACCAGAGGAAATCATTCTTGGAGCCACTAGAGGAAATAATTCTTGGGGCCACCAGAGGATATCATTCTTGGGGCCACCAGAGGATATCATTCTTGGGGCAGCAAGAGGAAATCATTCTTGGGGTCACCAGAGGAAATCATTCTTGGGGCAGCAAGAGGAAATCATTCTTGGGGTCACCAGAGGAAATCATTCTTGGGGCAGCAAGAGGAAATCATTCTTGGGGTCACCAGAGGAAATCATTCTTGGGGTCACCAGAGGAAATCATTCTTGGGGCAGCAAGAGGAAATCATTCTTGGGGTCACCAGAGGAAATCATTCTTGGGGCAGCAAGAGGAAATCATTCTTGGGGCCACCAGAGGAAATCAATCTTGGGGTCACCAGAGGAAATCATTCTTGGGGCAGCAAGAGGAAATCATTCTTGGGGTCACTAGAGGAAATCATTCTTGGGGCCACCAGAGGAAATCATTCTTGGGGTCACCAGAGGAAATCATTCTTGGGGTCACCAGAGGAAATCATTCTTGGGGCCACAAGAGGAAATCATTCTTGGGGCCACCAGAGGAAATCATTCTTGGGGCCACCAGAGGAAATCATTCTTGGAGCCACTAGAGGAAATCATTCTTGGGGCCACCAGAGGAAATTATTCTTGGAGCCATTAGAGGAAATCATTCTTGGGGCCACCAGAGGAAATCATTCTTGGGGTCACCAGAGGAAATCATTCTTGGGGTCACCAGAGGAAATCATTCTTGGGGCCACCAGAGGAAATCATTCTTGGGGTCACCAGAGGAAATCATTCTTGGAGCCACTAGAGGAAATCATTCTTGGAGCCACTAGAGGAAATCATTCTTGCGTCCACCGGAGGAAATCATTCTTGGGGGTCACCAAAGGAAATCATTATTGGGGTCACCAGAGGAAATCATTCTTGGGGCCACCAGAGGATATTATTCTTGGGGCCACCAGAGGAAATCATTCTTGGGGTCACCAGAGGAAATCATTCTTGGGGCCACCAGAGGATATCATTCTTGGAGCCACCAGAGGAAATCATTCTTGGGTCACCAGAGGAAATCATTCTTGGGGCCACCAGAGGATATCATTCTTGGGGCCACCAGAGGAAATCATTCTTGGGTCACCAGAGGAAATCATTCTTGGGGCCACCAGAGGATATCATTCTTGGGACCACCAGAGGAAATCATTCTTGGAGCCACTAGAGGAAATCATTCTTGGGGCCACCAGAGGAAATCATTCTTGGAGCCACTAGAGGAAATCATTCTTGGGGCCACCAGAGGATATCATTCTTGGGGTCACCAGAGGGAATCATTCTTGGAGCCACTAGAGGAAATCATTCTTGGGGCCACCAGAGGAAATCATTCTTGGAGCCACCAGAGGAAATCATTCTTGGAGCCACTAGAGGAAATCATTCTTGGGGCCACCAGAGGATATCATTCTTGTGGCCACCAGAGGAAATCATTCTTGGGGTCACCAGAGGAAATCATTCTTAGGGCCACAAGAGGAAATCATTCTTGGGGCCAGCAGAGGAAATCATTCTTGGAGCCCAGCAGAGCATTGCACAGCAGAAGGAAGAGATAGTGCAGTGTGAGGTATAAACCTCTCAAGCCTGATCTTCAGTGCAAGTTGGAATGCTGCCTCTGTATTCTTGACCCGAACCACAACATTTGGATCGTACCAAACTTTTGCAAGTTTGGGTTCCCAAACCAGAACATGGACTTCAGCCAGAAGTCCGCTCTTGAGTTTGGCAGCAGGCCCGAACACAGAGAAGCTGGTTGTTGGGCCATAAACCAGCTTCACCTAAGGTTGCAGCAGCAGAAGTGCTGCCGTAACTTACCTGATTCCCAATCCTCTTCCTCCAGTGGCGGCCGAGCAGCAGCCATGGCGGCATCAGTGTTCCAAACTGGGCCCCGGTCAGGGCTTCAAAAAGATGGCAGACGGCTCTCATGAGTGAGGACACTCCTAGAAGTGTCCTCAATTATTGGAGCTGGCAGCCATCTTTTTGTAGCCCCAGCTGGGGCCAGTTTAGAACACCTCTCCGCCACCGCTGACAGAAGAGGAATGGAGCTCAGGTAAGTTACAGCAGTGCTTCTGCTGCACAACTCCCCCCCCCCCCCCCCCCCGCCACAGCCACTGCCCAAAGTTCTAGTTCCCAGTGATTTAAATAGGGACTGGATTCGGGTCCCCAAAACTGAACATTTATTAACAGTTCGGCCAAACTTGCCGAAACCGAACACAGGGGAGTTCGCCCATCTCTAGTGGTGACATAACTGATATTATAAGCGATCCAATATATAATGTATGCTTATACATATTGCCACACCACAACTTTGTTGCCCTACACTTTGTATCATCTTGTATTGATGGGGTTTTTCGATGATATATACTGTGACGGACAGTGTGTTTAAAGTGGTGGGTGGAGCCTATGTCTACATCTCTATAGGGCAATCGGGAAGGGGGTGGTAATGGCAGACAATGGCTGTGATGCTATAAAACAAAGTGTTTATGTTTAATGTTTAAAAAAGCGTGGCCCCTGAGCCAACCAGCTAGGTACACGAGGCTCAGGGGCTGGCAACATGGCAGAGGTGCAATGGCTGGTCCCTGACCCTGCCAGCTTTCCAGCCCCTATGCTTTTCAGCACAGGTCCAATGAAGTTTCACAGGGATGGCACAGGACATGCCAAGGGGCAGCAGTCTCTTTCGCACCCCGGTTGTTCAGGTGGGCTGGTATATGGACAGGGGGTATTGGCATGTTAGCCCTCTTTATTCTCAACCGGTATAGCGAGTCCTTGGACTTTAGAAAGGGCTTCTAAAAAAGCCTGCCAGCTCCCTGGTGAGAGTTACATTGTTACAGGTAGGCTGTAGCTGATGTTTCATAATTGTTTCAATTGAATCAATGGAAATAGCTCACAGCTAACTTGCAGCTTGTCAGGCTCTGCTCCATTTGCGCGTCTTCCATTGATCTCTGCATGCAGCCACAGAAGTGCTTTGGGTGTTTGTTCTAGACCTGGCTATTCATCCATTGCACTGCTCAACAGCTCCACCTGGTGCCCGGATCACTGCAACTGCATGAAGCCTAGAGCGTAAGCCTGTACAGGAAGTGACTTCACTCTTGCCCTGAAACTTCCCACCCAGCTTTATTGACAACACTATTTAAATGGACAGCTGGCCTGTATTCATTGCTGTGTTATCAGCTCAGTTCCTGGAAACTGTGATTCCTGTTACCTGCAAACCCTGACTGTTATACTGGATTGACCTGGACTGCTTCCCGATCAGCTTATGGATTAACCCTCGCACGGATTACACGGTTAGAATTTCGGATTGTTTATTGGACTTTGCTTGTTCGCTGCCAGCCCATGACCTCGGATTGTTTAATGGACTTTGCCTGTCTGCCGCCAACCCTGGAATTTGTATGTGATTTGTCGCCAGCCTCTGAACACAGATTGTTTAATGGACTTTGCCTATCTGTCGCCAGCCCTGGAATTCGTATTTGGTTTGTCACCAGCCTCTGAACACGGTTTGTTTATAGACTTTGCCTATCTGCTGCCAGCCCTGGAATTTGTATCTGTTATCAGTCTTTATTAAACCCCTGAACTCTGTTCTGTCTTATTGAACTTTATTTCCATGCTTTGCCCCACATCTGGAGCTCTGCCCAGCCCTCACTTCTTGCCAGAAGTCTACCTTTACCTTGGTTGTAGTCGGGAAGTCTGACACAGCTTTCTGTGATGTGTGCATTGTGCTGCTGTGATGAAGATTGTCTCCTCTGTACCAGAGCCATCATTCCTAGTGCTATTGTAATGAGAAGTACAAAGGCCATCAGTACTGCCAGTATTATAATGGCCAGTATAAGGATGATCTCTGCTATCACTAGAAAGACTATTACTGTGAATATGACTCTGTTATCACTAGGACTATAACTATGGCCACAGTACAATTTTGATCACTAATACTATGGTTATATCTGCTAGCCCTTGGCAATGCTACTGGGCATAGATGGGCAAGTTTCAGGGCCCTGGTGCCTACTCAGGCTGGTTTCCAATGTCTTGTGTGCAGACCTGCTTTTGGCTGGCCTCATGAGCAGAGGACAAACAGCTACAATAAAGTAGGTGTGAGAAATGGAGGGCAACTATCGGTGGCTTAGAAAGCACCAAGGACCAGAAGATACGTCAGGGCCAGAAATATTTGGACAGTGACACAAGTTTTGTTATTTTAGCTGTTTACAAAAACATGTTCAGAAATACAATTATATATATAATATGGGCTGAAAGTGCACACTCCCAGCTGCAATATGAGAGTTTCCACATCCAAATCGGAGAAAGGGTTTAGGAATCATAGCTCTGTAATGCATAGCCTCCTCTTTTTCAAGGGACCAAAAGTAATTGGACAATGGACTCTAAGGGCTGCAATTAAATCTGAAGGCGTCTCCCTCGTTAACCTGTAATCAATGAAGTAGTTAAAAGGTCTGGGGTTGATTCCAGGTGTGTGGTTTTGCATTTGGAAGCTGTTGCTGTGACCAGACAACATGCGGTCAAAGGAACTCTCAATTGAGGTGAAGCAGAACATCCTGAGGCTGAAAAAAAAGAAAAAATCCATCAGAGAGATAGCAGACATGCTTGGATTAGCAAAATCAACAGTCGGGTACATTCTGAGAAAAAAGGAATTGACTGGTGAGCTTGGGAACTCAAAAAGGGCTGGGCGTCCACGGAAGACAACAGTGGTGGATGATCGCCGCATACTTTCTTTGGTGAAGAAGAACCCGTTCACAACATTAACTGAAGTCCAGAACACTCTCAGGGAAGTAGGTGTATCTGTCTCTAAGTCAACAGTAAAGAGAAGACTCCATGAAAGTAAATACAAAGGGTTCACATCTAGATGCAAACCATTCATCAATTCCAAAAATAGACAGGCCAGAGTTAAATTTGCCCAAAAACACCTCAACAAGCCAGCTCAGTTCTGGAAAAGTATTCTATGGACAGATGAGACAAAGATCAACCTGTACCAGAATGATGGGAAGAAAAAAGTTTGGAGAAGAAAGGGAACGGCACATGATCCAAGGCACACCACATCCTCTGTAAAACACGGTGGAGGCAACGTGATGGCATGGGCATGCATGGCTTTCAATGGCACTGGGTCACTTGTGTTTATTGATGACATAACAGCAGACAAGAGTAGCCGGATGAATTCTGAAGTGTACCGGGATATACTTTCAGCCCAGATTCAGCCAAATGCTGCAAAGTTGATCGGACAGCGCTTCATAGTACAGATGGACAATGACCCCAAGCATACAGCCAAAGCCACCCAGGAGTTCATGAGTGCAAAAAAGTGGAACATTCTGCAATGGCCAAGTCAATCACCAGATCTTAACCCAATTGAGCATGCATTTCACTTGCTCAAATCCAGACTTAAGACGGAAAGACCCACAAACAAGCAAGACCTGAAGGCTGCGGCTGGAAAGGCCTGGCAAAGCATTAAGAAGGAGGAAACCCAGCGTTTGGTGATGTCCATGGGTTCCAGACTTAAGGCAGTGATTGCCTCCAAAGGATTTGCAACAAAATATTGAGAAAATAAATATTTTGTTTGGGTTATGTTTATTTGTCCAATTACTTTTGAGCTCCTAAAATGTGGAGTGTTTGTAAAGAAATGTGTACTATTCCTACATTTTCTATCAGGTATTTTTGTTCAACCCTTCAAATTAAACGTTACAATCTGCACTTGAATTCTGTTGTAGAGGTTTCATTTCAAATCCAATGCGGTGGCATGCAGAGCCCAACTTGCGAAAATTGTGTCACTGTCCAAATATTTCTGGCCCTGACTGTAATTGGCAGCAGTTGTGGACTCCTAAGTAGTGATGGGCTCTGGGTCTGGGCCGAGGCTAAACTGGACCCAAATGTTACTGATTTAGTCCCGATTGCCCCGGATTGGCAGGATCCAGGTTGAATCATCCAGCCCGCCACCCAATGGTTCTGGGAGGTGGCATGCCAGCCACCACTACATGTAAACTGTAATAGGGGTCATTTGAACCCCAGTTCACAAACTATTAATAATTAAGAACTTTCGGCCTCTCCCTCCTCCTGCCTCCTCCCGGGCGTCCCTACTTCAGGTCATCCGGGTCGGGGGCTTCCTCCTGGTTCGGTGGTCACTGGTCTTCTGCTGCCTGGGAATGGATGTTGAAGCCACTCCATAAGTATTTGTGGTGTGGGGGAACACAGGCCTCTCTCCTTCCTTCTTGATGGCCCACCCTGCTAATTCCGGACTGCCTGGTAAGAAGCCTTTTATTCTGGAATCCCCCCATGTGACTAATTACATCAACGGATCGGAGGGGAGAAACATGGAGGGAGATTCCCCGGTAAAAAAAAACTCAATGTCCCTCCTCTCCAGTGACATCATTAGTCACATGGGGCTCTTCCTCATGCCCCTGGCCATTGGGAGTGCGAGTGATAGGATGACGCTGTCATGTTGTGCAGGTGGCTTGCAGCTCCCCTACCCTGTGAACTAATATAGGGGTCCATTGGATAAATAGATAAAGTAATAAATAACAGACCCCACTAAAAAAAACTTTATTAATATTAATTTAACTTATACTTACCCGTACCTCCAGTGGCGGGGTCCCTCAGGAGTGGCCATTCCGACCACTTATGCAACAGCCAGTCCTGGAGTTTATGATCTAATGCGGGGCCTATGGGTATTTGTGCCACTGGAGGGCAGGTTATGGAGGGGATTCCTTGGGAAACACCTCCATGTCCTGCTCTCCACTGATGCACATACTGAGGCCCCGCCTCTAAGCATATAGGAGCTGTCACTGGAGGAAACTCCGGTATCGTTGGGGAATGCTGACAGTGCGGCCGGCTTCCCCCACTTACTTGTGCTCTTCTGGCTGTCAGAATATGCAACTGACAGCTTGGGGAGCAGTGGGGGGGGGGACCCACTGCTCTCAGCAGAACTCCATGAAGTGGGAGAAGTCGTTAAGACATCCAAAATCCGATCATGAGCACAAACCTCCAGGAGAAGTTTGCGTTTGGGGACCTGGGCATCCCGCTTACTGTATGAACTTTGCTATTCAGGTTCCCTTATCTCTAACCACAACCATTCCTAGCAATTCCAATCCACCCAAATGTTAAACCTTTGAAATGCAGAATGAAGCCAGATGAATAGTGCACGTTCTTAGAACATCTAGGAAAGCTCTCCTGAAGTCCTGGTTCCTCAGACTGTAAATCAGGGGATTGAGGAGAGGGCTGATGGCAGTATAAAAGACCGACACCAATTTGTTTCCAGAAGAAAGATTGCTGGAACCTGGGTGAAAGTAATTAATCATGAAGGTTCCGTAATATATAAAGACCACTGTCAGGTGGGAGGAGCATGTAGAGAAGACTTTACTCCTGTTGCCCGGGATTTGCATCTTCAGGACTACTTGGAAGATGTAAACATAGGACAGCAGGATTATTATCAGAGAGCCGATGCTGATTAGGCCTCCCAAGAGAAAGATAAGCAGGATGTTGATGAAGACATCACTGCAGGAGATTTGGAACAACTGGGGCAGGTCACAGAAGAAGCTCTCTATGGTTTGTGATCCACAGAATGTTAACTTCGAGGCATAAAACGTTTGTATAAAGGAATAGGTGAAACCGAGAAACCAGGAAGAGGATGCCAACTGGAGGCAGAGTTTCCAATGCATGAGCTGCAGGTAATGTAACGGGCTGCAGATTGCGACATATCGGTCATAGGACATGATGGCCAACAGGAAAGCCTCGGAGACAGCGAAGAAGAGGAAAAAGAAGACTTGGGTGATGCAAGACAACGTGGTGATGGCTCGTTTCTGTGTGTTAAGGTCAAACAACATCCGTGGAACAGTGACAGAGGAATGGCAGAGGTCCAAACTGGCCAGGTTCCCCAGGAAGAAATACATGGGAGTGTGGAGGTGAGAGGCGGTGAATATGAGGGAGACAATCAGTAAATTCCAGGTGAGAGTCAGAAGGTAGATGAGAAGAAAGAAGAGGAAGAGAGGCAGCTGCAGACTAGGGAGGTCAGACAGGCCTGAGAGGAGTAACACACGTAAGCTCGTCTGATTTACCATCTAGATGTTTCTTTATTTCAAATGCAATGTTCAGCCAAACATAGATGGCACTGCTAGGCCTAGATAACTGGATTTCTGTAGATATCTGCTCACAGAAGATGACCAACCAAATATAGATGGCACTGCTAGGCCTAGCGAGCTGGATTCCTGTAGATATCTCCTCACAGAAGATGTCCAACCAAACATAGATGGCACTGCTAGGCCTAGAGAACTGGATTCCTATAGATATCTCCTCACAGAAGATGACCAACCAAACATAGATGGCACTGCTAGACCTAGAGAACTGGATTCCTGTAGATATCTCCTCACAGAAAATGCCCATCAGCAACGGTTCTAAAGAGAGAAAAGTTGTTCACCGTCATATTCAATTGTAGAATGAATACATCAGAAGCGGCACTGGTAGCCGTGTGTGCAGGTGTTCCCTGCTGGTCTCTCCCCCTCTGTACTGAACAGATTGTGCTGTTGTTGATTCTTATGTATTGGATCACGTGTGTATAAGGTTCACTCATTTCTTTGTTAGCACTAGTCACTTTAGTGTATTATATTGCCCCCTCTTCACAGTATGTGTTAAAATCATTGTCCCTCTCCTTAGCATGATAGGTACTATAGAATATCATTAAACATTTTTTATTTTTTGCGTCGGCACAAAAATATTAGGGCCCTATTATTAATCTTTTGGGGGGCCTTCCGTTCAACTAATATACTTATTATATTGATTATGGATTCAGATTTGTATATTGCATTTATAAGGGGAAGGCCCAGCTGTTTTTAATCTGTGTCGTGTTTAGTGGTTTTGTGTATGTCTTGGTGTTATCTATTGGAATAAACATTTAGATTTATTTTGACATTGTTGTTGCACTCCTTGTGTGAGGCAGGTGTGGCAATTGGTCCACACCCCCTTCTTTTGTTCATGCATTTGGATTTATAAGTGAGCGCACCAGACTTCTAAGGTAGTGCATCGCACTTTTGTAAGGATATTCATTTGTAGACATTTCCTTTCACTAATTATGGTTTCATATCTTTGTATAGAATTCTTCGAAACTTATCTAAGGTCCCGCTGACTTTTTATTTTTTGATGTGCTTAATATTATTTTTTCAATAATTATTATTATTATTATTATTATTATTATTCTAAATTAGGGATGAGCGAATCGATCCGGACGAACCCGGATTCGATCCGAATTTCAGGAAAAATTCGATTCGGATCGAATCCGAATTTCCCCGCGATTCGATCACTCGAAGTTTTCCTTTAACATCCATTCATTTACATTTACAGGCATTCTAAGATGGCGGACGGGACATGTCTGGACATGTATCCCGCGCCAGTGCAAGCTGGGGCAGTCACATGCAGCCTATCAGCAGCCAGCAAGCCCGGTGACGTCACACAGCGGTATTTAACGGCGGCCATCTTGCTTTTCCTCATTTCTCTATTGCATTCGTGACAGACAGAACGCTGTGTAGCTGAGGCAGTTAGACAGGCAGGGACAGACAGGGACAGGCTGGAGACAGGCAGGAGACAGGCAGGAGACAGACAGGAGACAGACAGAAAGCCAGGGAAAGGTAGGAAAAACGGAGGCTGTCACAAGGAGATTTTTTTTTTTTCATCCAGCCTGAGTGTTACTAGCTGGCTGACAGGCTTTGTTAGCGTTTTCAGGCTGCTTATAGTAACTAACTGTGCATATATACTGAACTGATCTTAAGTCTGCTGTGAGGCATCCCATTCTGTGACTAAAGCAGCCTCTGTTTAAGACCATATAAGCATTTGCTCTTATCATATTTGAAATTAGGCCTGATAAAGACACTTTTGCTGGGCAAAGCACTACTGGACCCTGCCAGGTGCACTCCTATTTGGGGCATCCCATTCTGTGACTACAGCAGCCTCTGTTTAAGACCATATAAGCATTTGCTCTTATCATATTTGAAATTAGCCTGATAAAGACACTTTTGCTGGGCAAAGCACTACTGGACCCTGCCAGGTCCATTCCTGCCCAGGGCATCCCATTCTGTGACTAAAGCAGCCTCTGTTTAAGACCATATAAGCATTTGCTCTTATATTTGAAATTAGGCCTGATAAAGACACTTTTGCTGGGCAAAGCACTACTGGACCCTGCCAGGTCCATTCCTGCCCAGGGCATCCCATTCTGTGACTAAAGCAGCCTCTGTTTAAGACCATATAAGCATTTGCTCTTATATTTGAAATTAGCCTGATAAAGACACTTTTGCTGGGCAAAGCACTACTGGACCCTGCCAGGTCCATTCCTGCCCAGGGCTTCCCATTCTGTGACTAAAGCAGCCTCTGTTTAAAACCATATAAGCATTTGCTCTTATCATATTTGAAATTAGCCTGATAAAGACACTTTTGCTGGGCAAAGCACTACTGGACCCTGCCAGGTCCATTCCTGCCCAGGGCATCCCATTCTGTGACTAAAGCAGCCTCTGTTTAAGACCATATAAGCATTTGCTCTTATCATATTTGAAATTAGCCTGATAAAGACACTTTTGCTGGGCAAAGCACTACTGGACCCTGCCAGGTCCATTCCTGCCCAGGGCATCCCATTCTGTGACTAAAGCAGCCTCTGTTTAAGACCATATAAGCATTTGCTCTTATATTTGAAATTAGGCCTGATAAAGACACTTTTGCTGGGCAAAGCACTACTGGACCCTGCCAGGTCCATTCCTGCCCAGGGCATCCCATTCTGTGACTAAAGCAGCCTCTGTTTAAGACCATGTAAGCATTTGCTCTTATATTTGAAATTAGCCTGATAAAGACACTTTTGCTGGGCAAAGCACTACTGGACCCTGCCAGGTCCATTCCTGCCCAGGGCATCCCATTCTGTGACTAAAGCAGCCTCTGTTTAAGACCATATAAGCATTTGCTCTTATATTTGAAATTAGGCCTGATAAAGACACTTTTGCTGGGCAAAGCACTACTGGACCCTGCCAGGTCCATTCCTGCCCAGGGCATCCCATTCTGTGACTAAAGCAGCCTCTGTTTAAGACCATATAAGCATTTGCTCTTATATTTGAAATTAGCCTGATAAAGACACTTTTGCTGGGCAAAGCACTACTGGACCCTGCCAGGTCCATTCCTGCCCAGGGCATCCCATTCTGTGACTAAAGCAGCCTCTGTTTAAGACCATATAAGCATTTGCTCTTATCATATTTGAAATTAGCCTGATAAAGACACTTTTGCTGGGCAAAGCACTACTGGACCCTGCCAGGTCCATTCCTGCCCAGGGCATCCCATTCTGTGACTACAGCAGCCTCTGTTTAAGACCATATAAGCATTTGCTCTTATATTTGAAATTAGCCTGATAAAGACACTTTTGCTGGGCAAAGCACTACTGGACCCTGCCAGGTCCATTCCTGCCCAGGGCATCCCATTCTGTGACTAAAGCAGCCTCTGTTTAAGACCATATAAGCATTTGCTCTTATATTTGAAATTAGGCCTGATAAAGACACTTTTGCTGGGCAAAGCACTACTGGACCCTGCCAGGTCCATTCCTGCCCAGGGCATCCCATTCTGTGACTACAGCAGCCTCTGTTTAAGACCATATAAGCATTTGCTCTTATCATATTTGAAATTAGCCTGATAAAGACACTTTTGGTGGGCATAGCACTACTTGTCCCTGCCAGGTGTACTTACTGCTAATTTTTAGGGCATCCCATTCTGTGACTACACCAGCCTCTATTTAAGAACCTAACCATTTGCACCTATTCTAATTGAAATTAGGCATGATAAAGACACTTTTGATGTGCATAGTCTTACTGCTGCCTGCCAGGTGCTCTCTGGTTTTTGGGGCATCCCATTCTGTAACATACCATTAGCCTCTGCATTTACTGTAAGCTGCACATTTATTTAAAGAAATTTGGCCTGTATGAGCCTGCTAACACACTGCTGCTGTGTGCATATATACTGATCTCAAGTCTGCTTGGGGCATCCCATTCTGTAACATACCATTAGCCTCTGCATTAACTGTAAGCTGCACAGTTATTTAAAGAAATTTGGCCTGTATGAGCCTGCTAACACACTGCTGCTGTGTGCATATATACTGATCTCAAGTCTGCTTGGGGCATCCCATTCTGTAACATACCATTAGCCTCTGCATTAACTGTAAGCTGCACAGTTATTTAAAGAAATTTGGCCTGTATGAGCCTGCTAACACACTGCTGCTGTGTGCATATATACTGATCTCAAGTCAGCTTTGGGGCATCCCATTCTGTAACATACCATTAGCCTCTGCATTTACTGTAAGCTGCACATTTATTTAAAGAAATTTGGCCTGTATGAGCCTGCTAACACACTGCTGCTGTGTGCATATATATTGATCTCAAGTCTGCTTGGGGCATCCCATTCTGTAACATAACATAACCTACCTACCATACTAAGCAGCTCTCTTATTTAAACTAAGCAGGCCTCTTGGAGGCTGAGTGTCCACTTTTGGGTGTGCATTTATATTCGGTTTCATATACAGTGGGGTATCCCAATTTGTAAGATAACCTACCCCAACTATGTAAACTAAATAGGCCTGTTGCAGCCTGAGTTTCTCTGCTTGCGTATGGCCTGCATTACAATCTGTCTCTTTCAATGACACTGCTGCCTGGGGTATCCCAATTTGTAAGATAACCTACCCCAACCATGTAAACTAAAGGTTACGTCCTTCCAGAAGGAAAACTTATGCCGAACACTATTTTTGTTAGGGGCATTGACCTTTGGATTGATCGGCATGAAATTAATTTTTTTTTTTCAAAGTATGGCGCTGTGAAGAAGGTCAAAATGATGTCTCATACTTGGATTATTGTTACTTTTTGTTCAGCTTGAAATATAACAGGCCACACGGGCATCCCAAGGCACATGCTATTTTAAACCTATCTGTTATACAACATAAGCGTTGATCAGGCTACTTCAGTTTGCACTTGTTTTTGACTGATTTTAATAAACCAGGCCGCAGGGCACCCCAAAGCTGCACCTTGCACCCTATCTGGTATACAACATAAGTAGGGATGAGCGAATCGATCCGGACGAACCCGGATTCGATCCGAATTTCAGGAAAAATTCGATTCGGATCGAATCCGAATTTCCCCGCGATTCGATCACTCGAAGTTTTCCTTTAACATCCATTCATTTACATTACAGGCATTCTAAGATGGCGGGCGGGACATGTCTGGACATGTATCCCGCGCCAGTGCAAGCTGGGGCAGTCACATGCAGCCTATCAGCAGCCAGCAAGCCCGGTGACGTCACACAGCGGTATTTAACGGCGGCCATCTTGCTTTTCCTCATTTCTCTATTGCATTCGTGACAGACAGACAGAACGCTGTGTAGCTGAGGCAGTTAGACAGGCTGGAGACAGGCTGGAGACAGGGACAGACAGGGACAGACAGGGACAGGCTGGAGACAGGCAGGAGACAGGCAGGAGACAGACAGGAGACAGACAGAAAGCCAGGGAAAGGTAGGAAAAACGGAGCTGGCTGACAGGGAGATTTTTTTTTTTTCATCCAGCCTTTGTTAGCGTTTTCAGGCTGCTTATAGTAACTAACTGTGCATATATACTGAACTGATCTTAAGTCTGCTGTGAGGCATCCCATTCTGTGACTAAAGCAGCCTCTGTTTAAGACCATATAAGCATTTGCTCTAATCATATTTGAAATTAGGCCTGATAAAGACACTTTTGCTGGCCAAAGCACTACTGTACCCTGGCAGCTCGATTCCTGCCCGGGGCATCCCATTCTGTGACTAAAGCAGCCTCTGTTTAAGACCATATAAGCATTTGCTCTAATCATATTTGAAATTAGGCCTGATAAAGACACTTTTGCTGGCCAAAGCACTACTGTACCCTGGCAGCTCGATTCCTGCCCGGGGCATCCCATTCTGTGACTAAAGCAGCCTCTGTTTAAGACCATATAAGCATTTGCTCTAATCATATTTGAAATTAGGCCTGATAAAGACACTTTTGCTGGCCAAAGCACTACTGTACCCTGGCAGCTCGATTCCTGCCCGGGGCATCCCATTCTGTGACTAAAGCAGCCTCTGTTTAAGACCATATAAGCATTTGCTCTAATCATATTTGAAATTAGGCCTGATAAAGACACTTTTGCTGGCCAAAGCACTACTGTACCCTGGCAGCTCGATTCCTGCCCGGGGCATCCCATTCTGTGACTAAAGCAGCCTCTGTTTAAGACCATATAAGCATTTGCTCTAATCATATTTGAAATTAGGCCTGATAAAGACACTTTTGCTGGCCAAAGCACTACTGTACCCTGGCAGCTCGATTCCTGCCCGGGGCATCCCATTCTGTGACTAAAGCAGCCTCTGTTTAAGACCATATAAGCATTTGCTCTAATCATATTTGAAATTAGGCCTGATAAAGACACTTTTGCTGGCCAAAGCACTACTGTACCCTGGCAGCTCGATTCCTGCCCGGGGCATCCCATTCTGTGACTAAAGCAGCCTCTGTTTAAGACCATATAAGCATTTGCTCTAATCATATTTGAAATTAGGCCTGATAAAGACACTTTTGCTGGCCAAAGCACTACTGTACCCTGGCAGCTCGATTCCTGCCCGGGGCATCCCATTCTGTGACTAAAGCAGCCTCTGTTTAAGACCATATAAGCATTTGCTCTAATCATATTTGAAATTAGGCCTGATAAAGACACTTTTGCTGGCCAAAGCACTACTGTACCCTGGCAGCTCGATTCCTGCCCGGGGCATCCCATTCTGTGACTAAAGCAGCCTCTGTTTAAGACCATATAAGCATTTGCTCTAATCATATTTGAAATTAGGCCTGATAAAGACACTTTTGCTGGCCAAAGCACTACTGTACCCTGGCAGCTCGATTCCTGCCCGGGGCATCCCATTCTGTGACTAAAGCAGCCTCTGTTTAAGACCATATAAGCATTTGCTCTAATCATATTTGAAATTAGGCCTGATAAAGACACTTTTGCTGGCCAAAGCACTACTGTACCCTGGCAGCTCGATTCCTGCCCGGGGCATCCCATTCTGTGACTAAAGCAGCCTCTGTTTAAGACCATATAAGCATTTGCTCTAATCATATTTGAAATTAGGCCTGATAAAGACACTTTTGCTGGCCAAAGCACTACTGTACCCTGGCAGCTCGATTCCTGCCCGGGGCATCCCATTCTGTGACTAAAGCAGCCTCTGTTTAAGACCATATAAGCATTTGCTCTAATCATATTTGAAATTAGGCCTGATAAAGACACTTTTGCTGGCCAAAGCACTACTGTACCCTGGCAGCTCGATTCCTGCCCGGGGCATCCCATTCTGTGACTAAAGCAGCCTCTGTTTAAGACCATATAAGCATTTGCTCTAATCATATTTGAAATTAGGCCTGATAAAGACACTTTTGCTGGCCAAAGCACTACTGTACCCTGGCAGCTCGATTCCTGCCCGGGGCATCCCATTCTGTGACTAAAGCAGCCTCTGTTTAAGACCATATAAGCATTTGCTCTAATCATATTTGAAATTAGGCCTGATAAAGACACTTTTGCTGGCCAAAGCACTACTGTACCCTGGCAGCTCGATTCCTGCCCGGGGCATCCCATTCTGTGACTAAAGCAGCCTCTGTTTAAGACCATATAAGCATTTGCTCTAATCATATTTGAAATTAGGCCTGATAAAGACACTTTTGCTGGCCAAAGCACTACTGTACCCTGGCAGCTCGATTCCTGCCCGGGGCATCCCATTCTGTGACTAAAGCAGCCTCTGTTTAAGACCATATAAGCATTTGCTCTAATCATATTTGAAATTAGGCCTGATAAAGACACTTTTGCTGGCCAAAGCACTACTGTACCCTGGCAGCTCGATTCCTGCCCGGGGCATCCCATTCTGTGACTAAAGCAGCCTCTGTTTAAGACCATATAAGCATTTGCTCTAATCATATTTGAAATTAGGCCTGATAAAGAGACTTTTGCTGGCCAAAGCACTACTGTACCCTGGCAGCTCGATTCCTGCCCGGGGCATCCCATTCTGTGACTAAAGCAGCCTCTGTTTAAGACCATATAAGCATTTGCTCTAATCATATTTGAAATTAGGCCTGATAAAGACACTTTTGCTGGCCAAAGCACTACTGTACCCTGGCAGCTCGATTCCTGCCCGGGGCATCCCATTCTGTGACTAAAGCAGCCTCTGTTTAAGACCATATAAGCATTTGCTCTAATCATATTTGAAATTAGGCCTGATAAAGACACTTTTGCTGGCCAAAGCACTACTGTACCCTGGCAGCTCGATTCCTGCCCGGGGCATCCCATTCTGTGACTAAAGCAGCCTCTGTTTAAGACCATATAAGCATTTGCTCTAATTATATTTGAAATTAGGCCTGATAAAGACACTTTTGCTGGCCAAAGCACTACTGTACCCTGGCAGCTCGATTCCTGCCCGGGGCATCCCATTCTGTGACTAAAGCAGCCTCTGTTTAAGACCATATAAGCATTTGCTCTAATCATATTTGAAATTAGGCCTGATAAAGACACTTTTGCTGGCCAAAGCACTACTGTACCCTGGCAGCTCGATTCCTGCCCGGGGCATCCCATTCTGTGACTAAAGCAGCCTCTGTTTAAGACCATATAAGCATTTGCTCTAATCATATTTGAAATTAGGCCTGATAAAGACACTTTTGCTGGCCAAAGCACTACTGTACCCTGGCAGCTCGATTCCTGCCCGGGGCATCCCATTCTGTGACTAAAGCAGCCTCTGTTTAAGACCATATAAGCATTTGCTCTAATCATATTTGAAATTAGGCCTGATAAAGACACTTTTGCTGGCCAAAGCACTACTGTACCCTGGCAGCTCGATTCCTGCCCGGGGCATCCCATTCTGTGACTAAAGCAGCCTCTGTTTAAGACCATATAAGCATTTGCTCTAATCATATTTGAAATTAGGCCTGATAAAGACACTTTTGCTGGCCAAAGCACTACTGTACCCTGGCAGCTCGATTCCTGCCCGGGGCATCCCATTCTGTGACTAAAGCAGCCTCTGTTTAAGACCATATAAGCATTTGCTCTAATCATATTTGAAATTAGGCCTGATAAAGACACTTTTGCTGGCCAAAGCACTACTGTACCCTGCCAGCTCGATTCCTGCCCGGGGCATCCCATTCTGTGACTAAAGCAGCCTCTGTTTAAGACCATATAAGCATTTGCTCTAATCATATTTGAAATTAGGCCTGATAAAGACACTTTTGCTGGCCAAAGCACTACTGTACCCTGGCAGCTCGATTCCTGCCCGGGGCATCCCATTCTGTGACTAAAGCAGCCTCTGTTTAAGACCATATAAGCATTTGCTCTAATCATATTTGAAATTAGGCCTGATAAAGACACTTTTGCTGGCCAAAGCACTACTGTACCCTGGCAGCTCGATTCCTGCCCGGGGCATCCCATTCTGTGACTAAAGCAGCCTCTGTTTAAGACCATATAAGCATTTGCTCTAATCATATTTGAAATTAGGCCTGATAAAGACACTTTTGCTGGCCAAAGCACTACTGTACCCTGGCAGCTCGATTCCTGCCCGGGGCATCCCATTCTGTGACTAAAGCAGCCTCTGTTTAAGACCATATAACCATTTGCTCTAATCATATTTGAAATTAGGCCTGATAAAGACACTTTTGCTGGCCAAAGCACTACTGTACCCTGGCAGCTCGATTCCTGCCCGGGGCATCCCATTCTGTGACTAAAGCAGCCTCTGTTTAAGACCATATAAGCATTTGCTCTAATCATATTTGAAATTAGGCCTGATAAAGACACTTTTGCTGGCCAAAGCACTACTGTACCCTGGCAGCTCGATTCCTGCCCGGGGCATCCCATTCTGTGACTAAAGCAGCCTCTGTTTAAGACCATATAAGCATTTGCTCTAATCATATTTGAAATTAGGCCTGATAAAGACACTTTTGCTGGCCAAAGCACTACTGTACCCTGGCAGCTCGATTCCTGCCCGGGGCATCCCATTCTGTGACTAAAGCAGCCTCTGTTTAAGACCATATAAGCATTTGCTCTAATCATATTTGAAATTAGGCCTGATAAAGACACTTTTGCTGGCCAAAGCACTACTGTACCCTGGCAGCTCGATTCCTGCCCGGGGCATCCCATTCTGTGACTAAAGCAGCCTCTGTTTAAGACCATATAAGCATTTGCTCTAATCATATTTGAAATTAGGCCTGATAAAGACACTTTTGCTGGCCAAAGCACTACTGTACCCTGGCAGCTCGATTCCTGCCCGGGGCATCCCATTCTGTGACTAAAGCAGCCTCTGTTTAAGACCATATAAGCATTTGCTCTAATCATATTTGAAATTAGGCCTGATAAAGACACTTTTGCTGGCCAAAGCACTACTGTACCCTGGCAGCTCGATTCCTGCCCGGGGCATCCCATTCTGTGACTAAAGCAGCCTCTGTTTAAGACCATATAAGCATTTGCTCTTATTATATTTATATTATAAGACACTTTTGCTGGGCATAGGCTTACTGCTGCCTGCCAGGTGCACTTCTGTTGAGGCATCCCATTCTGTAACATAGCATACCCCTCTTTATTTACACTAAGCAGCTCTCTTATTTACACTAAGCAGGCCTGTTGGAGGCTGAGTGTTACTGCTCACTTTTGGTGTGCATTATATTCTGTTTCATATAGACCCACCGCTGCCCGGGGTTTTTTTAAATATCACCTACTACCACGCCAGTTAGACTATGTCGGGCAGACAAGTGCCTGGAAGTAAAAAGAGGAGTGGCAGAGGCCAAGATTCCGCAGGAAGAGCTCGCATCAGACTGGGGGCCAGTAGCAGCAGGAGTCACGCTGAGAGACCTAATCTGCCAGTATCTGCTAGCGGTCGGGTCTCCACCAGTAACGCATCTGCCGTGGTAGATTGGTTGACGCGCTCATCAACAACATCATCACAACTTACGTCTGAGACCCCCAGTCTAGGGTCGGTAGGTTCCTCTGACACAACCCTGAGTTGGCATGCCCCGAGAGCAGTCCCTGTCCTCCCATTGCCTCTGGCCTACGCCGTTCCCTCCCCCAGCGACGTATCCTATGCTTTGGGTTCAGCTCCACTCTTTAGTGAGGAGGACCATCAGATAGAGGACAGTCAGCAGCTACTGCCCAGCCAAGAAATGGAGGTGGCTTCTTTAGCTAGGCAGACAAATAGTGATGTGGACAGTGTCGTGGGTGCTGCGAGCGTTCCAGCTCCTGCGCCAGACACTGTTGACGAATCCACGAACATCAGTGACGTACAGCCACAACCCGGTGATGATGATGATGATGACGATGAAGCCGATCGCACTTGGGAGCCGGGTGATGAAGGGGCTTCATCGTCATCATCAGGAGAAGAGGGGTGCAGGTTGCCCCGGAGTCAGCAGCTGAGGCAGCAAAGTGGTAGCAGTCAGCATGGGGGCACAATTCCAAAGGCTGGAGCCGGCCGGGGCCGGGGCCGGGGTAGAGCACCTGCTGTGCGGCAGTCTACCTTATCGGGAGGTAGTGGAGCAGGGGTTCCTGGAGTTGGCAACAGCAGCAGTGAATCAGTGAGGCCAGGGGGTGGGAAAAGTAGCTACTCGGCAGTGTGGCAGTTTTTCCTGAGGCATCCGCAGGAGGGTAACATGGCCACATGCAAGATATGTAGGCAAAAGGTGAAGCGTGGCCAGGGTCCAAATGTTGGCACCACGGCCCTGCGTCAACATATGATGCGTCACCATAAAACGACCTGGGAGAACCGAGGCTCCCAAGGGGTGGTCCAGTCTGCTTCCTCACCAAGTGAGCTCCCAATTTCTGCCAGCCAAGGCTCCAGCACCTCAGCCGAAGGCAGCTGTGCGTCATACCCATCCTCTGTCGCTCCTGCTCCTCCTCCTCCTCCTCCAAGTCATGCATCCCGCCAGCAATCCATCAGCGAAGCCATGTCCAAGAGACAGCAGTATGCGCCCACTCATCCTACGGCGCAGAAGCTGAATGTGCTCCTGTCCAAGTTGCTGGTGCTGCAGTCGCTCCCTTTTCAGGTGGTGGAATCTGCACCTTTCAGAGAACTGATGGCTTGTGCCGAGCCGAGGTGGAGAGTCCCAAGCCGTCATTTCTTTGCCAAGAAGGCAGTACCAGCGCTGCACACTTTTGTTGAACAGAAGGTGGGCCAGTCCTTGAGCCTGTTGGTGTGTAGCAAAATACATGGCAGCGCCGACATCTGGAGCTGTAACTACGGTCAGGGGCAGTACATGTCGTTTACGGCCCACTGGGTGAATGTGGTCCCTTTGCAGCAGCAACTTGGACAGGTCACGCCGCTTCGGCCTCCGCGCTCTCTGCCCATTGGGCCTGTGACACCGTGCGACTCGGCCTCCTCATCCTCCGCCATCTCCTCACCCTCCACTGTAGGCTCAAGTCTCAGTGCCCCTCCAGTCTACCATGTGTGCAGGGCACGGAGGTGTCACGCAGTGCTTCACATGGTTTGTCTTGGCGAACGGAGTCACACAGGGGAGGAACTGCTTAAATGTATTCATCAGGAAATCCAAACATGGCTTACTCCGAGAAAACTTAAAATGGGAATCATGGTTACCGACAATGGGAAGAACATTTTGTCTGCGCTGCGCCAAGGAAGCCTGACCCATGCCCCCTGCATGGCTCACGTCTTCAATCTGGTTGTCAAGCGGTTTCTGAAGTGTTCCCCCCATCTGCAGGACATCCTAACAACTTCACGGAAACTTTGCATGCACTTCAGCCACTCCTACACTGCCAAACACACCCTTCTTGAGCTACAGCGTCAGAATGGTATCCCCCAACATAGTCTGATTTGCGATGTTTCCACCCGTTGGAATTCCACCCTTCACATGTTGGACCGATTATATGAACAGAGAAAAGCCATCACGGATTTCCTGATGATCCAAGCAGATAGGGGGACTCCCCTGTGTAACTTCAATGTCAACCAGTGGCAGCTCATACGTGACACCTGCCGTTTGCTCAGGCCCTTTGAGGAAGCCACTTTATTTGTCAGTCGGCAGGATTACGGGATGAACGACGTGATTCCACTGCTTCATGTACTGCAGCACATGTTGGAAACCATGGCTGGTCAGGGCACTGGAGACATGGCGTTTACATCTTACGGCCACATGAACCCCCTTGGAGCTGAACTGGAGGAGGAGGAGGAGGAAGAGGAGGAGGAGGAGTTGCCCAGCGAAACACAGTTTAGGCTTGGCGAAATGGCTGGTTTATCTAGTCAGCGGACAGGAGAGGAGGAGCAGGAGCAGCCAGAGGAGCTAGAGGTTTTTGAGGAAGGAGAGACAGAGGACCCGGGCACACCGTGGCAGTATGCAGTGGAGATGGAGACAGGTAGTCCATCCGAGTCACTTGCGCAAATGGCACGAAGCATGCTCACGTGCTTGCGTAGTGACCCCAGAATTGTTTCCATCTGTCGGCGGGATGACTTCTGGCTGTCCACCTTATTGGACCCTCGCTTCCGGCACAAAATGGGGGCATTTTTTAAACCCACCGAGAGGGAGGACAAACTCAACTACTACAAAGACATTCTACGTAGGCAGTTGGCCGATGCCTATCTGCGCCATGGTCCATACTCTCGCAGGTCTGACTCGAGGGGACCTCTGCGCTCACCTTCCACTGCCATGGCCGCTGGGGGGGTTGGCAGCAGCAGCAGCAGAAGCTCCATCAGCAGCAGCAGCCTCAGTCTTCAGTCGCTAATGAGTAGCTTTCTACACCCGCATAGTGAGGCTACTCATGAGCAGCAGGAAGACCTGGAGCAGGACCTGAACCAGCAGGTCATGTCATACTTTGACATGACCATGCCAACACACCTTGAGGATCCGCTGGACTTCTGGGCAGCCAAACTTGATTTGTGGCCGCAACTAGCAGAGTTTGCCCTGGAAAAGCTGTCCTGCCCGGCAAGTAGCGTGCCATCTGAGCGGGTGTTTAGTGCGGCGGGGGCCATAGTTACGGCGAGGAGAACTCGTCTGTCAACTAAAAATGTGGAGAGACTCACCTTTGTCAAAATGAATCAGGGATGGATCAGCCAGGATTTCCACCCACCAATGCCTGATGCATGCGACTAGATTCAGCATGGTGCCACGTTTTACACTTTCCAAATGGTGCAAAACATATTTATGTCTTTAGGCCATTTTTTGGGCTCCTGCTGCTGCTACTGTCAACTCCTGCCAACTCCAGGGTGTGATTCATCCAATTTTTGGGCTCCTGAAGCCAACTCCAGTGTATATTTGGGCTCCTGCTGCTGCTGCTGCCAACTTCTGCCAACTCCAGGGTGTGATTCATCCAATTTTTGGGCTCCTGAAGCCAACTCCAGTGTATATTTGGGCTCCTGCTGCTGCTGCTGCCAACTTCTGCCAACTCCAGGGTGTGATTCATCCAATTTTTGGGCTCCTGAAGCCAACTCCAGTGTATATTTGGGCTCCTGCTGCTGCTACTGTCAACTCCTGCCAACTCCAGGGTGTGATTCATCCAATTTTTGGGCTCCTGAAGCCAACTCCAGTGTATATTTGGGCTCCTGCTGCTGCTGCTGCCAACTTCTGCCAACTCCAGGGTGTGATTCATCCAATTTTTGGGCTCCTGAAGCCAACTCCAGTGTATATTTGGGCTCCTGCTGCTGCTACTGTCAACTCCTGCCAACTCCAGGGTGTGATTCATCCAATTTTTGGGCTCCTGAAGCCAACTCCAGTGTATATTTGGGCTCCTGCTGCTGCTGCTGCCAACTTCTGCCAACTCCAGGGTGTGATTCATCCAATTTTTGGGCTCCTGAAGCCAACTCCAGTGTATATTTGGGCTCCTGCTGCTGCTGCTGCCAACTTCTGCCAACTCCAGGGTGTGATTCATCCAATTTTTGGGCTCCTGAAGCCAACTCCAGTGTATATTTGGGCTCCTGCTGCTGCTGCTGTCAACTCCTGCCAACTCCAGGGTGTGATTCATCCAATTTTTGGGCTCCTGAAGCCAACTCCAGTGTATATTTGGGCTCCTGCTGCTGCTGCTGCCAACTTCTGCCAACTCCAGGGTGTGATTCATCCAATTTTTGGGCTCCTGAAGCCAACTCCAGTGTATATTTGGGCTCCTGCTGCTGCTGCTGTCAACTCCTGCCAACTCCAGGGTGTGATTCATCCAATTTTTGGGCTCCTGAAGCCAACTCCAGTGTATATTTGGGCTCCTGCTGCTGCTGCTGTCAACTCCTGCCAACTCCAGGGTGTGATTCATCCAATTTTTGGGCTCCTGAAGCCAACTCCAGTGTATATTTGGGCTCCTGCTGCTGCTGCTGCCAACTTCTGCCAACTCCAGGGTGTGATTCATCCAATTTTTGGGCTCCTGAAGCCAACTCCAGTGTATATTTGGGCTCCTGCTGCTGCTGCTGTCAACTCCTGCCAACTCCAGGGTGTGATTCATCCAATTTTTGGGCTCCTGAAGCCAACTCCAGTGTATATTTGGGCTCCTGCTGCTGCTGCTGCCAACTTCTGCCAACTCCAGGGTGTGATTCATCCAATTTTTGGGCTCCTGAAGCCAACTCCAGTGTATATTTGGGCTCCTGCTGCTGCTGCTGCCAACTTCTGCCAACTCCAGGGTGTGATTCATCCAATTTTTGGGCTCCTGAAGCCAACTCCAGTGTATATTTGGGCTCCTGCTGCTGCTGCTGCCAACTCCTGCCAACTCCAGGGTGTGATTCATCCAATTTTTGGGCTCCTGAAGCCAACTCCAGTGTATATTTGGGCTCCTGCTGCTGCTGCTGCCAACTTCTGCCAACTCCAGGGTGTGATTCATCCAATTTTTGGGCTCCTGAAGCCAACTCCAGTGTATATTTGGGCTCCTGCTGCTGCTGCTGTCAACTCCTGCCAACTCCAGGGTGTGATTCATCCAATTTTTGGGCTCCTGAAGCCAACTCCAGTGTATATTTGGGCTCCTGCTGCTGCTGCTGCCAACTTCTGCCAACTCCAGGGTGTGATTCATCCAATTTTTGGGCTCCTGAAGCCAACTCCAGTGTATATTTGGGCTCCTGCTGCTGCTGCTGTCAACTCCTGCCAACTCCAGGGTGTGATTCATCCAATTTTTGGGCTCCTGAAGCCAACTCCAGTGTATATTTGGGCTCCTGCTGCTGCTGCTGTCAACTCCTGCCAACTCCAGGGTGTGATTCATCCAATTTTTGGGCTCCTGAAGCCAACTCCAGTGTATATTTGGGCTCCTGCTGCTGCTGCTGCCAACTTCTGCCAACTCCAGGGTGTGATTCATCCAATTTTTGGGCTCCTGAAGCCAACTCCAGTGTATATTTGGGCTCCTGCTGCTGCTGCTGTCAACTCCTGCCAACTCCAGGGTGTGATTCATCCAATTTTTGGGCTCCTGAAGCCAACTCCAGTGTATATTTGGGCTCCTGCTGCTGCTGCTGCCAACTTCTGCCAACTCCAGGGTGTGATTCATCCAATTTTTGGGCTCCTGAAGCCAACTCCAGTGTATATTTGGGCTCCTGCTGCTGCTGCTGCCAACTTCTGCCAACTCCAGGGTGTGATTCATCCAATTTTTGGGCTCCTGAAGCCAACTCCAGTGTATATTTGGGCTCCTGCTGCTGCTGCTGCCAACTCCTGCCAACTCCAGGGTGTGATTCATCCAATTTTTGGGCTCCTGAAGCCAACTCCAGTGTATATTTGGGCTCCTGCTGCTGCCAACTTCTGCCAACTCCAGGGTGTGATTCATCCAATTTTTGGGCTCCTGAAGCCAACTCCAGTGTATATTTGGGCTCCTGCTGCTGCTGTCAACTCCTGCCAACTCCAGGGTGTGATTCATCCAATTTTTGGGCTCCTGAAGCCAACTCCAGTGTATATTTGGGCTCCTGCTGCTGCTGCTGCCAACTTCTGCCAACTCCAGGGTGTGATTCATCCAATTTTTGGGCTCCTGAAGCCAACTCCAGTGTATATTTGGGCTCCTGCTGCTGCTGCTGTCAACTCCTGCCAACTCCAGGGTGTGATTCATCCAATTTTTGGGCTCCTGAAGCCAACTCCAGTGTATATTTGGGCTCCTGCTGCTGCTGCTGTCAACTCCTGCCAACTCCAGGGTGTGATTCATCCAATTTTTGGGCTCCTGAAGCCAACTCCAGTGTATATTTGGGCTCCTGCTGCTGCTGCTGCCAACTTCTGCCAACTCCAGGGTGTGATTCATCCAATTTTTGGGCTCCTGAAGCCAACTCCAGTGTATATTTGGGCTCCTGCTGCTGCTACTGTCAACTCCTGCCAACTCCAGGGTGTGATTCATCCAATTTTTGGGCTCCTGAAGCCAACTCCAGTGTATATTTGGGCTCCTGCTGCTGCTGCTGCCAACTTCTGCCAACTCCAGGGTGTGATTCATCCAATTTTTGGGCTCCTGAAGCCAACTCCAGTGTATATTTGGGCTCCTGCTGCTGCTGCTGTCAACTCCTGCCAACTCCAGGGTGTGATTCATCCAATTTTTGGGCTCCTGAAGCCAACTCCAGTGTATATTTGGGCTCCTGCTGCTGCTGCTGCCAACTTCTGCCAACTCCAGGGTGTGATTCATCCAATTTTTGGGCTCCTGAAGCCAACGCCAGTGTATATTTGGGCTCCTGCTGCTGCTGCTGCCAACTTCTGCCAACTCCAGGGTGTGATTCATCCAATTTTTGGGCTCCTGAAGCCAACTCCAGTGTATATTTGGGCTCCTGCTGCTGCTGCTGTCAACTCCTGCCAACTCCAGGGTGTGATTCATCCAATTTTTGGGCTCCTGAAGCCAACTCCAGTGTATATTTGGGCTCCTGCTGCTGCTGCTGTCAACTCCTGCCAACTCCAGGGTGTGATTCATCCAATTTTTGGGCTCCTGAAGCCAACTCCAGTGTATATTTGGGCTCCTGCTGCTGCTGCTGTCAACTCCTGCCAACTCCAGGGTGTGATTCATCCAATTTTTGGGCTCCTGAAGCCAACTCCAGTGTATATTTGGGCTCCTGCTGCTGCTGCTGCCAACTTCTGCCAACTCCAGGGTGTGATTCATCCAATTTTTGGGCTCCTGAAGCCAACTCCAGTGTATATTTGGGCTCCTTCTGCCCCTCATAGTGATGCCACTTCAACTCTCTGCAATTGTGCCGCTCTGCGATTCTATTAGCGATGCCTCTGATCTGCATGTGATATTTCTTAAAAGTATTATTTAACTAACCCAGCACGCATCCTGTGCGTGTTACAGCAAGGCTGAATGGTTTACAACCCTATTGAGGCTGTAGGAGGCTCAGAAATAGCCGTTTTTAATAGCGATTCGTCGCGAATTTATTCGGGTCGAAACGATTTTTGTCGGAAAATTCGGCGAATCAGTCGAATCGAATTTTTCAAAAGTTCGCTCATCTCTAAACATAAGCGTTGATCAGCATCAGCTTCATTAAGCTACTTCAGTTTGCACTTCCTTTTTGACTGCTTTCATTTAACCAGGCCGCAGGGCACCCCAAAGCTGCACCTTGCACCCTACCTGTTTATACTAAATAAGCATCTACAGCCTCAGCTTTATTAAGTTATTGCATTTTGAATTGGTTTTGGTCTGCTTTAAATACACCAGGCCACAGGGCATCCCAAACCTGCATGTTGCACCCCATCTGTTATACTAAATAAGCGTTGATCAGCATCAGCTTTATTAAGCTATTGCATTTTGCATTGGTTTTTGTACTGCTGCCAAAACACTAGCCCATATGGGCATCCCAAACCAGCACATGTCACCCTATCTGTTATACTAAATAAGCTTCTACAGGCCCTTTTTTTATTTATTTATTTTTATTTATATAGAGCTGCAATAGCTTATATTGTGAGGTTAATTTGCCATTTTGCAGCATAATATAGAGCAGCCCCTGTGTAAATCTGAGGGGCAATAGCTTATATAGTGAGGTAAATTTGCCATTTTGCTTCGTTATATAGAGCAGCCCAGTTGCCATCTAAATCAACTACTGTCCGGCCAGTACAGCTTTTCCAGGGCAAACTCTGCTAGTTGCGGGCACAAGTCAAGTTTGGCTTCCCAGCAAATCCAGTGGATCTTGAAGGTGTGTTGGCATGGTCATGTCAAGGTATGACATGACCTGCTGTTTGAGGTCCAGCTCCAGGTCTTCCTGCTGCTCATGAGTAGACTCACTATGCGGGTGTAGAAAGCTACTCACTAGCGACTGAAGACTGAGGCTGCTGCTGATGGAGCTGCTGCTGCTGCTCCTTCCACCCCCCCAGCAGCCATGGCAGTGGAAGGTGATCGCAGACTTCCCCCCGAGTCAGACCTGCGGGAGTATGGGCCATGGCGCAGATAGACATCGCCCAACTGACTACGTGGGATGTCTCTGTAGTAGGTCAGTTTGTCCTCCCTCTCAGTGGGCGTAAAAAATGCCCCCATTTTGTGCCGGAAGCGAGGGTCCAATAAGTTGGAGAGCCAGAAGTCTTCCCGCTGACAAATGGAGACAATTCTGCGCTCACTAGTACGCATGCATGTGAGCATGCATCGTGCCATTTGTGCAAGTGACTCGGAGGGACTACCTGTCTCCATCTCCACTGTAAACTGCCATGGTGTGTCTGGGTCCTCTGTCTCGCCTTACTCACAACCCTCTAGCTCCTGTGGCTGCTCCTGCTCCTCCTCTCCTGTCAGATGACTAGATAAAATGGTCATTTTGTGAAACCTAAACTGTGGTTTGCTGTGCCCCACCCCCTCCTCCTCCTCCACTTCAGCCCCCACAGGCTTCATGTGGCTGTGAAATGTATGTGCCATGTCTCCAGTGCCCTGACCAGCCATGCTTTCCAACATGTGTTGTAGTACATGAAGCAGTGGAATCTCATCGTTCATCTCATAGTCCTGGCAACTGACTAATAATGTAGCTTCCTCAAAGGGCCTGAGCAAACGGCCGGTGTCACGTATGAGCTGCCAATGGTTTACATTGAATTTACACAGGGGTGTCCCCCTATCCGTTTGGATCATCCAGAAATCCGTGATGGCTTTTCTCTGTTTCTATAGTGCAGTGGTCCTCAACCCTGTCCTCAAGGCCCACCAACATGTCATGTTTTTTGGATCTCCAAATAGCCAGCTCTATTGCTCTGCAGCTGCACTAATTACTCCACCTGAGCATCTTTGTGGAGATCTGCAAAGCCTGGCCTGTTGGTGGGCCTTGAGGACAGGGTTGGGGACCACTGCTATAGTGGATCCTGCATATGGAGGGTGGAATTCCAACGGGTGGAAACATCGCAAATCAGACTATGGTGGGGTACACCGTTGTGACGCTGAGGCTCAATAAGGTTGTGCTTGGTGGTCTAGGATTACCCGAAGTGCATGCTAACTTTCTTTCCTGTTGTTCGGATGTCTTTCAGATGGGGGCAAGACTTCAAAACTAGACTGAACACGTGTGCCATGTCAGGACGCATGACTCTGGCTTCCTTGTCGCAGCGCAAACAAGATGTTCTTCCAAGTGTCAGTCACCATGGGTCCAAATTTGCAGTTTTCGTGGATTAAGCAATGCTTTCATGGATTGAGTTCTCATTTTTAGTAGTTCCTCCCATGTGTGACTCTGATGGTCAAGGAAAACCATGTGAAGAACAGCGTGAAACCACAATCACCAAGGGGGCCTAAAAGGATATATATTGTCCACCATGAGTCTATAGTTACAGCTCCAGGCGTAGACAACACTGTGCACTTTGGTACACACTGACAGGCTAAAGGACTGGCCCACCTTCTGTTCAACAACCATGCCATGTGACTCTCCACCTCGGCTCGGCACAAGCCATCAGTTCTCTGAAAGGTCCACCACTGGGTAATGCAGCAGGCTGGACTTATGGTGACGCTGTCTGAGAGGAGAAATCCCTCAGACATCAAGATTAAAAATTCCAAGAATTTTTGAGGGCTAATTATTCAGAGGCAAATGATAGCTAGTTGTTTCTGATTTAATTGCAAGGTGGAAACACACCCTCAAACAAAACTTCACTTTCGCAATACTATTGCATTTGTCTATTCATAATTTTATGTATATACACTAACTAACCTACTTTTTCTCCACAGGATGCTGCATGGAACACTGCCACATCGCTGAGTAGCTGATTTTTCCTACCAACAGTCCGCAATAATTCGCTGCTGCTGCCGCCGCCACCGCCGCAGACTCCAGGGACCCTCTTCCACTACCTCGGCTTGCAACACCTCCTCCCACGACACTCTCCTCATCACTAATTGCCGGATAGTGGAAGAAGAGGCGAGTGTCTCCTCCACTTCTTGGCTGGGCAGTAGCTGCTGAATTTTATGATTATCAGATCTTGGATATCAGATCAATGGATAGTGGAGCTGAACCCAAAGCATAACAGACAGACAGTTGACTGGGGGTGTCAGATGCCACTTGTGATGCAGTGGACTGCTTTTGCAGCACTTCGAGACAAAGTTGCTTCATTGGCTGACACAATGACTGGTAAAGCTGTGGAACATATGGTTGAAAAGCAAGAATAACCATTTGTTTTTATATGAAAAAGACCCTGGTTTATACAGACTTTTTTTTTCCAGAGACTGCCCTGCGTGGAAATGAATGGCGCATGGATCAGCCAAGCTTTCCTCCCAACAATGCCTGATGTATTCCAGTAGATTGATGACGGGGCCAGACCAAGAAAGATGGATCGTGCAAAACAGATTTAAGGCGCTGCTCTCCAGTTACAGACATTCCTCCGCATCGGACCACAAGTAAGTATTGATAAAAAATCCTTTACGTTACTCTTACTTTTTATTAATATTCTTCGGATAAGACGGATCAGACATGATTCCAGATTAAAAATTCCAAGAATTTTTGAGGGCTAATTAGTCAGAGGCAATGATACCTTCTTGTTTCTGATTTAATTAAAAGGTGGAAACACACCCTCAAACAAAACTTCACTTTGGCAAACTTTTGCATTTGTTTATTCATAATTTTATGTAGATATTACTAACTAAGCTACTTTTTCTCCACATGACTCTCCACAGGGTGTGATTCATCCAATTTTTGGGCTCCTGAGGCCAACCCCAGGGTCTCTTTAAAGTAATGTTTGGGCTCCTGCTGCTGCTGCTGCCAACTCCAGGGTGTGATTCATCCAATTTTTGGGCTCCTGAGGCCAACCCCAGGGTCTGTTTAAAGTAATGTTTGGGCTCCTGCTGCTGCTGCTGCCAACTCCAGGGTGTGATTCATCCAATTTTTGGGCTCCTGAGGCCAACCCCAGGGTCTGTTTAAAGTAATATTTGGGCTCCTGCTGCTGCTGCTTGCAACTCCAGGGTGTGATTCATCCAATTTTTGGGCTCCTGAAGCCAACCCCAGTGTCTCTTTAAAGTAATATTTGGGCTCCTGCTGCTGCTGCTGCCAACTCCAGGGTGTGATTCATCCAATTTTTGGGCTCCTGAGGCCAACCCCAGGGTCTGTTTAAAGTAATGTTTGGGCTCCTGCTGCTGCTACTGCCAACTTCTGCCAACTCCAGGGTGTGATTCATCCAATTTTTGGGCTCCTGAGGCCAACCCCAGGGTCTCTTTAAAGTAATGTTTGGGCTCCTGCTGCTGCCAACTCCAGGGTGTGATTCATCCAATTTTTGGGCTCCTGAGGCCAACCCCAGGGTCTCTTTAAAGTAATATTTGGGCTCCTGCTGCTGCTGCCAACTCCAGGGTGTGATTCATCCAATTTTTGGGCTACTGAAGCCAACTCCAGTGTCTCTTTAAAGTAATGTTTGGGCTCCTGCTGCTGCTACTGCCAACTTCTGCCAACTCCAGGGTGTGATTCATCCAATTTTTGGGCTCCTGAGGCCAACCCCAGGGTCTCTTTAAAGTAATGTTTGGGCTCCTGCTGCTGCCAACTCCAGGGTGTGATTCATCCAATTTTTGGGCTCCTGAGGCCAACCCCAGGGTCTGTTTAAAGTAATGTTTGGGCTCCTGCTGCTGCTTGCAACTCCAGGGTGTGATTCATCCAATTTTTGGGCTCCTGAAGCCAACCCCAGGGTCTGTTTAAAGTAATATTTGGGCTCCTGCTGCTGCCAACTCCAGGGTGTGATTCATCCAATTTTTGGGCTCCTGAGGCCAACCCCAGGGTCTGTTTAAAGTAATGTTTGGGCTCCTGCTGCTGCTTGCAACTCCAGGGTGTGATTCTTCCAATTTTTGGGCTCCTGAAGCCAACCCCAGTGTCTCTTTAAAGTAATGTTTGGGCTCCTGCTGCTGCTGCTGCCAACTTCTGCCAACTCCAGGGTGTGATTCATCCAATTTTTGGGCTCCTGAGGCCAACCCCAGGGTCTGTTTAAAGTAATGTTTGGGCTCCTGCTGCTGCTTGCAACTCCAGGGTGTGATTCATCCAATTTTTGGGCTCCTGAGGCCAATCCCAGGGTCTGTTTAAAGTAATATTTGGGCTCCTGCTGCTGCTGCTGCCAACTCCAGGGTGTGATTCATCCAATTTTTGGGCTCCTGAGGCCAACCCCAGGGTCTGTTTAAAGTAATGTTTGGGCTCCTGCTGCTGCCAACTCCAGGGTGTGATTCATCCAATTTTTGGGCTCCTGAGGCCAACCCCAGGGTCTCTTTAAAGTAATGTTTGGGCTCCTGCTGCTGCTTGCAACTCCAGGGTGTGATTCATCCAATTTTTGGGCTCCTGAAGCCAACCCCAGTGTCTCTTTAAAGTAATATTTGGGCTCCTGCTGCTGCTGCTGCCAACTCCAGGGTGTGATTCATCCAATTTTTGGGCTCCTGAGGCCAACCCCAGGGTCTGTTTAAAGTAATGTTTGGGCTCCTGCTGCTGCTACTGCCAACTTCTGCCAACTCCAGGGTGTGATTCATCCAATTTTTGGGCTCCTGAGGCCAACCCCAGGGTCTCTTTAAAGTAATGTTTGGGCTCCTGCTGCTGCCAACTCCAGGGTGTGATTCATCCAATTTTTGGGCTCCTGAGGCCAACCCCAGGGTCTCTTTAAAGTAATATTTGGGCTCCTGCTGCTGCTGCCAACTCCAGGGTGTGATTCATCCAATTTTTGGGCTACTGAAGCCAACTCCAGTGTCTCTTTAAAGTAATGTTTTGGCTCCTGCTGCTGCTACTGCCAACTTCTGCCAACTCCAGGGTGTGATTCATCCAATTTTTGGGCTCCTGAGGCCAACCCCAGGGTCTCTTTAAAGTAATGTTTGGGCTCCTGCTGCTGCCAACTCCAGGGTGTGATTCATCCAATATTTGGGCTCCTGAGGCCAACCCCAGGGTCTCTTTAAAGTAATATTTGGGCTCCTGCTGCTGCTGCTGCCAACTCCAGGGTGTGATTCATCCAATTTTTGGGCTCCTGAAGCCAACCCCAGGGTCTCTTTAAAGTAATATTTGGGCTCCTGCTGCTGCTGCTGCCAACTCCAGGGTGTGATTCATCCAATTTTTGGGCTCCTGCTGCTGCTGCTGCTGCCAACTCCAGGGTGTGATTCATCCAATTTTTGGGCTCCTGAAGCCAACTCCAGTGTCTCTTTAAAGCAATGTTTGGGCTCCTGCCCCTCATAGTGATGCCACTTCAACTCTCTTGAATTCAATTGTGCCGCTCTGCGATTCTATTAGCGATGCCTCTGATCTGCATGTGATATTTATTCAAAGTATTATTTAACTAACCTAGCACGCATCCTGTGCGTGTTACAGCAAGGCAGAATGGTTTACAACCCTATTGAGGCTCTAGGAGGCTCAGAAATAGCCGTTTTTAATAGCGATTCGTCGCGAATTTATTCGGGTCGAAACGATTTTTGTCGGAAAATTCGGCGAATCAGTCGAATCAAATTTTTCAAAAGTTCGCTCATCTCTATTCTAAATAATAAAACCAGTCATTCCAATCACATAGGAATAAAGTCCCATCTATTAACCTTATAAACATCAACCTCCTGAAAGTAAACAAAATAAAATGCTATAATAAAACGGCACATTATTTTTATTCTTTAAAGCACAGCATACTGTATTTTTCACACTATAAGACGCACTTTTTTTGGGGTGAAATGTCAGTGCATCTTACAGAGTGAATGCGAGAGGGAAAATACATTACGGTGCTCCTCCAGCGGCTGGCATGCAGCTGCGGCCACCATCACAGAGGTATTCCTGCTGTCTCTTCCGCAATACACGTTCCCGGAGCTGGCGGTGGTTCAGAGTCGTGGGTTGGCGTGGTCTGTTCAAAGCCGGCTTCCTTTTAAAACAATTGATGCAGGCCTGTGTCAAAGGCTACGTCCACCTGTGGTCCTGAACTAGCGCTAACTCGGAAGCATGTTGTAGCGGGGGGGAGGCCGTGAAGGCAGCAGCCGGAAGGCTCGTGGCAGTGGAGCCGGGCGGCAGCAGCAGCAGAAGAGGCAGCAACACGTTTGTGGCAGAGGAGGCGGGCACCGGATGGTAAGATGAATGTTTGTGTATGTGTGTATTTGTTTGTTTGTGTGTTTGTCTGACTGTGGAGGATACAATGGCTGTGGAGCAGGAGGCCAGTCGCTGGTAAGGTTGCGGGGGGGAGGGAACTGTTGCACGCTGGGCCATGCTGGCCCTGACTCTAATGGGGCATGCTGGCCCTGGCTGTAATGGGGGATTCCGCTCACTGGCTGTCATGGGGGATGCTTCCCACTGGCTGTAATGGGGTGATTGGGAGGGTTATTTTAGCTCACCATTTGGTTCAGAATATTTTTTTCTTCTTTTTCTACTACTCTAACCTCTGGGTGCGTCTTATGTGCGCGAATACTGCATTGCTCTTGTAATTCTATTTTCTTTTGTAATTTATAATACATGTTACAGGCCCATTCTGGCAAGGGAATGGGGGAGCAGTATCGCAAATTTTTCTTGGTGACTTATATTCAAATGGTACTTTGAATGTAGGTAAGTGATGGAGTAAGAATTGCAAATGTAGAAAAAAATGATGTGTGTGTTGTGCAGCTGGAGACTAATAGCTCATGTTTATGTCTGCTGAGTGTCGGGGCCCGACACTCAGGCCTGTTCCACGCTGAGGAGAGGGGGAAACAATGTATCAAAGTATCAGCTGTTCAGTGCTGGCAGCCGTCCAGCATAAGATAACAACATTGCAACATTGCCTGGCCAGAACTTATATATCTAAAACAGAGAGAAAAGCTCTAGAAGTCATTTAGCTGATTTTGACAGTTTTCCCTTCATGTTGGCTCTGCTGCAGAATCTTTCAGTTTACCATTTTCTCTCTTTTTTCCATATAATCTTTCTTTCAGCTTTGTGTGTTTTGAGCAAAGCCCAACCCAGGATTTTCACTATCTGGAGTTTTGTTTTGTGCCCCTAGGGGCATCCCGACTTGGGATGCCCTGATATGTGAAATACCCAAGTTCGCCTGTGAAAAAGTACCTTTCCCTGTCCCACAGCGCATGCGCGGGCTCTCATCCAATCAGCTCTGTTTGCACGCAGATGGGGAGCCTGAGCAGTAACCTTCCTGGCCGCCCGGCCTGTCTAAATGACTATCCGCGTGAGCGCGCCAGAAAAATGGGGGGATCTGTGGTTATCCAGGGGTCGTTTCACACAGTGGGCATCCTGATTTAGAATGCTCAAGGGGCAAGGTCAATGACCGGGTCTTATAGACTTCAGGGTCGGCAACTCAGGGTTTTGTTCCACTTTAATACCTTTAGATTTTTCTGCACAGTTATTCAAAGAAGAATTTCAGTCGTTTTCAGTCAGTTTAGTTTATTTTGTATAGATTTTACACATTTGAGTCACCTGGTCTCACCTCACACACACACAGCCGTTACCACTGATTACAGTGTCAGCCTCTGAGGTAAAGTGTTGCTAGGAGACCAGTGGGCTAAATGAAGCAGCTCACTAAATACAACCCAGCAGATCCCCCTATTCAGCAAATGGACTGAGCCATTGTCATTATACGATTTAATAGAAAGGCAGATATTTTTTCCTTTTTCTATCGCCACATTATTTATACACATGTTAGAAGCTATTGTGTGGCTATTTAATTATTTATCTTTTTTAATGCAAATTTCGCGATACTGCTCCTTTAAGGGAGCTCAAGGTGCGGTGGTACTCACTGTGGTCACATGAGACAGGCAGGACTCACAAGGGTTGCGGTACTGAGCATTACATCTAGAGAGGAGCGAACTTTTGAAGAATTTGATTCGGCTGATTCGCCGAATTTTCCGGGAAAAATTGTTTCGGTCCGAATTTATTCGCGACGAAACGCTATTAAAAATGTCTATTTCTGGACGTCCGAGAGCCTCCATAGGGTTGCAGAACGTTTTGCTTGGCTGTAAAATGCATAGGATGCATGCTGGGTTAGTGAAATACTATTGTAAAGAAGTATGACATGCAGATCAGAGGCGTCGCTATTAGATTCACTGTCGCAGAATGGCACAATTACAGAGCCTTGAGGTGGCATCAGCATGATGAGCCCATATATTGCCAGAAAGACACACTCTGGACTTGGCAGCAGCATAGGGAGCCCATATATTGCCTGAAAAACGCACCCAGGAGTTGGCAGCAGCATTAGGAGCCCATATATTGCCTGAAAAACATACCCAGGAGTTGGCAGCAGCATTAGGAGCCCATATATTGCCTGAAAGACACACTCTGGACTTGGCAGCAGCATAGGGAGCCCATATATTGCCTGAAAAACACACCCAGGAGTTGGCAGCAGCATAGGGAGCCCATATATTGCCTGAAAGACACACCCAGGAGTTGGCAGCAGCATTAGGAGCCCATATATTGCCTGAAATAATTTACATCCAGTACAGTTCATATGAGCAGCTTCTCCTGCATTCTCTTAACGCTGCATTTGTTCCTCCTAAAGAGCATTATCATCACGTCCTCTTTCTCTATCAGCAAACACTGGAATCCTGCCTTCCCTCTATTGGGGGTCCCCTTTATGGTTGGTTTCCCCCAAAAACTATTAGTCCAATCACATGAGCTTCCAATGTTGCCCCATTGTCTCGGGCCCCAAGTTGCACTGTTCTAAACTTCAATCCATTTTCAAAAAGCTTCTAAGTTATCTTTAAAAGTATTTGAGCATTAGAGATGCAGAGAAACACTGAGGAGACACAGGGGGTGTGGCAACAGCAATATGATGTAAGCACACTGTGATGAGAGGAGAGAGGAGGGCGGGGTTTCAGAGCGGCAGAGTGAGGCAGCCAATCAGGACATCTGGGCAGGGAGTGGGGGTGATTCCGTTCTTGGTCCACCGAAGCTTGTTTGATGGGCCAGATAAGCGGGGTGAAGACTGAAAGATGGATGAAGTGATTATCCCACTAAGGAGACAGGCAGACGAGAAATCACAGCGATGTAGTCACTCAATGAAAGGTAAGCCACTGATATATTTTTTTTTTTACCATTTGAATGCCGAACTCTTTAATCCTTTGTGACCTGGCAAGCACCCTTGGGATCCCTTTACTAGTTTAAAAGGCTGGATGGGCAAGCAAGTCACTGGCCAGCAAAGAGGTGGGTTGCCCAAAGCCCCACCTGATTACTAGAGCCTCCATCAGTCAGGCGCCTGTGTGCTCCATGTGGTCCGGTAGCCTTTAGAACTGGGGCTGTTTGTTGTTTTGAATTTTAACCATTGCAAGGAAAATGTTGATTGGCCCAAATCCCAAGAAATTCTGCTTCATGCAAATTGCTCCCTGGGTTCTGGGGAACCAGGAGGTTGCCAAGGGGCGGAGCCGCCTGAAGCTGCTGTGGCAAGTGTGAAACCCCCCAGATCGCCCACCAAAACTCAACTTTCCCTGGTCCTAAGACAAATGCAAGGCCTCTCGTCCAATCAGCACGCTTGACTGCACTGATGTCAAATCGCCTAAGACTCATCTAAGACTTGGCTCTAGCTGAGCAGACCCGAGCGCTCCGGTGGCTGCAGCATTATGATGCCTTTTCACAATACGTTCAACCAGAGGAGAAGCACTATTATATGTCTGTAGGAATGGAACACTATAGTCATCCCTCTTTTTGGGCCTAGTGTCTGATGGTGTACAACATATAGCCTTGCCTTTCTCACATGTAATCACAGACCTTAAATTTGTGATACATGTCCTGCAACTGTATTTCTCTCCTGGTCGTATCAGAATTAATCCTAAGGACCCTTAGAAACTGTGAGATTGGGTTGGCTGTCCATCAATCGTTTAGGATGGGCACTCTCAACACCCAATAGGGTGTTGCGGTCCGTTGCTTTTGAGAACAGGCCAGTGGTGATGGTCCCATCTGGGCTCTTCTCAACTGCCACGTCTAAAAAGGTCACATAATGTTCTGAAACCTCGGGATTAAAGGTGATTGTCGGAAAGATTCAATTGATAAAGTCCACAAATAGTGTGAATGTTTCCATATTATTGTGCCATAGGACCATGACATCATCTATATAACAACCCCAAAAAATAACGTTCTCACTGAACCTGGGTGATGGACAAATGTATCATTCTTCCAAATAGATTCGCAAAGGAGGGTGCGGTCGCTCTCCCCATGGCGGTTCCAGTCGTTTGTAATATTGTCTTTCAAACTTAAAGTAAAGTAATTATTGTATAACACCAGAACGTCAGTGTTTATCCAGCCTCCAAGTAAAACGTTAAAAAGTTTAAAAAAGCCAACCATAGAAAAATGCCAAGATAAGTATGATTAAAGGCCCCTGTGGCCCAAAACGCGTGGCTTCTGGGTCCCTGCTTTATTTTTACTTATCTTGGCATCTTTCTATGGTTGGCTATTTTTAACAAGATAAATTAAAAATGACGTTTTACTTGGAGGCTGGATAAACACTGACGTTTTGCTGTAATTTGGGAGGACTGTTGAGTGGATTCCCTCTTCCATGCTTTTATGTGGATGTGGTGAGCTGGCTACTTTACTTGCTTCTTATTGTATCATCAGCGCCAGACCCGTCAGAATGAATTCTGTGCTTCACAGCCTTGACACCATGTTCATTGGGGATATTTGTACAAAGAGAAGTAATGTCCATAGTGGCCATGAGCATGTTGGCCCCAAATATTTGCAAGAAATAACCCGCGTCTCGTAGGTAGGACGGTAGCTTTTGGGTTGTAAGTAGAAATCTAACCATTGTGCCAAGGGTTGCGTGGCTGGGTCCGTGCCAAGTCTATACTTCTAAGGATCCAGTCCTTTGTGTATCTTAGGTAGACCATAAATTACAGGGATAATTGTAAATTCTATATCAATGAAGTTGGCTATAGCCTCATTAATCCAATTGTTTTCCAGACACAGTGGCACATACTCTTTGACATCATTGCGAAACCCCATCATCGTGTTACTAGGTACCTCCTCGTGTTACTAGGTACCTCCTTGTGTTACTAGGTATCTCCTCATCTTACTTGGTACCTCCTCGTGTTACTAGGTATCTCCTCATCTTACTAGGTACCTCCTCGTAACTCTGTTTGTCTGCTAACGGGCTCAGTATGCCCTCTCGAGTAAGAGTGCCTCTGCTATTATATATTGCCCTTTTCAATCTTGTTCACTGAAGCTCGCGCAAGGGTGGCACAAGGGGCTCGATCTGATGTTCCAGTAAGTAGGCAGGTGTCCTATTATTTTATAGTGTATCTGGGGCCTCCACCAGATTTTGGGCCCACACTTCAAAAACCCACATTTTTAACCAGCGCCCCCTGAATTGCTCCCCCCATGAAGATCACATTTTTCCAATTTTTAGTGCTCCTACATTACTCTAATACCAGATAATGGCGACTGGCTCCCCCCCCCCCCCCCCGCCTCATCTATTCAGTGCCATTGTTGTGTGTGGCGATGTCATTGTCGCACCTATGCAATGACTGATCACCTGCCATCTTATAGAGAGGAACAGCAAGAAAACAGTGTTCCAGGACAATTAGAAAAACAAAAATATCAATTTCTAGTTCTTAGGCCTATGAAGGGAGTATCGGCAGGGGCTATGGCCAAATGTATCTCACAAGTTCAATGGCTTTTGGTCGGCTTTAATCTGGCCCTGTGTTTAATGTGGGCCACATGGCCTAAAAGCCAAGGAAAACATAATCTCAGAGCATACAGGTGTGGAATAAGCCATGCCACATATCCCAAAACCCAGACCCATAAAGTGTCCTCATAGCCGCAACCATTAAAGCGGACCAAAACCAACTAAAATACAGACGGGATAGTGAATTTCCTGTGTGTTGTTCCTCTTTAAGACTAATAAGTGTATGAAAGATTTAGGTGCTACTTAAAAGTCACACGCACCAGAATCTGCAGAATTTATTCATTGACAATCACGACAAAGCTAAAGAAGATGCCAATGTGGGGAAAGCGCCCGAGTTACCGAGGAAATGTCTCACCCGTGAAATCAGCGTGACATGCGGCGGTGTGTATTTCAGTACAAGTGTGTATTCCAAACCAATATTTATGCTGCAAATCAGTTCCCCAGACACTCTCCCACGTGTACATATAATTAATGTCTCTCATTAGTTCCTAGAATTCTCTCCTGGGATCCGAGGTGTGAGATCATCTTTAGAGATTTCAGAGAGAAAATATTGCACGGCCGTGTTTAACCCCCTACGTCAGCTTAGGTATCCTCATTTCTATAGTATTGGGCGAGCCCTATAAGTTTGGTTTCATCAAGTGCGGCTGAACTTTGAAGAAAAGTTTGGTTCGGGTACTTGACCCGAAACCCAGTCCTCTTTGAAATCAATAGAGACCCGAACGTTAGGACCCAAAATGGTGCACAATTATATATGAGGGACAACCTTGATAGGGAGCCCCACCTTGAAATCAATAGGGACCCTAAGTTTAGGACCCAAAATGGTGCAAAATTACACATGAGGGGCAACCTTGATAGGGGGCCCCTTGAAACCAATAGGGACCCGAACTTTGGGACCCGAAATAGCCCACAATGACATATAACAGGTGACCTTGACAGGGGGCCCCACCTTGAAATCAATAGGGACACGAACTTTGGGACACGAAATAGCCCACAATTACATATTAGGGGTGACCTTGATAGGGGGCCTCATCTTGAAATCAATATGGACCCGAACTTTGGGACACTAAATAGCCCACAATGACATATAACAGGTGACCTTGACAGGGGGCCTTATCTTGAAATCAAAAGGAACCCAAACTTTGGGACACAAAATAGCCCACAATTACATATTAGGGGTGACCTTGATTGGGGGCCTCATCTTGAAATCAATATGGACCCGACTTTGGAACACAAAAAACCTTGACAGACAGGCCCCCCACTGAAATCAATAGGGACCCAATCTTTGGCACCCAAAAATGGCCAACAATTATATATGAGGGGCGACCTTGATAGGGGGCTCCCCTTGAAATCAATAGGGACCCAATCTTTGGCACCCAAAAATGGCCCACAATTATATATGAGGGGCGACCTTGATAGGGGGCTCCCCTTGAAATCAATAGGGACCCGAACTTTGGTATCCAAAATGGATCATGATTATATATAAGGGGCGACCTGGACAGAGGGCCCCACCTTGAAATCAAAAGGAACCCAAACTTTGGGACACAAAATAGCCCACAATTACATATTAGGGGTGACCTTGATTGGGGGCCTCATCTTGAAATCAATATGGACCCGACTTTGGAACACAAAAAACCTTGACAGACAGGCCCCCCACTGAAATCAATAGGGACCCAATCTTTGGCACCCAAAAATGGCCCACAATTATATATGAGGGGCGACCTTGATAGGGGGCTCCCCTTAAAATCAATAGGGACCCAATCTTTGGCACCCAAAAAATGGCCCACAATTATATATGAGGGGCGACCTTGATAGGGGGCTCCCCTTGAAATCAATAGGGACCCAATCTTTGGCACCCAAAAATGGCCCACAATTATATATGAGGGGCGACCTTGATAGGGGGCTCCCCTTGAAATCAATAGGGACCCGAACTTTGGTATCCAAAATGGATCATGATTATATATAAGGGGCGACCTGGACAGAGGGCCCCACCTTGAAATCAATAGGGACCCGACCTTTGGGACCCAAAAAACCTTAACAGACAGCCCCCCCCCTTGAAATCAATAGGGCCCTGAACTTCGGGCCCCAAAATGGCCCACAATTTCATATTAGGGGCCACCTTGACAGGGGGCCCCACCTTGAAATTAATAGGGACCTGAACCCTGGGACTCAAAAATGGCCCATAAGTACATATGAGGGGTGACCTTGCCAGGGGTTACCCCTTGAAATCAATAGGGACCCGAACTTTGGGATCCAAAATGGCTCATGATTATATATAAGGGGCGACCTTGACAGGGGGCCCCCACCTTGAAATCAATAGGGACCCGAACTTTGGGATCCAAAATGGCTCATGATTATATATAAGGGGTGACAATGACAGATCGTTGAGGCAGAATAATTGCCCAAAATTACATATGGGGCCGACCTTGACAGACGGGCCCCCCCCCTTGCCACCCCACTCCTCACCCGCATGCTGGCCATCCCTCATATGTAATTTTAAAGAGGAACAACAGACCCCTCTTCGGCTGTTCCTCAATGTGACGGCATCCCGAATTAGGATGCCCTGCTGTGTGTACCCCCCTCACCTGTTCCATACACTCACCTTCCTGTCACTCCCACGTCGCTGACTTGGGTGAGAGCAGCGCGATGATTGCCTGTGCGGGCCGCTCAGCCAATCAGCATGCTCGCTTTAAAGTGGACCAACACCCTGCTGATTCGGCCTGGGAATCTATAAGATTCCTGTGCCGATCCAATCCCTCCCCGCAAGGTATCCAAAATCAGGATGCCCTGCTGTGTGAAACCCCCCCAGGACGCCCGCTAACCTCACCTGAATCCCGGTCCAACGGCGCATGCGCGGGCCGCGGCAGCATCTCGCGCTTCTCTATAGCAGGGCGCATACCCGCACCGGCCATTTGTGAATGGCCTGCGTGGGCACACTCCTTGTTAGAGGGAAGCGCGAGATGTGGCCACAAGCATGCTCGGAGCCGCTGAGCTTTGACGCCGCTTTGACACGCATACCTCAGCGGCTCCGAGCGCGCTGATTGGACGCATGCGCCGTAGGAGCGGGATGAGGTAAAGTTGATCCACTTCAACTTGTCTCCCTTTGCCTCCGCTGATGGCTAAGACGAGCAGCACCAAAGGGAGCAAAGGAACATCGGAGGCACTGAATTTTAAAAGACCCCAGGGCCGTCCAAGTTCCAATCCTCTCTATGTAAAACACCCCGGAAGCCCAGATTCACTCACCTACTCCCAGAGGCTGGGCGCACGCACGGCTAGAGATGAGCATTTTTTTTGCATAGTGCCCCTGCAAGCAATTACTTCTTTTCACTTTCCAGGAACGCCAACCTTGTTGCTTCTCTCAGTTTTCATGTGCTTTAAACTATCAAAGACAGACGTGGCCTTTTGAAATACTAATTATGTCACAAGTGATTCTGGCTAATGGACCTATAGCAACAACAACAGAGCGGCCATGCAAAAAAGCACACCTATCTCTATAAGAAGCACCACAAACCAATAATAAGGAAAAATATATACAAAATCTTTATTGATACAAAAGCACACACACAAAGCTAAAAACAATCAAGGACAAACAAATTAAAAACAACCATGCTGGATCAATATTCAAAAATTATCAAACACCTGTGTATAATATATGAACACTACCTCATATGTATGGGCCCTCTGGGTATCCCACCTATATGGGGACAATTGTGCCGGCACAAATAAGGGAATACTATAACCCCCCCACCCCCCAGAAAATAGTGCTAATAGTAAAGTGCTAAAGTGCAAACCAATAATAATAATAATAATGTGAAATAAATAAATAAGTAAATATATAACTATACAATACAAATAGTGAATAAATATATATACACACAAATATAATTAATGATGATAAATAACCATATATTGCACAAAATATAATCCAAGCAGTAAACAAGGACTGACCCAAACAGTGAACCACAGCAATAACAAATAATGATGTATAACCACTATAATAATGAAATCCCAGAATAGCTACCGCATATAGCCATGAGGTATGTAACAAGTTGATCACATGCAGGTAAAAAACACCGCGCCCGCTGCTCCCATGCCGCTACAAAGAAATGATAGGCATGTACCCCTGTGGACACTGTGACCAAAGCAGTTTAACTTACTGACCACTTCCTTTTTCACACCCCACGGCAGGCAAACATTGTACCCTTCAAGACTTCAGTAACAACCACAGAATATTAGTTACTTATTGAAATGCCCATGTAACTATAGAAATTAGAGCCTGTGTTAGTTACCCATATATAGTCAGGATCTGGGGCCCATGGCAATGACTCTGGAAACAGTTCTTAGTTGAAATAAAAAGAGGTTTATTGAAGACAAAGCCCGACAGAAAAATCTGTATAATGCAGGATACAATGCAGTACGGTCAGCGGTTTCCTCACCAGCTTTAGCAATGTCCAGTGTCTGATAGGTACAGAGTGTTGCAAGTCCTCGATATCACACTTTCAGGACATACAAGCCCAGGCTGCTAATCCATAGGTTCAAAAAAACATAACACATAAAGTCCTTCGGATGCAGTTCAGGCCTGTAGAGTTTGGGAGCAGCAAGGCGCAGGCTCCTTATCCCAGTCTCTCCTTCTCCACACTGGAAGCCTCAGCAGCTCCTTTTATTAGGCTTCCTTCCTTCAATCAGTCTAATCACCTGGAAAGACCTGGGAGCAAGGAAAAACCCATAGAGGAATGGGGATGTGGACTTGAGATCTGTTATCCCGGCATGGATTGTGTCTGGCTGAAAAAACAAGGGAAATATAGACACCATCCAACACTTTTCCATAGACTTTACCACAGTATATATATGTTACAGTTACCTATACACACTATAGGTGAAAGGCCATGTTCATGAGTCCCACATCAGGAGAACTGTAATGGCCGAAAAAGTGCTAAAGCAAGAAACTCCTACAATCCAAACAGCGCATTGCTCTTAGTTTGAAGACCATTCGGATATCCCAGGTGTATGTGTGTGTGGATGGAGAAAATTAGGATTGGCCTTTATTTTTCATTTCTTCATGAGGACTGTAACAGGCGGACTTGCCACCACCTTGTTAAGGTTTACATTTATTAGTATAGGTGTGACGGGTGGAAACAGTGGTCAACACTACACTTAGAAAAGATTAGAGCCCTGTCAGTGGAGTAGGCCCTGATAGAATTAGTAACTTTAATAAATAATAGTCAATCAATCAATTCAATTTAATTTATTGTTGGCCAAGTACATCGTGAGATGAACAAGGAATTCTTTTTGGCATCTACACAGTGCAACAGTTAACAGTTAACTACAGTTTACATAGAAAAGGGAACATAGAAACCGAGATACAGATGGTCCTCCATAGTGCAGTTGATACCGGCTTTGAGTCTGGGCCTAAGGCGCTTGGTTATTGTTCAGGATGCGGACAGCCAAAGGAAAGAACCACTCCTAGACCTAGAAGTCCTGCAAAGTGGTACCGCAAGACGCCGCCCAGATGGTACATACTGGAGTAGGGCGTGTCCAGGGTGGGAGGGATCCCGAAGGATCTTTTCTGCCCGTGCTTTTGTTTTGCGTTTGTGCAGTTCCTGAAGGGATGGTAAGGGGGCGTTCCAATTATTGTTTCTGCTGTCTTTATTGTTCTTTGGATTCTACACTTGTTTCTTTTAGTAGATCCCTCAAACCAGACAGAAAAGAAAAAGCATAGAATGGAATTTATGACTGCATTAAAGAAGAGCACTAACAACCTTTTTGACAGACCAGTTGCCTTTGTTGTGCTTTCCTCAGTAGAGCCGAGGTGTTCCCTTCTCAGCTGAGGTTGTTGGAGATGGTCACACCAAGAAATTTAGTCTCACTCGCTCTTTTCCTTTTTTTATTTAAATGTGGGACTTAGTTACCATTGCGTCCTGAATCCACATGATGGCAGCGTTGCCTAAGGATGAGAGTAACTAATATTAATTAGTCCAGCGTAAAATAGATAAATAGAGACTCAGCCAGGTGGCATTGGCAACATTACCTGCCCTGCCATTGGTTGAGCCTAGCAACATAGTTGGTAAAGGCAACATTTCAGAGGTTATATAAGGGAGAACCCAATCCTTCTAGAGTATTCTTCTAAGTACTGCTTAGGTTCGAAGAGGGGAAGTGTTAATGTAGTGGAGGAGCAGAGTAACAGTGAGGGAAGAAGCCTGTGGATAGTGACTGGAAGCTGTAAAGACTGTTTGCTGTAACCACTAAGGAATATTGCCTGTACTGGATTATGCTGTTGAGATGGATGGAAGCCCTGAATAAAGACCCTCTTGCTTGCATCAAGACATGTCATGTTTGGAGACCAGCGACGACTGAATAATAAGTGCACCTTCACCACACACCAACCTGAGTCATCCTACCCTAGGTCCAAGAACCCCCCTCGCTCCTCAGAGCGCGTGCTATTGGCCAGGCACGCGTCCGCTACATAGGCCGGGACAAGGGCTTAATAGCTGATGTATAGTGACACAAAATTGTATTGATTTAATTTACTCTAGAGGTAGTTACAATCTTTGGCCACTAGGTGTTGGATTAGAAATGAATATTCTGTTTTCAATTTCGAATACTTCCATATATGGGTATGTTTTCTAACCCTGAGGACTGATTGGTTGCTGGCCATGAAAAGGGTTGGCCCAGCACACACCAGTTATTGAGACTCTGCAGGAGAAGCTGGAAGAAGGACGGGCTAGAGAGGAATAGAGGTTGTGGTCCAGAGGTATCCGCTGTCCCTGGCCCTCATGGGGGGACCGGTGAAGAGTCCCCAGAGTGTAAGTCATCCATAGAGGAAGGGGGCAGTGCCAACGGCATGGCACTGTGTTTGTCCCTCGAGGGGTACTGTGCAAAGTATCCCTGGGGCAAACCTGCTGGAACCTTGGGGAGAAAGGACCCCTGAAAGGTGGAACAGGTGGGGGCCTTGCAGTCCTCAGGAAGGTGCTAGAGAAGCCTGAAAGTGTTCCAGGGTCCCGGATTGTTTAAAGAGGTTCTCCTAATAAAAGGGGGTCCGAGCCCTGTTAAAGAAGCTTCTGAACTTCTGTAGACTCCCAGAGGACTGAACCTTCCGGGGCCAAGGTAGGATGTTCAGAGAAGTGATGGACAGAGGTGAGGTGGGCCAAGGTAAGATGTTCAGAGAAGTGATGGACAGAGGCGAGGTGGGCCAAGGTAAGATGTTCAGAGAAGTGATGGACAGAGGTGAGGTGGGCCAAGGTAAGATGTTCAGAGAAGTTATGGATAGAAGTGAGGTGGGCCAAGGTAAGATGTTCAGAGAAGTGATGGACAGAGGCGAGGTGGGCCAAGGTAAGATGTTCAGAGAAGTGATGGACAGAGGTGAGGTGGGCCAAGGTAAGATGTTCAGAGAAGTGATAGACAGAGGCAAGGTGGGCCAAGCTAAGATGTTCAAAGAAGTGATGGACAGAGGTGAGGTGGGCCAAGGTAAGATGTTCAGAGAAGTGATGGATAGAAGTGATGTTGGCCAAGGTAAGATGTTCAGAGAAGTGATGGACAGAGGTGAAGTGGGCCAAGGTAAGATGTTCAGAGAAGTGATGGACAGAGGTGAGGTGGGCCAAGGTAAGATGTTCAGAGAAGTGAGGGACAGAGGCGAGGTGGGCCAAGGTAAGATGTTCAAAGAAGTGATGGACAGAGGTGAGGTGGGCCAAGGTAAGATGTTCAGAGAAGTGATGGATAGAAGTGATGTTGGCCAAGGTAAGATGTTCAGAGAAGTGATTGACAGAAGCGAGGTGGCCAAGGTAAGATATTCAGAGAAGTGATGTACAGAGGCAAGGTGGGGCAAGGTAAAATGTTCAGAGAAGTGATGGACAGAGGTGAGGTGGGCCAAGGTAAGATGTTCGGAGAAGTGATGGACAAAGGCGAGGTGGGTCAAGGTAAGATGTTCAGAGAAGTGATGGACAGAGGTGAGGTGGGCCAAGGTAAGATGTTCAGAGTAGTGATGGACAGAGGCGAGGTGGGCCAAGGTAAGATGTTCAAAGAAGTGATGGACAGAGGCGAGGTGGGCCAAGGTAAGATGTTCAGAGAAGTTATGGATGGAAGTGAGGTGGGCCAAAGTAAGATGTTCAGAGAAGTGATGGACAGAGGCGAGGTGGGCCAAGGTAAGATGTTCAGAGAAGTGATGGACAGAGGCGAGGTGGGCCAAGGTAAGATGTTTTGAGAAGTGATGGACAGAGGTGAGGTGGGCCAAGGTAAAATGTTTAGAGAAGTTATGGATAGAAGTGAGGTGGGCCAAGGTAAGATGTTCAGAGAAGTGATGGACAGAGGCGAGGTGGGCCAAGGTAAGATGTTCAGAGAAGTGATGGACAGAGGCGAGGTGGGCCAAGGTAAGATGTTCAGAGAAGTGATGGACAGAGGCAAGGTGGGCCAAGGTAAGATGTTCAGAGAAGTGATGGACAGAGGCGAGGTGGGCCAAGGCAAGATGTTCAAAGAAGTGATGGACAGAGGTGAGGTGGGCCAAGGTAAGATGTTCAGAGAAGTGATGGACAGAGGCGAGATGGGCCAAGGTAAGATGTTCAGAGAAGTGATAGACAGAGGTGAGGTGGGCCAAGGTAAGATGTTCAGAATAGTGATGGACAGAGGCGAGGTGGGCCAAGCTAAGATGTTCAAAGAAGTGATGGACAGAGGTGAGGAGGGCCAAGGTAAGATGTTCAGAGAAGTTATGGATAGAAGTGATGTGGGCCAAGGTAAGATGTTCAGAGAAGTGATAGACAGAGGTGAGGTGGGCCAAGGTAAGATGTTCAGAGAAGTGATTGACAGAAGCGAGGTGGCCAAGGTAAGATGTTCAGAGAAGTGATGTACAGAGGCAAGGTGGGGCAAGGTAAAATGTTCAGAGAAGTGATGGACAGAGGCGAGGTGGGCCAGGTAAGATGTTCGGAGAAGTGATGGACAAAGGCGAGGTGGGCCAAGGTAAGATGTTCAGGGAAGTGATGGACAGAGGTGAGGTGGGCCAAGGTAAGATGTTCAGAGTAGTGATGGACAGAGGCGAGGTGGGCCAAGGTAAGATGTTCAAAGAAGTGATGGACAGAGGCGAGGTGGGCCAAGGGAAGATGTTCAGAGAAGTTATGGATAGAAGTGAGGTGGGCCAAGGTAAGATGTTCAGAGAAGTTATGGATAGAAGTGAGGTGGGTCAAGGTTAGATGTTCAGAGAAGTGATGGACAGAGGCGAGGTGGGCCAAGGTAAGATGTTCAAAGAAATGATTAGAGATGAGCGAATCGATTCGGGCGAACCCGAATTCGTTCCGAGTTTCAGGAAAAATTCGATTCTGAACGAATCCGAATTTCCCCCGCGATTCGATCGATCGAAGTTTTCCTTTAAACTCCATTTATTTCAATTATAGCCATTGTAAAATGGTGGGGGCACATGTCTGGACATATCCCCTGGGGCAAGTTATCATGGGAAGGTCACATGCAGCCTATCAGCAGCCAGGAAGCCCGGTGACGTCACAGTGCTATATAAACGGCGGCCATCTTGCTTGTGCGCATTTCAGCCTTGCGTTGCAGACAGAATGGAGGTTGCTGCAGACAGGGAGAGACTTACAGACAGGCAGGGAGAGTCAGGAAGACCCACAGAGACCCACACAGTGCCAGCTAGAGCCAGGGAAAGATAGGGAAAAATCGGGAACGATCCAGGCAGGGACAGCAGAGAAAGTGACAAGGAAACTTTTTTTTTTATTTTCACTTCACTTCATTTGCCAGATCAGTTTTAAATTGCTTTTTTTTGTGCTGTAAATATTCCTGGCCACTGTGCATCCCATCTTGGCAGTGTCATATTTAACCCTATCTGGACATAAGACTTTAAGCAACAACTGGATACTCACTCACAAGGACTGCTACGCCATTATACTGTAAGGACTTTATATTTGCTGAACTGAACTTTGCTGTACTCTTTTATGTATTTTTTGTACTTGTATGTCATTTGTTTCTGTATATTACATCTAGCACTGTGATACCTTTTTATCAGATTAAATGTTTAATTAATCTAATTAATCAGCTCTGGCCTTTGATCTCTAAATATATGAGCTCACGTTCCTGAAGGAAGCTCTGGTGAAACACGTTTATCAGGGTTAATTGATGACTTGCTGGGACTAGTAGTGCATACTCAGGGGTCTGGTGGCTTTAACCCTTGTACCATCACACTCTCTCTAGCGTCTTGGCTGGGCTGATAGAGTGCGATCATGACAACTGGTGGCAGCATCAGGATATATTTAGAGATTTTTTTGTGCTTGCTGGATTTTACCCGAAAATCTTAACACTAAAAGAAATTGCATACATCTTATTGTGTGTAAATTCCAAAGACAGAGCTCAGTGCTGATCTAAACGACATACCAAAAAGAGTGCAAGACAGTTCTGTCTTCCCCATCTATTGTTTTACTTCCTCTGCTTCATATCAGAAATATGGAGGCATATCGCAAGCAGTCCAAGCCCGCACTGGAGCTAATGTGCCAAGAAACGGCGATCCCTACAGCGGGAAAGAACAAGGAACAGCTTATTGCCGATATTGTGGAGTATGATGCCCTTGCAGCAGAGCTGAGTGATGTGAGGCTAAGTCCTACAGCGGGGACTGAGGGACACCACATTACTCCCCATCAGGACAGTACTCCACATGGATCCTTGGACTCTTATATGCAGACTGCTTTACAACACCTTGGAGATGTGGATGCTAATATTAAACTCCAGTTGCTTCTCCAGTACCAGGCAGCAGAAAGAGCAGCCCAGGCACGAGCTGCTGAGCGCAGACATGAACTGGAGGTTCTGAGGCTGAGAGGGGACGCTTTATCTGCATGCAGGGATGTGCAGGGTGAAGGTGACCACAAACCCCGCTTGGAACATTTCCCCATGATGGAGAAAGATGGTGATTTAGACATGTTCCTGAGAGGATTTGAAAAGGTTTGCCGGCAGTTTCATCTTCCTAAAGAGCAGTGGGGACGATACCTAACCCCACGGCTGCGAGGAAAAGCTCTGGATGTGTTTGCTTCTCTTCCCTCTGAAAGAGACCAGGACTATGAGGCAATAAAATCTGCCCTGCTAAAAAGTGCTAATCTGACTCCAGAGACCTATCGGAAGAAGTTTAGGACTTTACATCAAAGCACCACAGAGAGTTGCACTGAACATGCAGGTCAGCTAAGGACTGCATTCAGGCAATGGACTGGGGCCTACAAGTCACCACTTATGAGGCTCTGGAGGACTTGATGGTCCTGGATCAGTTCCTCCAAACAAGGTGCTGTGAAGCCAGAGAGTGGATTTTGGACCGCAAGCCCAAGACAGTCGCAGAAGCAGCAGAACTAGTAGATGACTTTGCTAATAACCGTGCACCAACAGCGAAGCGTGGTTCTGCACAAGCTGGATCGAGTACCTGGAAGGGAGCTGCACACCCACAGAGTGCCAGTAGGCCAACTGGGAGATTCCTGTCATCCACACCAAAAGCAACAGGAACCCCATCGGGTCAGGGGGACACCCGCCGATATTACAGATGCAACAAGATTGGGCACCTGAGTGCCACTTGCCCCAACAAAAAGAATTCTCCACCGGCAGTTAGAGGACACCCAGGTGTTTTTCTGGTGTTTGGAACAGTGGAGAAAAGAGCGGATAACCTGCAGAGCGTAACTGTGGGTGACCGGGTGACAGTGGGTCTACGTGATTCGGGGGCCTCCTTTACCTTAGTGTGGCTTGAAGTGGTGGATATCGAGGACATTATCTCCGGAAAAACCATGGCTTTAAAAGGAATTGGAGGTGTGCGACCTGCTGTGCCCATGGCCCGTGTGTACCTGGATTGGGGTGCAGGCAAAGGTTTGCGGGAGGTGGGGGTCTCTGAGGACATCCCTGTCAGTGTTCTGCTGGGGAATGATTTGGGTCGGATGCTCTGCCATTATGCTCCAGAGGACACTGCCTGCACACCAGAGGGTCTAGGAGACAGCCCTGATCGTTCTGAGGTACTGTGCGAGACTTTGGGGGACATTGTGAAATGTGATAACTGGGAGGGAGTGCAGGGGGCTGATAAATGTTTACCTGTGACTGAACCAGTTATGTCTTCCAAAGGTGGAGTGGGGTGTATTGGAAAATGTAATGCTAATGAATTGCCAGTGTCAAAACCTAGTGGAGATGGGCTAGGGGGAGGGGTTGGTGTGCCCCTGGTGACATGTCAGGATGAGGGACCAGCAGTGAGTGATATGTCCCCATCCTGCGAGCCTGAGATGGCCGAGGAGAAGGAGGAGGGAAGGAGTGATGTGGCTGTGTATGATGCCTTTAACATTGTTATGTCCAGGACTGAGGGGGGAGGAAGGTAAACCCCAGGGAGGCATAGCAATGGTGGCTGTGGTTACACGTCAGCAGTGTGCCAGGGCTGCAGCTGTAAAAAGAAGGGAGGATGGTGATGACTCGCAAGCCAAAACAGAGGAGGGTGGAGATGTTAGTTCACCTGAGGGAAATGTGTCCCCTGATGCCACAAGATGGGGGGAGGGCAATGAACATTTCCGGGAAGCTCTGCGCAGTGATCCTTCCCTTGAAGGGCCGAGGGTGGAAGCCGGGTTTGGGACACCCAGATCTCCCAGAGAGGGGGATGGAAAAGGGGTAGGTAGTAGGCCTGTAGAACCCCCTAAGCGTAACTGGACTGTCCTCTTCAGCGCTGCAAAGGTCGCAGAGCTGGGCTCTAAGGTTGCCAGGCAGAGCCCCAATTCCGATGGCGGTTTGGCCTGCCCTGAGCCCACTTACTCCGCTCCTAGCAGGCCTCAACCACTGCTCCTGGTTGCCCTGGGGCAGTGGGCTGGGACTTGTAGTGCCACCTTGCAGCCAGCGCTGCAGACGGCCAACCCTGGGAGGCAGTTTGGAAGCCTAGCTTCCAGCTCCCCGGGAAAGCAAGGTGACCAAGCATTTGGGCCAAGTCAGGAGGGCCTACGGCGAACCGCAGACTTCCAGAATCGTCCCAAAGCTGGGGCTGTGGCAAAGGGAACAGTCCCTGGCTCCTGGGATCTGCCATGTGACGCAGATCCAGGGCAGCCTGTATCAAAGCTGAGTGAGAGGCAAGAAGGATCAGGGGAGATGGGGCAAACTACGCCTTGGCCTAACATGAGGGTCATTCCGGCCACATACGGGCCCCCTCATCTTATTCGCCAACACGTGGGAAACATGGCTGCTGGTGTCCCGATCACAGGAGTGCCCTTTCCAATGCCTGCGTCAGACGCTGGAAAAGATGGATTTCCTGGGAACATGGACAACCAAATACCGGTGTTGCCCAATAATTCAGATGCAATGGGAAACCATGCCCCTGGACCCCTGTGCTTCTTCCCTGATGATGGTGTGTCCCTTCCTGCCTCGAGCGCACCCCCCCAGATGCCAACATTAGGCCTGGAAGCCCCAGTGCTTAGAAAGACTCCCCCTGTAGGCCCCTTCAGTGCCAACTTTACTGGGAATCCCGGGCGAACTACCATAGCCACCCACCATGTTGATACAGGGTGGGAGGGGGAAATAGACGGTTAATGGAGACAGATCTATCAGCCTGGAGAGGCTAGATCTCTCTGTCCCCATCTTAAGGGGCCCAAGGCCTGATTATAGAATAACCATATGTATTAATGACTGTTTGTGTATTCCAGTTTTATGGGGGGTTCTGTTTGTGGTACTTCCTTCTTTGAAGTCAAAGGCCTTTGAAGCAGCAAGATGTGCTGTCTCTGCACCAACCATAAACCAGAACTCAGATAAGAGACCTGGGAGAGAGATGCCCTCATCAGGTGGGGTCAGGGGGAGGGGGGGGGGTGAAGCTTTCCCCTCCTAAATCTAGCTAATAAAACCTAATGCTAAGAACATTCTAAGTCACCTAAGGACAAACCTAAATCAGAAAGCTGGGTCATGCTGGACATAAGACTTTAGGCAACAACTGGATACTCACTCACAAGGACTGCTACGCCATTATACTGTAAGGACTTTATATTTGCTGAACTGATCTTTGCTGTACTCTTTTATGTATTTTTTGTACTTGTATGTCATTTGTTTCTGTATATTACATCCAGCACTGTGATACCTTTTTATCAGATTAAATGTTTAATTAATCAGCTCTGGCCTTTGATCTCTAAATATATGAGCTCACCTTCCTGAAGGAAGCTCTGGTGAAACATGTTTATTAGGGTTAATTGATGACTTGCTGGGACTAGTAGTGCATACTCAGGGGTCTGGTGGCGTTTAACCCTTGTACCATCACACTCTCTCTAGCGTATTGGCTGGGCTGATATAGTGTGATCGTGACAAGCACATTTCACCCTATCTGTTATACTAAAGCAGTTTCTACAGGCTCTGTTTTATTAATATATTGCATTTTGAATTGGTTTTGTGCGTCCTGTAAAAACACCAGGCCGCAGGGTATCTCAAACAAGCACATTTCACCATATCTGTTATTCTAAATCAGCTTCTACAGGCTCTGTTTTATTAATATATTGCATTTTGAATTGGTTTTGTGCGTCCTGTAAAAACACCAGGCCACATGGGCATCCCAATCCAGCACATTTCACCATATCTGTTATACTAAATCAGCTTCTACAGGCTCTGTTTTATTAATATATTGCATTTTGAATTGGTTTTGTGCTTCCTGTAAATACACCAGGCCGCAGGGTATCCCAAATCAGCACATTTCACCCTATCTGTTATACTAAATCAGCTTCTACAGGCTCTGTTTTATTAATATATTGCATTTTGAATTGGTTTTGTGCATCCTGTAAAAACACCAGGCCGCAGGGTATCCCAAACAAGCACATTTCACCCTATCTGTTATACTAAAGCAGCTTCTACAGGCTCTGTTTTATTAATATATTGCATTTTGAATTGGTTTTGTGCTTCCTGTAAACACACCAGGCCGCAGGGTATCCCAAATCAGCACATTTCACCCTATCTGTTATACTAAATCAGCTTCTACAGGCTCTGTTTTATTAATATATTGCATTTTGAATTGGTTTTGTGTGTCCTGTAAAAACACCAGGCCGCAGGGTATCCAAAACCGGCACATTTCACCCTATCTGTTATACTAAATCAGCTTCTACAGGCTCTGTTTTATTAATATATTGCATTTGGAATTGGTTTTGTGCGTCCTGTAAAAACACCAGGCCGCAGGGTATCCCAAACCAGCACATTTCACCCTAATCTGTTATAATAAAGCAGCTTCTACAGGCTCTGTTTTATTAATATATTGCATTTGGAATTGGTTTTGTGCGTCCTGTAAAAACACCAGGCCGCAGGGTATCCCAAACCGGCACATTTCACCCTATCTGTTATGCTAAATCAGCTTCTAAAGGCTCTGTTTTATTAATATATTGCATTTTGAATTGGTTTTGTGCTTTTGCAATTTGAATTGGTTTTTTGCATCTTGTAAAAACACCAGCCCGCAGGGTATCCCATATTAGCAATTTTCATAGTATCTGGTGCAGAGAAGCAGTATCTCACTTTATTTAGCTTCTGCTTTTTAAAGTAAACTCATTTTTTTAAGTGCATATTGCGCATTTCAAATACATAAAAATGTCAGGCAGACAAGTGCCAGGATGTTCAAAGAGGAGTGGCAGAGGCCAAGATTGTGCGGGCAGAGGTTGCAGCAGACTAGGGGTGAGTGGCAGCAGGATCTGCACTGATCTGCCAGTATCTGCTAGCGGTCGTGTCTCCACCAGTAACGCATCTGCCGTGGTAGATCACATCATCACAAATTACATCTGACACCCCCAGTCTAGGGTCGGTAGGTTCCTCTGACACAACCCTGAGTTGGCATGCCCCGAGAGCAGTCCCTGTCCTCCCATTGCCTCTGTCCTACACCGTTCCCTCCCCCAGCGACGTATCCTATGCTTTGGGTTCAGCTCCACTCTTTAGTGAGGAGGACGATCAGATAGAGGACAGTCAGCAGCTACTGCCCAGCCAAGAAATGGAGGTGGCTTCCTTAGCTCGGCAGACAAATAGTGATGTGGACAGTGTCGTGGGTGTTGCGAGCTTTCCAGCTCCTGTGCCAGACACTGTTGAGGAAACAGAGAACATCAGTGATGTACAGCCACAACTCGGTGATAATGATGATGATGATGAAGCCGATCGCACTTGGGAGCCGGGTGATGAAGGGGCTTCATCGTCATCATCAGGAGAAGAGGGGCGCAGGTTGCCCCGGAGTCAGCAGCTGAGGCAGCAAGGGGTTAGCAGCATGGTTGGCAGTCAGCATGGGGGCAGAATTGTAAAGCCTGGATCCAAACGGGGCCGGGGTAGAGCACCTGCTGCGCGGCAGGCTACCTTATCAGGAGGTAGTGGAGCAGGGGTTCCTGGAGTTGACAGTAGCAGTGAATTAGTGCAGGCTGTTGGTTGGAAAAGTAACTACTCTGCAGTGTGGCAGTTTTTCCTCAAGCATCCGCAGGAGGGTAACATGGCCACATGCAAGATATGTTAGCAGAGGGTGAAGCGTGGCCAGGGCCCAAATGTTGGCACCACGGCCCTGCGTCAACATATGATGCGTCACCATAAAGCGGCCTGGGAGAACCGAGGCTTCCGAAGAGGTGGTCCAGGCTGCTTCCTCACCAAGTGGCACGCCGCTCCCAATTTCTGCCAGCCAAGGCTCCAGCACCTCAGCCGAAGGCAGCTGTGCGTCATACCCATCCTCTGTCGGTCCTCCTGATGCTCCTGCTCCCCCTATTCCTCCTCCAAGTCTTGCATCCCGCCAGCAATCCATCAGCGAAGCCATGTCCAAGAGACAGCAGTATGCACCCACTCATCCTACGGCACAGAAGCTGAGTGTGCTCCTGTCCAAGTTGCTGGTGCTGCAGTCGCTCCCTTTTCAGGTGGTGGACTCTGCACCTTTCAGAGAACTGATGGCTTGTGCCGAGCCGAGGTGGAGAGTCCCAAGCCGTCATTTCTTTGCCAAGAAGGCAGTACCAGCGCTGCACACTTTTGTTGAACAGAAGGTGGGCCAGTCATTGAGCCTGTCGGTGTGTAGCAAAGTGCATGGCAGCGCCGACGTCTGGAGCTGTAACTACGGTCAGGGACAATACATGTCGTTTATGGCCCACTGGGTGAATGTGGTCCCTTTGCAGCAGCAGCAACTTGGACAGGTCACGCCGCTTCGGCCTCCGCGCTCCCTGGCCGTTGTGCCTGTGACACCATGCGACTCGGCCTCCTCATCCTCCGCCATCTCCTCACCCTCCACTGTAGGCTCAAGTCTCAGTGCCCCTCCAGCCTACCATGTGTGCAGGGCACGGAGGTGTCACGCTGTGCTTCACATGGTTTGTCTTGGAGAACGGAGTCACACAGGGGAGGAACTTCTTAAATTTATTCATCACGAAATCCAAACATGGCTTACTCCAAGAAAACTGAAAATGGGAAACATGGTTACCGACAATGGGAAGAACATTTTGTCTGCGCTGTGACAAGGAAGGCTGACCCATGCGCCCTGCATGGCTCACGTCTTCAACCTGGTTGTGAAGTCTTCCCCCCATCTGCAAGACATCCTAACAACTTCAAGGAAACTTTGCATGCACTTCAGCCACTCATACACCGCCAAGCACACCCTTCTTGAGCTACAGCGTCAGAACGGTATCCCCCAACATAGTCTGATTTGCAATGTTTCCACCCATTGGAATTCCACCCTGCATATGTTGGACAGACTATAGGAACAGAGAAAAGCCATCACGGATTTCTTGATGATCCAAGCGGATAGGGGGACTCCCCTGTGTAGCTTCAATGTCAACCAGTGGCAGCTCACACGTGGCACCTGCCGTTTGCTGGAGGAGGAGGAGGAAGAGGAGGAGGAGGGGTACAGTGAAGCACAGTTTAGGCTTGGCGAAATGGCTGGTTTATCTAGTCAACGGACAGGAGAGGAGGAGCAGCCAGAGGAGCTAGAGGGTTGTGAGGAAGGCGAGACAGAGAACCCAGACACACCGTGGCAGTATGCAGTGGAGATGGAGACAGGTAGTCCCTCCGAGTCACTTGCGCAAATGGCAGGAAGCATGCTCAGGTGCTTGCGTAGTGACCCCAGAATTGTTTCCATTTGTCGGCAGGATGACTTCTGGCTCTCCACCTTATTGGACCCTCGCTTCCGGCACAAAATAGGGGCAATTTTTAAACCCGCCGAGAGGGAGGACAAACTGACCTACTGCAAAGACATTCTACGTAGTCCGTTGGCCGATGCCTATCTGCACCATGGTCCATACTCTCGCAGGTCTGACTCGGGGGGACCTCTGCGCTCACCTTCCACTGCCATGGCTGCTGGGGTGGTTGGCAGGAGCAGCAGCAGCAGCTCCATCAGCAGCAGCCTCAGTCTTCAGTCGCTAATGAGTAGCTTTCTACACCCACATAGTGAGTCTACTCATGAGCAGCAGGAAGACCTGGAGCAGGACCTGAACCAGCAGGTCGTGTCATACCTTGACATGACCATGCCAACACACCTTGAAGATTCTCTGGACTTCTGGGCAGCCAAACTTGACTTGTGGCCGCAGCTAGCTGAGTTTACGCTGGAAAAGCTGTCCTGCCCGGCAAGGAGCGTGCCATCTGAGCGGGTGTTTAGTGCGGCGGGGGCCATAGTTATGGCGAGGAGAACTCATCTGTCAACTAAAAATATGGAGAGACTCACCTTTGTGAAAATGAATCAGGGATGGATCAGCCGGGATTTCCACCCACCAATGGCTGATGCATGCGACTAGATTCAGCATGGTGCCACGTTTCACACTTTCCAAATGGTGCAAAATATGTTTATGTCTTTAGGCCAATTTTTGGGCTCCTGCTGCCAACTCCAGTGCTAATTCAAGCTATGTTTGGGCTGCTGCTGCTGCCAACTCCAGTGTGTCTTTAGGCCAATCTTTGGGCTCCTGCTGCCAACTCCACTGTCTCTTGCAAACAATGTTTGGGCTCCTGCTGCTGCTGCTGCTGCCAACTCCAGGGTGTGTCTTTAGTCCAATTTTTGGGCTCCTGCTGCCAACTCCAATGTCTCTTTCAAGCAATGTTTGGGCTCCTGCTGCCAACTCCAGTGTGTCTTTAGGCCAATTTTTGGGCTCCTGCTGCCAACTCCAGTGTCTCTTTCAGCCAACGTTTGGGCTCCTGCTGCTGCTGCTGGCAACTCCAGTGTGTCTTTAGGCCAATTTTTGGGTTTCTGCTGCTGCTGCTGCCAACTCCAGGGTGTGTCTATCAGTCAATGTTTGGGCTCCTGCTGCCAACTCCAGTGTCTCTTTCAAGCTATGTTTGGGCTGCTGCTGCTGCCAACTCCAGTGTCTTTCAAGCTATGTTTGGGCTGCTGCTGCTGCCAACTCCAGTGTCTTTCAAGCTATGTTTGGGCTGCTGCTGCTTGCAACTCCAGGATGTCATTCAGCCAATTTTTGGGCTCCTGCTGCCAACTCCAGTGTCTCTTTCAAGCTATTTTTGGGCTCCTGCTGCTGCTGCTTGCAACTCCAGGGTGTCATTCAGCCAATTTTTGGGCTCCTGCTGCCAACTCCAGTGTCTCTTTCAAGCTATGTTTGGGCTGCTGCTGCTGCTGCTTGCAACTCCAGGGTGTCATTCTGCCAATTTTTGGGCTCGTGAAGCCAACTCCAGTGTCTCTTTCAAGCTATTTTTGGGCTCCTGCTGCTGCTGCTTGCAACTCCAGGGTGTCATTCAGCCATTTTTTGGGCTCCTGCTGCCAACTCCAGTGTCTCTTTCAAGCTATGTTTGGGCTCCTGCTGCTGCTGCTTGCAACTCCAGGGTGTCATTCAGCCAATTTTTGGGCTCCTGCTGCCAACTCCAGTGTCTCTTTCAAGCTATGTTTGGGCTGCTGCTGCTTGCAACTCCAGGGTGTCATTCAGCCAATTTTTGGGCTCCTGCTGCCAACTCCAGGATGTCTTTCAGCCAATATTTGGGCTCCTGCTGCTGCCAGCTCCAGGGTGTGTTTTTCAGGCAATATAGGGGCCCCTCATAGTGATGCCACCTCAACTCTCTGCAATTGTGCCGCTCTGCGATTCTAATAGCGATGCCTCTGATCTGCATGTCATAATTATTTACAGTATAATTTCACTAACCCAGCACGCATCCAATGCGTGTTACAGCAAGGCAGAATGGTTTACAACCCTATTGAGGCTCTAGGAAGCTCAGAAATAGCCGTTTTTAATAGCGATTCATCGCAAATAAATTCGGACCGAAACAAATTTTGTCGGAAAATTCGTCGAATCAGCCGAATTGAATTTTTCAAAAGTTTGCTCATCTCTAGAAGTGATGGACAGAGGCGAGGTTGGCCAAGGTAAGATGTTCAGAGAAGTGATGGACAGAGGCGAGGTGGGCCAAGGTAAGATGCTCAGAGAAGTGATGGACAGAGGCGAGGTGGGCCAAGGAAAGATGTTCAGAAAAGTGATGGACAGAGGCGAGGTGGGCCAAGGTAAGATGTTCAGAGAAGTCATGGACAGAGGCGAGGTTGGCCAAGGTTAGATGTTCAGAGAAGTGATGGACAGAGGCGAGGTGGGCCAAGGTTAGATGTTCAGAGAAGTGATGGACAGAGGCGAGGTTGGCCAAGGTTAGATGTTCAGAGAAGTGATGGACAGAGGCGAGGTGGGCCAAGGTTAGATGTTCAGAGAAGTGATGGACAGAGGCGAGGTTGGCCAAAGTAGGATGTTCAGAGAAGTGATGGACAGTGAGTGAGATGACGTCAGAAGAGCGAGAGTCAGAAGCTGGAAATGATCGGTCGAAGCTGGGGGCAGGGAAGGGGACTCCAATCCTCTGCCCCTTCACCCGACTGCAATTCCTCCATCCCCAAAGCCCGAGGGGGGAAAGAAGAGCTGGTTTCCTGGGTGGGCTATGCAAGCTAGCAGCCTTCATGGCCTCGGGGGAGCATCATGGTCTGCCATCCCCTATAGCTGGTACCCAGGCAAGTTTTGCTGGTTAGGGGGGCTCCCATGCATTTTTCAAGGGTTTAAGCCTTAATAGTACACATAATGCTCAACTCTTGTGCTCCTAAAAACCCGAAACCAAGCACCAATGAATGCCCATGTGCCTAGACGCCTCATGGTTTCGTGCGTACGCATGACACATGTGCGAAGTGCACCAAATGGCATGCGCACGCGGTTAGCACAAAATTCTCTTCAGAAGCCTTCAGCCCCATGAACATTTGGTTGGCTAAGCTCCTGGTCCCGATGGTCTCCCATGTTTCTCCCCTTTCCTTTCCTGTTTCTCAATTGGGATTTTGTCTCTCCAGCTTCTGTGTTTTAGGCGAATCTCTATTCTCCATTGTAGAGTGTATGGGGTGTCACTTGAGTCACCTGACAGGGAATACACTCCACAAAGGAGAATAGAGATTCGCCTAAAACACAGAAGCTGTAGAGACAAATTTGAAATTGAGAAACAGTAAAGGAAAGGGGAGAAATATTTAGGTGTCATTTATTTATAGGCGCTCAGGGATCTCCTGATTCCAGGTCACCTCCAGTGTTTATGTTTTGTCCCAGATGTTCTCTTTACCACCTCCCCCTCCCTGCCTTGTATCGCGTATTAGTACTTAATAATTGGGCTACTTTTTTTATTTCTTAAATTTTGAGGCCCGATGTCCACCTTTTTTATCATTAAACATTTTGAGATTTGTCAACTTTGACAACTTTTAACCATCTTTTTTTTTCTCACCAAAACCCCTGAAAAAGGGAAAAATTACTAAAACAAACTTGTGTCTGACACTTTAATTGCTAAAAAACACGCCGGACACTGCCAGCATGTGTTTTAGGAATGAAATAAGCTCGTTAGTTGGTGAAGTCGGCAGTTTCCTCTGGCTTTTTGCTGGAGGAAAGTCACTCTTGAAATTGACACATTTGCACCCACTTTTCCACCCACTAAACATCCCCATAAATCAGTTGCCAATTCGGGCTGGAAAAATACAGGTGCAAGTTTCCACATTGGCGCACACTCGGGCGTAAATTTCTGCCTTAAAAAATGCGTTTAAATGGCACCCATGAATCAGGAGGAAGGATGAGTGCCACTTGTTGCTCCAAAAATGTGCGCTAATGCACAGGCACATGACCATGAATTGTATTCATCATGAAATTCACTGATCAGATACGCAGAAAAGACGCATGACCATGAATCGTATTTATCATGAAATACCCTGATTAGATACTCGGAAAAGACGCATGACCATGAATTGTATTTATCATGAAATACCCTGATCAGATACCCGGAAAAGACGCATGACCATCAATCGTATTTATCATGAAATACCCCGATCAGAAACCCAGAAAAGACGCATGACCATCAATCGTATTTATCATGAAATACCCTGATCAGATACCCGGAAAAGACGCATGGCCATGAATCGTATTTATCATGAAATACCCTGATCAGATACCCGGAAAAGACGCATGGCCATCAATCGTATTTATCATGAAATACCCTGATCAGATACCCGGAAAAGACGCATGGCCATAAATCGTATTTATCATGAAATACCCTGATCAGATACCTGGAAAAGACGCATGACCATCAATCGCATTTATCATGAAATACCCTGATTAGATACCCGGAAAAGATACATGACTATGAATCGTATTCATCATAAAATGCCCTGATCAGATACCCGGAAAAGACGCATGACCATCAATCGCATTTATCATGAAATACCCTGATCAGATACCCGGAAAAGACGCATGACCATAAATCGTATTTATCATAAAATACCCTGATCAGATACCCGGAAAAGATACATGACTATGAATCATATTCATCATAAAATGCCCTGATCAGATACCCGGAAAAGACGCATGGCCATGAATCGTATTTATCATGAAATACCCTGATCAGATACCCGGAAAAGATGCATGGCCATGAATCGTATTCATCATAAAATACCCTGATCGAATACCCAGAAAAGATGCATGACCATCAATCGCATTTATCATGAAACACCCTAATCAGATACCCGGAAAAGATGCATGACCATGAATCGAATTTATCATAAAATACCCTAATCAGATACCTGGAAAAGTTGCATGGCCATGAATCACATTTATCATGAAATACCCTGATCAGACACCCGGAAAAGACACATGACCATCAATCGTATTTATCATAAAATACCCTGATCAGATACCCGAAAAAGATGCATGACCATGAATCATATTTATCATGAAATACCCTGATCAGATATCGGAAAAGACGCATGACCATCAAACATATTTATCATAAAATACCCTGATCAGATACCCGGAAAAGATGCATGACCATGAATCATATTTATCATAAAATACCCTGATCAGATACCCGGAAAAGATACATGACCATGAATCATATTTATCATGAAATACCCTGAACAGATATCCGGAAAAGACGCATGACCATCAATCATATTTATCATAAAATACCCTGATCAGATACCCGGAAAAGATACATGACCATGAATCATATTTATCATGAAATACCCTGAACAGATATCGGAAAAGACGCATGACCATCAAACATATTTATCATAAAATACCCTGATCAGATACCTAGAAAAGTTGCATGGCCATGAATCACATTTATCATGAAATACCCTGATCAGACACCCGGAAAAGACGCATGACCATGAATCATATTTATCATGAAATACCCTGAACAGATACCCGGAAAAGACACATGGCCATGAATCGTATTTATCATAAAATACCCTGATCATATACCCGGAAAAGATACATGGCCATGTATCGTATTTATCATAAAATACCCTGATCAGATACCCGGAAAAGACGCATGACCATGAATCATATTTATCATGAAATGCACAGACGCATGACCATGAATCAACTCTGTAGTAGTTATATTTTATTTAAAAATCTCATAAAGTTCTCTTTTCAGTTGGGGGGAGTTTCCTGGGCAGGAAGGAGTGTCTACCAATACATATGTGGTACCATTGTAATTGGGAGGAATGAGCCTTTTTACACGCAGTATGGTTTTCTTATAAAACTTATTTTTTAAAGAAAAAAAAAACACTACAAATTTAGAAAATAGATTTCTTTTTTTCCGGAAATAAGCCCTGAAAAAAATGACGAACAAGACATTTCGGCCTCGATTCAATAAAGGTAGAAAAAAATTCTCATGATAGTAAAAAATTCAATTCATGAGAAAATAGCCTGAGAATGTCACTGTTACTGAATCAGCAGATAAAAAGACAATGAAAGTCAATGGCAGGTTTTACTACATTGTAGAAGGATTAAACAGTTCCCTACTTTTCTTAGGAGTAAACAATGCATTTGACTTTAATTGTTATCTTAGCTGGAGATTCAGCAACAGTGACATTCTGAGGCTTTTTCTCATGAATTGAATCTTTTACTAACATGAGAATTTGTTTTTACCTTTATTGAATCAAGGCCTTAATGTTAAAGCCCAAACAAAAAAATATATATATATCATATTTTTTGCCATATAAGACGCACCTAGGATTTGGAGGAGGAATAAAAGATAAAAAAAATATTCTGAAACAAAGGGTGTGCAGAACCTAATAGGACATGGCATAATCCCCCCAATCACCCCTATAACAGGTAGTGCGGCAGATCCCCCCATCTCCGCAATCCAGAAGCCTCCACTCTCCGCAGCCAGTGCGCACTGTGCGCTGTGCTCTGTCATTGGTGAATCGTTGTGCGACCGGCTGCACTGTGTCATCAATGCACAGAGCGGCGCGGTGGTGTCATTGATGCATAAGTGCACTCTGGCTGCGGAAAATGGCAGCTTCTGGATCACGGTGCAGGTATGAGATTTGTTTTTTAACTAAATAGATAAGGGGAGGTCAGGGATTGGGGGGTGTTCTGCCACATTCACCTTCACCCTATAAGACGTATGGACATTTCTACCCAGCTTTTCGGGAAAAATAAGTGCGTCTTATAGGGCAAAAATATGATATCATTTCCCTGGAAATTCTTTCAAAAATCACAGTTAAACATACATACGCTGTTTCCCCGAAAATAAGACAGGATCTTCTATTGATTTTTTTTACAAAATATGTGTTTCTTGGTCTTCCAGCATCTCTGCCTAGTCCCACTGCATTGAATGTGTAGCGGTTTGCTCCCCCTGGAGCCCCTCATCAGAAGCAGCCACAAGGCTCTGGACTAAAGTGACTGCGGTGGAACTACTTGATCTGTGTATGAATCATGCTAAGTCTTATTTTTGGGGTAGGTCTTATTTCCAGGGAAAAAGGGTAGCGCAGCTATTGGTCTGGCAACAGAGGGGGCTACAAAATCTCTAGGTGGGCTGGCAGCGAAAGGGTTATGGCAGTAATGGAGGCTTCAATCCGTTGTAGCAGGTAAATGCGGAGTTCCGCTTAAACTTTATTGGTACTATGTTTGTTAAAACATTTTGAAGATTATTCACTAATATTGAATAAGGGGGGAGGGGTAGAGTTAGGCTGGTAATAGGGATTCGACCCCCTTCCTTTGGAGCAGTCATAACTAGAGGTGGCCGAGCCTGAACCACAATGTCCTGGTTCTCACCGAACGTTGCAAGTTCGAGTTCCCAAACCTCAACATGAGCGTCAGACAGAAGTCCTGGTTCAAGTTCAACGTCCGGCCCGAAACCCGGAAAAGCTGGTTGATGGGCCGCTAAGCAACCCTGTGCCCTCAATCATGGGAGCTGGCGATCATATATTCATAGCTCCGGCTTGGGCAGGTTTCAATCAACCTCTGCTTATCCTCTCTCATGGGAGCCGGCAGCCATCTTTTTGTAACCTCGGCTGGGCAGGTTTCAAACACCCACCCTGTGTCCTCACTCATGGGAGCCAGAGGCCATCTTTTTGGAGCCTCGGCTGGGGCAGGTTTCAAACGACCGCTGCATGTCCTCACTCATGGGAGTCAGAGGCCATCTTTTTGGAGCCTCGGCTGCCAATTCTGCATGATCCTCTTCTGTCAGCGCTGCGGAGGGGTTGTTTGAAACCAGCCCCAGTCGGGGCAACAAAAAGATGGCCGCTGGCTCCCATGAGTGAGGACATGGTCGGCTCTCATGAGTAAGGACACTCCGTGTCCTCACTCATGGGAACCAGCGGCCATCGTTTTGTAGCCTCGGCTGGGGCAGGTTTCAAACAACTGCTGCGTGTCCTCACTCATGGGAGCCGGCGGCCATCTTTTTCTAGCCCTGGCTTGGGCAGGTTACAAACAACCGCTGCTCCGCTGCATTGTCAGAAGAGGATCGAGTGTAGACATGAGTTAAAGCAGCACGCTTCTGCTGCACACTCTGGGGCGCGTTTCAAACAACCGCTGCCGCCTCTGCCCGACCCTCTCCTGTCAGCGCGGCGGAGGGGTTGTTTGAAACCAGACCCAGACGGGGCTACAAAAAGATGTCCGTCGGCTCCCATGAGTAAGGACACTCTGTGTCCTCACTTATGGGAGCCAGTGGCGATCTTTTCGAAGCCTTGTCTGGGGCATGTTTCAACAACCGCCACGTGTCCTCACTCATGGGAGCCTTCGGCCATCTTTATGTAGCCCCGGCTTGGGCAGGTTTCAAACAACCGCTGCTGCTGCCGCCACTGCTCCACTGCAGTGTCAGAAGAGCATCCCCTTTCAAACAATTGCTGATGCCGCTTCACGGGGTACCAGGTGAGAATCGCGGGTAGAGCTTAGTCAAAGCAGCGTGCTTCTGTTGCACGCGCTGCATCAACACCCCCCGTGCCCCCTGCCACAGCCAGCACCCAAAGTTTGGGTACTTATTGACTCCAATGGGGACCTAGTTCAGGGTCGAATTCAAAGTTCAATTGAACTTGCCGAACCCAAACTTTGGGGGTTTGGCCATCCCTGGTCATAACCTTTATATATTTATATATATATTATCAGTATACCTGGAAGCTCACATGATCACTAGTTAGGAGATTAGGTTTCTGGTTATTTACATAAAATACATACATTGATTATTGATTAATTTCCCTGGTTTCGATTAGATTGCATTAGACTAGAGGTCATCCAATTAAAGGTCCACCTGCAGAAATGCTGAAAGGTATCATTGGGGCCCAACCTTTCCCAAGCCAAAGCTGTTCCAGATCCTTCCAACCAATGCGGTGTAACCACCGCGGAGACGACGGACACCAAGGGATCCTGTGAGGAAGCTGAGCTCGGGATCAACCTCAGATAGGTGGAGATGAGCGTTCCATATAAGATAAAAACCACCGTTACAAGTACAAGTGGAAAAGGCCTTCAGCTTGTTCTTATGGGACATAATGGCCATGACGGTGCGAAAAATAAGAACGTAAGGGACAAAAGTTAGACCGAGAGCTCCCGAATCCATAACAATGCTGACAAGGAACATCTCTAAAACATTAATGAGATGTTAATGAATATGAACCTCACACCTTCAAGCATCAACTGCAGACCCATGTTCGGCTCTTCCTGTTGGGGGCCAACCTTTCCCAAGCCAAAGCTGTTCCAGATCCTTCCAAGCGACTCCTTTAGATCTTTATTTCGTAGACTGTAAATCAACGGATTGATCAGCGGTGTAACCACTGTGTAGACGACGGACTCCAAGCGATCCTGTGAGGAAGCCGAGCTCGGGGTTGGCCGCAGATAGGTGGAGATGAGTGTTCCATAGAAGATGAAAACCACCGTCAGATGGGAGGTACAAGTGGAAAAGGCCTTCAGCTTGTTCTTATGGGACTTAATGCCCATGATGGTGCGAAAAATACGAACGTATTGGAAAAAATTTAGACCGAGAGCTCCCAAACCCATAACAATGCCGACAAGGAACATCACTAAGACGTTAATGAGACGGTAATGAATATGAACCTCCCACATTCAAGCATCACTGCAGACCCCTGTTCAATTCTTCCTATTGGGGGCCAACCTTTCCCAAGCCAAAGCTGTTCCAGATCATTCCAAGCAATGTCTTTAAAACTTTATTTAGACTGTAAATCAATGGATTGATCAGTGGTGTAACCACCCTGTAGACGACGGACACCAAGCGGTCCTGTGAGGAAGCTGAGCTCAGGGTCAGCCACAGATAAGTGGAGATGAGCATTCCGTAGAAGATGAAAACCACTGTTAGATGGGAGGTACAAGTGGAAAAGGCCTTTAGTTTGTTTTTATGGGACTAAATGGCCATGAAGGTGTGAAATACATGAATGTAAGGGACAAAAACTAGACAGATAGCTCCCGAACCCATAACGATGCCGACAAAGGATCATCACTAAGATGTTAATGAGACTGTAATGAATAGGAACCTCACACATTCATGCATCAACTGCAGACCCATGTTCGATTCTTCCTATTGGGGGCCAACCTTTCCCAAGCCAAAGCCGTTCCCGATTCTACAGTTCCGTAGAAGATGAAAATCACCGTCAGATGGGAGGTACAAGTGGGAAAGGCGGTGATGGTGTGAAAAATACGAAACGTAAGGGACAAAAGTTAGACCGAAAGCTCCCGAACCCATAACGATGCCGACAAAGGATCATCACTAAGATGTCTATGAGACTTTAATGAATAGGAGCCTCACACATTCAATCACCACTGCAAACCCATGTTTGATTCTTCCTATTGAGGGCCAACCTTTCCCAAGCCAAACCTGTTCCAGATCCTTCCAAGCGATGCCTTTAAATCTTTATTTCGTAGACTGTAAATCAACGGATTGATCAGCGGTGTAACCACCGTGTAGACAACAGACACCAATCGGTCCTGTGAGGAAGACAAGCTCGGGGTTGGCCGCAGATAGGTGGAGATGAGCGTTCCGTAGAAGATGAAAACCACCGTTAGATGGGAAGTACAAGTGGAAAAGGCCTTCAGCTTGTTCTTATGGGACTTAATGCCTATGATGGTGCGAAAAATATGAACGTAAGGGACAAAAGTTAGACCGAGAGCTCCCGAACCCATAACGATGCCGACAAGGAACATCACTAAGACGTTAACAAGGGTGTCGTTACACGAGAGCAGAAACAGCTGCGGGAGGTCACAGAAGAAGCTGTTAATGACACGGGGACCACAGAAGTCCAAGCGCAGGATGCAGAGTGTGTGTATTGCAGAGGTGAGGAACCCAACCACCCAAGCTGCGGAAAGCATCTGAGCACACACCTTGGAGCGCATCATCTGCGCGTAATGTAACGGGTGGCAGATTGCAATGTAGCGATCGTAGGACATCGCCGCCAGCAGATACAGCTCAATGCATATGAAGGAGAAGAAGAAGAAGAACTGGGTGATGCAGGAGGAAACGGCGATAGTGCGGACTTTGGAGAAGAAGTCGCAGAGCATCCGCGGTGAGGTCACCGACGAGTAGAACACATCCAGGCCGGCCAGGTTACTCAGGAAGATGTACATCGGAGTGTGGAGGTGAGAATCATGGAAGATCAAGAGGACAATCAGGAGGTTCCCAACCAGAGATGCCGCATAGACGAGTAGAAACAGCAGGAAGAGGGGCAACTGGAGGTACGGGAGATCAGACAAGCCGAGGAATACAAACTCCAATACTTTACTCTCATTCATGGACCTCATCTCTTCTGCAAAGCTGGAAGAACAAAAATGGTCGTCACCGGTGGTCATGAGTGCGTGTATCTCTCAAAGCTACCATCAGGTGCTGCGTTTCTAGTCCCCATGCAACTTCATTCTCAGGGTCCTCCTTAACTTACACCCATCTAAAGGCCAAATCCAAGTCAGTTTCTGCTATACCATGCAGGGGCTGTTATTCCACTCCGGACCCCCTACCCCTAGCCTGCTGCTCTATACCATTATATGACACAACATAATACCCCAGTGCCCACCAATACTATCAAAAGGGGTTATTTTAATAACCACTGGACCACCCATAGCATTCAAGGGACCGGCCTGCTGCACTATACTATTATATGAACCCACATAATACCCCAGTGCCCACCAATACTATCAAACGGGTTTATTTTAATAACCACTGGACCACCCGTAGCATTCAAGGGTCCGGCCTGCTGCACTATACCATTATATGACGTCACATATTACCCCAATGCCCACCAATACTATCAAACGGGTTTATTTTAATAACCACTGGATCATCCATAGCATTCTAGGGACCGGCCTTTTGCACTATACCATTATATGACGCCACATATTACCCCAATGCCCACCAATACTATCAAACAGGTTTATTTTAATAACCACTGGACCACACGTAGCATTCAAGGGTCCGGCCTGCTGCACTATACCATTATATGACGCCACATAATACCCCAGTGCCCACCAATACTATCAAACGGGTTTATTTTAATAACCACTGGACCACCCGTAGCATTCAAGGGTCCGGCCTGCTGCACTATACCATTATATGACGCCACATATTACCCCAATGCCCACTAATACTATCAAAAGGGTTTATTTTAATAACTTTATATTTGGTCAGAGGGATAATTGGCTTAAACCAACACCTTAAATATAAAAAAAACACTTATTTCTACAGTTTTTTACAATATATATTAATACAGGGGGTATTTTTGATGCTACCACAGGTTGGTATTAATGTCCTACCAAATAAAGTTAAGCAGATTCAGTACAATAAAGGCAGATTCAGTATTGGGAGGGGGTGCCCCGCTTGCCACAACTTCCTGCAAATCCCCTACATATTACCTGCCACGTGGTCCCCTGGCAAAATGAAGCTGTGTGATTGGACAGTGAAGGGCACATGCCTCGGGCTTCCGTTTTTTCCAGCTACTGGCCGACAACGTGACACGTGATCACCACCGGCCAATCAAGTTGCCGCATTTCACATTCCATTACAATTTAGGGAGTTTGCGGGGAGTTGATCAGTGGGGGAGACATGCATAACAACTTAACTGGAAGACAAATTCGGGGTTCTCTCCATCACATCAGCGCAATACACACATCACAGAAAGCTGTGAGCCATCTGTGAGCTATTTACATTTCCATTGCATTTACAATGTATCACATAGAAACAATGATAAAACATCAGCTTCAGTCTGACTATAACAATGTAACACACTGTAATTCTCAGCAAGGACCTGGCAAGCTTTTCAGAATGGCTCATCTTGTTTGTAATAGTCACAGTGCCGCAGGGTTTTAAGAATGACTCATCTTGTTCGTTATAGTCCCAGTGCCGCAGGCTATTCAGAATGACTCATCTTGTTTGCTACAGTCACAGTGCTGCAGGCTTTTCAGGATGACTCATCTTGTTTGTTATAGTCACAGAGTTAATGCAGCCCCAATATATGGCTCTGCGAGTTTGGTCACCTATGTAGCTAAGTTTCTCAAATCTTTGGTGGTCTTACCATTGTGCGATTTCTTTGGAGCATTCGGATGCTTTAATGGCTTGTGACGGTCCAGACTCAACCCAAATCCCCCCCCCCCTTCGGGGATATATATGAAGTTCTGATTCAGGTAAAAAAGAGCAACACATTCCCGAAACATTGGGCCGGTTTGGCTTCTATTGGCAGCAACACATGATGCAGTAAGAAGAGAACAAGGAGGTTTTTACCTCGTGCTGCTGCCTCTCTCCCTCCTGCTGCGCAATGTAACAAGCAGAGACGATTCAGCATCTTATGCTGTAACATCCTTCCTGCTCGCTGCTGTGTTTAAAATTGTAACTGCAGATGAGAGAATTTCCTTAGAATTTCGATTCAGATAATTCGCAGAAATCGAAAGAAATTTAGTGCAATCCCCTCGTAAAAAAAAAAAACGTAGCCGCTGCCTCACTATCCAGCACTGTCCACTGTCCGGCACAGATGTTACATATGTAATACGGTTGAAATAGGACATATGTCTATCAAGTTCAACCAAGGGTGTTGGGGTCGGGGAAGTTATTTTTTATTTTATTTTATAGGTGTTAGTTATTTATTTTATTTTTGTTACTGATAACCGCTAATAATAACTGTTAATGTTATTTTCTTCTAGATAAGCATCTGATCCTTTTTTGAAGCTGTCAGCGGTTGATTCTGTGGGAGGCTATTCCATAGATTTATAGTTCTTATGGTAAAAAATGATTGTCACCTAAATTTTTTTTGTTCCAGTTGAAGAGAGAGCGTCCCTTTGTCTTTAGTGAGGATTTTACCTGAAATAGTGTTCTCCCATATTTTATCGGCCATTTATATATTTATACAAGTTAATCATGTCCCCCCTCAGCCGTCTCCTCACAAGACTAAACAGATTTAATTCTCGTAATCACTCTCTTTCACTGCCAGCCAGTTTGGGTCCACATTTGGGTATGTCCACTGAGAACAAGGACACATCTGCTGCTTATGACTTGTTACTTTACCTTTTTCATGTATTATGACACATATCTGTATGCTCATCTCTGTATGTCCGACATGTATTGCAACAAGGCTGTCACCCATCACTGTTTTTCGTCTATGCAATGACCCTGCTCATATAAATAATGTTTGTTTTGCGACCCCCTAGCTTCCCCTCCTGATAACCCCAGCTAAGCAACTTTATTGCCCTAGTACCACCCACCCCCAGCTGTTTGACTGAGCTAATCAAGGCCTCTCACAAGTGGTATAACTCTGAGGGGAATGGCTGCATGTCAGCCTGGGCTGCAGTCCTGGATTTCTCAAGTCCGGGATTTTTTAAGTCCATCAAAGAATTAGGCCCGAAGTGACCAGAAGGGAACAAGCACCAGACTCTGCTCGTCTGAAGAACTCATCCCCAACAATGCTCCTCTGCTATTTTACAGTCCTGCTTCCACTGACTGTAAAATTCCTGACATCCCAGCATCCGCCTGCACCTGGTAAGTCTCTCTATATCTCTCCGTCACTGCTCTCATCCCCCTACCTGTGCTCGCATGAATTTATCTCACTGGATAAATCTCTCTCCCTTTCTCCATGCACCCGCAAAACACGCTCTGCAACTTTCAAATCCCACAGTCACCTCCTCTCCCTTTCTCTGCTCCTACTTGCTGCTGGTGACATCGCTCCAAACCCAGGTCCATTTCCTTCGCCCCCCCCCCCCCGCTCCTCTACACCCCACAACTCATCACAGACTAGCCTTCACCATGGTAGCAAGCCAACAAACTCACGGAACCTAGCCAACCTCTTAACAATCACCCCCTCCCCACGCACCCCCCCCACGGTCACCTGCACACTGTGGAAAGTGTGCAACAAACTGGCATACATCCATGACCTCTTCACTACCAACCTCTTCACTTTCATGGCCTTTACTGAAACCTGGCTCACTCCCTCTGATACAGCCTCACCCGCTGCCCTCTCATATGGGGGCTTACAGTTCAGCCACACCCCAAGATCAAACAACAAACAGGGTGGAGGTGTTGGCATCCTTCTGTCTGAATACTGCTCATTTAACCCAATCCCTGCTCTACCCTCCCTTTCCTTCCCTTCCTTTGAAGTTCACTGTGTCCGTCTCTACTCTCCCTGTCACCTAAATATTGCCACTATCTATCGCCCTCCTGGACCTGCCACTCTCTTTCTGGACCACTTCTCCACTTGGCTTCTCCACTTCCTGTCCTTTGACATCCCGGCTATAATCATGGGGGACTTCAACATACCCGTTGACACCAACAACCCTGCAACCACCAAACTATTATCCCTAACCACCTCCTTCGGCCTCAAACAATGGTCTACCAGCCCCACCCACAAAGATGGACATACGCTTGACCTACTCTTTACTCACCTCTGCTCTGTATCCAGTCTTTCCTCATCCCCACTTTCTCTCTGTGATTAAAACCTACTAACACTAACACTCTCTTCCCTTAACACTACCCCCTCTGCACACAAACCTGCAATTCTTCGCAGGAACCTCAGAAATCTAGACCTTCAATCTCTCTCCGATGCTTTACATCCCCTTCACACCCTGCCCTCATTTACCAATGTAGACGCTGCCGCTTCATACTAACATAATACACTAACTGCTGCCCTTGACTCTGTTGCTCCCCTTATCTACAGCCGCCCTCAGGCCAAAAAAAGACAACCATGGCTTAATACTAACACTGCGACATTGAAACGGCATTCTCGAGTTGCTGAACGGCATTGGAGGAAATACAAAACCAAGGAGGACTTCCTGTTATACAAGAAAGCCCTTCAGGAACTCAGAACTGCCCTTTCATCTGCTAAACAGGAATATTTCCCATCACTCATATCGGCACAGGCCCGGAATCCAAAACAGCTATTTAACACTTTCAACTCCCTTCTCCGCCCACCGCCACCTCCTCCATCCTCACAACTAACGGCTGAGCAATTTGCCACATACTTCAAAGACAAAATCGACATGATTCGAAGTGGCTTCACCCCTCAGAACACCTCTCTCCTACCAACATCCCCCCTTGTCCCACTCATTAACTCATTTCACAGTGTTAACTGCTCAAGGTGTCTCCTCCCTGGTCTCAAAGGCTCACCTGACCACCTGCTCCCTTGATCCCATTCCATCCCACCTTATCCCTCAACTGTCTCCATCTGTCATTCCAGCCCTAACATCTTTATTCAACCTCTCCCTCTCCACTGGTACCTTTCCCTCCGCCTATAAGCATGCTGTTATAACTACACTCATCAAAAAACCCTCTCTGGTCCCCTCTGCCCTCCCCAGTTACCCCCCATCTCTCTGGACCCCTCTGCCCTCCCCAATTACCGCCCAATCTCTCTGCTCCCTTTCTCATCCAAGCTTCTTGAGCAGCATGTCCATACAGAACTTACAAACTATCTGTCTACAAACTCCCTCCTAGATCCCCTCCAATCTGGTTTCCGTTCGTGTCACTCTACCGACAGCCAAATCCAAAGGTCACTACTCTGCTCTCATCCTTCTCGACTTATCATCCCCCGCCCCGAGGATATATGTGGCCTTCAGGTTATTTGACCCCAATTGCAGGACTTTAAATTTCTCCACTTTGACCTTCATTTGCCAAGTGGAGCCCAGACACTCAATGTGTCCAAGTCAGCCTGAAGCTTGTGACCATCGTCAATAGACACATAGGCAATGTGACCATCTTCAATAGACACATAGGCACTGTGACCATCTTCAATAGACACATAGGCAATGTGACCATCTTCAATAGACACATAGGCACTGTGACCATCTTCAATAGACACATAGGCAATGTGACCATCTTCAATAGACACATAGGCACTGTGACCATCTTCAATAGACACATAGGCACTGTGACCATCTTCAATAGACACATAGGCACTGTGACCATCTTCAATAGACACATAGGCACTGTGACCATCTTCAATAGACACATAGGCACTGTGACCATCTTCAATAGACACATAGGCAATGTGATCATCTTCAATAGACACATAGGCACTGTGACCATCTTCAATAGACACATAGGCACTGTGACCATCTTCAATAGACACATAGGCAATGTGATCATCTTCAATAGACACATAGGCACTGTGACCATCTTCAATAGACACATAGGCACTATGACCATCTTCAATAGACACATAGGCACTGTGACCATCTTCAATAGACACATAGGCACTGTGACCATCTTTAATAGACACATAGGCACTGTGACCATCTTTAATAGACACATAGGCACTGTGCTACATATCTTTGTGTCATCTGCAAAAATAGAAACAGTGCTTCTAAACCCATCTGCTCTGTCATTTATAAACCAGTTGAATAATATCAGGGCCCAGCACTGAACCCTGGGGTACACCGCTTACACCAGTGGACCATTCAGAGTAGGGATCATTACCCACAACTCTCTGCACACGATCCTTCAGCCAGTTTTCAATCCAGTTACAAACTGTAAGATGTCTCGCGCTGCTCTCCGCTCTGCAGCTCTGTTAGCTCGCCCATGAATAGGTCATATCAAACGTGTGTGAATACGGGTTCCCAAACCCGAACACGGGCTTCAACCAGAAGTCCATGTTTGAGTTCATGGTCCGGTATGACGCAGAGTGTTGAAGCAGCAGGAAGCGGCAGTAAGACTTACCTGAGCTCCGCGATCCCGTCGGGGTGTTCTTTCCTTGTCCACGGCCGGGGCTTCATAAAGATGCCTGCCCCCCCCCCCCCCCCCCCCGAGTGAGGACGCTGGCCACAGCTTCCAATGTACTGCCACTTCCCGCTGCTGTGCATTCTGCGTGGAGCCAAATTTGGGTCCCGAAGGGGCAAGCGGTGGCCTTGAGGTAAGGGAGCGGACTTGTGACCGGAGGGTGGCAGGTTCGAATCCCTGGGCCTGGGACATGACTGAAGCACTCTTGAGCATAAAGGCACCTAACCCCCACAACTGCTCCTTGTAATTAGCGCCCACCACTCTGGACATGTGTACACTCACTACACAGATGGGTTAAATGTGCAGGAAGAACTCCTATGTGTGCACAAGCATACAGCGGCCATCTATGCTCCAAAAGTTTGGGTGCCCATTGATTTCAGTGGGGGCCGGGTTCGGGTCAAGTTCGGTACCCAGACAAACTTGACAAACACAAACTTATAGGTGTTTTGCACAGAACTACTCATGAGGTTCTAAAGAGCCCCACCCTATGCCAGGGAACAAGCACTGCCTGCCAAAGGGAGGGCCCTTTATACCCTCATGAGCTGACAGGGGGCATGAGGGCTTCCTCTGTCAGCTCACTCGTGAGGGTATAAAGAGCCTTGTCCTATGGGAGCCAAGACAGTCAGGTTGAATTGTAACAGCCAGACTCACAGCTGTGTAATGCATTGTAACAGCCAGGCTCACAGCTGTGTAATGCATCGTAACAGCCAGGCTCACAGCTGTGTAATGCATCGTAACAGCCAGGCTCACAGCCGTGTAATGCATTGTAACAGCCAGACTCGCAGCTGTGTAATGCATCATAACAGCCAGACTCACAGCTGTGTAATGCATTGTAACAGCCAGACTCACAGCTGTGTAATGCATTGTAACAGCCAGACTCACAGCTGTGTAATGCATTGTAACAGCCAGACTCACAGCTGTGTAATGCATCGTAACAGCCAGACTCACAGCTGTGTAATACATTGTAACAGCCAGACTCACAGCTGTGTAATGCATCGTAACAGCCAGGCTCACAGCTGTGTAATGCATCGTAACAGCCAGACTCACAGCCGTGTAATGCATTGTAACAGCCAGACTCGCAGCTGTGTAATGCATCGTAACAGCCAGACTCACAGCTGTGTAATGCATCGTAACAGCCAGACTCACAGCTGTGTAATACATTGTAACAGCCAGACTCACAGCTGTGTAATGCATCGTAACAGCCAGGCTCACAGCCGTGTAATGCATTGTAACAGCCAGACTCACAGCTGTGTAATGCATCGTAACAGCCAGGCTCACAGCCGTGTAATGCATTGTAACAGCCAGACTCACAGCTGTGTAATGCATCGTAACAGCCAGGCTCACAGCCGTGTAATGCATTGTAACAGCCAGACTCGCAGCTGTGTAATGCATCATAACAGCCAGACTCACAGCTGTGTAATGCATTGTAACAGCCAGACTCACAGCTGTGTAATGCATTGTAACAGCCAGGCTCACAGCTGTGTAATGCATTGTAACAGCCAGACTCACAGCTGTGTAATGCATTGTAACAGCCAGGCTCACAGCTGTGTAATGCATCGTAACAGCCAAGCTGTACCCAGGCCGATGACTGTGGGTTTTGGTCCTCTTTAATCCATTTATCTAAACTTTGTTTAGTGAATACCTCATAGCCCTGTTTTTACTTTGTAACAGTTTGTTCTGTTATGTAGATCTACATTTATTACAATCGGGACATTCAATAAAACACATTTTGCTGGGTGTTATATTATTATATTATATATTATTATATATATTATATTATGTGTAGCTGTGATATTATATATAATATATTATGTGTGGCTGTGATATTATATATAATATATTATGTGTGGCTGTGATATTATATATATTATATTATGTGTGGCTGTGATATTATATATATTATATTATGTGTGGCTGTGATATTATATATATTATATTATGTGTGGCTGTGATATTATATATATTATATTATGTGTGGCTGTGATATTATATATAATATATTATGTGTGGCTGTGATATTATATATATTATATTATGTGTGGCTTTGATATTATATATATTATATTATGTGTGGCTGTGATATTATATATATATTATATTATGTGTGGCTGTGATATTATATATATTATATTATGTGTGGCTGTGATATTATATATATATTATATTATGTGTGGCTGTGATATTATATATATTATATATATTATATTATGTGTGGCTGTGATATTATATATATTATATTATGTGTGGCTGTGATATTATATATATTATATTATGTGTGGCTGTGATATTATATATATTATATTATGTGTGGCTGTGATATTATATATATTATATTATGTGTGGCTGTGATATTATATATATATTATATTATGTGTGGCTGTGATATTATATATATTATATTATGTGTGGCTGTGATATTATATATATTATATTATGTGTGGCTGTGATATTATATATATATTATATTATGTGTGGCTGTGATATTATATATATTATATATATTATATTATGTGTGGCTGTGATATTATATATAATATATTATGTGTGGCTGTGATATTATATATATTATATTATGTGTGGCTGTGATATTATATATAATATATTATGTGTGGCTGTGATATTATATTATATATATTATATTATGTGTGGCTGTGATATTATATATATTATATTATGTGTGGCTGTGATAGTATATATATTATATTATGTGTGGCTGTGATATTATATATATATATATATATATATATATATATATATATATATTATATTATGTGTGGCTGTGATATTATATATATTATATATATATTATATTATGTGTGGCTGTGATATTATATATATTATATTATGTGTGGCTGTGATATTATATATATTATATTATGTGTGGCTGTGATAGTATATATATTATATTATGTGTGGCTGTGATATTATATATTATTATTAGGGATGAGCAAATCGATCCGGACGAACCCGGATTCGTTCTGAATTTCAGGAAATATTCGATTCTGAACGAATCCCAATTTCCCCGCGATTCGATCGATCAAAGTTTTCCTTTAAACTCCATTTACTTCAATTACAGGCATTGTAAAATGGTGGATGGACATGTCTGGACATACCCCCTGTCGCAAGTTATCATGGGAAGGTCACATGCAGCCTATCAGCAGCCAGGAAGCCCTGGTGAAGTCACAGCGCTATATAAAGCGGCGGCCATCTTGCTTGTGCGCATTTGAGACTTGCAGTGCACAGACAACGGAGGACAGGGAGAGAGTAACAGAGAGGCAGGGAGACCCACAGAGAACCACAGAGCGCCAGGGAGAGCCAGGGAAAGATAGTGAAAAATCGGGAACGATCCAGGCAGGGACAGCAGATAAAGTGACAGGGAAAGAAAGCTTTTTTTATTTTCATTTCACTTCATTTGCCAGATTAGTTTTAAATTGCTGTGTTTTGTGCTGTAAAAATTCCTGGCCACTGTGCATCCCATGTTGGCAGTGGCACATTTAACATTTCTTATAGCTCGATTAGTTTTAATTTTTTTGGTCTGCTGTAAAAACCCCAGCCCACAGGGGCATTCCATTTCAGCACGTGACCCTATCTTTTATACAAAATCCCACACCTGCACCTAGCACCCTATCTGTTATACAAAATAAGCGTGCTTCAGCCTCAGCTTTATTAAGTTATTGCATTTTGAATGAGTTTTGGTCTGCTTTAAATACACCAGGCCGCAGGGTATCCCAAACCACCACGTTGCACCCTATCTGTTATACTAAATAAGCGTCTACAGCCTCAGCTTTATAAAGTTATTGCATTTTGAATTGGTTTTTGTCCTGCTGTCAATACACCAGGCCGCAGGGTATCCCAAACCACCACGTGGCACCTTATCTGTTATACTAAATAAGCGTCTACAGCCTCAGCTTTATAAAGTTATTGCATTTTGAATTGGTTTTTGTCCTGCTGTCAATACACCAGGCCGCAGGGTATCCCAAACCACCACGTTGCACCCTATCTGTTATACTAAATAAGCGTCTACAGCCTCAGCTTTATAAAGTTATTGCATTTTGAATTGGTTTTTGTCCTGCTGTCAATACACCAGGCCGCAGGGTATCCCAAACCACCACGTGGCACCTTATCTGTTATACTAAATAAGCGTCTACAACCTCAGCTTTATAAAGTTATTGCATTTTGAATTGGTTTTGGTCTGCTTTAAATACACCAGGCCGCAGGGTATCCCAAACCACCACGTTGCACCCTATCTGTTATACTAAATAAGTGTCTACAGCCTCAGCTTTATCAAGTTATTGCATTTTGAATTGGTTTCTGTCTGCTGTCAATACACCAGGCTGCAGGGTATCCCAAACTTGCACCTTGCACCCTATCTGTTATACTAAGTAAGCGTGCTTCTGCCTCAGCTTTACTAAGTTATTTAATTTTGCATTGGTTTCTGTCTGCTGTCATTACACCAGGCCGCAGGGTATCCCAAACTTGCACCTAGCACCCTATCTGTTATACAAAATAAGCGTGCTTCTGCCTCAGCTTTATTAAGTTATTTAATTTTGCATTGGTTTCTGTCTGCTGTCATTACACCAGGCCGCAGGGTATCCCAAACTTGCACCTAGCACCCTATCTGTTATACAAAAGAAGCGTGCTTCTGCCTCAGCTTTACTAAGTTATTTAATTTTGCATTGGTTTCTGTCTGCTGTCATTACACCAGGCTGTAGGGTATCCCAAACTTGCACCTAGCACCCTATCTGTTATACAAAAGAAGCGTGCTTCTGCCTCAGCTTTACTAAGTTATTTAATTTTGCATTGGTTTCTCTCTGCTGTCATTACACCAGGCCGCAGGGTATCCAAAACTTGCACCTAGCACCCTATCTGTTATACAAAATAAGCAAATACATAAAAATGTCAGGCAGACAAGTGCCAGGAAGTTCAAAGAGGAGTGGCAGAGGCCAAGATTCTGCAGGCAGAGGTCGCAGCAGACTAGGGGCGAGTGGCAGCAGGAGTCATGGTGAGAGACCTGATCTGCCAGTATCTGCTAGCGGTCGTGTCTCCACCAGTAACGCATCTGCCGTGGTAGATTGGTTAACGCGTTCATCAACATCATCACAAGTTACATCTGAGACCCCCAGTCTAGGGTTGGTAGGTTCCTCTGACACAACCCTGAGTTGGCATGCCCCCGAGAGCAGTCCCTGTACTCCCATTGCCTCTGTCCTACGCCGTTCCCTCCCCCAGCGACGTATCCTATGCTTTGGGTTCAGCTCCATTCTTTAGTGAAGAGGACGATCAGATAGAGGACAGTCAGCAGCTACTGCCCAGCCATGAAAAGGAGGTGGCTTCTTTAGCTCGGCAGACAAATAGTGATGTGGACAGTGTCATGGGTGTTGCGAGCTTTCCAGCTCCTGCGCCACACACTGTTGAGGAAACCGAGAACATCAGTGAAGTACAGCCACAACTCGGTGATGATGATGATGAAGCCGATCGCACTTGGGAGCCGGGTGATGAAGGGGCTTCATCGTCATCATCAGGAGAAGAGGGGCGCAGTTTGTCCCGGAGTCAGCAGCTCAGGCAGCAAGGTGTTAGCAGCATGGTTGCCAGTCAACATATGATACGTCACCATAAAGCGACCTGGGAGAACCGAGGCTCCCAAGGATTGCTCCAGCCTGCTTCCTCACCAAGATGCACGCCGCTCGCAATTTCTGCCAGCCAAGGCTCCAGCACCTCAGCCGAAGGCAGCTGTGCGTCATACCCATCCTCTGTCGCTCCTGCTCCACCTCCTCCTCCAAGTCATGCATCCCGCCAGCAATCCATCAGCGAAGCCATGTCCAAGAGACAGCAGTATACGCCCAATCATCCTACAGCGCAGAAGCTGAATGTGCTCCTGTCCAAGTTGCTGGTGCTGCAGTCGCTCCCTTTTCAGGTGGTGAACTCTGCACCTTTCAGAGAACTGATGGCTTGTGCCGAGCCGAGGTGGAGAGTCCCAAGCCGTCATTTATTTGCCAAGAAGGCAGTACCAGCGCTGCACACTTTTGTTGAACAGAAGGTGGGCCAGTCCTTGAGCCTGTCGGTGTGTAGTAAAGTGCATGGCAGCGCCGATGTCTGGAGCTGTAACTACGGTCAGGGACAGTACATGTCATTTACGGCCCACTGGGTGAATGTGGTCCCTTTGCAGCAGCAGCAGCAGCAACTTGGACAGGTCACGCCGCTTCGGCCTCCGCGCTCCCTGCACGTTGGGCCTGTGACACCGTGCGACTCGGCCTCCTCATCCTCCGCCATCTCCTCACCCTCCACTGTAGGCTCTAGTTTCAGTGCCCCTCCAGTCTACCATGTGTGCAGGGCACAGAGGTGTCACGCAGTGCTTCACATGGTTTGTCTTGGCGAACGGAGTCACACAGGGGAGGAACTGCTTAAATGTATTCATCAGGAAATCCAAACATGGCTTACTCCAAGAAAACTTAAAATGGGAACCATGGTTACCGACAATGGGAAGAACATTTTGTCTGCGCTGCGCCAAGGAAGACTGACCCATGCCCCCTGCATGGCTCACGTCTTCAATCTGGTTGTCAAGCGGTTTCTGAAGTGTTCCCCCCATCTGCAGGACATCCTAACAACTTCAAGGAAACTTTGCATGCACTTCAGCCACTCCTACACCGCCAAACACACCCTTCTTGAGCTACAGCGTCAGAATGGTATCCCCCAACATAGTCTGATTTGCGATGTTTCCACCCGTTGGAATTCCACCCTTCACATGTTGGACCGATTATATGAACAGAGAAAAGCCATCACGGATTTCCTGATGATCCAAGCAGATAGGGGGACTCCCCTGTGTAACTTCAATGTCAACCAGTGGCAGCTCATACGTGACACCTGCCGTTTGCTCAGGCCCTTTGAGGAAGCCACTTTATTTGTCAGTCGGCAGGATTACGGGATGAATGACGTGATTCCACTGCTTCATGTACTACAGCACATGTTGGAAACCATGGCTGGTCAGGGCACTGGAGACATGGCGTCTACATCTTACGGCCACATGAACCCCGTTGGAGCTGAACTGGAGGAGGAGGAGGAAGAGGAGTTGCGCAGCGAAACACAGTTTAGGCTTGGCGAAATGGGTGGTTTATCTAGTCAGCGGACAGGAGAGGAGGAGCAGCCAGAGGAGCTAGAGGATTTTGAACAAGGCGAGACAGAGGACCCGGACACACCGTGGCAGTATGCAGTGGAGATGGAGACAGGTAGTCCATCCGAGTCACTTGCGCAAATGGCAGGAAGCATGCTCACGTGCTTGCGTAGTGACCCCAGAATTGTTTCCATTTGTCAGCGGGATGACTTCTGGCTGTTCACCTTATTGGACCCTCGCTTCCGGCACAAAATGGGGGCATTTTTTAAACCCACCGAGAGGGAGGACAAACTGACCTAATACAAAGACATTCTACGTAGGCAGTTGGCCGATGCCTATCTGCGCCATGGTCCATACTCTCGCAGGTCTGACTCGGGGGGACCTCTGCGCTCACCTTCCACTGTCATGGCTGCTGGGGGGGTTGGCAGGAGCAGCAGCAGCAGCTCCATCAGCAGCAGCCTCAGTCTTCAGTCGCTAATGAGTAGCTTTCTACACCCGCATAGTGAGGCTACTCATGAGCAGCAGGAAGACCTGGAGCAGGACCTCAACCAGCAGGTCATGTCATACCTTGACATGACCATGCCAACACACCTTGAGGATCCGCTGGACTTCTGGGCAGCCAAACTTGACTTGTGGCAGCAGCTAGCTGAGTTTGCCCTGGAAAAGCTGTCCTGCCCGGCAAGTAGCGTGCCATCTGAGCGGGTATTTAGTGCGGCGGGGGCCATAGTTACAGCGAGGAGAACTCGTCTGTCAACTAAAAATGTGGAGAGACTCACCTTTGTCAAAATGAATCAGGGATGGATCAGCCAGGATTTCCACCCACCAATGCTTGATGCATGCGACTAGATTCAGCATGGTGCCACGTTTTACACTTTCCAAATGGTGCAAAACATATTTATGTCTTTAGGCCAATTTTTGGCCTCCTGCTGCTGCCAACTCCAGGGTGTCTTTCAAGCAATGTTTGGGCTCCTGCTGCTGCTGCTTGCAACTCCAGGGTGTGATTCATCCAATTTTTGGGCTCCTGCAGCCAACTCCAGTGTCTCTTTAAAGTAATGTTTGGGCTCCTGCTGCTGCTGCCAACTCCAGGGTGTCATTCAGCCAATTTTTGGGCTTCTGCTGCTGCCAGCTCCAGGGTGTGTTTTTCAGGCAATATAGGGGCCCCTCATAGTGATGCCACTTCAACTCTCTGCAATTGTGCCGCTCTGCGATTCTATTAGCGATGCCTCTGATCTGCATGTCATAATTATTTACAGTATTATTTCACTAACCCAGCACGCATCCTATGCGTGTTACAGTAAGGCAGAATATTTTACAACACTATTGAGGCTCTAGGAAGCTCAGCAAAAAGCCTAATGATAGAATAAGGGGGCACAACCTGAGTAGTAGATGCTTGGAACAAACTTCCAGCGTAGTTGAAAAATCAACAGTCACTGAATTTAATAGATAGAAAGATAAAGAGAACATACAGTATACACATAAGGGCAGACTAGATGGACCGTATGGTCTCCTTCTGCCGTCATCCTTCTATGTTTCTATGTTTCTATGTTAATAGCGATTCGTCACGAATAAATTGGGTCGAAACGATTTTTGTCGGAAAATTCGGCGAATCAGTCGAGTCGAATTTTTCAAAAGTTCGCTCATCTCTAATTATTATATATATTATATTATGTGTGGTTGTGATATTATATTATATTATGTGTGGCTGTGAATGTGACAAATTAACTTTGATTTGATTGTAATGTGACAGGTCACAGCTGACAGCGATGTGTGAGCGATCTCCCCATCACAGATCATAGATGAGGAGCTGGTGATGAAGAGCGCCGCCTCTGTGCATGGTTCACTTACCTTTCAAATAACAGAGAGGCCCAGATGACAGAGAGCTCGGCCACCATCTTTACCTACCGCCCCCCCTCCTCTCTCCCCTGCGCGCTCCCATCGTAGCTAGAAATCAATGTATTGCAGAGGTGAACTCACATCACAGTTTGTTCTGCAATTAAGGAAATAATGGCGGTGCGCGGTGTTGCGGCAGCTGAGGAGGATTCCTGGACGCGGCGCGGGCTGCGGGTAATTTAAGCCGGAGCTTTGCCACCAGGGGCCTCGTTAAGCTTTTCCTATATGATAGAAACATGTTGTTACTTAGTGTCAGTAAATCTGCTGAGGATTCCCTGACACGTCTCCCATGGGGAAAAGGCGCGAAAACAATCACTGCCAAGGATTCGGGGACGTAGACCTCCGCCGGGGACAATGTTATTTACTGAATTAATATTCATAGGTGATATTTATTAACGGTAATATTAGTAATAATAATAGGAAATATATGGGTGCACCACCTTAAATACTAGTACATGTGCTCACTCAGTAACATAATAATATATATATATATATATATATATATAATATAATATCACAGCCGCACATAATATAATATATATAATAATATATAATATAAAAATATAACACCCAGCGAAATGTGTTTTATTGATTGTCCCGATTGTAATAAATTTAGGTCTACATAACAGAACAAACCGTTACAGATCACACAATAAAAACAAGGCTATGAGGTATTCACTAAACAAAGCTCTAATATATGGATTGAACAGGACCAAAACCCACAGTGATCGGTCTGGGTACAGCTTGGCTGTTACAATGCATTACACAGCTGTGAGTCTGGCTGTTACAATGCATTACACAGCTGTGAGTCTGGCTGTTACAATGTATTACACAGCTGTGAGTCTGGCTGTTACAATGTATTACACAGCTATGAGCTTGGCTGTTATGATGCATTAAACAGCCGTGAGCCTGGCTGTTACAATGTGTTACACAGCTGTGAGCCTGGCTGTTACGATGCATTACACAGCTGTGAGTCTGGCTGTTACAGTGTGTTACACAGCTGTGAGTCTGCCTGTTACAATGCATTACACAGCTGTGAGCCTGGCTGTTACAATGTATTACACAGCTGTGAGCCTGGCTGTTACAATGCATTACACAGCTGTGAGTCTGGCTGTTACAATGTATTACACTGCTGTGAGTCTGGCTGTTACAATGCATTACACAGCTGTGAATCTGGCTGTTACAGTGTATTACACAGCTCTGTGTCTGGCTGTTACAATGCATTACACAGCTGTGAGTCTGGCTGTTACAGTGCATTACACAGCTGTGAGTCTGGCTGTTACAATGCATTACACAGCTGTGAGTCTGGCTGTTACAATGTATTACACAGCTGTGAGTCTGGCTGTTACAATGCATTACACAGCTGTGAGTCTGGCTGTTACAATGTATTACACAGCTGTGAGTCTGGCTGTTACAATGCATTACACAGCTGTGAGTCTGGCTGTTACAATGTATTACACAGCTGTGAGTCTGGCTGTTACGATGCATTACACAGCTGTGAGTCTGGCTGTTACAATGCATTACACAGCTGTGAGTCTGGCTGTTACAATGCATTACACAGTTGTGAGCCTGGCTGTTACAATGCATTACACAGCTGTGAGTCTGGCTGTTACAATTTATTACACAGCTGTGAGTCTGGATGTTACAATGTATTGCACGACTATGAGTCTGGCTGTTACAATGTATTACACAGTTGTGAGTCTGGATGTTACAATGTAATGCACGACTATGAGTCTGGTTGCTACAATGCATTACACAGCTGTGAGCCTGGCTGTTACAATGCATTACATTCAGTGTCAGTGTAAGTGTAGATATCATTTTCCAATAAAATATTGATCCTTTTGATACCTTCTAACAGTGGTGCCACATATTTTCACAGGGGTCACTTGGAGATACAGGTTCAGGTTCAGAAGTCCAAAGACAGAGTGCAGGTAGACAGTTCAGGAGACAGATTCAATGCTGATCCACTAGCTGAATGGGTGGATCAGCTTCTATAGAGCAGGGAGTCCCACACCTCCGCAGGACACAGCCATCTGCTGGAGAAGCGGCATATAACAGGGGAACTCAAGCTGTGGAGGAACTCCAGACCTGACATGTACGTTCCTGAAATGATTTTAAATTCATATAAATAATTCATAATTATTATATTATATATTATACAGATGTAGCAATCGTTACCCGACACATCACAGCTCAGCCCATTGTGATATCTCACAAAGAAGCCATTGAAAAGCGGTGCAGCAAGCAGAGTGATAATGAAAGCTGCATCGGGATATTATAAATCATTAATTATCATCATTCATTAATAAGTGTATTATATCTTTATTGGTGATGAGCGAATTGATTCTGACCAATCAGGATTTTAGGAAAATTTCAATTTGAGTCCAAACTTGTCCCTGAAATGACTAAAAAGAAAGAACTCGCCATTACTTACCTCCACGCCAGGTGTGTGTCTATGTGTGTGTGTGTGTGTCTGTGTGTGTCTGTGTGTGTGTGTGTGTGTCTGTGTGTGTGTCTGTGTGTGTGTCTGTGTGTGTGTCCGTGTGTGTGTCTGTGTGTGTGTCTGTGTGTGTCTGTGTGTGTCTGTGTGTGTGTGTGTGTCTGTGTGTGTGTCTGTGTGTGTGTCTGTGTGTGTGTCCGTGTGTGTGTCTGTGTGTGTGTCTGTGTGTGTGTCCGTGTGTGTGTCTGTGTGTGTGTCTGTGTGTGTGTCTGTGTCTGTATGTGTGTCTGTGTGTGTGTCTGTGTGTGTATGCCTATGTGTGTGTCTGTGTGTGTGTGTGTGAGTGTGTGTGTGTCTGTGTGTGTATGCCTATGTGTGTGTCTGTGTGTGTGTGTATGCCTATGAGTGTGTCTGTGTGTGTGTCTGTGTGTGTATGCCTATGTGTGTGTCTGTGTGTGTGTGTCTGTGTGTGTATGCCTATGTGTGTGTCTGTGTGTGTCTGTGTGTGTATGCCTGTGTGTGTGTCTGCGTGTGCCTGTGTGTGTGTCTGTGTGTGTATGCCTATGTGTGTGTCTGTGTGTGTATGCCTATGTGTGTGTCTGTGTGTGTCTGTGTGTGTGTCTGTGTGTGTGTCTGTGTGTGTGTGTGTGTGTATGCCTATGTGTGTGTCTGTGTGTGTATGCCTGTGTGTATGCCTATGTGTGTGTCTGTGTGTGTGTCTGTGTGTGTATGCCTGTGTGTATGCCTATGTGTGTGTCTGTGTGTGTGTCCGTGTGTGTATGCCTATGTGTGTGTCTGTGTGTGTGTCCGTGTGTGTGTCTGTGTGTGTATGCCTATGTGTGTGTCCGTGTGTGTGTCTGTGTGTGTATGCCTATGTGTGTGTCCGTGTGTGTGTCCGTGTGTGTATGCCTATGTGTGTGTCCGTGTGTGTGTCTGTGTGTGTATGCCTATGTGTGTGTCTGTGTGTGTATGCCTATGTGTGTGTCTGTGTGTGTGTCTGTGTGTGTATGCCTATGTGTGTGTCTGTGTGTGTGTCCGTGTGTGTATGCCTATGTGTGTGTCCGTGTGTGTGTCTGTGTGTGTATGCCTATGTGTGTGTCTGTGTGTGTGTGTCCGTGTGTGTATGCCTATGTGTGTGTCTGTGTGTGTGTCTGTGTGTGTATGCCTATCTGTGTGTGTGTCTGTGTGTGTGTCTGTGTCTGTGTGTGTGTCTGTGTGTGTCTGTGTGTGTGTGTCTGTGTGTGTATGCCTATGTGTGTGTCTGTGTGTGTGTCTGTGTGTGTGTCTGTGTGTGTGTCTGTGTGTGTATGCCTATGTGTGTGTCTGTGTGTGTGTCTGTGTGTGTATGCCTATGTGTGTGTCTGTGTGTGTCTGTGTGTGTATGCCTGTGTGTGTGTCTGTGTGTGTGTCTGTGTGTGTCTGTGTGTGTATGCCTATGTGTGTGTCTGTGTGTGTGTCTGTGTGTGTGTCTGTGTGTGTGTCTGTGTGTGTCTGTGTGTGTTTGTGTGTGTATGCCTGTGTGTGTGTCTGTGTGTGTGTCTGTGTGTGTGTCTGTGTGTGTCTGTGTGTGTTTGTGTGTGTATGCCTGTGTGTGTGTCTGTGTGTGTGTCTGTGTGTGTATGC